>CM053606.1:82158011-82170550 GCA_028646535.1 Procyon lotor | reverse complement strand
GAGAGCTCGTTTGTCACAAGGCAAGGACAGAGAAGGGGTCACCTCCCTGCTGAGACAGACATAATCACAGGCTCATCCCGGGAACTAAACTGGATCTGTCACTACGATTTCACAGCCGCGCTCAAGGATGGGTAGGGCTGGAGGGAGCTCGGGAGCGTGGGTCATCCATTAGCAGTGCGCAGAGGACTTAAATCCCGAGCAGGGGAGGTGGGGGTGGGACGCCCAGAAGCCAGAGCTCTGCTCCAGATTCCTCTCCCAAGGGGCTGGACGCACCCGGTTGCTGTTTTTATCCCCAGGGGAGCTGTCTGCGGCTTTCATTAGCCGCCTAACGAGTATTAATCAAGCATCTAAGCCTTTAGAAGCAAGTTGGACGGACCAGGCGACAAATCCTGGCTTCAACATCTATTAGTCGTGTGGCTTTGCTTAAGCTACTTGTTTTCTCTGAGCTGCTATTTCTTCCTCCGTTAAATAGAATTCACAATAGCGACCTCTGAAGGTTTCTGTGTGGCTTGAATGAGACAACGTGTGCAAACGATCTTTTAGAGCATTGGCACCAAGTAACCACTCAGCACATGTATCTCTTCACCAAATCTATTTGGAGATATCCCAGGCACTGTCCAGAGAACCGGGAACTGTAGTACATAAGACGTGGGATTTGGGTCAACTCCTGCTGCCGCTCTAGGGGGCCAGCCCCAGTGACAGCTCCTCGGGTCTGTCCCTGAGTGTCCTTGGGGGGCTTTCCTGGAGAATGCAGAGAATCCCCATCCCTCCTGCCATCCTGGTACTGAAGAGGCCAGGGAGTCAGGAGCTCCAAACTCTCATTTCATGAAACAGTACCGGCCTCCCAGGGCCGTTGCGAGGTGGAAGTGCTTATGCCCATAGAGCGCCAGGGACTGTAATCGGACATGATAAAAACTGGATAGCTCTGCATTTTTGTCCTGTCAGTGGGGCCCAACTTTGGAAACAGAGGTCTCTGAGGTGGGGCGACCTCCTGGCTCTCCATATCCACCGAGGTGTGACATCATAGCAAGCGAGAAATTGGGTCGGTATAAAGCAGTGCTTCCTAACTGACTCCTATGAATTCTTCATTCTGTGGCTTCTGGAAAGCCCTGTCTAGCCTCCAACAATACCTGGGAGTAAAAGAAGGCAAATATTTCCAAGCAAAATCCTGGCACTGCTTCCCCTGCCAGGTGGGGCCCAGGGTCCTCCAGGGTCTCCCCAGAGGTTCCCGCTGGGCTCGGGGAAAGAATAAACCCCCAACTTGTGGATGAGGTCATCGCCTCCATCCACATGCTTCCCCCAGCACCCTGAGGTCTCTGCTCTTCTTAGATGAGCTAACACTGAGGCTCGGGCGCCCCCCAGAGAGCTTCTCACCAGGTGATCAGGGCAGAGCCTTGGGAGGAGAGAGGGTGTTGAAGATCAACAGTGACTCTCAGCAGAAACTTCGGCTGTGTCCTCAGCTCAACGGGGCTTCGCGGGGCAGGCCAGGGACTTGGGATCTTCTAAAAGCCGAGAGAGCCAAGAAGCGGGGGACAGACCCGCTCAGTTTGGGTTTTTTTGGAAAGTCACTCTGTCTGCTGTGGAGAAGGAAGTGGATGTGAGCAGGAGGGAGGAAGGGAGCCTGGCATTGCGCCAGTGGTCACAGAAGGCCGCACGTGTGCGGGCACGACGACATTTGGGCAAAGATCGGAATGAAGTTAGCCGAGTGCCTCTGCCGGACAGAGGGAGGAGTGAGAGTGCGCAGCCCCCGAGGCAGGAGGGTGCCCAGCTGGATGAAGGGCGAGCTGGGGCGCCAGCGTGTCTGCGGCGAACTAGCCAGGGGAGGGGAGCAGACGTCGAGGGCAGAGAGGCAGTGGGGAATGGGGTCAAGGGACGCCTTGGAGTAGAGTGACCAACTGTCCCCATTCACAGAGCTGAGAGATGTTCGGGAGGCAGGACTCTTGGCGCTAAAACCAACAGAACCAGCCAAGCCATGAGGCACAATAAACACAATGTTTGGGACCCACAGTGCTTTGATGAACCTGCGAACATGTTTTAAGTCAATTTTTTTTAAGTCAGAAGAAAAAAATGAATATTATAATAATGAATATATAATAATAAATCCAGCCTGGGTTATGTTTGTCTTTATACTAATGCAGTACCCTACTGGATATAGGCCTTTGGAGGCCCTTTGGCTCCGGGTTGGTTGAACTTGGCCCCATTTTGCAGAAAAGAAAACCGAGACTCTGAAGGGTCAAGCTAAGGCAGCCCCCCTGAGAGCCGGTCGTGGGTTGACCAAGAAAATGGCAAGGGAGAAGGTACTGGATGGAGTCAAGAATATTCTAGTGGTGGAGCTGACAAGACTTGATGAGTGTTTCCACAACGATTGTGGTGGGGAGGGGAGGGGTGAGGCGATGAAGGAGGTGTGGATCTCAGGTCACCAGTTTGGGCAGCCATGCATTCGATGGTGCCTTTCTGTCCAATGAGGACCATGGCAGCCAGTGAGTGACCTTGAACGAAGCATGTAACTCTTCTGAGCATCAGTTTCTTATCTCCGAAAGGGGGCGGACCAAAAACTATCGCCTGGCATCCCTGTAAGAATGAAAAGGTTTTTTTTTTAAATAGCCCAAACAAAAGTGTGTGGTGCATAGTAGGTGCTCATAAGTGTGAATGGAACCTTCTCAAAGGCCTGGGATAATTCACTCATTCATTATGCTTTCAGTTTGCAAATATTTAGTTTCTTACCCTTCCATCGTGAAACTTGTATTCCCATGGGAAGGGCAGACAGTAAAGAAATGAGAATCACAGATTGTGGAGGTGAATATGTGCTATTAAGAAAAATTGTCCAAGAAGATGGAGAGTCCCAGGGCGGGTTCTTGGGCAGGTGGCCAGAGAGAGCCTCCCAGAGAGGGCATGTAGGGACAGGTGAGTTCCTTGTCTTTGGGGGGCCCTTGCACTGAGAAAGGGGGCCTGGCCCAGAGTGCTCTGGGCGCCCGCAGTTGAGCAGAGCGGAGAAGGCAGCTGGTATCCCCCAGAGACCCAGGCCTCACACCGCACTTGTCAGAGGCCCAGGTTTGCTGAGACAGCGACAGCACCACACTGGTCCGCCCACCGAGGGTTGCCAGCAACCCTCCCCTCCTCCTCAGTGATGGGTATTTACTTCTCCCTGCTGCACTGCTGGCCAAAGGAGCTGAGCCAGGAGAGGAGGAGGCGGACAGCGCACCCAGACGCGTTTGCAGGGACACCTCGTCTCTGTCCCCACAGCCTGGGTCAGCAGAACCAGCCCCACACACCCAGCCTGCGGAGGAATAACAGTGCAGGGCGAGCCCACAGAGGCCTGGCCTCTCCCCGCTCCTCTGGGCGTGCAGCCCCCTGCCTAGCGCGGCATCTGTAGAATGGGATGCTGGTAATAACGGAAGCTGTGCAGGGCTGCTGGGAGGCTTGCACGGAGTAATGGATGTGCCCAGCGCTTTGTAAACTGTAAGACATTGTACAGATGTTCATTTACAATTTGTAAATGAGTGGATGGGAGAAGGCTCGGAGTGCACGCCCAGGGACCGGATGAAGGCAGAGAAAGTTAAAGAACGGGGAGTGGCCACAGAGCGCCCAGGGGACTGTGACCCACACAGAAAGACAGTATGCGAAAGGTGCATGAATAAACATGAGCCGTCGTCAGACTCCCAAGTGCCTTAATTGTGCTCTAGTTAACGAGGTAGACAGGCAGCTGCTGCTGGTTTCTCCCAGGGCGGGAAGGGCCCTCCCCCCTGCCCTGCTTCACGGCTTGCCCAGGGTGCCAGGGACCCTGCAGGTAGGTCGCCCCTCCCTCCTCGGCCCCGCCTGGCCCCAGCCCCGTCCTTCACCTTGGTGCCCAAAGGTACCGTGCATGCAGCCCCTCGGGGACATGGAGCCACTCCTCAAGAGCACACGGGAACGGAAGCTAGGATGCGGTCAGTGCTGGAGCCGTGGAAACTAGCAGGTGGCGCTGGCAGCCGGCTTCCTGGAGCCGACCCCACCCTGGGCAGAGGATTGAGATCCACACGTGCGTGCGTGCGAGGGGGCCCGGCCAGAGGGAAGCTGGGAAAGACAGAGACAGCAGGCGGGAGGCCTGGGATTGGCGGGAAGCACAGGTCCCCAGGCAATCTTCCTCTGCCGTTGGGATTCAGAGCGTGCTTATTACACGCCTACTGTATGCACGCACCAAGCAGAGGGCTCGCACTCACATTATCCTGTGTAACCCTCACAGTGTGCTTGCGTGGGCAGTATTGCCCTTTCCAGATAAGAACGCCATCGCCAGGAGGGAAGGGACGCTATCAAGGTCACACATACGCAGTTCAAGGTCCTGACACTTCTGAGACCAAATTGTGTGTTCCTTCTGAAACTGGTGAAAACATCTACCCACACCACAGGAACGCCTTCACAGAAAACAATGTGGAGGATGGAGACCCCGCCCTCCCCCTGGCCCCACCCCCAGCCCCGCCCCCAGCCCCGCCCTGGTCCTGAGGGCTGCCCTGGCTGGCCTCTCCCCACCTGCTTCTCTGCTTCTGGCTGAGTGTGCAGTCGGGGAGGCTTAGCAGAAGCTCCAGGGGAGGAAGGACAGTAAAGCAGTGGTGTCCCCTTGGCCACTCCCTGCGAGTCACCTGGGACTGCCTCTGTCCCACACCTGAAGGCCAAGGCTTCTCTCCAGGGGTCGCCTTCTGCATGAGTCTCTTTCCCTGGTTTTGGTGCCATGCCCTCCCCTCATCCCACTAGCCGAGGGAGGGTGACAGTCTGCTGTTCCAGTCCTGGCCTAGCACTGCCCTGCAAGGTTTGGGTAGACCCTGCTCAGGCCTCTGTAGAGAGGCTCTGTATCAGCCTTCAAGGTTCCCCTCATTTGAGTGAGGGTAGCCCCAAATGTTGAACCATCTGTCAACAGTAGGGGGTGTGGAAGGAAGTTATGGAAAAGGTCTAAAGTAAGACTTATGGTCTTCACAGACTCAGATGGAGAGATGGACCCTGAGTCGGGCCCATTCTACAGGGATACATACCTCAGAGCTTCCCCAAATTCCAGCAGTCTGGAAGAAGGTCCCAGCAGCCACCTTGCTGTGTGTGTTCCCTCCCTGGCCCTCCCACGCCTGCCTGGCATGTGGTCATTAGCGCGAGACACAGACTCCTTGCTCAAAGAGGACCATCCGGATGCAGCTGAAGTGTGAAAAGTAATTATAAGCTGGTGATTAGAGTCACCCCTGGGTCTCACTTGCTGGAACATGCCTCTCTGACCCTCTGAGGGTGGGTGGGATAAGGTAGCTTTTGGATAACGGGCATCAAGGATTCTCATACTCAGGAGACAGATAGGGGAGGGGGGCTTGCTCCGAGGAAAGGCTGCCCACCTGGACATCCTGGAGCCCTGGAGAATGGAGGAGCAGCTCAGGCCTTGGAGGCCCAGAACATGCTTGGCTGGGAGGTTGGGGGGTGCGGGCAGTGGTCTTACTCCCACAGCTTAAAGATGGGCTGCGTTTCTGCTTCTGAGATTTCGGTCTGGGTTTGACCTCAGCCTGACATCCCCCATGGGTCTAAGGACCTCAGCTTCACGGATAGGATGGCCCCCAGATGTGATGAGAGCCAGCCTGCTAGGCCAGCACGGAGACAGGTCACAGTGGGATGGGAACCCAGGCTGCAGGACTGACCGTGCCACAGAGCGGCAAGCACCCAACTCTGCCTAGGACATGGCGCTGGGTCCCCAAGACGGGTCCCCAAGAAATATCAGTGGGATTCTCCAGGCTCTTCAGAGTTCAGTCATGGCACAGACTGGGCCACGTGGCCCACCTGCACCCCCTTCAAACAGGAGTCCGGCCCCAGGAAGCCAGAGTCCAAGCCCCAGCGTAGCAGCAGACCGAGGGGGGTCACACAGGCCGTTCTTTCGGTGACTCTGGACCTTGATTCCCGAATCTCTCCAGTGGGGTTAGCACGTCCCCTGACATTAATGAGTGATGGCGTTTGCAAACGGGAAAGGCATTTCAGTAGCCAGTGGCAACTAAGAGCAGGGATGTCTGTGTCACAAGGGGAATAGCTGTATTCTCACCCTTTTATACCCACACCCCTCCGCCCAGTAGCAGAAGTCAGGTCTCACCCTTTCCATGCTTCTCTGCTCCCTTCTCCTGCCTGTCTCCCTGCCTCTGAGCTCACCGGAGCCCCAGCCAAGAAGGCTCTTCAAGAGAGAGAGGTGTCTGAAACCCGCTCTGGCGAGCGCCGCGCTCTAAGCCATAGCCCCATACTCAGCCATGACCCCCTGAGATCCAGAAGCTGTCCTTTAGTGTAGGGGACACATGAGGGCCCCCCGTTCCCACAGACCTCCTCCTATACCTTTTCAGATTAGAAGAGCCTTCAAACAATAATCCGCTCAGCGAATGTTTAGCGAACATCTTACCTTTTACCAGTCACCCTCCCGGGCCGTGGAGTTACACGGAGAGTAGCAAACAAGCCAGGGCTCCCTGTCTCATAACCATCGTGTTTGGAGCAAGTGCCAAATGTCAGTCTCTGCGTTAAGCCCTCCAAAAGCTCTGTCACGTAATCCTCACAAAAGCCCAAGAGGGTAGTTGTTTACGGATGAGGTCCCTGCGGTTTACTGAGGCTAGTCATTTATTTACCCGCTCCCTGATTATTTACTGAGCACCTACTAGGCGCCGGGCACTGTTGTTGGCACAAGAGTGAAAAAAACAGCTAAGCATCCTGTCCCCACGGAGCTGCGAGTCTAGCGGGGAGCAGCGGGGAGGGGAGACGGGCATAGACAAAGTCTAATGTATCGTCTGTGGAAAGGGGTACGTGATAATCTGAGAAACAGAAAGCGGGGCATCCAGCCTCGGACTGTCAGTAACAGGAGTTGTAATTCAAATGAGGGTGGTCCGGGGAAGGCCGCTGCCAGGGTGCCATTCGAGCAGAGATGTGCAGGCAACGAGGGTGGGAGGGGGAGAAGCCAAGAGGCGCTCCGAGCGCCCCCAGTTCCAATTCTTGCCGTCAGCTTCCAGACGACGCTGCGTCTCTGCCCACCAGACCTTTGAGTGTCTGCCCTCTGCCCACCCCATTCTCACCCATGATTTCTTCCCATCCCCACATCAGAGCAACCCTGAAAGGTACGTTCTGTTATCATATCATGCTTTTCCAGACAAGAGAGACACAAAATGACTCAAAAAGATGACATGTCATGCCTAAGACACCGATGCTGGGCTTCAAACCTTGGTCTGTCCATTTCCGAGTCCACCCGCATCATGGGGAGCACTTGGGTCAGACCGGCTGGCTGGGCTGGCCCAACTGATTTCCTTCCCAGGCCTCAATTTCCTCACCTGCAAAGTGGAGTTAATGTTATTACCCACCTCGCCGCATTGCTTCAGGACGAGTGCCAGACTCAGCACACTCATGCGGCTGCTATTATTCTAAGAACACTGTTCGGCTCATCAGATCCCCCTGGAGGGCCGGGGTTAAGCAGAGGGCTGCTCCAGGCTGCTGGGGAAGGAAAAGGCAGAACTGGCACCAAGTGCTCTCGGGGCGAGGATGAAGGCAGGAAGGTGCCCACCGCCCGCAAGCCCACCTGTCTGGGAGCAGGTGAGTAAACGTTGCTTACACCTAAGTGGCGCGACTCTGTGATTGCAATTAGGCTGGTTTGAGGTTATGACTTAGGCAATTTTATTTTTCTTTTGGAGGCGCTGGCTCATTTTTTATGCATGCACAGGAGCTAATTGCGTCCCAGAGAGTGCTCTCCGCCTGCTGGTCTGGAGGTGCGCAGCCATATGCTTGGCGTGCACGTAATTAACCCGGTGCAGCTGCACTCCCCTCTGGCTGGATTAGGGATTCGGCTTCGGTTTCATTCGCGAGAGTCCCGTGATTCATATTTATTAAAATGATTACCCCAAAGCAAGGTGCTGAGGACGGAGCCCGGCACTGGGCCAGATGCCGTCTGGGCCAGCTCACCAGGCAATATCCAGTGCAGAGCCCGGGGCTCTGTCCCTGCCCGCTCCCAGGAAGGGCTCCCTGCCCACCCCACGTATTGGGGTGCAAGCCCCACGGAGAGCTTTGAGCTGCCATGAAGTGTCAAAGCTGTTTTCCCGGCCTCCGTAATTTACCGTTCCTGGTCTTGCTTTGCTGGTTCAGCCCCTTCCCCATCTTCTCCCCGCCAGCCTTCCTGGGACTATAATCGCCGCTGACCACTCTAGTTCTCATTCCAGAAGAGTGCTTTCAGCACCTAGAACAGCGACTTAGACATAGTGGGTGCCTGGTTCCTATCAAGCAGGAGATGGTTCACAGGGAAGGAGGACAAAGGGGTGGTCTGTTCATCCCCCAGGATAGAAACCTGAGCCTGTGACCCACATGTTCCCATGACCTCAACAAAGAGCCACTGATCCAGGTGACAGCTATAAAGATTGATCAATCGGGTGCTCTTAGGGGCTTAGGGACAGGGACAGGAGGAGCCTCTGGGGAGCCAAATGAAGGACTGCCCTTCTTTCTAAACTGCCCTCGTACTTTACTGCCCTCAGCAAGTGGCCAGTGGCTCTCAGCAAGATTGTTCGACGAGGTTCCAGAACCATCTCCGTCCCATGTCAGGGTCTCCATTGAGCTGTAAGCCACTCTTTGTCCCACAGCCACAGCCCCCATCATGGTGGTGATTCAGTCCGTATGCAGGCTCTAAGCACCCACATCACACCGACGCCCTGCTAGGTGCTGGGATGGGGAGTAAAGGAGGATGAGAAACACACGCAGTCCCCAAGGAGCCTCCCACTGAATGGGGAGGACAGATATGTAAACAAATGCTTGCAATCCAGTGGGATAAATACCATCGCATGGGCACATTTACAGAGGTTTGAATGCAGAGAAGAGTGACTACATTTGCCCTGAGTTGACAGTGAGATGGTTGAGATTTTCACCAAGTCCAGATGAGTCGGGGGACAGGACCAGAGCAGTGACATATCCTTTATTGCACAGAGGAACGTGTGCCCTTCTGTACCGAGCATCATGCCGGCTTGTAGAAGATGTGTGGTTCCTAGGCTCAAGGAGTCTGCACTCTAGGTGGGAAGTCTCACACTGCGCTCATTGATTCGTGCATTTTCTGAGCACCTACTATATACCAGAGGCTGTGCTAGACTCAGGAGATATGAAGATGATTAGACAAGATCGCTGCTCCGGTCTACAGGGGAGACAGACAGACGAATTAATACTTGCCAAGTCAAGGGAGGATGTCCCTCACAAGAAGAACCTTTCGGGGATATAAAGAGGAAGAAACAGCTACTTGAGCAGAAAGAATAGCAGCTCGGGGAAGATTTCCCAGGGATGATTGTGTCCATGTTGAGTTTTGAAAGGTGATTAGGAGTTTCCAGGTCAAAAGTGGCGGATTATAAGGTCCGTGCAGATGATTTTGAGGACATAGCAGTTAGCTAATATGGGAGCTCAACAGAAATATAAGCGAGAGATACATAATGCATCCCAACATTGCAGACTAACCTCCCAAGTGCCAAGTGACTGTCACTGAGGATAAACCCTCTGTAGGCTTCTCTGTTTGTGAGAAACATACTTGGGGGTTTAACCCCTATGGGGAGATAGCATGGGGGCGTTTGAGCCTGGGGCCAGCCTTCCTCTGTCCCCAGTGATGGCTCTAGTCACTTTCCCAGTCCCTGGGCTTCCTGTTAGTTGAAGGCAACCATGAGAAAGTCACCTGGCACTGTGACACGTGGTGGCCGGGTACCGAAGCAGTCCCCTCAGAGTCTCCTGAGGGCCTTATAGCACACCTTCCTATTCAGTGTGCCCAGGCTCGGGCCCAGGGTCTGTGCGCTTTAAGCTCCTCAGAGAGGTAGGGACGAGGCCCCTTGGTCATGTGTCTCTACCTTGGTTATTCCTCCTTTCACAAGGGGGGGTATGTTCTGAGGGGAAGTGAGGCCTAGGGGATGGCTGTAAGGGGTCCCCAGATAGCTCTTCAGCCTCCACAGATTCCTGAGGAAGCAGAGGCCCGGGAGATGTGTCCCTGGGGCACACTGGGCTGGGGGAGCGGGAGGTGCTGTCTGTCAGGTTGTTTAGGCACTGATGAAGACGCTATTCTTAGCACTCAGGCAATTTGGGCTCCTCTAATCACAGAGTGGGGAATAGGCCGACTCAGGGTGCCAGGGGATTAGAAATTCTATGCAAAGCCTGTTAGGACTGGACCAGGAAAGATGACATTCTCAGGCAGGGTTAGTTGGAGGAGAATCAGATGTTTGCCAGTCCTGCAGAGAAGACAAGAGGAAAAGGTGCTGAGACGGAGCAGGAGGGAACACGGTGATGTGGGTGATGAACCAGTTCTGGGGGTCTCGGGGCGGTTCCTTAGAGAAAAAGGTGGACCCCTCTATGCCTTCAGAAAGGCACAAACTGAGTCCGGCAGGAGGGTCCAGTGGCTACTAGGAGGCAGATCTCATGGAAAGCATGAGAGCCCAGGATAAGGAGACTGGGACTCGGACCAGGGATCCCCTAACAAGGCAGCTGGGGGTAGGAAATCTGGCCCCTGAGACAATGCCCAGGAGGACCGAGGGAGGAGCCAAGTGCCAGAGGAAATGAGTTCAAGCAAGGAGCCGGGCCACCACATCTGAAGAGAACCCACAAACAGACTCGAGGTGAGCAGCTCACAGCCAGGCTACATGGCATCTAAGTGTGAATTAGAGAAGGCACCCCCCCCCCCCCCGCCCCAGACACAGCACCCAAGACACAGCCCTTCAGCCAGGATGGGCACAGTGGAGCCCATGGCCTTGACGCGGAACTCTTAAGCCATTGGCCTTGTACTCCCCCGCCTCCTCCCACCTAGAAATAGGACTGTTCCCAGAGCTTGACCTGGACCGCCCCTACAGATGGCACCACCCACAGGGGGAGAGGGGTTCAGGGTCCTGGGACAGGCTCCTGCCAAGGGGCTGCATGAGTCCTCAGGGAGCAGGACACCCGTGCTGGAGGGGTGGGGAGGAGGAGAGCTGGGGAGGACCCCGAGCCAGGTCCTGGGGGCCAGCCCTTCCCCATCCATTGCCAGATGCTGGGTGCTGTTTCTGGGTGCAGCAGCAGAGCTGGCAGCTGGCCAGATGGCAGCCTCAAAAGCAGGTCGGGAGGCTCCACCTGCCAAGCGGAGGGGAGAGAAGCGCCAAGAGCCACTGAACGTGTTTTGGTGATATTATAGCAAGCGCCCACTTCAGGAGATCTGCCCCGTCTAGACAGTGTTGAGGCCCAATCGATAGGACACTGGGCTCCGAGGGCCGCCTGCACCTGGCCAGGAATAGACACAAGGTAGCGCACAAGGGTGCCGGGCGGCCTCTGTGACAGTCCCTGTCTTCTGGAGAGGCTCAGGGAAAGGAGGAGAAGTGGGGAGGAGGGCGGGGTGGAGGCCAGAACTGGAGCCCGGGACACAGGGGAAAGGAGCAGGGCGGGTGGAGGAGACTGCTGGCAGCCTCTCCCGATAGGAACAGCCAGTGCTTCCTGTGGGAAGTACTTCCGGGGCACCTGGCATCCTTCTGCACTTACCTGTGCTCACCTCACCTTTCGTCACCTAGCTCCACCTGAGAGGGACTCTCTGTTGCCAGGTCTCACAGCCAGGAACCAAGGCATGGAGCAGCGTGGGAATTCTCCCAAGTGCTCAGACCTAAAAGGAGCCAGAACTCGTATGGGGCAGGCCGGCCCCAGAGGCCACCTCTGCTAGCCCAGCCCCTGCGGCAGTTTGGGGACAGCTTCCCCCACCCCCCACCCTGGGCTTGGGCCACCCTCAGGAAGTGGAAGCCACTCTGGCTTTGGTATGAGCATGTGTGAGCCAATCTTTTGCAGTGGCACCGATGGACACCTGAGAGTCACCGGGGGGCAGAGCCACATCCGGGAGAGGAGGGCAGGAAGGGATTCAGGCAGGCGGCAACAAACAGCACTCAAAGCTCTTTCTTTGTCATGTTTCCACTGGACTTCCTGGAACATAGAAGGTGTCACAGACACCTCCACTCCCACCTGTAACTACATCCCTCTGAAGACACCTGGGCACCCGGGGTCAGGGGACCCGGAAATCTACAGAGCTCTGAGACTCTGACAGTGTCTGTCCAGGACCCACGGGGACGGCCCCCTGCCCTGCAGCTGACAGCGTCCCCTGGGCCAGGAGATGGAGTCCCTGAGGAGTGGCCTCTGCCAACCGCCTGAAGCCAGGCGCGCCTTGCTCTGTCCTCGGTCGCCCTCGGTGCCTACAGCCGATCAGTGCTCGCAACACACGTGCTGTGTGAAGGGCCTAAGGCAGCTGTGGGAGCTTCGGCCTGGCATGTCCCCCACTTTCCGGGGTCTGAGGACGGGTTCGTGGGAGCTCCGCAAGGACTTTCTCAAAGGCGCAGTGGAGGCTTGTCAGTGGTGCCACGGTCCGGGCGGCAGCTCAGTCTGGGCGCATCGTGTGAGCTTCTCCTTGACTGACTTTCCTTCCAACTTTCCCCTCCACACCACCCAGGGATCCCGCCCTGTGAGACGGAAGCTGGAGGACTCTGTTCCCTCCGTCCTCGCTCCCCAACTGCTGTGAACAATTAAGCCCAGGACAGCCATTAGCTAGCACTGAAGGGCCTGTATTG
>CM053606.1:82113345-82157911 GCA_028646535.1 Procyon lotor | reverse complement strand
CACACACACACACACACACACACACACACACACACACACACACACACACACACACACACACACACACACACACACACACACACACACACACACACACACACACACACACACACACACACATACACACGTTATGTCTTCATCATTGCTGAATTACTGTAAGTGCTCATCGAAGGTCCATGGCATTCTGGGCTGTCCTTCCTGCAGCTTTTATTCCAGAAAAGAACAGGGACATGGTTGAAGGAGGCTTATTTTCCTCTGGCTATTTTTATCTTGGGCGAGAGGCTTGCAGGAGCCCAATGGCAGCAAAACGCAAACACACACACAAAAACGCACTCAGGCACTCTCTTCCTCCCAACCCTCCGATACACGTACTTTTAAAACCTATATTCTCAGAACAGAGGAGATACACAGATGTCTCGTTTCTGTCTCTGTGTGATATCAAAACCCGAATCCTGTGAGAAGATGGCCCTGTGCCCCAGTGGCGCATACGGTGGGAGGCCTCTCCCCCCTGCCCCCAGTCCCTCTGGCCCCTGGCTCTTCCACTCACTCATTCTAGAAGTTCTATTCTGGCATGAGCGTGAACTTGCCTTCTCCCCCTCCTTATCGCTGAGTTATAAGCACCTGCCTTCAGCTGGTAAACATCTACCAGCCTGGGCCAGATCCTAGGCTCAGGCCGAGGGAGCAGGGGCAGTGGGGAGCCCTCAGGGGGCTTGCGGTCTGGTGAGGGAGGCCAGAGAAAAAAAATCACAGGTACCACCCATTCTGTGTGCCCAGCACGTACCAGAGCTGCTTGATTACCTAGGGCAGAGAACTTAAATTAAGACTCAGTTTCCCCAGTTGAAAAACGAAGATGGAAACAGCAGCCGCTTCCCAGAGCCACTGTGATGGACAGCACGTGAGGTGACGGGGGTGGTGATCTCAGCCCCGCTCAGCCTGGGGCACAAATTCAGTACATAGTAATAGCGATGGGGAATGGATGTCTGCTCTCTACCAGGCGCACTTCATGTGGACTACCCCGTATAATCCACTCGAGAAACTTGGGAGGAAGAGGAGGTGTGGGGAGGCCGACTTACAAGATGCGGGTCCCCAAGAGCTGATTCCACCCCAGGTGGTCTGGCTCCCGAGCCTGCACCTTTCGCCCTCCCCCTGCAGCTGTGCCCCTCCCCCCACCCGCCGTCACCCCTAGCTAACGCGGGCTCTGTCCTTTGAGCAGCAGCCCAGAGTGTCATGGGTGCCCAGAGGAAAGGTGCCTTACATAATCTGGGGGGCGGGGGTGACACCAGGGAAGAGCTCCTGAAAGAGGATGAATGGCCTTTTTCTGGTGGAAGGAACTGTGTGTTCAGAGGCCCAGAGGTAAAAGAACACAGTATATTTGGAGAACAGCAAATATTTCAATCTAAGTGGATGAGAGGGTGAACATAGATCCCAGTTTGCCTGGGACTGCCCTGGTTTATACTATTGGCCCAGCTTAATTATAAATAGCACCTTGTTCACGCTCATACAATCCCAGTTAGGATGATAAATTACATGGTCACCATAATTCGAGGGCGTTGGTCCTGGAGGAGTAAAAACAGGGCTTTGCTAACCCACCCGGGGACTCTGATTTTACTCTGAAGGACTTGGAGACCCACTGAGGGGCGAATTATAGGGAGAGAGGCCAAGGCCAACCGGACCTTTAGGGTGCAGTGGTCCGGGGGGAAAAGTAAGGTTGACTTATTGAGGAAAAAAGAATCCTCAGGCTTTGGCCCCAGAGAGGCAATGGGGTTAGTCAGATTCCGGGGTGGCCACTTATGAGCTAGATGACCTTGAGTAAATCATTTCATCTCTCTGCATCTCACTTTCTTTGTCTCTGAATAAGGTCTAATACTAGCACTAATTAATACTAACTAATAACTAATACTAACACCTCATAGGGTGGTTGGGAGCATCCCATAGATTTACTATATAAGGCAGTTAGTTGTAAGCAATGACGGGTCAAGGTTGACTTGGTTTCTGGCTTAGGTCACTGGAGTGGAAGCAGTCCTTGAGAACAAGAAGAGAAGTGAGGAGGGAAGACACAGGAATGGGAAGGTCCCACTGGATTTGGACCCACTGGATTTGTGGTATCAGAGGTGAGAGGAGATACCAGGGAGCTTGCAGGACGTGCCAAGTCTGGTGTGCAGGGAAGGTCCGGGCTGAAGGCTCCACCCTTGACATCGTCCCCTACTGGATGGAGCAGGGAAGAAGCACCTGGAAACCCTTGGGAGCAAGAGCCTTTAGGTGACCGAAGGAGGAGAGAGGCCCATGAAAGGATCCGAGGTGTGATCAGAAAGGCAGGAGCAAAACCAGGAGAGAATTATTTCCCAGAAGCCAAGAGAGACTTAAATTTCGGCAAGGAGAGCGTTTTCTTTTCTTTCCTATCTTTTTAGAAAAGATTTTACTTATTTTTGCGAGAGAGAGCGAGAACAAGCCTGAGCAGGGGGAGCAGCAGGCAGAAGGAGAGGGAGAAGCAGGCTCCCCGCTGAGCAGGGAGCCCGATGCGGGGCTCGATCCCAAGACCCTGGCATCGTGACCTGAGCCAAAGGCAGACGCTTAACCGACTGAGCCACCCAGGTGCCCAAGGAGGCAGTTTTCAACAGTAGCCCATCCCGTGGCGAGACTGGCTGATTCAGGGATGGAGAGCCACTTTCCTGTCATCCGTGGAGGCCATCAGTGGCCTTCATAGGTGCGTTTGGCCGTAGATGGTAAGGGTTACAGTGGGAACGAAGGACAAGGGAGGAGAGGGAACGAGTGTAGACCCCTTTTAAGAAGCTCAGCGGCAAAGGAAAGTGACGGTGGCCACACTGGGGTGCAAGATCAGGACAGGTGTGTGGTCTTTAAGGAGCAGAGCCTCAAGCTGAGGAAAGAGCGGTGGAGCCAGAGAGGTGGAAGATGCCAGATAAAGGCAGAATTGATGAAGCCTGGTCCTGGCGGAGGACCAATGGTGCCAATGAGGTGCCGGCGTCCAGGCAGGATTAGCTGATAGAGGGAAGGCTGCCTTCTGCGGCAAGACGGAGGAAGAGATAAGGCGGAGTGGGGAGGCAGGTAACTTGGGGGGGCCATGCTGACCATGCCACTGGCACCACTGTCTCCAGGACCTTGGCGGCAAGACCCCCCATGACGGGAAGGGGTGGGGGTAAGGAAGCTGGGGGAAAGGGTGCACGTGGGGAAGGAAAACAGTGTTTCCCCGGGGGCACTGTTGTCAGGGTGGTCCGCGTGGACCCACGGTCACCTGGGGTATGGCAGGGCTGGAACCTGAGTGAAATTAGATGTCGTGGTGCCCAAGGAGTCATTGACAGATGACAGACCAACAAGAGAATAGAAGACGCATCTATCTAAGCATCAAAGAAGCAGGAGATGGCGTTGGTGACCAGGGCAGGGCCTCCCTGCCTCCGAGAAAAATAAGTGTCTTCTTCCAGAGAGGTCTGCAGGGACATGGGGAACCTGAAGGTGGGATGTGGGCCCCGTCTGCCTTTGCCTCGTGTCCCTGCCCATCTTTCGTATTCAGGAAGTTGTTTAGAAATGTCAGCTGTTGGAGAGTGAATGAATGGATGGATGAATGCCTTGCTCACATTCCTAGGGGCCCTCCCGCCTGTCCCCTTGTGTCTCGCTGTGGACCTGGCCTCTTCCTGTCCTTGCGAAGTGCCAGCAGAGCATCTTCTCATGGGCCACATGGGGAGCTGGGAGGCAGAGAACCGGGAAGACGGGGAGTTTGCTGTCAGTCTCCCCAAGAGCGGCATTCCCACTCCCGCACCCCATTTTAACGCCGACCTGGAATGACCGCAGTGTGGCCCTCTGGCGCTTGGATTTTTCAGGAATTTGAAATAACACTGCAGGGTGAGGCGGGAGGAGCAGGGCCCACACGGGGTGAGGGGAAACACAGGGTCCCACGTGAGGGCCACGGGCTTTTTGCCAGGGTAGGTCTAGTTTCTCGATCAAACCTACTGTGCGCCCGACCTGAGCTTCCCCCGCCCTTCCTTGCCTGCCCCCTGGAGCTGCACAAGAGGATCCCGGGCTGCAGGGCAGGAGGCGATCCCCTGGCTCACAAGGGCAGACCGAAGCAGGACGCCCCCCTGGGACAAGGAGGGCCCTCCTATCTCCAGCGGCCAGCTGGACCCCGACCGAGGGAGCGGAAACAGACCTGCCTTATTTTTAGCTCCCCTGTGGGCTCCTGAGCCCTGCCCCAATTTCTGACAACTGACAGCTTGGGACCTAAACCATCTGGCCACCATCGGGCAAGCCGGGTCTTCTGTCCCTCAGGATGCAAAGCCAGGGGAATGCAGCCCTCTGCCCATCCACAGTTTCCAGGCCAGGAGATCTATGCACTGGAGCCTCCAGTGGTCCGTCCTGTGCCCCGGGTTCTGGCTCTGCGGTCTCCTCCCCAGACCCCAGTGACCATTTTCCTGAGCTCAGCTTGAGCGTCCTTAGGACTGGGAGCAAAGCTAGGACTCAGAGGGTGAAGGACAGTGAGAGTTATCAAAGAAGCTCCGAGTCAAGCTCCTCCCAGACAAGGTAACGAAGAGCATCATGTATACATTCACTTGGCAAAGGGAAAACTCAGGCCCTTAAGCACGCTAAGGGTGCCAGAAAGGGACCAAACATAATCTTTGCCCTCAGGATGCACCACTGCTGTTCTCTGCGCCACAGTTAATCGGCGGGTACTGCCGAGATCCAAGGACCGGAAGCGGAGGGCTGGGGGGGTAGGGTGTGGGGGTGGGAGGGGGTTGGTGTTTCTTCCTCCAAAGCTGAATCCTCGGGGTTATCATTTCTCCCCAATTCTTCTGTTCTCTGGTGGTGGCCCTTGGTTCAGCCTAGCTGCCACGTGTCCCCAGCCCAGACACACAGCTGAACTGGGTGGGCACTTGTCACACAGATGGCTGATGGCTGGGGTCCCTCACCTCGGCAGAGACTCTCGGCCTTAATCGGCTGCTCTGAGGAGCGCCTGATGGTCGCCGTCCATGGAGTCATTCTCTGCCCTGCTCTCCAGTTACCCCGGCCTTGGCTGAAATAGTTTTCCCGGTCCTTCCAGATTCAACTGGGTCCTTGGCAGCTGGGACACTTCTCAATGGCATTTGCTCCCTGCTCAGAGCCTTGCTAGATCTCCCCATGGATAGTGGTAGCCCTTTGCCAGTCTTGGGCTCTGGCATCTGTAGGGGGTCCTTGCCCCCCCGCCCCCCGGCCACTGCTCTCAGAGGAACATCCAGTGGGGCAGCTGACCCTAAGAATAGTCGTCCGGCTAGGGGAGCCCCATAGGGCAGATGGAGAATGTGAACAGCTGAGGCCTCTTTAGAGCTCCACACTGACTCACCGTCACCGTGGGGCATCTGCCGGGAGTTCTGTTGAGCCCCGTGTCCCCTGTGGATGCCCAGCTTAGCGAGAGCAGTCCCAAAGCCAGGACACCTGCGCCCCTTGCTGGCTGGCATTTGGGAGCCAGACCGATGCCTTGTATGGCCTCTCGGGCACTTGCTTCCCAGCTGCTGTCCTTCTCTCCAGAGTGTGTTTCCGTGCGGCCAAGTCCCAGTGTGCCCAGGCCTAGAGGCAGGGGCTAAGAATCGGGACTTGTTGGAAATGGCATCTCTGGCCCAAGAGCTGTCCCCCCAGCCCAGGACACTTAGAGCAGACACCCCCGCCACCTCACCATTTGAGGGCACACCCCTCAATTCTCTCTTCTCTCCTAAAGAGCCCTAAGTCAGCAGAGATTGAAATAAGACTTTAAAGTGAAAAGGCCAGGTACCCTGGGGGAGGACCAGCGAGACAAAGCAGGGAAGCCAAGGCAGCCGACTGGGTGGAGCCTGAATGTGGGGGCCCCGTTTCACAAGCTGCCCACTGTTGTCTCATTTACGCTTTGCATCAGCCCCACGAGATGAATATTGTTATCCTCGCTGAAGAAAGGCAGAGACCTCAGAGAACTTAACTTGCCCACAGTCCCACAGAGAGGAGGTTGAACACCCTAATCCTAGAGAAAGAAGAACTTTTCTGGAAGGGGTGCCCAGGAAGCCTAAGAAGTAGCAGCTCGAGGGGTGCCTGGGTGGCTCAGTCGTTAAGCGTCTGCCTTCGGCTCAGGTCATGATTCCAGAGTCCTGGGATCGAGCCCCGCATCGGGCTCCCTGCTTGGCAGGAAGCCTGCTTCTCCCACTACCATTTCCTCTGCTTGTGTTCCCTCTCTCGCTGTGTTTCTCTCTGTCAAATAAATAAAATCTTTAAAAAAAAAAAAAAAAAGAAGTAGCAGCTCGAGAGTCAGGAGCAATTAGGTTCTCTGCTCTTTGCCTGCTGGCCCAGAAAGCCAAGGCCAAGTTCACTGGTCAGAGCCTGGGCCCTCCCGCCTGTCGGAGGGAGCTCATGCCTCAAGTGTGCAGCAAGGAAGGTTCTAATGGTGAAGGGACAGGGTGACGCTGCATGTCGGGGAGGCGCCTCCCTGTCTGAAACCTGCGAGCCAGAGGGGACAGCGCAGGTGAGGGATTTGAGTGGGGGATATGTCACGAGCTGCCTGCCAGACGGGCCCCGGAGCGAGGCCCCAGCAGCGCGAGACAGTGAGGAAGGGTGACAGGGCCGCTCGCTAATTAAACGGTGGCGATATCATTCTGCTAAAAGCAGGAGAGCTGATAAATTTTTTACGTGACTCGCTAATCATTTCATTCCTTAAAAGGTAGAACAGGCAAATAGGGGAACTGAGTCTAGACCGAACTGGGAATCACAGAAAAGAATGACTTGTTGCTCTGAGTTATGCCCCTTCCACCTGGGGCAAGGACCCTGTGTTTTGTTCGCGGCTGACCCCTCTGCCTGGGACAGCGCCAGGCACACTGGAGTCACTCAGGTATTTGCTCGGGGAATAAAAAGAACAGGGATGGGAGCCGGGAAGGAGTGCCACCCCAGCTCAGTGCGGCCGATAGGCAGGGAAGGCATTTGCAGGCGTTAAGTATGAGGTTTTGTAAACGGAGAATCTAAAAAGCTCAATGGAACAGTAAGTTTAGTTCCTGGGCCAAAAGGGAGCGTTGGGGGATTATAAAAATGAAATGTCTGTGTCACAGTCACAAAGCATCTCTGAGAGAAAAAGGGAGGCATCCAAAACAATGACTCATACTGGTTTGAATGAACAGTTGGATAATAAATCACTTTGAGAATCTGATGAAACTGTAGACCCTTTCCCCTGGGCGAAATAGAAATGCACATCTTGATGACGTTTTGTAGGTAATTTGGGGAGGGGTTGGAGACTTCATGTTAAGGAGACCTAACATAAAGGGACCAATGAAGGTACAGAGCGTGTTTCTGAAGGGTTCTCACTCGGAAAGGATGGGGGGCACACGAGAGGATGGGAGGGTGTTATAACAATGAGGGGTACCAGAGGGCACCACATCCTGCAAGAACTGTGTCTGAAAGTCTAAGGCCAGAATCAACTTGTTCCCAAAAATCCAGAGCAAAAAGGCCTTTTTGGTATTTGTGTACTTATTGTTGCTAAGAGCAAGGAATCAGGAATCAGATCCCCCTGGTTTGAATCTCAGCTTTGTGACTGCAGACGAGCTCTTTACCCACACCAAGCCTCATTTTCCTTACCTGTACAATGGGAGTGATATCTATTCCCAAAGGGCTATTGTGAATACCGGGCTTGGTGATGCCTGGCAAGTGTGTTTGGCCTATTTGGTCTAATACGTACTCCCCATCTGTATTATTATCATAATTCTCTGCCTCTAATGCCCTCCTCTCCTGTTTTGACTATCAAACCCTTCCATAAATGTTAGCTTTTAGTGGTTTTTGTTATTTTTAAGTAATGCTTGAAGCAGGAAAATGAATAAAATAGAGGACTGCTCCTGGGGAAAGATGACGTAATATTAACTTTGTTCAAAAGAAACAGCTAACTAAAGGGAATCGGGGTGAGGCTGAAGGTCAGGCAGGGAATACAGCTCATGAGCTGGCGTGGAGCACCACGTTCCCTGACGAGAGAGAGAAAAGGAGAGAACCACTTGCTTTGGGTTTTGCTTCCATTTTGTCACCCAAAGGGGATAGTTGTTGATCGGATGTGTCGGGAATTGTATATCTATCATCCTTAAATGAGGGCAAGACTCTAGGCCCAGATGTTTAACATCCTGGGATGGAAAGAATCTCCAGACAGAGTGAGGGAAACATTGCTTGTAATTGTGGAGAAAGAACACGGAACAGAGGAGGTGCTCAAAGACAAATCAGCTCACTTTTCAAAAAGCAAGCTTCCAGAAGCTCTGGATGGAGCAGCCTGGTATCACACTGATGAAGTTCTAAACAGAGCGGTAAAGAGATCGTTTGTGTGCACTTAGAGAAGAGATAGACACCCAGGAGCTAGCAGGGGATGCTAAAAATAAGTCATGCAAAATTAAAATGATTTTTTTACTAGGTATTTTCTTGAGAATATTAGACTACGATTCGATTTCAGGAAAACATTGAATGAACTTACTTATCACATTGTGGATAAAATGGAGAAGGGTGACCTGCACCCGAGTACAATGATGTGGCTTCAAAAATGTCCCCCAGAACTCCAGGTGTTCCCCCCAAGTGTCAAGAGAATCTCTCTCTCTTTTTTAAAGATATTTATTTATTTATTTATTTATTTATTTATTTATTTAACAGAGAGAGAGATCACAAGTAGGCAGAAGGAGAGGGGGAAGCAGGCTCCCCGCTGAGCAGAGAGCCCGATGCAGGGCTTGATCCCAGGACCCTGAGATCATGACCTGAGCCGAAGGCAGAGGCTTAACCCACTGAGCCACCCAGGCGCCCCAAGAGAATCTCTTTAGAGGGGGTCCACCCAGTGTGTGTGTCAGTAACACGGAAGTTGTGCTGAGAGATGCATAGATACCACCAACCCAGGAAAGTTAGATTATCAGAGGGTCACAGTTTCGGGACACAAGCAGTTCCCCAGCACCTGAAATGATGAACTTAATCTGAACAAAATCTCAGGGAGACTGCAGAAAAATTGCAAGTGATTTTTTTTTAAGATTTTATTTATTTATTTGACAGAGTAAGATTACAAGTAGGCAGAGAGGCAGGCAGAGAGAGAGAGGGTGAAGCAGATTCCCCACTGAGCAGAGAGCTCAGTGCGGGGCTCAATCCCAGGACCCTGAGATCATGACCTGAGTCAAAGGCATAGACTTTAACCCACTGAACCACCCAGACGCCCCTGCAAGTGATTTCTATAGCTATCTCGCCCTCGAGGGTCACTCCTCACTCCCTAAATGTAGACTGCACCTTGTGACTTCCTTCTAAGCAGTGCAGTGTGGCAGGAGAGACCTGACAAGCACCACCTCAGGCAGGTGAGCCAGGTGGTCACCCATCGGGACCAGTCCCGTTGAGGCCATGATATCATACCTTGATATGACATGATGACAATGGCACTTTGTGTCTGTGGTCCTCCTCCCCAAAACCTATAACCCCTATCTTATTATGAGAAAAGTGTTAGGCAATCTCTAGTCGAGGACATTCTACAAAACCTTCGTCCAGCACTTTTTGAAATTGTCAAGATCATCAAAAAAACATTCCAAGATAGTTTCACCCTCTAGAGGAGCCTAAGGAGATATGACAACTCAGCGTAAGGTGATGTCCTAGCTGGGGTCTTCAGGAAAAAACAAAGGAAATCTGAATACAGAATGGTCCTTGCATGATAACAGATTAACAGGCGTTCATTAATGGTGGGAAGATGTAGCCCATGAACACAGAAGATGTTAGGAAGAGGGGTACCTGGGTGTGGAACTCACTGTGCTATCTTCACAGGTTTCCTGTAAACCTACGACTATTCTCAAGTAAAAAAACGCTTGTTTTAAAGACTTAATGGATGTAAGTGTAAACTCCTGCTTTTAACATAAAAAAATGACTTATACTGTAAATGCGTCTTGGGGGACATCCAAATTCAATACAGCTTATGAGAAAGGCGTCTACAGCCTTCAGGTGACCACATCTCCATCTCTGGCGCTGGGCGGTGTGGCAGTGAGGGGCGGGGGGGCCCGCCGCTGCCCCCCACACCCCCCCACATCCACGTCAGGCAGCCCGGCAGCGCTCTGCTCCTCAGACCCAGTGAGGAGACTCAACTCAAGCCCAAACTTCCTGGGTTCAAGCCCAGGCCCTACCCCGTTCTAGCTATAGGAAACTTGTCGATTCACTTAAACTCCTGCCTCTCAGTTTCCCCATCTGCCAAATGGGCAAAGAGTGGGGCCTACCTTGTAGAGCCATTGGTGGAGCGAAGCCCCTGGCCCAGAATAGCTACTCAGTAAGTGGATCTCTGTGGGCAAGGGAGGTCTGACTGTGGCGGGCCCCACCCCCTTATTTTTAAGGTAAACCTTACTTCAGAAGGGTGTTCGGTATCTCAGAGGATAGCAGGAGATGAAGGAGTGGCGGGGAGCTCATGATATTTACCTTGGAGAAAACCCTGGACCAGGCGAGCTATCGCTTCAGTGCAGAGGGAGAACCAGCGAGTGGAAGGGACAGTCTTGGTGATTAATTTACTGAAACCCTAAGTGCGTCCCTCAGCCTGTCTGGATCTGTGCTTCTTGATCCTCTAAGTACAGATAAAGACTGCTTTCGGTCAATGTTGCAGGATTACTGAGAGAATAAAACGAGTTAGGAAATACGGAAGCGTGGTGAATGAAGAGCCACTGTCATTAGTATGTGTTTTATTAAAACTAGCTTAAATGTATATTTCTTATTGTGCCCGTTCACAAAGGTCGGGCAAGAGGCCACAATAATGCCACTTGAAATGCTTCCTTTTCTAACTGCAAAAACCATCAGGGGCGTGCCAAGAACACAGGCTTCTCTTCAAGGATGGAGTCTTGCGTGGGGAGCTCACAGAGCAGTAGGGGCTGGGTTGGAGGCGATGCACAGATCTTGGAAACTGATCCAACATCTGGGAAGCTCGGTGTTCTCCCCTGTACTATGGAGATGATCGCGTCACCCTCACAAGCCTGTGGTGAGGTTACGTGCGTGCGTGGGCCAGCCCGCAGTAAGCATGTGGACAGCAGGGGCTGCCCTTGTAATCCGCAGCCCCAGCAGCTCTGGGGAAAGGTTGGTGTTCTGAGAGCCCCATCTCTCGGGCCTGTCGGGTCAAGTGGTCACTACACTTGGGGCCCGGGGTCGGTGGGGAAGAGCCCACTCCCACGGAGACAAACCGCAAAGCACAGGGAAGCAATGCAGAGAATAAGGAACAGGGTCTGCATCGGTGGGGTGCAGAATGAGAAGAACAAGCCATCCCAGATGCGTCAAAACCACCTTTTATGGAGCTCTTAATGGTCAAGGAAGTTCTGGGTAAAAAGCAGAGCCCAGAGGGAATCAGACTTCTGGGAAGGCAAGGGATCGAGTTGGTTGGAAAGGTGTGGGCTCATTGCAAGACTCCCGGGAGGGGACTATGGCATGGAAGGCAACATGGGGCAAGTGGCCCCAGCTGGTAGAGCCTAGTCCGAGACACAGCACCGTGACAGGGACACAGAAGAGAGAGCACGGTGACTTGGTCCTTCAGGATCCATGGTGACCCGTCTCATATCTCAGAAGCCCGTAAGTCCCCCGTCCGGCGTCCACCCATGTGAATATCAGCATCATTCAGGGCACGAAGCCACACATTCTGCCCATGTCTCCTTACACCAGAGATTTCTAAAGATGTTACCGCTTGCTTTGGGAGGAAAACAGCAACAATTGTATTAGCAATTTCTACAGAGCCTGGAGGTACAATAGATGGTGACAGATGGATCTGGATTTGCATAAAATGACACAGACGCTGATCTTCTGAATACTTTTGATAAAATCAACAACAGCTAAAATGGATCACCCCCTCCGCCGCCCAACCACGACCAAACAGCAGAGCCCGCGTTCTGTGAGTGCCGAGGGCGCCAAGGGGAGGAGTTCAAGTCTCACAGGGTTTGGCTGACTCCCTCCCAGACCCCTACAGGCGCTGCTGCTTTGAAAGCTGACCAGCCTACATTCTTTCCGAGAAACCTCTCTCTGCTTACCCTTTAGATGGAATGAGGCCTCCCCCCAGCCCCCAGGATCCAAGCTGCTGCCTCTCCCTCTAGGTCGCTGCGACCCCACTGGGGGCAGAGGAGGGGGCTTATCTGTATTCAGAACAGGGCCCCGCCTTTAAGGAAGGATATTGACTGATACGTCTGAGGTTGGGCAGCTTGGCTTTGCAGGGGGGGGGGGGGGGGAGCTGGACCACACCGGGCTGGGGAAGCCACCTGCTGCTTTTCTCAAATGCCTACAGAGTTGTCATGCAAAAGATGGATAAACCTCCTCTCAGTATCCTCAGAAGGCAGAGTTAAAACCCAAGCTGGGGACAGGCAGAGTTTGGCTGGGTCCCAAGGAAGACTTTCTCCCAATTGGTGCCTCTGATAATCTAATGGCTTGGGAAAATAAGTCATTCTTCATTATGGCAAGGGTTCCGAGACCGGATTAGCCCCTGTCGAGGCTGCTGGTGAGGGGTTCCACTTTGGATGGAAGATTGGATGAGAAGATCTCTAAATTCCTTTCCAAGCTTGCGATGATGGGCTTGCGTGTTCTCAGGAAGTCGACAGAGCAGAAACTGAGGATCGTGGCTTAGTTGGAAAGAGCTGAGATTAGTATGTAGAGCTGAGATAGAATCCTCAAGTTTAGTGAGTCTCGAGTTTTGGGTTTAAGCTCTTGTGTTTTGTTTTTCAAGTTCTTTTTAACAGAAGGAGCAGTAGATCTGAGTCTGAGCCACAGGACCAAATTTGGCTTCTGTGTGAATGTTTAAAGACACCTGCTCTCCATAGGAAAGCTCTCTCCAAATTCCGGTGGGCATCGGTGGCTCCTTTCATTCCTTGAGCCTTATATCCTTTTCCAACTTCAAGGTGGTCCCAGGAACAGGGAGAGAACTGGATGAATATACCTAGTCCCCTCCGTGGATCAACACCTTGATCTGGTCCCGTGTGAAATGGCAGAATGGATAAATGGAATGAGGCCCATCCAAGGGGCCATCTCAAATGACTCGGAGCCCTACTTCCTTTATCGAGCAGGCATCCAGACTCGTGGGTAGCCGATCTTCCTCCTACTCTTCGCCTGTGAGCCCTGGGCCCTCCACACATATCCTGGACAGTCCATTTCCCTCCTGAAAGAGCCCTCGCGGGTGCCACGTCTCCTTGGGCTTTCTTCACTCTTTCTCTTTCAGCTTCTTTAATCAGATGAGTCTGTTCTTCTTAAAGGTTTTCCATCACCACTGCCCACCACCATCTTCCCTGTACACCTGCCGATACGCCATTTTACTGCAGAGATGCCCCTCTGAATTAAGAAATTGACAGAAAGTGAGTGATATGGAGAGACTCTATTTTAGACTCCCTGGCCTTCCCGTCTGGGCAGCAGAAGGCAGAGTGATCCTGCCAGGAATCAGCACCGCCACCGTTTGGACAGTGTTCCCCTTAATTTGTTCTCTTCTCTTCATCCAAAACATCCTGCCTGGCTTGCTGCTCTTACCTTGACCTGTCTGAATTTCTCGTTTTGAGCATGATTCCGAAGGAACGGAGGACTTGAAGTATAATTTCAGGAAGAGTCACCTTTCCTCCCGGCCGTTGAGCCTCTGATGCCCTTCCAGGCCACCCTGGGAAGGGCCGCTCATTCAGGATGCATCGGATGCTGAGAAAACAGGTGCAGGGGTTCCAAGCTGCTTGCCAGAAAGGGAAAGGTCCGCACTCATCATCCCAGAGTCTGTGAGGTTTCCAGCCTCTGTCAAGATCCGAGTGTAAACGAGGCGCCGTACTCAGGCCCTCGTCTCCCCAGCAAGTTTGCCTGACACCTCGAAGAGCAGTGGATGGATTGGATTAGATGTGGTGTCAAACGGCGAGCCCGTCGATGTGCAAAGCAGAGAGCTGTCGAAACTGGCAAAAAGCAGAGCCTCCATTTCTTCCCAGTCTCCAGAAAAGCAAGGAACTATAGACGCTTGGCTGTCACCAGGAGCCAGGGACCAAGGCCAGTTTGGCAGCACCCCCAGCGTGTGGTCCTCCTCTTTGCCGGGCTTTCCCCCCCGCCGCCTGCCTCCCACCTGCCCCTGAAACTTTAATTCCCTCCTGGGCCCAGGATGAGGTCTGGTTGCTGCTGGCGAGCTGGAGGAGGGAGGAAAGAGGCTCCCATAGAGATACAAAAGCCGTTGGCCTTCACAGCAGCCATGGGGAACAGAGTGGCTGTTTTTAGTTATAAAGATAGCTTGGTGGGAAGATTTACCAAAGATGTATTTATACCATTAGATCGACACCTCCCTTCGGCCTAGTTATCCCGGGTACATTTGTCATTCTGCCACTGCGTTCCGGCGGGGTTCGGGTGGGGTCAGCGGGGGGGGGGGGACGCTATCCGAATTGAAACTTGAGTTTTCAGATGGAGCGGGTTACAGGTCTAGATAAAAAGCAGGACCTGAGATGCCCTCCCTAGCCACCTGTCCCTGTGCCCATCCCAGAAATAGTTTTAGCCGCCCTGCACTTTGGGGAAGGCAGTGAGGTTGGAGACATTTTCAGGAAAGAGTTCAGGGGGTCCGAGAAGGAAGACATATACAGTGATGAAAGAGATGATCGGGGAATTGCATCAGTGTTTATTAAAGATGCCCGTGACTGACACAAGTCCCCCTCGGGAGCTCTTCTTGAACTTACAGGGTCTCCAGAAAGAGAACAGAAAAAGAATCCCCAGGTCTGATTTCAGTTGTCGCTCCGCGTCCCAGGCTAGTGGCAGAGTGGAAAGCCTGTTTGTGTCTCTGTGCTTCATACACACACAAGCCTAGGATCTCGTACACCTGCCTTCGAAAGACGCCTGTTGTTGGCTTGCTGACCGTTAGCCGGGGAGGTTCGGAGCCAGGGTGGATGAAGGGAGAGCTTGCCGAGTCTGTGCGGGCTTTGGCTCACCGACACTTCCTGAGTAAGGGGAGACCTGCGCTGTGGGTGTCAGGACGGAAGGCGAGGTCAGAGGAGAGCTTTCACAGTGTCGTCAGTCCCCGTTCGGCGAGATTCTCTCAGCACATCTCGAGCCCTGTGCACAGCGCTGTGCTCTTTGTTCTGGAATAGAAAGGAAGGAGACATTCTAACCCTTGAGTCCTAGGAGATTACAGCCTTTTTTCTTTTTTTAAGATTTTTAAAATTTATCTCAAAGAGAGAGCAAGCATGAGCGGGATGGGGGATGGGGATGGAGGGACAGAGGAAGAAGCAGACTCCCCGCCAAGCAGGGAGGCAGGGAGCCTGATACGGGACTCGATCCCGCGACCCCGGGATCATGACCAAGGCAAAGGCGCCGCTTAACCGACTGAGCCACCCAGGTGCCCGAGATGACAGCCTTGTTGGAAAAAAAGCTTCGAGGTAGCGCCCCTTCCACACCAAGCACTTCCCACTTGGGCTGCAAGGGGTCTCTTAGAAAGAGTTTTAAAGATACATATTCCTAGACCCGTGAATCAGGACCTCTGGCGGTGGGCTGGAGACGGTGCGGCAAAGACATAAAATGGGCACGTGTGCTCTTGGAGCCACCCCAGCACGCATCTGGGGGCCTCTGTCTGGGAGCACTGGGTCTGGGGCCGTCCGTCGGTGACTTCTTGGAGTCAGTGAGACTGAGTCGGACAATGAAGGGAACAGGAGAATGGGAGAGGAAGGAAAAGTACGGGAGGAGCAAGAATGAGGAAGGAGGAGAGGGCTGGGGCCTTCAGGGCAAGAGGTTTGAGCTCACGTCCGTCCATCCATCCATCCATGACTTTCCTTCTTCTCTGGGGATAAAAGAGGCAGTGAGCACAGCCAATGGAATCGGAGTGAGTACAGCCAACGTTTGAGGCCAGGAGGGCTGCCTGGATCCTTCCACCGCAGATGGCTCTGAAGTCCTATTTAATGATAAAATTCATGCAACCCATGCCTATTTTACTATTCAAAAAAAAAAAAACAATGTTTTCCCCCATCGTCTAGTTTAACAGAGTAGTTTTCAACCCTTTCTGGTCTCAGAAAAATCGTCGAGGGCCCCAAAGAGCTTTTATATATGTGGGGTATGCATGCTGTTAGAAATCAAAACTGGAATCTTCAAAGTATTTAAAAACATGTACCCATTCATTCATCTTAACATGATGAATCCAGGGGCGCCTGGGTGGCTCACTTAGTTAAGCTTCTGCCTTTGGCTGAGGTCATGATCCTGGGGTTCTGAGATCCAACCCCGCATCGGGCTCCCTGCTCAGCAAGAGATTGCTTCCCCCTCCTCCTCTGTCCCTCCCCCTGCTTATGGTCTCTCTCTCGCTCTCTCTCACTCTTCTCTCTCTCTGAAATAAATAAATAAAATCTTTAAAAAAAAATACAATAATAAATCCATTACCTGTTCACATAAATTTTACCAAAAATGGCTGTATTTTCCAAAATAAAACTAGCGAGAAGAGTGACACGGTTTTACAGTTTTGCAGATCTCTTCGGGGTTTGGCTTAATAGAAGGCAGCCGGATTCTCCGATCTACATCTGCTTTCACTCTGTGGTTATGTGTGGTTTTGGTGGAGGCAGAGGAAGGCAACCTAGACCTACCCAGCAAGGCCAGGACAGAGACCGGACAAGCAGGGCACCCAGGGAACAAAACTGAAGGAGGCCTCCCCTCTGGGGGTCATGTTAGCACAGGATCTTCCCGGAGAGCGGGAACCTCCCTAGCTTTTGTGTTGCGGGACCCTGGCTCGCCCCACCGCCCGGGCACCCAGATAGGAATCCTTCAGTGGCCTCATTGGGTAAGGAGGGATTGTATTGTTTTGACACCCACCCGAGAACATCACCAGCTATGAGTTGTTTCCATCATGGAATTTGAACCATACCAATGAGCTTTTTAGGTCCCGTTGACGTGAAAACCTCTTAGTCATTCTTGCACTTTGAATGGACCTTTTACCCACGTTCCCTGAAAGGGTCTCGAGACTCTCAGGGCTGCACAGACCATCCTTTGAGAATTGCTGGCTTCAGAGATGCCCCCCGAAGTGCAAGGAGGTTGTCGTAGCTGGAATAGAGGTAGAGGGACAAAGAGTCATGAGCCCGGAGACTTAAGAACTGAGCAGGGCCAGACCTTGCAGGCTACCCTGGGAAACTGGCCTGGATCTGGAAAGCTCTAAGAAGCCACGCAAGAGTCTTAAGCAAGAGAGTGATGGGGCCAGATTTGTATCCTTAGATTCATCCGTTCCTTTGCTCGAGGGATCTTTATGGAGCCCCTGTTGTGTCCCAAGCATTGGGGATGACGAACAGGGATTTTCTGCCTGTGTGGAGGTTACAAGGAGGCTACAGGGAGCATACCTTCTAGTAAGGAGCAGACAATAATAAATATGGACATCTAGGGCCACCCTGCTGGCAAAGATATAGACTGAGGGGAGGAGGGTAGAGACTGTCAGAGCGATGGTCCAAGGGGTGATGGTAATGAGGGTGGCGGGGGGATAGCAAGGAGGAAGCAGCGTTAGGGATGCCGTGGGCCATGTTACCGTAGGGGGAGTCCGGGATGGGGCCCAGCATGCCACCTCAGACGGGCAGTCGGGGCACCGTCCTCTGATGTGGCGCACCCACAGGGAGAAGCACTTGGCAGAGGAAGGACAGTCAGCTCAGTGAGCAATGTGTTGAGTTAGAGGTGCCTCGGGAGGAGAGGCCCAACAAGCTGTGGGATTGTGTGCGTCCCACTCCCGGGACAGAGGGCTGGGCTGGGGACCGAGACCTAAGAGTCATCCCTTATTCAGGCGCTGAGCGGAGAATGTCACCGGGGAGCCATGCTCCAAGCGAGGTGAGAGGACAGTCAAGGGACGTGAACACTTGCCCACCTGTTCCCGCCACGCGTGTCTTGAAGGCAGCACATCTGAAGTCAGCTAGGTTGGCTCCCCCTCCCCTTGAAGACTGTTCTCCATCTTAGCCAGTGAAGCCGATAGCCACGTCCCTATCCACCCCGGAGGTGCTCCCTTGCTCAGCGTTCATCAACCGTGGCTCCGTGGTCTGCCCGGCTCCCCCGGCCTCACCACCTGTCGCCCTAGACCCTTCTGCACTCTTGCACTCGGTTCTGTCTAGAAGGTTGCATTACCCCCCAGCCACTCTACCAGAAACTGGTCTACCGAGAGAACTGCTACTCATGCTTCAAGACCCGCTCCAGCAGCCCTTTTCATTTTATGTCTTTGCCGCCCCGTCTCCAGCCACACACAAGCCCGTGTCATCCTTGACGGTCATTCCTATACTGCCTCGCCAGGATCGGGTTCTAACACTCGTACGCTGTAGGGCAACTGTTCATTCACACGGCTTTGCCAGGCGACAGCAGGAGATAGGTTCAGTCGTCTTCAGCAGCCAGGCTGCCCAACATCAAGACCACAGGGGCTCCTGTCTGGCGTGTGAGCCCGGCTGTAAGCATCACAGAGCTCAAAGGCAGGTGGGAAGGAGCGCGTCGCTTCCGTGTGCCTCCTTTGTTCCAAGGAAGTCCCTAGCTGAGGCTGGGTGGCACAGGGGGGCGTCAGCAGCAATGAGCAAAGCCAAGCGTCCGGACGAGAGGACAGAAAGCTGAGCAGAGTTCATGGGTGGGCCCCCTCTGCTCTCCAGCACACGGGCCTGTGGCAATCACCTCTCTCCGGTGAGAGGTCACCGGCAATGACCTCTCAGCTCCCCCCAGGCAATGGTGAAGACGTGCCCTCTCAGGGCGGACCTAGGAACAGGGGATTGCCAAGTCTTCTCAGGTGACCTAAACCAGATAACTGGGTGCTTTCCAGCCAGAGGGCTTGCCGAGGCAGCAGCCCACGGCACCTGCCTCACACAGATGGCCCTCGATGATTCATTGCTCAGGGAGTCAGTGAGGGAGCTGGCCCCGCCAGAGCACAGGGTTCACCTAGTCACTAGTGGGAGATGAAGCTGAATAGTCTAAATGCACCCTTTCTATTCAGAGGAGAGCAGTAACAAGCTAAAAGCTGAGAAAGAAGCCTGTAAAGTAAGAAAATTATTACAAAACAGCCACAGGTGGACGGAAGCAAAGCTGGGTCCCATCTTGGTTCACAAAACCCCAGGGACGTTGTATGAATGTCAGGCTCCATGAGGGAAGAAAATGGCTTTGTGAGATCTTGCTGCCAGCATCAGACACAGCCCTGAGCCCAGCAAGCGTGGCTGGAACCATGATCAGGGGGGCGTCGCTTCCCACGCCCAGATGTGCCCTCTTGGGACGCACTGCTCGCTACTGATGGGTACGCTTGGGGCCCCACATGGCTCCCAGTAGCCTCTTCACAGAAGGCAGGTGCCCCCCCCTTTCAGGAATCCTTAGCAGTCACCAGTTCTCGTTAGTGAAAAGGAGATGGTATAGAACAACCTGGAAACTGCAAATCTTTCTTCTTACTTTTCTCGATCCCAGGGCTCCAGAGAGAGAATGGCGGTGTCCCCTTCTGGGTCCCTGGGAAACCCATTTCTTCTTCCTCTGCTCCGCCCTGACTCATCATCAGTGCATCTCAGAGAAGGGAGAGAGGAGCTGGGTGGTACCAACACCAGCCACCTGGGGGAGGGGGCGGCAGAGGGAAGTGGAGGCAATAGAGACTCTGGGGTCATGCAGACCCTGCCTATTGAAGTTGTAAATCTCTCTGAGCCTCAGTTTCCTCGTAAATAAAATGGGTATAATGTACCAGCCTCACAGGATCGCTCCAAGGAGTGCATAAGACATGGATGGATGTGAAGTTCTTAGCCCAGTACTTGGCCTGGACCAACTGCTCCCTGCAGGTCAGCTGTTGCCGCTGTGACTCCTTGTCCACTGCCCTCCTGAGGCCTAGGAGTTCCAAGACCTAACTTGCTGTGCAGGCAGGTATCAAAAGTCTGCTCCGTGTCTGGGGGGCCCCCCCCAAGGAGAGCCCTGCTTCCTGTGCCAGATCGGTTCCTAGTGTGAACCCACTGAGGGTCATGGAGACAAGTTGGGTCACAGGATCTGGGGTGGTGAGAAGGAGCTCACTCTGTCTCCCCCTCCGGCCAGCACCTGCTGCCTTCCCTCTCCCCTGGGCACCTTTCCGTTTCCTGCTCCCCAGCTCCCTCTGGGAAGTTCCTGCTCACCTGTGTGCCCACCTGTCCTCTTGGTAACACACCGTGTGTGCGCGTATCTCCCAGCCCTCTAACGCATCTGGGCAAGTTCCTTACTCACTCCGGGCCTGAGTTCTTTCATCCCAAACCTGGCAGTAATGAGTGCCAGCCTCCTAGGGTTGTTGGGGATTGAACCGTGTGATTCATGGAAAGCACTTAGATCAATGACTGGCATATTTTAAGTGATTATCCGGTGTCCCTATGTGTTCATGATAAGGGACAGCAGGGGGGTGTCCTCAAAGGAGGAGCATGCTGCATGACAGCAGACCCATATCCTAGACTTTAAAGTTGGAAGTGAAGTTGTTATGGTCCCATGGCTGCAAACTCCAGAAGAAAACAGAGCTCACAAGGTGTGACTGACTCTAAAAATGAAATTATGGCAATAAAAATCACATATAATGCCAACAAGGAAGAAAATGGGAGCATCTAAAGAAATCAGTGTGGCATGTGGAAAGCGTCTAATGAACCCAGATTTTAAATGCCAAACTGGGAAAAACATATTTGCAGCAAATATTGGATAAATGGTTAATATCTTTAACATAGAAAGAGCTGGTTTAACTCAATAATAAAACCCCTGAGGCACAATGGGAAAGTGAGCCAGGGATATGATAAACAATTCACTAAAGAAAAAATAAGCCCCATTTTCCTAAAGATGGAAATTCTTCAATCTTACTAGTAATCAAAACAAAAATTCAAATGACTAGATAGCTACTCTTGCCTTATAAATGGGCAAATTTACCAAAATTAGTCTCTATTTGATTTTTAATGAAGCCAAATAAATCTGGGATGGGTGCAGCATAGAGTCCCGTTCAAAAGTTGCAAATAAGTTATGGTACCCAGGAGCGTCCCTTTTTATTAGATATCTCCTAAGGAACTCGAACTAGTTCAGAAATACTGTCACTAATAAAGTTATTTGTACAAGCAAAAGCGAGGCGTAATCCAACTTGCCGCATGATGTTTATGATGAGTTCATATAGTCTCGGAAGAAGCAGGAGACAAAACCGCCCAGATAATCTGTTAACAACTACAATTTGGAAAAAATAATAATAATGACCCACAGAACACAGAATACAAGGGGTGGGATCTTCCGGTGAAGGAACAGTGGAGAGTTACTTCTCTCTGCCTTTCCGGTTGGTGATTTCTGCAGTGAGCACGCATTGCTTTCATTGCAGAAAAAATAAACTTGTGTAAAAAGGCCAGAGATCTGAAAAGACCTGGAAGCAGGCTCACATGGTGGGAGACAGATCTGCGATCATGGGGCCGAGGGGCAGGGGACTTGAAAGCTTCAAGAGGGTCTGGCTGTGGAGGAGCAGGAGTTCACGTTCACGTTCATGGGGCAGAGGTGCCGCCTGGGACGCAGGTGCAGGGTTGGGAGAACACCTGCATACAGTGGGCGGGTAGACTTGCCCCGTGAGGAGAAGCCACGGACCTGGGTGCTGAGACAGTGACCTCCAGCACTGCCCACCACTCCTAAACTGGGCACGTCCCGGATCACTGGTGATCCCCAGAAGGAGGCTGAGTGAAGCTTCATGGAACTTCAGTGGGGTCTGGACGTGGAATTTTTTTTCTTAAGTTCTTTATTTTTCAGTGTATTCGATCTTTCCAACTAGACCTAGGGAGGAGTCTTAGTTTGGAGCTCAAGTAACATCTCAGTAAGCTGTGCCGATCTCCCTTTCCAGCAAAGTGTGAGCAAGCTTCAGGCTCGGTACCTTGAGTGAGCCACAGCATCTGGCTGGAATGTAGGAATGCAGGTGGTATGTGGACATAACGGAGTCTCGGGAGTGGGAGAAGGATGAGTACAGTATGGTAAACACTGAGTCTAGAATCTTGGGCATCTGGAACGTGGCAGGGGGGAGGGGGGGTGGCGGGGAGGAGCGCAGGAGTGGGGGTTGGCTCGCCCTGAGTAAGCCCGCTGTCCACGCCTGGCCTCCCCTCATCACCTGGGCACTCTGCCCCCTGATGCCCTCCTGCCTTCCAAAGAGCCGTCTCCTCTATGCTGGTGTTTCTCTGCTTTTCTCTAAGAGGCGAACTTACTCTATTTTATTCTTCGCTGTGAGTGTTGTTTCTTATATGAGTTTGTTGTTGGCTTTGTTTATTTGTTTGTTTGGGACGTTGGGGAGGGCCTGGGATCATGCTCTTGGCACACCTAAAAATGGTTTCAGTTTGTCTCTGCACTTTCTCTAAAATGCCAGCATCTTCTGCGTCCTTCTCTGGGGGCCACGCTCTCTCCGGCGCTGGGCTTTGCCTCTTCACAACTCAAGCAGCCTTCTTCTACTGTTTGTAGTTGGCTTTTCAGATTATCAGAGAGACCCCAATGTGGCAACACTGGTGTCTTTAGGTGCCTCCCGATTAGGATGCGTTGTGCTTGTGTGGTCAGAATTTTCCTTCAAAGTGTCCGGCCATGCCGGGGCAGCTAACTAGCTGAGGGGCCCTGTGTCCATCATTCAGCCTCGCCGAACGGGTAATAACACTGCCCTGCTTAGCTCTTGGGGTCACGCCAAGGACCGAATGAATGGGTCACCAAGTGCTTTGCGGGACGTAATGTACCCAGCAATGAGATGCGTTATTCAGCACCTATGTCTCTTGTGCTTTTCCCTCAAGGAGAATGTTCTTCGGGTTGGGATACATAAAACCAACACCATGAAAAAGGGAACCAAAGCTCAAAATAGGAGCAAAGAGAGAGAGGAGTTCACTCTCTTTAAATGAGCTCAATCCCTTGGCGCCTTGGAGCCGTCAGGCCTGATGTGTGGGATGCAATGGGATGTCAGGCCCTGTTGAGTCAGGGGCCAGAGTGGGTGCAGCAGAGGGAGGACAGGAGGGACAGCGGGGGCTCTGGCCACTGTCACATGTGAGAAACCGTTGAGAGAAACTGGGAGGTTTGAACGGGAAAAGACCTTTAGGGACCCCTGGGGGGCTCAGTCAGGTTAAGCATCTGCCTTCCACTCAGGTTAGGATCTCAGGGTCCTGGGATCGAGCCCCGCGGCAGGCTTCTTGCTCAGCGGGGAGCCGGTTTCTCCTTCTCCCTCTGCTCCCCCGCCCCGCCCCTGCTCATGCTCGCTGTCTCTCTCTCTCTCAAAGAAATCAATAAATAAGCGATCTTTAAAAAAATAGGACATGACCTTAGGTTGGCAGGATACACAGCCTTGCCTGTTAGAATGAGGGGTTCACCCTCAGACCTCACAACTCGTGGAGCACATCTCTCCACCCTACTCCCCACCCTGCCTAACCCCCTAGGACACTCCTCAGGATCGTTGAGGAGAGTTCACCATCTCCTCAGGGGAGGGACCATGCAGCCGTGAGACCACCCCCCCCCATTTCTGAGGTCCCATCCGTAGCTCAGCCACCTGGCTGGGCCCCACCACTGTCTGTCTGGGTCCAGATTGCCGCTCCAACCTACAAACTACGTGCCTCACTGGAGAGGCTGGCTCGGCTTTCCCGGCTCTACAAGGGAAATGATACTTCCCCGCATAGGCCTTGCTGTGTGGTTTAGACAGGATGACGTGAAATCCGTAGCACAAAGTGCGTGTTCAAGTGTTCAAGTTCAAGCTAGTTCTTTTCCTTTCTTTACTTCTCCTAATTATGAAAAGAGGATTGCTTCCACAAAAATGAGACAGAGGCTCCTGCGTGATCCAGCAGGACTCGGACAGATGTTTGTACACCTGTGTTCACAGCAGCATCATCGACGGCAGCCAAAAGGTGGAAGCAAGGCAGTTGTCCATCGAGAGATGAATGCATGGACAAAATGTATTAGACACGTGCAGGGGACTAGTATTCAGCTGTACGTAGGAAGGGAATCCTGGCAGCTCAGCCTGATGGAGACAGATCGGGATGTCGTGTGAGATGAAATTCATCAGGCGCGAAGGACAAAGACTGTATGATCCTGCTTAGAGGTAGAAAGGGGAGGAGTGGTCGCTAAAGGCTGAGGTGACCAGGGACTGTGGGCTGGTGGTTAATGGCTGGAGTGTCAGTGTGGGAAGATGAACCAGTTCTGGAGCTGGAAGGTAGTGATGGCGGGACACCGTCGCGAATGCCCTTGAGGCCCTTGAGCTGTGCACCTAGGAATGGGTAAACTGGCAGCCTTTTATGTTATGTGTATTTTACCACAATTAGAAAGATCGCTTACATAACCAAAAAATATAGAATCCATCATAGCTCATTGTCAAGGGCAGTGAGAGACCCAGCAGGCGTGAGGGGGAAATCTGAGACAGAGTGTTGCTTTCAATTCCTGAAAAGAAGTCCCACCACTCAGTTCCGGGGGGCAGGGTAAGCAGCCCCGGAGACGAGCCCCACTTTCTGACTTGTACAGCATCGGCACACAGCCGGCCCGCAGAGCTCCCTGCGCTCACCATCCTCCTGCCAAATAGCCGTGGGGGGCTGCGGGATGCTCCAGGTCCCGGGGACGCCCGCCCCCCCCCCCAGCCCCTCTTCCGGGAGCAGCAGGAGCCCGCTGACTGTTGACAGGACGAGAGCCCAGGCTGAGTGGGCACCTGGGCGCTGATGCTGCGGTGGGCGTGGCTGGACCGACCTCCAGTCATCAGCAGGGGAAGGAAAGCTCACCACTGGCTGCTTCTGGGGGCTGTCCTGAGCCCCGCATGCTTCTAGCAGCCTTCTGGAAAACCCCGGAACCCAGAGCAACCCTGACTGAGGTCCAGGAGCAGAGCGGGCCACCCTGGGCTTCTTGAGTGGGAAGGTCACCAGGAAAAATCTCCCCGAGTCCTCCCTCCGGCGCCACCACAGCCCCAGGATGTTTTAAATGGCTTATAGCGAGTGGAGGGTGCCAAAGAAACCCACATGCACTTTCAAGGGCCTGGACTGGCCTGACCTCACACTTGGAGGCAGGGTAGCGCCGCACTGTCTCGCTGCCCAGACCCAGGACTCCTGTCCCTGAGCGGCTGCTCCACCAGCTAGCTGTAAGGTAACTGACCTCTCTGGACCTCCAACACCCATCAATAAAATGCTGAGTCTGTTCCCACCTCCTGGGACCTCTGCAGACCTGGAATGGAAAGCTCCATTCCTCCTCCCCACAGGCCTTTCCTGGGTCCCTGCCATGTGAAGACAGTGCTCCAGTCTGAGGAGGGTAGTGAGAAGGATAAAGGCGAATGCAGTCTTTGGGGACCGTATTCGTGTCCTAGTCCTGCTGGGATGAAGTACCACGGGCTAGGAGGCATAGAACCCCAGGAATTCCTTCTCTCGCAGTGCGGGAGGCTCGCAGTTAGTGATCAAGGTGTCGAAGACGGATTCCTTTTCAGAGGCTCCAAGGGAGAACCCTTCCCCTGGCTCTCTCCCAGCTTCCAGTGCTTGCCATCCATCCTTGGCCTGTAGACGCGTTATTCCGATCTCCGCCACCTCTCCTCAGTGTATCCAAATGTCCCCCTTCTTGGGATGCTTGGATGACTTAGTCGGTTAAGCATCTGACTCTTGATCTCAGCTCAGGTCTCCGTCTCATGTCCATGAGTTCAGGCCCCATGTCGGGCTGCATGTTGGGTGTGGAACCTACTTTAAAAAAAAAAATCCCCCTTCTTATAAGGATACCGGTCACTGGATAGGGAGACAGGCTAACGCAGTTATGTCATTGCTATAACTTCATTACATCCACAAAGACCTTATTCCAAATAAAGTCACATTTAGAGGTGTCGGGGGGTTAGGACTTTTATATATGTTGGGGGGACACAATTCAACCCAAGGAGCTTTGGAATGTGAGAGTGAGACAATGTAGCAAAGGCGAAAGCAAAAATTTTAGCCTCTCAGCACCTGTGGAGTCAACTATAAAATGGGATAACAGTATTTAGCATGCAAGGTATGAAATATACAAGGCAACTGACAAAGAGGAGGCCCTCAGAAGTAGTAACTACTATTTTTACAACTATTATTATCATTCTGCTGTTATTAATTGAATTGCATAGATGTTTGTAACTGTGGCATCTGAGAGGTTCCAGCAAAATACCCTGGAGGAGATGACATCAGATTGTGGGAAACGGGGTGAGTTTAATGGAAGAGATGACATTTGAAACAGGCCCGGGAAAGATGGATAGGGTTTTGAGAGGTAGAACCTGCGTGGGAGGGAATTCCAGAAAGTGTGAGCTTCATAAACAAGCCTTGGAGGCAGGAAAGTATAAACCATTTTTGGAGAAGAGCTCCAAGTTCCATTTGGCTGGAACATTAGGAAATGAATAAAGAGTAACGGTAATTAAGGTTGTAAAGGAGCATTTGGACCATAGAACATGAGGAGTTTGCACTTAATTCAGAGTCAATGGGGAGCCAATGAATGCTTTTTGGAAGGAGTGACGCAATTAAACCGGCATTTAAGAAAATGAATCTGGCTTCGGTGTGCGGGATCAGAGAGCTCTGGGGCAGGGAGGAGCCAGAGAAGATCCTCGGGGGAGGTGAGAGCTTCCCTGGTCCTGGCCAACGGTTGATGGTGGGTTGTGGAAAGTGCCCCGGCCCCAGGCATGGCCTGGCGTGGCTATCTTGGACGGTGGACAGTCATGGACCCTTTCCGGTTACAGTGACCTCAAGTGAAGGAAGGCAGATAGAGAAAGGCAAATACAGCATGATAATCCCTTACACGTGGAATCTATTAAAAAAAAAAAAAAAGTCAAACTTACAGAAACAGACAGCAGAAAGGTAGTTGCCAGGGGCTGGGCTGAGTGAAGATAATAGGGAGATGCTGGTAAAAGGGTGCAAACACCTTTCAGTACTAAGGTGAGTAAGGGCTGAGGATCTAGTGTAACACAAGGTGACCTTACAGACCTTTTTCAGCTTATGATGGCATTACATCCTGATTAAACCCGTGACTGAGCTGAAAATATCATTAAGTCAAAAATGCATTTAATCCTCTAACCCACAGCACGTCACAGCTTAGCCCAGCCCACCTACGATGTGCTGGGAACACTCACAGGAGCCTACACTTGGGCAAAATGGTGTGACACAGCCTACGGTACAGTAAAGTGGCGCATATCTCACGCAGTTTGTTGGTTACAGTACTGAAAGCGAGAAACTCGGTGGCCGTGTGGGTACAGAATGGTTGTCGGCATATCGGTTGTTTACCCTGGTGATCGAGAGGCTGCCTAGGAGCTGCCGACGGGGAGAAGGGGAGAATATCCAAATTCAAAACCAGAAGTACAGTTTCTACTGAATGTTTACTGCTTTCCCACCATCGCCAAGTCAAAAGATCATGCAGTTGAATCATCCTAAGTCAGCGACCATCAGTAGTTAATGACGCTGCATTGTACAGTTGAAATTTGCTAAGAGTAGAACCTGGGTGTTCTCATGAATGAATGAGATGATGGATCTGTCTATTACCTAGATGGGGAATCCTTTCACAGTGTACACATATATCAAATCATCAAAATATACACTTTAAATACATTTTATTTTGACAATTTTATTTGTCAATATACTGCAATAAAAAAAAAAGCCGGCGTGGCCACCGATGGGCCCTGGGGGAGTGTCAAGCCCCTCCCATGACGACAGTATTCCCAGTGTCACAAGACAGCAGCGGTCCTATGAGCAGCTTTCTCGGGGGCACCTGGGGGCGTGGACAGGTGAGTCCCTACCTGGAGCTTTGCCGCACCCCTGCTCCCGCCCTGCCCCCTGGAAGGCAGAGCGACAGGAATGCTTGCTGGAGAGCTGGGAGCAGTTCTTAATTGCTTAATGTTGTGCATTAACCGAACTGTCACCTGACCTTACTTTAGAATTCTGTGAATATTTATGAGTGAGCTCTTGCTTAATGAAGAGGGGAACAGAGACGTTAATGAGCTTCCCTCCTCCCCCCCCCCAACCGTTGAGCTTGGGGATTTTTTTGTTTCTTATCTCTGATCTGAATTCCAACCACACTGCCTCTCTCCCTCCTGCTTCCTCAGAGGTGAGAAGGCCCACTGCACACCATTCACGCTAGCAGCTCGGCAGCATCAAAGCGGACACAGGTAGAGAAGGGCACGTGTGTACTTGTGGGTGCACACGTGTGATCACACGTAGGTGAGAGGCTGGGTGTGCACACGTGTGGGAGCCCTCTTGACCACCAAGAAGCCCTGTCTGGGTTCGAAGGCGAGCTGGAAGTTGCTTCTCCTCTTAAGTTGAGCCTTTCGGAATCGAGAAAAAAGAGGCAGGATGCTGGCAAGGGACGGGGCCCCCTCTTGACCTTGTGTCCCGGGGACCTCTTCAGGATCTCCTCACAAGGGGACAAGGCCTGAGCCGTGTGCGCCTGACCCGTGTGAGCTTGGGAAGGCCCTGCAGACAGCGAAGCCCAGATCGGCCCCGCTGACCTGAAAGAGAAGGTGAGGAGGCTCCTTGGAACAGCCGGCCCAGGCAGGGTGTGCAGCAAGAAGGCGAACACAGGGGGACAATATACTTTCCCACCTGCACCCAGGAAGCTTGGAGAACACTGTGGTCCCTCGCTTATGCCCATTTCCCTGCGGTCTCTGCCCAGTCTCTCAGGGGTATGGGAAGGCTTGGTGATTGCAAAATTGATAGATTAATAGGAGGGCCCTGGGTGGCTCAGTCGGTTAAGTGTCTGCCTTCGGCTCGGGTTGTGATCTCAGGGTTCTGGGATCCAGCCCTGTGTCGGGCTCCCTGCTCAGCCTGCTTCTCTCTCTTGCTCTGCCTCTCCTCCCTACTTGTTCTCTCTCTCTCTCTCAAAAAAATAAATAAAATCTTTTTTAAAAATTGATAGATCGATGGGAGAAAAGTAGAGGAGGCTCTTGAAAAAGTGAAAATCCCTCCCCGGTAAAATGTCAGGTTGCTTTTCCCTGGCCTTCCCACCACCTTTCTGCCACCGGGGACTTTGCAGCCCTCCCTGCCCGACTCCCACCTGCTTTCAGCCTCTGATCTGATGTTACTCACGTTGCACCCCAGGCCGCGTTTGACCAGAGCCAGTGGGAAGGTGTTCCCCTCCTGCTGAGAACGAAGAGCCAAGACCTCAGGTCTGGACATGGGCAGGTCCCCCTGGGTCCTCCCGGCCCTGCTCCTCTCCCGCCCGCCTCCACCCAGAGGCCACTTTCCACGGAATCTCCCCACCCCCAGCTGCTTCCACTGCCTGGAACCCACCAACCTAGGAGAAAGGCTCACAAAACCCAAACCCGGACACCAGCTGGCAAGACACTCGCTGATAATAACGTGTGTGTGTGTGTGTGTGCGCACGTGCACACACATGCACACGCCTATAGGAACAGCTCCCACCTGGTCTTAGGCTAAACTGTCAGCCCCCGTGCAGTTAACAGATGCTAAAGAACTACAAAGGGAGAAACTAAAAACTGGATTGCGGTGTAAGAGCCAACCTAATTACAGCTCTTTATGAGCGCTCTTTACTATTTATGTCTGATCACATGTGCGCAGTGGCTCTTTTGCTCGTCGCTGACGTGATAGATCATTTCTGTAGTAGGTGTCACTTGATGACAACACAAAACGCTGTGTCCACACGCTCTGCTTTCTGTCGCTCATGTGGTGGTGTGATCTGCGCCCTCTTTTCTTTTCATCAAGTCTACCTCCATTGGAAATGGGAAGCATGCCCCTTTTTCATTGAAAAATGCAGAAAACCGGAAGAAAGAAAATGCAGGCGGGAGGAGGAAGAAATTAACTAGGATTTCTTTTTTTTTTTTTTAAGATTTTATTTATTTTTTGACACAGAGAGAGATCACAAGTAGGCAGAGAGGCAGGCAGAGAGAGAAGGGGAAGCAGGCTCCCTGCTGAGCAGAGAGCCCGATGCGGGGCTCGATCCCAGGACCCTGAGATCATGACCTGAGCGGAAGGCAGAGGCTTTAACCCACTGAGCCACCCAGGCACCCCTTAACCAGGATTTCTGATCACTCAAACAGAACCACCATTCACACTTTGACATTGTTATGTTTGCCGTCGGTTGTTCCCTTTAATCTAACAGGGCTGAGGCCCTCGTGCAAGTCCCCCGGGTCAGTATCAAGGGTGTGCTGTAATAAACAGAGTTGTGTCGAACATTTTTATGCAGGTACTTCACAGTGGCCCTCAGGCAAAATGACTGAGCCGATGGTCATGGCCACTCTTAAACTTCTTGATGGATTTTTGCCACATCACTTTCCCAAAGGGTTGTACCAGCTGGCAGGATATGAAGGTCCCCATTGCAATCCATCCTCTTCAGAACTGTTTTCCCCTTTTTCCCCTAATTTTTGCTAATTTGGTGGACTAAAAATGACAGTAATTCCTTGCTGCCTTAATTCACATTTTTTTCATTTATAATGAGTTTGGGTATTTTTCCATGTGCTTATTGACTTGTGGCAGTGTTCACGACATTCAGAAGTTAGGGAAAAGAACCCACTGATTTGTGCATGGATGTGTGCATACGGATATGGGAATGTGTGTGTGTGTGACAGAGAGAGAGAGAGAGAGACTTTGCAGCCTGCACAAGCCTCTCAGATGCTCCCATTTGTACCTTTGTAGGTGTGGGTGTGTGTAGTGGTGATGTGAGGTTATTTTCACTTTCTTGTGGGAGACAAGGAGGTGAAGAGGGAAGAAAGGGAGCTTTGGAAGTTTTCAGGCTCAGATCCCACATTCTCTGGTTAGTAGCTGTATGACTCGGGCCAGTTACCTGCCCTTTAGTTTTTAGTCCTTGTTTCATCATCTGTAAAATGGGGATAATATCCGTGACACAGAACTGTGGAGAACAGTACGTGAACCCACGAAGACGCCACAGAGGCCCTCTCCCTGGGAGAGTTCCCCTTGTCTTCCCCCGGTTCGGCGGTTCGGCGGGCACGTTTGGACACTGAAGGAGACCCGCCAGAGGATGGTCTCCCGGGACCCATGCCAACCGCCTCTCTGCCATCCAGTCACTAGCAAAGAGTGCGACTCATTCTTCAGGTTCTACAAATGTGTGTGGAATGAGCGGGCCTCTGTATGATGCGTGTGGGCGTCCCTCGAAGAAACAAGAGATCTGAGTTAATTCCACTCTGACCATCTTATCTTCCCCAGGTCCTTGAGGGCACGCCAGGTCTGGGGGTGACCCTTTCCAACCTGACATGTTTAGCTCCTACCGTGAATAAAACTCATGTGCCTGAGAAAGGAGGAGGCCGAGTGCTGGGCTGGGGTGCTGGGGCTCATGCCTTTCCCGGGCAGGCAGCATGGTGGCTTGCGAGCCGGCTCTGGGGCCAGGCTCCCTGGGTGCATGTCCCAGCCCGCCTTTCTGAGCCAGGGCCTTGGCTGTCCCTCGCCGCCTCCACTTCCTCATCTATACAATGGGGGTACTGAGAACACCTCATAGACAGTTGTGAGGATTAAGGGAGAGGATTCATGGAAAACTCTTCAGTGCCTGTGTTCTTGTCGTTGCTGGGGAAGGGTGGCTGTCACTGCTCCCACAGTAACCCCAGCCTCCCCTGTCGGTCTTCTCATCCCCTTGCTTCCTCCCGAGGATCTTGGGAGTGGCTGCTGGCAGTAGGGAAGATGTTCTTCACCCCAGGGAGGATGTTTTTTTTCTGCACGGGAATATCCAGGAAAGCCTAGAAAATTCCTCCCCCCTTCTGTCTTGAACTAAGGCACTTGCCAGTATCATGAAGGGAAAGGACAGACCAAAAAGAAGAGGAAGGAAATGAATGACAAGCATCACGGGGCAAAGTGGCCTGTGGGAAAGTCAGCCGGGCCCCTGGAGAGCTAGAGATGGCCCTGGAGGGCGGGTCTCAGTTTCCCTGAATGTAGCATGGACGCCCCCACTCCCTCAGATTCTAGTAGTGCACGGTCTCCAGCAAGGCCCAAAGGGTTCAGACATCCCAGGGCCTTAGCTGTCCCTTCTGCCGACGAGAGAGAATTGACTGTTCCTCTCCGAGGCAGAAGGAAGCTAAGCTGACCAAAAGTCTGCCTACTGCTTTGTGTTCTTTGGTATAAAGGCACCACATGGGTCCGGGTACAAATATAGCCAGGTATTCTGCTATTTGATAAAAATATTAGGGCACTGGGCCTTCCTAATATAGCTGAGCAGACACATCTAGGGAGTTGGGTGGAGAAGATAAATAAGCACGTGCCCCCGACGGCAAAGCTGCGGGCTGGGGAGACGGATAACCCTGGGCAGGATGTCAACCTCCATCTTGGCCCCTGGGCCCATGACCCCCACCAATGGGACACTCAAGGAAAATAGGGGCTGTGTGTTCACGTTGGTTCCCTGGCTGTCACCTCCAGGCCCCCAAACCCTCCAGACCCCCGAAGCAGCTGTTTACCCAGTTAGAGTTTCTCTGGTAATGGGTCCTAAGCTTTAAGCACTTGTTCCAGCTAGATTAATCTGAGAGATAAGAGGATGACAGAGGCCCCTTATTTCCTCATCACGCAGGCCCCGCTGTGCGCAGAACTCCTGCTGGGTCAAGTCAGACACGGTTCCGCTCCCGAGACGAACCCACGTCTCATCCATGGGGATATCCCCCCAGTGGATGCGTTGGCTTCTCGAGGTGTGGAATCTGCTTCCTGGGCTGTGCTGTAGTCTGACAACTGATGGGTGGGGCTCCTCCACCAGTCTGCACCTTCTAGAAGCTGCTCGATCTTTCTGTGTCCGGCATCCAGACAGCCCTGGGTCCCTGGCACAGGTGAATGAACACCTGCATCCCTGTGTCCGAAGCCAGGCTCCCCAAGGGTGGGCCCATCTCCTTTGCTCGTCTCCAGACCCAACCTGAGGCCCCGCACATCATAAGTGCTCTTCATCGGATGAGCGACAGGGGCACGTGGCAAATCTGGGAGAACGCAGAAAGATCAGCAGCATGGGGAGGGGTGAGGAGATGGGAACACCACAACAGAAGCTGAGGGTGTGTGTGAAGCCCTCAAAACAGTGCCCGACAAAGGAGAAGCACTCACTGAGTACTATTGTGGTTACCTCAAGCAAGTCACCGAATGCCTCCGAGCCTCCTATGAAATCCAGCTGCCGCAGGATTCTTGTAGGGGAAGCCTGCCTCGTTCCTAGCACGTCCCGGTCAGTGTCACCTGAACCCATCCAGTGGCTTTTGACACAGCCAGAGAGCCAGTCCCTGGTGCAGGGGCGAGGGGCATGGGCCTCCATGGCCGAGAAGGTCCAAGACAACTAAAGCCTCGGGCTGCTCGCCCCCAGCTACAGATGGCTCTGCACCCGCTGAGCCCGGTGTCCTGGACCCAGACCACATTTTGCACATGTGCGATGATGCAAAGACAGTCGGGAGGTCTGACCTGAAAGACCAGGGGCCCCAGCCCAGGGAGAAGAGGTTCGGCCGTGACTCTGAAGCTTAGTCTCTTCGTTGCCATGGCTCCTTTCCGATTCTTCATGTATTTTTTAAAAATACGTAATTTCCTAAAGGGAAATTAAATTGGATTGTGCATTCATTTGAGGGACTGTGGTCTGATCGGGCTGGCACCAGAACGGCAGACTCCTAATCCTCGCTCGGGCTCAGAGGGTGATCTGGGGCCCCCCACGTGACCCCTGCGCAAACTTTTCCCCACACCCACCCAGTGGCCTTCAGCTGAGCTCCCCTGCTTTTCTCCATCTGGATTCCCAGAGCCTGGGATTCCTTCACTGAGGAGCCTGAGCCAGCTACCCCTGGCACCACGGTTCTAAGTGGCCGGCCATGTCCCCGCAGAGATGATCTTCTCAGGATGCTGGGAGACTACCTCTCTGAATGCCCCCCGTGGCCAAGCGAGAGAAAGCCAAGAGATGGGCACAAAGGCATGTGTGCCCCCTGCGCCCAGCAGCCGGGATGATGGGGCTTTGGTGAAGATAGCGGGTGAAGCAGGACGGGGTCTGAGGCCTGGTCCTCCTGCTCATAAGCTGATGACCTCAGTGAAGTCATTAAACGAACGAGTCCCAGTTTCACCATCTGTGAAATGGGGACCATAAGAGAACCTCCTTGGCTGAGCCCTTGTACATATCAAAATGTGAAAGGTCCAAGTGAAGAAAGCGCTAGCATAATACAGGGCATACAGTAAGCACTCAATAAATGTGCCATGCCCTTATTTTTATGGTTTGCCTACTTGGTGGGGGGCTCCTGCCCCGGCAGGCCCTGGAAGAAAGCCACACTGCAGTCTGATTGCGTCTTAACACCCTTGGCACCAAAGCCCTCTGACTGCTCCATCTTGGAGGGTGGTCGGTGCCCAGGGACCCCGCTGTCCTTTCTGGTGGAGGGGTGGCACACAGGGCCACCTGGCGTAGGGCGAAACCAACTGAGTAGCTGACCCTGGGGGTAGGAAAGCTCACTCCTCCAGGGCGCCCAGTCGAGCCAGGGAGATGGTCCTGACGTCTCCTTCCCTCCTCATCGCCACTGTTCGCGAAGGTCAAGTGGACAGGCCCTCCCTGGCCCTGCATAGCCCCTGCTCGGCCAGAACTTAACCAGGCACCAGCCGCAGAAGAGCATCACCCCTCTCGGGAATTAATGTCAGGTTTCAGAAGAGGAAGTCAGAGAGACTGGCCCCTGGTGACACTGCAGGTGGCAAGTAGAGTCATCCTGTATGTTCTTAAGCCCCACTGTGCCCCACGCTGCCTCCCCGTGTATTGGATCCACTCTGTGCAGGGCCCAGGGGCCAGGCAGCGGGGGGAAGGAGAAGAGACATCCGAGTCTCCATTCCCTAGGCCCCAAGATCTCAGAGAAGAATGCCAGGGTTACTCACCTATTCCTGGTGAGTAATGTCTCTCCAGGGGAAGTTTAAAATAGAACTTTAGTCATACCTTAATGGAGCCGATTGATTTCTAAAAACAATCAAGCCCTAGTCCTCTGCACTCGAGACTGCTGGGCGCGGACGGAGAGGGCAGGGGCGCGGATGGTCCATCCCCAGCAGGACGGTCCAGAGCACTCACGGGCCCGGGAATCCGGTGGCAGCATTCACCCAGGATCCAGGAACACCGGTTCAAGCCCCGAGGGCCGGTTCACCCTTCCGCTTCCCTCTCCCACCCTTGGCTGAGCCCCGTACCCAGGTAAGGCGAGGGTGACACTGCACGGGTAACCCAGGGTTCATGCATTCAGCCTATTGCTTGAGCCCCTGCTGTATGCCTGGCACCGTCGGGGATGCCTGGGTTTGCGCAGCAAACAGAAGACGTGTCAGCTCCTGTATTTATATGGAGCTTCCAGGCTTCGCCCAAATTCCTTGGCATTTTCGTCCCCTTATTGATCATAGCATGGCCGGTGGAACAGTGGATCTGATAAACACCTGGCCTGGACCTGGTGCATTGTGGCCCCACTCGGGGAGCACGGATCCCCTTTTCTTCCCATTTGCAGTTGACCCAGGGGTCACCGCGCCGACCGAGCCGATGGGGAAAGCAAAGCGGGGATCCCCATTGCAGGAGAGCGGCACAACCCGTCTCCCCCCCTCGAACGGCACCACCTAGATCCCTGCTCCCTCACTCAACTGTCTCACACAGATAAAATCTGCTTAAATTGACTATTGATTGTGGTGTGGGGACGGTGTACCCACCCAGCCCGCTGCGGGAGTCAGCCCGCCAGAAGCCCAGGCAGCTGGAGGGAGCGACAGGCAGGGGCTGGAAAAAGTGTACATGTGAGACCAGTTATGTGAGCCCCCAGTTATTAGCTTGCCTCCTTCCACTGCTGCCACCCCCCTTCACGGCAAAGACCCCAATTTGTTAGACCCTGGGGAGAGTCCTTGCTTTCCACGCGCGCTCGCGCGCACACACACACACACACAGCTCCAGGCACAGTCTGGGAAATCTATAGCCAAGTTTTACTCTTACGTTCAGCTACTTGGTGGAAGATTCCTTTGCCTTTTGTGTTATTAAAGCCTTGGGCTGACAGCCGCAGACCAGTTCCTGAGGTCCTGGGAGGTTACCCTGTCCTCCCCCTTTGCAGAGATGTCGACAAGAAACACTGCATTTGCTGTTGGCTCTGGGGCTGGAGAGAGACATTTTTCCACCTTCCTGGGCTCAGCTAATTGGCTGTGGATCGTCACTGAGAAGAGAAGGGGATGGTTCTCATACACCTGCCTTCTCTCCAGCCAAGATGGACGCCCGGGGAGAAGTTCAGGGCCTGCCAGCCTGTGCCTGGCACAGCCGTTGGTTGTAGCCTTGGGACAAAGTAGGTGAATGGACCCCAGCTCCTTCCTGTGCCCCCGTGGGTCCCGGGGCAACCAGGAACTACTCCTCTGAAGGTATTTAGTCTCAGCATGAAGGCCCTACCCTCCTCCGGCAAGGTAAAGGCCCGTTCTGGAAGATGGAGATTAAATAGTCACTGCGTCCAGGACCTAACCCAGCCCCAGTCAGAAGAAGGAAATAAAAGCTGGTGGGGAGCAGGGTTTAGCAAGAGACAATAGCATCCCACAGTCTAGTCAAGACAGAGCCTCACATGGATTCTGAAGGCCCCTCCCACACTGACCCCTTGGTTATCTGCTCCCCGATCAGGGGCCGAAGGGGCAGACAAGAGCCCAAGTAGTTCATCCATCTTTCTTCTCAGTAATGTCCGGTCTACACTGGCAGTGCTGGACTGGGAAGAAGCTTCTTACTTGAAATTTCCGGTGCTGCCCTGGGAGGCCAGGAGGGGCTACGAAAAACCATTTTGGCCAGACCAGATATCAGTCAGTGAATGGAGAGAGCCCCAGAGCAGCCCGGGCAGAGCAAGGTGCCCTCAGGAGGGCCTGTGTCTCCCTCGAGCCCCTGGGCATCCGGGGAGCAGGGTGGGGGACCCTGTGTGGATCACTTGTGTGTCCCCAGCTCTCTCGAGTGCCAGGCACATAGAGGCTATCAACCAGTATTGTTTAAACTGAACCTCCTGCCCGTGTTCTTGACGAATCCTTGATCAAATGCTTGTGGGTGTGTACGCGTGCGCGCAAACACACACACACACACACACACACACACACACACACCCCACACAGAGGAAAGGGGATGCAATTTTTTTCTAAGTCCGGAAAAATAATTTTCAGCTATTGAAACAGAGCAGGTGAGGCCCAGGCATCGGATTGTGCAGTCCCCTGGGGCGCTTACTAATCAAAACATAAGATTTCTCCTTGCCGCCTACACAGAGCACCGCCCTGGCCTCCCACCCCTACCCCCAAGCCCCTGCACAGCTCCCCCCACCTGCCCCACCGTCAGCCTTCCCCAAACTCAGCTCAGCCCAGCACCTTCCAATCTCTTCTCCCAGAGCTGGTCCTAGTCCTTACACTCACGCTTCAGGCCCGTGGACGGGGAGATAGCCATGGGCCCCGGTTCTGCCTCAATTCTGTCCATTCGTGTCCTCGAGGCCAGGAGTCTGACATGACCCAGATCAGGGGTGGGGTATGGGATTGTTCAGGGTATCCCTTACCCTCTCGCTCCAGGGCTTGGAAATAAGGACAGACCCTACGGGCAGTGTGCATCTCTGGCACGCCCCACTTGTGAATTTCAAAGGCCCTGGACAGCTGGAGGCCACAGAAGAGAAGTACCGCTTAAAGAGGTGACAGTGTCCTCATTGAGGCTAGTGATTTCACTGGTCTCGTTAACGCCTGTCCCGCTCAGCAGCTTGGCTCATCAGAATCCCCAGAATGACCTTGAACCTGAAGGTATGCTCGAAGAGGGAAGCTTAGGAGAGCCTGTGCGTGTTCCCTATTGACCTTGAACCCGGAAGCATTTGCAGCAGCTCTTGGTCAGCTGTTGCCTCACCCTGTCACCGATGGGAGGGAGAACGGGTTCAGGGAGCGGACCATATTCTGGAATCCAACAGAATGCTCTTCCTTAGGAAAGGAAGGAAGTCCTTGCAGTCATACATCATCATGACAAAGAGGAGGAATGGGTATGCAGACTAGGAAACTTTCAATCAAGGGACATAGTTTTGGGTGTGACTTTCATTCTTGCATTCACTGCTCTCAAGAAATAAACGAGGTCCTGTCAATATGAATAAACAAGTACAAAGATGCTGAGAAAATTCAGCCTAATGAAGTGATGGATGTCAGGCCAGAGGAATCCTAAAAGGTTTCCTGAAATAAGAAATATTTTTTAGGGGCGCCTGGGTGGCTCAGCGGGTTAAAGCCTCTGCCTTCGGCTCAGGTCATGATCTCAGGGTCCTGGGATCGAGCCCCACATCGGGCTCTCTGCTCAGCAGGGAGCCTGCTTCCCCTCCTCTCTCTGCCTGTCTCTCTGCCTACTTGTGATCTTTCTCTCTGTCAAATAAATAAAATCTTAAAAAAAAATTTAAAAAAAAGAAGTATTTTTTAGTACTCGAAAGAGGAAAAGGAAAGAAATGAACACCAACCTAGTTCTTACATCTATGTCAGACTTGGAACAAGACACAAGTACTTTCTCATTTGTTCCCGGCTGCTCCATTCTGGATAGTTCCTTCCAACTTGCAGTGCAATGATTTTCTCTTCAGCTGTGCTTAATCTACGCGCAACTCCATCCATCAAGTCCTTAGTTTTTGGTTGTTGTGGTTTTTTAGTTCTAAAATTTCTATTTAGATTTCTTCAAAATTGCTAGATCTGCTTTTTAGTTTCCACACCCTGGCAAAATTCTCAAGCTTGCCTTTTATTTCTTTGAATCATAAACATTGCTGTATGCGGCTGATAATTCCAATATTTCAAGGGTACGTGCCTCTCTTTGTAATCTGTCATTTCCTCTGGTTCTCACTCATAGTGTCTTCTTTCCCTGTGTTCTTTGACTCTGTGCTGGACAATGTATTTCCCTCAAACATTGTTTGGAGGAATAATCAGTAGTTTAGGATGAGAACAGTCTTACTGCAGAGAAGATTCTAGTTTGCTTCTGCCAGACCCTTGGGAAGGCTGCCCATCCAGGACCACCTTAGTCTGGATTCCTGGACCCAAATTCAAGGCCACATGGTCATAGAAGGGAATATCGCTTTCAGTTCATCTTTACCCCAAGGGCGAAGCTCTGCAGGACCCCGACCTTGAAAGAGGTGGGAAGTATTTATTCAGGCTTCCCACCTTGGAGGAGAGAAGGGATACTGTGAAACCCACAGTGCATTTTTGTCACTGTGACTTCTGGATTAATTTATTTTTCAAAGACAAGGGTGGCATCAAGTACTGGGCTCACCTCCCTGAGTTCTCATCTCCTTAGAGATTATGGCCTGATGCTTCCTTCTTGATGATCTGAGATGTTTGCCACATTCCTTCGAGTTTTTTGTTTGTTTGTTTGTTTTTTTAATTTGTCTTCAGCAAGGAGGTTTATCCACATCGGTAGCTTTCCATTCCTGGAAGCAGATGTCTCTTCTCTCATTTTCCCTTACAGTGACCGGGTGAGGTGAGCAGATAGGAACATTCCCACGATATAGGTAAGAAAATGAGGGTTGGAAACTGCCCAGGTCAAGTGGTCCCCGAGTGGAGGACCCCGGAGTTGAATGCAGACTGTTCTGAGCGCCAGGGCCATAGTCTGCCCCCTCTTCCACGCTTAGGAAATGGAAAAGAGGAGCAGCAAAGCTATTTAAAGTATCCCTGAAAGGCTCAGAGGAAAACGGGAGAGCCAGGCGGTGAGCCCCGGACCCTCGTCCGCAGAGTAGAACATCTGTGTCGGAAGAAAAATCCCCAAGTGGAAATGACAGGCCAGCTTGCCTGCTGGAGCAGGGGTCCCTGTGCCCCCTCGGGTGACCCTGTTCTGGGGACACAGCTGCTCCCCCCAGAGCTAGAGTGTACAGGGACAGGTGGGCGCCCCGGTTGGAGCATATATACCCCCCAGGGAGAATGCCCGGCGGGGGAGGCGGCTAGGCTGTCGTGGTGGAAGGGCCCGGGAGGAAGGCCAGAGGGGGTTTCAGATTTGGCCTCCCGAGGCCTCCACAGCGCCTGCTCACCCATCCTCCTCTCTTCCCTTCCTGCCTCCTCATCCTCCTCCTGCCACTGGGAAGTCACCCAGCTGCCTTTCCAGAACACTCTGGTCCCAGACCTCTGAGTTTATGAAAACATAAACACATTCTGCAATTACTTCCCCGCACCGCCCCCCCCAAGCCAGTTTGCCGCGTTTGTGTCGCAGCAGCCGGGGGAATTCCAGCCAGCACTCTCCCCGCCCCAAGCCGAGCGGAACAGCAGGCTGGACCCCCTACGGCCCTCCCCTCCCAGCTCTAATCTCGCTCTCGGTCAAGTCTGCTTTCTCCCTAAACTTTAAGGCCTCTGCTGAGCCAAGCTTTTTAGAGGGAGTGGATTTATGCCCCTCGAGGACTTTCCTTTTGCACTTGGTAAAATTTCTAAGATTAATTGCCGCACCATCCACACAGGAGGCTCATTAACGCACAGAGGGTGTGTGTCGGTCCAGCTGTGATGGGGCTCAGTGGGGACCCCACCAGCCAGGAGACAGGGAGGGCAGCCTGGGAAGCCAGTCAGGGCAGGGGTAGGGGACCGGGGGACCCACCCGGGCGCTGGGTGCATGCCCAGGTGGTGGCCGTGGCTCTTGGCCAGGCCCTGGAAGATTTCCTCTTGCAGATTTTCTAACACTCTTTTCCCCCTATTGGGGTTGATGTTTCATCAAGATTAGTAGTCGATTGAGTCATTTTGAAAGGGGCCATTTGATGAAGGGAAAGCACATCCATATTAGGCCACCCTTGCCTGATGCCACCTGGTTCTGCCTCGTGGCCAAGAAGCCCTCTGCCCTTTGTTGGATATACCCTGCCCTGCAGCGGACTCGCCCAGCCCATCACTAGGTTGCATGGGCCCTCAAGGGGCGATGGTGGAGTGCAGCACAGGCAGGTGCAGGGAGCGGGGCAGGGACGGGCCATGCAGCCTTGTCAGAGCTCGGTCACCTGAGCCCTGTGTTCTGGGTCCAGCCTCCTTCCCTCGATGCAAGATAATGCTCAAGATCACGGGCACGTGATCCAGCTCTGCTGTCTATCCCCTGTGTGATTTGGGGATTTGTCACTTCACCTGGCTGAGCCTCAGTTTCCTAATCTGCAAAGTGGGGCTCATCACAGCCCCTATCATGGGGGTCATTGAGGGAATTAAATAAATGGAGACTCACAATGTCCTAGGGCCAGTGCCATGCCCTTCATGTGCTGCCGTTGCTCACATCTCCCTGCCCATCACCTTCACTTGGGTGTGCTTGTGTTTCCCACAGAGGCTGCCCACCAGGGGAGCCATGCAGAGCCATGGGACTGGCCGGCGTGCATCCCCCACCCCCACAGCTGCAGCCCCACTGAGCTCACACTTCTGAAGGTGAATTGAAGGGCACAGGGCAGAAACATTCTAAAGGGGGGGGGTGGGGTCCAGAGTACAGAGTCTCCATTACAAGGTGATGTGTCTGTAGTCACATTGGGGTTTAGGGGAGTCTGAGAGATGCAGGCCCAAGCCCATGAGCCTCCCTCCTTTCAGATCTAGTTAAACTAAATATTGACAGCCCAGAGAGCATGCCGCCAGGGGAGACGGAGGGCTCTGATTGACACGGAAACAGGGGAGCCTTTGCCCAAAGCATCCCCCCAGTCATCTTGGCCAAAGCCAGAGAGGAGCTGGGATGGGCTGAGAGTAGAGAAGGACTGTCACGCCAAGGACATGGGGATACGAAGAAGGCCTTGGCCCAAGGGACGAGGGCTGGGCAGCTCCTTGCTCTCAGCGTTTACTCAGTACTTTCCAACTGGCCCAGCCCCGTTTTAAGCTCTGTAGAAAGATCCAGAAGAGCAAAGACACAGCCCTGCCCTCAAGAATCAAGAATCAAGTTGGCAGCACAAGCCCCGCCCTCCACGAAACATTAAAGAGGCAACAAGGGACTCTGCAGGGCTGTCTGTCCTACGGGGAAAGTGAGCAGTGGCTTCACACATCGTGGAGAGCAAGGGGGTTGGAGTAGATGGTTCTTCTTTTAAATTTTTTTTTTTTAACTTTTTATTATGGAAAATCTCAAGCGTACATAAAAGTAGGAAGGGGTCGATGAAGCCGCATGAACCTACCCACCTGGCTTCATCTTGTTCCTGGAGTATTTTAAGGCAAATTCCTAATAGGTGTCATTTTGCCCATAAATTCTTGTGCAGCAAGAGGTTTCTTGGCTCCGACCCGGCTTGAGCGTGTGAGTGGTGGTGAAGGTCTGAGTATTCCTCTGGAGGCGGGAGGAGGAAGTGGTGTGTCCATTTGGAGCGGGGAATGCTATTTCACACCCACGCGGGCACGCGCACACGCGCGTACAACCAGCGGTCCCGGGGACCACCTCTAACTCACCCCAAGACTGTCGTTCCTGTTCCCGGCGGACCTCAGCCCGGGCAAGGCGGCCCGGGACAGCTTGGACGGAAGGGTCCAAAGGAGGCAGAGCCAGGGAAACATCCCTTTCTTCCCCAACTCTGTGAAGAGCCCGCTACCTGGCAGGCAGTGTGGTGGGCACTGGGGGAGGTGGCCAGGGCCGGCTGGGCCCCTGCTGTCACTGGCTAGCATGGGGAGACTTTTAGGGTATCACCCTGAGAGGCTGAGAGATGGGGGCAGCCATTCTGAGACACAGAGGCTGGCGATGGAGGCCAGAGAGGCCGGGCTTCTTCCCTTCCAGGCCGACATGGGAAGCCAGGCACCTCCTGAGAACCAGGGTGGGTAGCCTCCTCACCTCTTCCTTCCCAGCCGCCTCGAGTGGGGTCAGGCAAGACGCACCCCAGCCCGCAGCTCCTTTCCACCTTCCAAAGCAAAAGAAACACGTCAGGGGAATGATCAAGGCTCAGCAAACGAAGGGAGCTGCCTCAAGCCAGACCCCAGAAGCGCTGAGCCCGGGGCCGGCCGCGTGAGAGATGCTGAAGGCTTCTTCTGGGTTTCCCATAGCTCGGCAGAAACGTGAAATTGGCCGCAGGCCCCGGAGCAGGATTTTAAGGGCCTGAGATGAGGTTGAAGGTAATAGCTAAGCCCCTTGGGGGACCCAGGGATTTAGTCCCACTCCACGCTCGAGGGGAGAGCTGTCGTAGAAATGAAGTCTGAGTCTGGTCCGCATTGCCACAGACCCTCTGCACAGCCACGGCCTGTCCGTGTGGCCCCAGGGCTGAGGTGACGCCCAGGGGAGAGACCCATCTTCACGGCAGTAACATGAGGTTCACGAGGCACGTGCGTTCTCGCACACCTGGGGTCCGCCAGGGACGGGGGCACCAAGGCAGGTGTGGGACAATGACCTCCAGCGTGGGCCAAATGAAATGGGGAGCCACAGCCCGACTTAGGGGCTCGGAGAAGGGCTGTCGTGCGGGCAGAGGGACTCTGCGGCTCCCATGGCAGGACCGGGGCTTAGGGGGACAAGTTATGGGTAAACTGACAATGTGAGGAATCCAACCGTGACCCAGATTGTTTCCTGCAGAAGGGTGACTAAGCTCTCAGGTTATGAGTGACTAAGCTGACTTATGGCTCATTATGCATAGTTACATAATTATAACTAGTTATATGTGTGTGGATAACTGTGGTTTACATACATGTGGTAACTGTAAACTATACAACTAGTTATAGTGAAGCTCACTTCACAGTTTGCAATGAGCTTTTAGAGATGCGACTTTCCTAACAACCCTACGAGGGGGCCTCGTTGCTATGCCGGTGGACCGATGAGTAAACTGAGGAATCTCATGGTTGCCTGAGGTCTTGGCAGAGGAGGAAGAGCAAGGGCTGAAGCAAAGGTCTGTCTGACTCCAGAGCCTATGCGGCGGAGGCCCCAGGTGGGTGGGGAAAGCCACCGTGGGGAAGACTCCCATGCTACCCTGAGACTCCGAGACCGTGGGGACAATGTGCGATCCTGATAAGGCCTCCTGGAAGTGGGAGTCCATCTCCTGGCCCTTAGAGTGTGGGATGGGTGAGGAGGGGACGGAAAACCCCCAGGATGAGGGAGGGCAGCCCTGGACAGTACGGGCTGGAGGGGAGGGGCTGCTGGAGCAGACTCAGTTTACCCTCCGAGCAGCGCGGCCCGTGCTGGGACGAGTGGGGACACCCAGTGGCCATATACAGGGTCCAGGGGCCACATCGCTTAGCCCTTCCACCTGTTGGGGCCTGGGGCTAAGACTCCCGTCCGCCCTATAGTGTTTGCCTCCTGCCTGCGACCCTCAGGCCTGTCCCTGCCTCTGCCATCATCCCAGCTGCCCCTACAGGAGAACGAGCTATGCTAAAGGAAGCAAGTGTGACCTCCGGAGAGGGTCCCCATCAGCGATAAGTACTTGCTCCCCAAGACTTTGTCCGCCTTACCACCTCCCCACCCCGGCTTCTGCCCCCGGCTCCCGGTCCCTCCGTGGACCTTGACCTCATTGCTCCAGCCCCTTCCGTGGCGCCATCTGGTGTCTGCCCCGGACCACACCCCCACCTTCGCCTTACAGACCTTCTGGGCCCTTCCATCTCTCTCTCGGAACCCGCCCGCGCCTTCCGCAATCTGTGCCCACTCGGGCCGGCACTCACCAAAGGCTCGTCCTGGCCTGTCACGCTCCACTTTGTAGTTGAGGCAGCTCCTGCCTGCCCAGGGCGGCAGAAGGCCGATGAGCTGCCCCGGGGAGAAGGACTCTTGTAGGGAACATATGGAGAAAATGAAGCAGATGGCGCAGGCCTGCGGGACGAGGTCTCTGAGGGAGCACCGGGGCTGGACCAGACACGTGTGCTGTTCCTCATGGCTCCTTCTCGTCAACCTCTCCTCCTGAGAGTGCAGCGGGGGTAAATGGGGACAAGTGTCCTGGGGGCTGAGGCTGTGGAGAGTGGCTGAGCAAGGCCCAGTTTCCAGAAGAGCATGCCGGTCGAGACCAGGGCTGGGACTT
>CM053606.1:81953705-82112845 GCA_028646535.1 Procyon lotor | reverse complement strand
CTGTCCCCCCTGAGATAGTGAGCTCAGGGGACATGCCTGTCTATTTAGCTTTAAATCCTGGGCACTAGCAAAGAGAGGGACACAGGATAAACAGCCAGCAGGCATTTGATGAATCGATCAATCCAGAGGGACGGGTGGAAATGTGTGGGTCCGTGCAGGGTTGCGTGTGTGTGGAGTAAACACAATGCGGGGGGCATTCTGAAGTCATATGAGGCTGACACGCTGGCCTAGCCAAGCAGATGACCCTGTGCGTTCTACTCTGCCCTCCTAGCTGCAGTGTCCTTAAAAATGGGGTTAATGACACAGCATAAGGTTGTTAGGAAACTCGAATGGTGCAGATTGATGTTAATAAAAACAGACTATTAGTGGATTGTTACTGTGATTGTTATTAGGTCCTCCCGCTCTGAGCCTCCGTTCCCCCCTCTGGGTCCACCCGCGGAGGGGATCTTCAGAGGAACCTCAAGGCTCCAAATGCCAACCCATCCTTCCGGCTCCTGGCTCACCACTGGGGCCACTTTGCGGGTGAATGCAGGGATGCGGCCAGGGATGGGGGTTGATTTTTTTAGGGGGATGGGGGTGGGGGAGAGGCATGTGGTAGAAAGGAAAAGCCACCTGAGGCTTTCATTTGGTTTTCCAAGTCGCCCCTCCTTGAGTACCGACAGCACAGGGCTGAAGTCCCTTGTCGGGGTATGGCTTGGCTCCTGCTGTAGAGGTAGTCAGCTCTGAAGGGCTCCCCTTGCTCTCTAACCAGACTTCCGCCCACCATGTTGGCTCCTCAGGGACCACGGCTTTGGGCTGTAGGAAGTAGTGGTTGTGTAGGGACTTTGGAATTTAAGAGACCTGATCTGCCACTGGCTAGCTAGCATATTACTTAACCACTCTGTGCCTCAGTTTCCTCATCAGGAAAATGGGCATAATAATTGTATTGATTTCATAGGGTTGCTGGAAGGAGCAAATGAGATCATGTATTTGCAGCACCACACATGATGTAAGAGCTAAAAAAAATAAGAAAGAAAAAAAGTTACAGCAGTTCTGCTCCATGGGAGGGGATCTGGACGTGAAAAGAGGCCGACCAGAGGTTGTCAAGAGATGAACTCATCAGCCAGGCTGGTGTTTTAAAGTGTCCTCCAGGGTAGTCAGTCATTGTCCTTTGCCCTGGACAAGGAGGTGACCCCAGTGATCTGAGTCCCTGGAACTCACCTGGTGGCCAGCCTGCTCCGAGAAGGTGTCTCCCTACCCTGACTGCCCCCATCACACAGCAGCTTCCATCCCCCATCTGCACCCCAATCCCTACGGTCTGAAGCAAAGGAGGGAGCCAAGTTCAGGGGCCTCCCAGTGGAGAAGGTGGGTTCGAGAGTGGTGCTGAGGTAAGATGTCCCCCTTGAGGGAACTCATCAAGGACGCGTCTCCTTGACGGAGCTCCCAGCGGCTGGGTCCTGAATGGGCAGTGCCTGGCCTCCAGTAAAGAAGGGACTCCCCACTCACCGGATGCTTAGCCTCGCCCCTGCCTGAGAGGCAGCGGGCAGGGCAGAATCAGACCAGGAAGCTTGGCTTGCTCGCACTTATCTCTCAGCACCTGGAGGAGGAAGGGAAGGCAGCAATTAATTGTACAAGGCGGGTGGTTTGTGCAGCTTAAGTTCAGATAAAAAGTTTAATTATCCCTAAACCCTAATACAAATTAATTAGCCTTCCATATTAGGAGGGTAAGCGTCCCTGCTCTTGCCGCAGCCCAGACATCACTACAGATTACCGAGATTGTGCTGGGAGAGAGGGGTGGACAGAGGGGCACCCAGGGCCTGCAACTCCTGCCCACCCCCACCCACCCCGGGGCAGGGGCAGACAGCCGCCTCACAGTGGCCTCACGTGAGGTCTGGGTGTGAGTCCTAAGTCTGGGGTGAGCACCCTAGCTCCTCCCTCCCTGTCCCCGGGAATCCCCCTCCTGGAGGGGCTGTGTCTCCTCCCTTTCCTCTCCCCCACTCACCCAGCCAGGATGAGGGGTGGGGGAAGGGAGGCCTTATTTGCATGAGAAAAGGAAGACAAAAAGGAAATAAGGCTAAGGCTTGAATTTTTTTTCTAGGCCATGACATTTCCTTTTTTTTCTTTTCTCACCCCTTTCTTTCCTCAAAATTCCACATAGAAAATAGGCCATAGATGCCATTAGGACTCGGAGCACCACTGTCCACACTTGCACCTCAGTCCTCTTGTGGGGGGAGAGGTGGGAGGGGGGGTGGGGGGGGACGGGGGAGGGACACACGATGCCGCTGCCCAGCCCGGTGGTCATAATGAGCTGCTGTCTAATGAGTGTTTACTGCATAACAAGCATGTAGTCTTTGCAACCCCGTTGCAAGGTGTGTTTTATTCATTAACTCACAGGTTCCACCGACATTTATTAAAGTTCGAGCAGGGGAAGGACATGTTTGGATTTGCATTTTAAGAAGGTGGTTCTTTGGGAATTAAAAGGGAACGAGAGTAGAAGGGTGAGGAGGCTTTTGCGCACCCCCAGTCTAGAAGGCCTCGGTGACCTGGGCCCTGGATTAGTTTAATAAACTTCAATAAGGTTCTTCCTCTGTGCCCAAATCGAGCATGTTCCAAATCGGGCCTCACTAACCCCTCACAACAGCCCTGCGAAGTGTAGGTCCTGTTACTTATCAGTCCCAACTCCCTCTTTCTGGGCACCTTACTCCCATCAGTTTTTTCCACGGTGGTCTTAGCTTCTTAGCAGCTGCATTACGCCGATGGCAGTGTTGAAGTCAGATTTCCCTGGTGATTTTTAACACGGATGGCTTTTAAGCTGGTTTTTCCCCATCAGCTACACAAGTCATTGATTATTTGAATCAAAATGCTGGTGTTGTCATTCATCTTTGTTAAAATTAATCTGGCTGGTTTCACCTGTGATTACAACCTGTTAAAATCCTCTTGACTCCGAGAGACCTCAATTCGTAGTAGCGCTGTCATTTAGAAATTTGAAGAGCTTGCTTAAAAATAATCAGCAGCAGACAGAGAAAGGCAGACAGCGGGTGATTTCGCTTAAATGCGGAATTGAAAAAACAAAACAAAGGACCGCGCAAAACACAACAGAAACAGACTCACAGATAAGGGAAACAAACTGTTGATCACCAGAGTATCCAGCGGATGAAACGGGGATAAATGAAGGGGGGCGAGAGGCACAAACTGACGGTTTTGGAATAAACAAGTCACAGGGATGTAATGTTCAGCATCAAGAATAGTCAATATCGTCATAATTTTGTACCGTGTCAGGTGGCGACCACACTTATCATGGGGATCAATGCGACATGTGTAGAAATATCGAATCTCTATGACGCATGCCTGAAACCGGTAGGATAGTGTATGTCAACCATACTTTGAGGGAGGAAATTAATTTTAAAAATAATAATAATCGGCAGTACCCTGATCAACACCATCATCATCATGATCATGGGATCCGAGCGGAAGGAAGTTAAAACAGAAGGAATAATTTGCTGGTGGGCAGAATCAGGAGGACTGGACAGCTAAGCCACAGGGGAGGCAGGTAAAGCTGGCCCACGGGCAGGAACTCGGACTTGCAAGGTGTGTTTTATTCAACACACCTTGTCTTTTTCACGTCTTTTTCCACGTCTCACCTCTTGCTCCGAGTCCGCCTGTCCCCTCTCTGACCAGAGCCCGGTGACTTCTCGTCACCGCATCAGCCCTCCGTGGAGAGATTGGTGTCAGCTCCAAGGTAACACTCCAGGAGAGGGAGGACATTGCCGGAGATGAGTAGCCAGCAGGAGAAATGCAAATCCAAACCCACAGTGAGATGCCACTTCCCACCCACTAGGATGGCTAGAATCAAAAGACAAATAGTAACAAGTGTCGGTGAACATATGGAGGAAGCGGAGCCCTAATTTAGTGCTGGTGGGAACGCGAAGTGGTACAGTCGCTTTCGAAAACAGTTCGACAGTCCCCTACGCTGTTAAGGACGCGATTACCATGTGACTCCGAGAGAAAGGAAAACATCTCTCCACCAGAAAACACGCACACGGATCTGCAGAGCAGAATGGATTCGTCATAGCCCCAGAGCGGGAACCACCCAAATGTCCCTCAGCGACTGGGGGTCAAAGGGCGAACTGCGGAACATCCGTAGGACGGGATATTATTCAGCAATAAGAAGGCTTGAAAGAGTGTCCCCTGCTACCACAGGGACAAACCTTGAAGGCTTAGCAAGTCCCGCTACGTGGAAGAAGGCAGACACTGAAGGCCGCGTACTGTGGGATTCCATCGACATGAAGTGTCCAGAAGAAGGGAAACCATAGAGACGGTGGTCTAGGGCTGAGGGGTGAGGAGGTGGGATGGTCCCCCACTGCTGACGGCTGTGGGGTTTTCTTGGGGGGGAGGTGATGAAAATATTCTAAAATCAGACCGTCATGATGGTAGCACAACTCAGGAAATGCACTGAAAAATACTGAACCATGGGTGCCTAGGGGGGCTCATTCGGTTGAGCATCTTCCTTGGGCTCAGGTCATGATCCCGGGGTCCTGGGATCGAGTTCCGCTCAGGGGTCCCCGCTCAGCAAGGAGCCTGCTTTTCTCTCTCCTTCGGCACCCCCATTCCCCCTGCTCATGGGCACTCTCTCTCTCTCTCTCGAACAAAATCTTTTTTAAAATATTGAATTGTATGATTTAAATGGATGAACTGTATAATATATAAGTTAGATGTCAGTAAAGTTGTTCAGGAGGGCACAGTTCCTAGACGGCTAGGCCATTAACAGACAAAATAATAGGTGCCCACCGCACTGGCTATTTATAGAGAATTTACATGTACCCAGAGACAACACTAAGTGCCTCTTCTGACTCATCTCATTAATTATTACAACAACCCTGTAAGTTAGTTTATAAAACCTATTTTATATTGGTAGAGGCTCCGCTTAAATAACTTTCCCAAGGTCACTTAACCAGTAAGTAATGTGGGCCGGGGATCGACCTGGGGCCTGTCTCCAGCCTCCTCTCTCAATCATTAGGCCATGCTGCCTCCCTCTGGCTTTACGTAAGTTGTTGAGAAATTCTGGAACACACCACCGGAGACCGAGCTCTCAATCCGTTCTTTATTTCATTTACTTATTTACCCTTTCGCTAGAGGAAACCCTTCTGGCATGAAAAGTCGTGAACTTCCTTTGCTGGCCTAGACCCGCTGTTGGTCATCTTTGGAAAGTGCCTGGAGGTGCCCGCATAGCCCCTCCTGGCCGCACTGCCATCCACACCCATTCCTCCAGCTTGTCCAGGGTATGAAGATCTGGGACAAGAACACACCTTGCGAAGATCACGAAGCAGCCGTCCCCTGATCCGCCAGCCAGCAAACCCTCCCAAAACGAGAAATGAGGCTAATTTGGCAAGATGCGTGCCTAGTGAGCAATGTGGCTTATTTTCCAAGTGTTCGCAAGCTGTCCGCTTAATATCTGCTCTCGAATTTCCGCCCGCAGTTGGATGGCAGAATTGATGGGGGCCAAGCCTGTTGATCCGCGGCTTCTCAGTCTTCCTGTCTTCAAAAATATCAACACAGCGGTTTGGGGGCCTCCGGTCTCTGGGTCTTTCTGCGCCGAGCCGTGATTTCTCAGCCGTCACGGGCGAGGCTCTGCAGCCCCACCTGGGCCTCCCTCCTGTCTCCTGGGGTGCGCTCCAGGTGGGCCTTTGAGGAGCCTCCACGGAGGACAGCTGGGCGGGCGCCCTCCCCTCCCCTCCCTGGAGCTCCGCATCCTTGTCGCCCCACATTTGCCTCAGCCTTTCCAAGCTAAAGCCTGTTCTTCCGGGGGGAGAAGGCAGAGAGCACACGGGATTTGGGTTGTCCTGCCTGTGGCTCTGTCGTCTGTCACCAGCAGACCATCTGGGCCAGCAGCAGGCGTGGCTCTACTCCTCGCTCTTTCTTGCGGGGGTTGAAACCACCTTAGCGTTTTTCACCAGCCTCCATCAGCCCCGAAGCTCGTCTTTCTGACCCCGTGCTGCCACACTCCTGCCATGCTTCGTTTGCACCCACGGCCACGAGCTCGATGTCCGCCTTTCAGTCACGTCCCCAAAAACCTCAGACAACGGGGTTCGCCTCTAGGGGCGACCCCTTTTGCTTCCCCCTCGCGATTAGTTGAACGTGGGACAAGCAGCTGTGTTTTTCGAGTTGCCCGGCCCCAGAGGCCACGGTTTCCGGGACGCCTGGGCCCAAGTATTGGCGCGGATGGCTTACGGAGCTGCACGTGTCGCCAAAGGATCATGGTCCAGGTTACTCGTTCTGTGCCCCCTTGACAGACAAGGAGGCTGAGGCCCAAAGTCGCGTTCCTCCGGGGTTGTGCAGCGAGGTGATGGTGAGCTGAGCGAGGCTTGAACCCAGGTTGCCTGAGTCCAGAAGCCAGGGTCTTGACCACACCCTCGGAGGCCCCTCCTGAGCATCAGGGCAGACAGGGGGGCCTAATGTTGGGGTTCCCACAAAGAGCGGCCTCAGGCCTTAGCATCAGTGACCTGACAGAGAGCTTGGAGCCAGGACAAGGGGCCAAGACACCAAGGGGAAGGAAGAGTGTTCGCAAAAGAGCCTAATTCACAGGGTGTCGAGAGGCTTAAATGAGGTAAACTCATTCACTCACCAAATATGTGTCAATGGCTGGCAGGTCGTCCACAGAGCCCTTAGGTGCTTGGGAGGGGAGGACGTCACAGTCCTGAGAAAATCCGCCCTATCCCCTCCCCTTCTCCTCTGTGTCCTCAGAACCCCTGGGTCCCCTCAGGATAAGGGGCTCTGAGCCTCCCTATTTCGGGGCCAGCAATTTCTGGTCCTTCTCCACCTGGCAGAGGGCAGGGGGAGGAGGAGATGATGTTTCTGGCTTTGGCCAAAAGAGTCATCACAGCTCTTTGCCTAAGAAAGCCTTTAATTTATCTTAATAAAAAGAGGCTAAACACTTAACCACTGTGGAGAGTCCCTTATTGATTGGAGGAGGGAGGCTCTGGCCTGCCGGCCCAGGGGTTTTAAGGGAGCCAGGCCCAGCTGGTCCCCAAGGGGCAGCCACCAGGCCGCGAGGCACGTAGGAGAGCCTCTCAGAGCTCTGAGAGGGACCGGCGCTGTCCCCAAGTGACTTCGCGGCTTAGGGGGCTGAGTTCTGGAGCTCAGGGCTGCCCTCTGAACAGTGCTTGGTAGAAAACAGTGTGGTTGGGTCTTAATCCCAGCCTCTCCCCCAACGTGGGCAGCGCCCCTGCCTGTGAGCCTCACTTCCTACATCTGCACAGTGGGGCTGAGGACACAAAGCCCACAGGGTCCGTGGAGCTGGTGGGAGGTGAGCTCGCAGAAGGGCTTTGTGCGTGAGAAGTCACGTGAATAGAGGGTGGCTTTATTATGTGTTATTTGTGTGAACATAAATGAGATTGGGCTGCTTTTCCTCCTGCTACTCATCCCCGGCGGCTCGCGGCACTTGGCACAAAATCCCCTCTCCGTGGGGTGGCCGCGACCTCCTTTTGTAGCTACCCTCCGCCCCTGTGCCCCCACCAGCGGGCCTGCCGTCATTCTCAGAGCCTCCCGTGCTCCCCCCTCCCTCAGGACCTCTGCCTTTCTGTTCCCTCCGCCCCGCACACTCTTCCCCAAGTGGGGTGCCTGGCCGCGTCCTTTACCTTTAGGTCTCGGCTGAGATGGCAGCTTCTCAGAGAGGCTGCTCCTGACCATGTTGCCGGGTGTGGCGAAGCACCTGTCTCTCTTCTCTTCACAGAAATAATGACAAGCCAGTGTTTTTAGTGTTCCCTTATTTGTGCATGGTCTTCCCCTTGGCGGGTGGTTGCCTCTGGGAACACGGGAATCTTGTCTGTTTTGTTTCCTCCCAGGTCAGAGTAGGCACACAGTAGGCACTTCAAACAATGGTTGAATGAAGGGATGGATGGATGGATGGATGGATGGGTGATGGGCAGGGAAGCCTGGCTTGTTTCCCCAGGGACCCCTCTTCCTCACACTTGCTTCTTTCTCTCTCTCTCTCAGATATGGAGATATGGTGCCCAAGACAATTGCAGGGAAGATTTTTGGCTCCATCTGTTCCCTGAGTGGTGTCCTGGTCATTGCCCTGCCGGTCCCTGTGATCGTTTCCAACTTCAGCCGGATTTACCACCAGAATCAGAGAGCCGATAAACGAAGGGCACAGAAGGTAAGCCTCAGCATGGGCGACTCAGACAGGGGCCGGGCCCTCTGCTTTGGGCCTTGTGCTGCGGTCACGGTCAGGTCTCCAGAGCCCTGCCCAGACGCCCTCTGGCTTTGGAAGGTAGGGCAGCTTCGTGTCCCTTCCTACCCACCAGTGTCCCGCATTCCGGCTCTGAGCTCCGGTCATCTGCAAAGCGCAGCGAACCCTCCGTCATCCATAAGCTGACTGTCTCCCTCCTGGATGTTCTGTGCAATTTCCTTGCACCCTGGTTGCCCCTTCAAGACCTCAGCCACCAACACTCAGTGCCCTGGACCCCTCCCTGTGCCTGCCAGGAGCTTACTGGGGCACGTAAGTGCTCTCCGAGACTCTCTGCCAGCCCATACAAAACAAGCGGACAAAACAGAAATGTGCCGAGAACGAGAGCATTCTGAGACTGCCGAGTTCCAGAACAAACAGCAAGACGGGCTTCGGTCACCTCGGGGTGTTTGGGGTTCGGGCACAGACCCGTGGTCGATGACCAGGTCATGGCTGATGACCATCAGATTAGGAATCTGATGATTCCTGATCATCAGAAATCATCAATTTCTTCTTTCAAGAAATTGAAAGACCATAATTTCTTGGTCCTGAGAGAAATCTGGGGTCATGTCTGGTATACACCGCTTCGGGAGGCAGGCAGGTGAATGTCCTCACTGGCCAGTCAATGAGGAACAATGCTTGACGGCTTTGGTGCGTTCTTAGGGCCTCTGCCGGTGAGGGTTCTTGGGTCGAGACTTTTGCCAGCTTCCTGTCAGGGCCATTTTCCATTTCTCTTCTGACCTGGGCTGAAACAGGTACCCCTTCAACAGCTGCTTAACCTCCCGGGGGTGCAGTCAGAGCCTTTCTGGGTACAGTGGAAAGAGGGGGACCTCGTTGAGAGACTGACTTACGGGGGCCGGAGATTTCATGTCCTTATCTTATTCTTTCTGTCATTCATTCATTCCACAAACATCCCCCCCCCCCCCCCCCCCCCCGTGGAGTGTCAGGCCCTGTGCGTGTGGCTGGTGGTTTCCTCCCCCGCCGATCCCTGCTACTGCCCTCCCATTTACAGGGGGGACACCAAGTGGCAGGGCCTTCTCGACATATCAGAGGGATCCAGAATTTCAGAACACAGCCATATGTGCCGTCTGAAATGAAGTCACCACATTCACAAACGTGAGCTCTAAAACGTCTGGCAATTTACATATAATAATACTTAATAATATATGTTATGTGGTTATATAATAAATATTATATAATATTATATATATATTATATAACGTTCCCACTTCCAACATAGTCCCTTTTGCATGCCCTTGTGATCACCCCCTCAGCCCATGCAGGGGGGGTATCTTTTGACTTATCTTGACGTGAGACTGTAATGTAGATCGACCTGCCTTAGATCGATCTGCTCTGTGCTGTCTTCTCCCTCCCCCCCCACCCCCGCCATTTCCTACCTCTTCGCCCCAAGGTCCAGGCCTCCCCACCCTTTCCCCCTGCTCGCCCCCCCAGAAATAGAAGTCTTATCTCGTTCCCTGTTTGAGTCAGCTGATCAGTGTTGGACAATATCTTCATCCATTATTCTGTCCTCAAGAAAGGGCCAGGGGTCCTAGAGGAACCCCCCTCCCTCCCCCCCAGGAGCTAGGCTGACACAGGTGTTTGGTCCAGCAGGGGAGGGTCAAAGGAATTCTCCCATCAGGCTTTCAGGCTTTCAGCTGCTCCCACAGCTACCTTTCCCTCCGTGCCCACACCCTCACCTACCTCTCAGAGCGTCGCATCCCCTGCTGTTTCGCCCCTGCAAGGAACTGAACAGTGGTCATTTCCGGCTGGGGCTTTACAAAGCTCATCCATCCTGTGTGATTACAACGCAGGAGGGATCAGCCTTGGTATATCCCTCCTTCCAGCTGCTAAGGCTGACCCCCCCCCTCCCTTCTGCCTCCTTCCCCACCCTCTTTCCTCTCCCTTTGAAATCAGAGTAAATATTTACAGTGTTTTCACCTCGCCTGGACACTGTCTCTCCTCGAGGTTGCTGGCTCTGTCTCTTTCACCTTGGGCTTCTTGTGAGAGACAAGAAAAAAAAAAAAAGAATGCAAGAATCCCAGCTGTTTCCATCCAGTACTGCGTGTGTCACCACGAAGCAAGGAAGGCAGGTACAGGAGACTTAGTGGTGGTGGGGAGCTGGGCCAGGGAGGAGGTCTGGCAAGCTGAGAGTTCTCAGCCCAGACCACATACATACTCAGGAGCTAGTCAGCCCAGCCGTGAAGGCAAACTCCATTCACCGGCCTCCACTATAAAGGAAAGGCTTAAAAGGTCATCATCCTTTCCCTTCACGACTAATGGTTTGCTTGGGATTGTTACTAAAATGAATTCCGCGACTACTTGCTTCAGAGGCTTGGTTCTGGAAGCCAAGTGAATTGAAGATCAGGTGAGGAGGTCTAGCCCCAGGTGGGCAGAGAGAAGGGAACATCTGGATTTTTGTTGAGATAAGCACAGATTCACATGTAAGTTAGGAAGTTCTCACCCCCAGGGTGTGGATGTTGATACAATCCACGAATCCTATTCGGACTTCCCCAGTATTCCGTGTACTCGTGTGTGTGTGTGTGTGTGTGTGTGTGTGTGTGTGAAGTTTAATACCAGGCAGCTTCATGCCTCCATCACGTCGGTCAAGGTGCTGAACCATTCCAGCACCGTGAGGATTCCTCCCACACCTCTGCCCCGTCCCTAACCCCTGGCCGCCATTCACCTGTCCTCCATTTACTCAGTGTTTTCCTTTCAAAAATTGCTGCATAAACGGATTCGCGCAGAGCGGGTCACCTTTGGAGGGTTTTTGTTTGTTTTTTTGTTTTTTTCTTTCTCCATTTCTCATAATTCCTGGCGATGTATCCAGGTTGTCTGTACTAATAGTCCATTCCCCCCCTTTTTTTTCTTGCTGGGTAGTATCCCGTGGCTTGGATGTATCACATGCCACGGGCTATACGAACCACATTTTTGGTTATTATAAGTAAAGCTGCTGTGAACATTTGTGAACGGGTTTTTGTGTGAGTGTGACTTTCCATTTCTCGAGGATGGCCGTGTTCTCCCGTGGCTTTTCCATGTCTCCCCTTTGGTCCTTCTTCTGCCTCTCCTGGGGCAAGAGATGTCAATTTTCACGGCCCAGACCACACTTGGAACTGTACCCAGAGTGGGAGCATCCCCCTTCCAGGCCTCTCCTCCAACCCTGGGATCTCCATCCTTGCTGCAATTGCACCTTCCTAGGCCTAGCTCGTCCAGCAGGCGTTGAAATTCTGGGAGAGGGCTCTTATGGAGGCAGCATTTGGCCTAAAGGTAGAGAGACCTGAGAGAAGTCCCCCTAGCCTGCTGCCTTGCCCGAGAGACGTTACTTCCCTTCATAGCTTCCATTTTCTTGTCTTCAAACTAGCCTAGATGATGGCCACATTCTCTTTTAACCTCTCACGTTGTGCTCCTGGCCAGTGGAAGAGGGAGAGGCTGCCACAGTCCACACAGGGATGAGCCTATGCCCAGGGCCTTATTAATGGATTTCCAGCCAACTGGGGAGGACGGTCCTCCCTCCCGGGTCCTCCCCAGCCTGGCTTGAACACCTGCTCTGGGCACAGCCCTGTGTCAGACGCCGAGGATAAAAACATGCGTAAGCCAGACCCCGGCTCTCAGGAGCTCCAAGTCAAACGAGAAATTCCCACTGCATTTCATGTGCTGGGTGAGGGTTCTGTAAATACATTGCAAACCTCTTTATCCTGTGTGGGAAATGATTAAACAGTGTTGTGCATTTGATATGACAATCTGTTGCTTTAATAGAGCCCAGGGTAAGATAAGATTAAAAGAAGTGCCACAGAGGAGAACAGGAGAATCTTTCATCTCTAGAAAGTAATGAAGACAGACCCCAGATCCGAGAAAGGTCTGGCTCTAAGTGGTGCAATCAAATTATATAAGGCCATAACGAGCTTGACACAATTGGATTTCCATATGCAGCTCTCAACACCCAGGTCTCACCCAAGGCAAAAGCAGCCTCATCCTCAAATGAGGAGCAACGTGCTTGAATGTGGACATGTCCCCGTGGGGAGGGCTGGCGCCATCCTGGGCCGGGGATGAAGGTTTTTGGCTCAGAGAGAAGAGGACCCACGGGACTTCCTCGCCAGCCCTTCCCTGCCGGATTCCCCTCACCATCCAGAGAAGCCCTCTTCCCGCAATTCCCAGGCAGATCTGCCAGGCCCAAGAGACCAGGAAAGGGAGTCCAGCTTGGGAACACGCAGCCCACAGGAAACCAGAGACCCAGGGTGTCCTTTGAGCTTCCGTTGACAGCCTGAATCCGACGCCCTGGCCTCTTTTTAGCACAGGCAGCAGCCCGTCAGGACCCTCGGAAGGGATACTTCCCGCGCTGGGGAGAGGTAGAGGAGAAACGGAAGTTGCCACAATTTCCCAAGGCCTCTTGTGCTGCTCAGAGTCCGTGGCGAAGTGACAGTGGACTTTCACAGAGGCCGGGGAGCGACTCCTCTGCCCCAAGACGGGCCCGTGAGTCACTGTGGACTCTTCTGCTTCCGGCGGCCGGGACCTAGAGCGGGTGCTACACCCCCAGGAGCCTGGACCGCCAGCAGGAACCCTTCTCCCAAAGATTCATTCCTCGGGCCTCCCCTCGAGGTTGTGCTGCCTGCGGTTGGGCGACACCGATCGTGGCTATTAGGAAGGAGAGGAGCAGCGAGCATGCACAGTGGATCCGGCCCCACCCCCTCCTTGCCTTGAGACACCATGGAGCCCTCCTGCAGGGGATCTGCTGGGGGGGGGGAGGCGGTTCCCAGCCTGGGGCCAGGGAGGTTTCCCGTTGTCCTAGTTAAAGCCAGAGTGCTGTGTGAAAATGTGTTCCGTCCTCCCCTCTCTCCCACACCCACGGCGGGCCACCGCGTCACACGCGCGTGCACCTGCTCTCCTTTCCCCAGGCAGGCGTGACAAGCCCAGACGTGCATCCGCCCCTCCATGGAGGCATCCACTCCCCAAAACCTACATGCGATTTTCAAGACATTTAGCGATTCAAAGATGACTAGGCCAAGGGGATACATCCATGAACAAAACGAAAAGTCCTGCCCTCGAGGAATTTACATTCTGGGAGGCAGTAGCGGGGTGAATGCGGCCACCATATAGTCCATTAGTAATAAGCACTAAGGGCAAAGCAGAAGGAAGGAAAAGTGAAGACGTGTTGAAGGGCACAGATGCACACTCCTTGCTCTTCTAATTAACTGATGTTTGGGCAGCTGCTGGATACCAGGAACAGCACCGGGAACAGTTCTCACACTCTATCTGGCGGTCCAGATAGAGATGAGAGATACTCTAGTGCGATACCGAGTAGGTAAAGCTCATGAAGCTTCTGGGAGCAGGGAGGGCTTTGATGAGGGGCATTCCTGCTGCTGGGATTGTACCAAAGCTGGAAGGCCGAGTGAGACCCCCGGGAAATCTGACCAGGACCAGGCTGCCCCAAGTGGGTATGCAGAGCCTCAGACCCAGCGCCGGGGTCTGCAAACAGAGATCGGTGTGGCTGGGAAGAAGCCGCTTCCTTCCCTTCCTCGGGCATCCCCTGGGAATGTTGCCGCTCTGGGATGGCCTGCTGTCCCTGGCTTTGCCAGGCTTGCTGTCTGGTCTCTCAAGGCTCGCTCACTGTTTTTTTTTTTCCTCTGCCGACCGCAGAAGGCCCGCCTTGCCAGGATCCGTGTGGCCAAGACAGGCAGCTCCAACGCCTACCTGCACAGCAAGCGCAACGGACTCCTCACGGAGGCACTGGAGCTGATGGTGGGTGCCTGCAGGGCCTGGGCTGGGGAGGTGGGCGGGGAGAGGCTTCTTTTCTCTTCCCAGGGGCACCACCTCCCCCGAAGCCCCCTTGTGAACCCTAAGAAGGACATGTTTCCAGACCTTCTCCGGGGAGCACCCCTCCGGGGACCTCTCCCGTAGGATTACCACTGCTACCCCGCAACCGAGCTATAGACCGAGGGCCCCCGGCCCGAGAGCTAGCATGTTCTTTGGTGACCCTGAAATGTGGTTCATCCCGGTTTTTCTGGTGCCCTCCCGCCTCCTGCGGACAAACGAAGGCCATGGAGAAGACGGGAGGGGCCACCGGCGGGAGCCTCAACCTCCCTTCTTTTCTGATTAGGGCACCCCAGAGGAGGAGCACGTGGGCAAGAGCACGTCGCTCATTGAGAGCCAGCACCACCACCTGCTGCACTGCCTGGAGAAAACCACTGTGAGTCCCGGCCCACTGTGCGCCTTCGCAACCCCGACCCCCGCCCTCCTTTCTGAGGGCCAGAGCTCTCCGAGTGAGAACTCTGGGCCCACATCCTCGCCCTGGGCCCAGGCTGCAGACCTCAGAGTCTGCCCCCTTCAGGTCCAGAAAGTAGCGACGAGGCCTCTGTCATCGCTCGGGAGGAAGACCCCAGGGAGGGGGGTGCAGTCTCCAGGGTGGGAGGCTGGCTCCCTCCTGCCGCAGCATAGAAGGTCACTGCCCCCAGCCTTCCTGCGCACCCCTACACGGCCCCTACAGCCGGTTCTTGCGGTTACTGAGAGCCTGTGAGGGCTCTGCCTCTCCGCTTCTCAGTCCGGATGGGCATCACTCTTCAAAACTTGGGCTGAATTTACCCTAGATTGCTGCAGAAGAGTGGAGAAGGGCCTCCGTATTTGGCCTGTCCCTGGGACTAGTCTGAGGCCAGGGGTGGGTCCCTTTTTCTCCCCACATCGCTCCTTAAAAGACAGTGAATGAAGGAGGCCGTGCCCACATTTCTCTAGCCAGGGACTCCATCAGTACCGCTCCTCTTAGAGCCCGGGGAGTTCAGATGCTCCACGAATTATTGTCAAAATAGAGCCGTGGTTTAGGAATCCGTAGCTGGAATGTGGCATGTTGCCTGTGCCCCACACACAGACTGAAAGGAAGGGCAGTGGGGCCAACCCTGAACCCTTGGCAAAAAGCGTGAGGAACAGTAGGGAGGAGGAGACGTCGGGGTGGACAGCCCAAGAGAGACAAAGTGCAACCCTTCCCTGTTCCTTTCTAGGCCCGCCCTCCCCAGAGGGCCCACGGTCAGGGCTCCGCACCCTAGGAAGGAGCATTCTCCTTCTGAATGTCCCATATCGTGGGCTCTAGATGCAAGGGCAGTAGAGGGCAGATGACTCTTACTGTGAGCCAAGTGTGGAATACTGTGGATGGCGGTTGACCCCAAAGAGGGCCTCCAAAACGGGGAAGCACTCTGAGAACCCTAGTTGCCAGGATTTATCCAATACGTCTTACTGTCAAGAACTGTCTACGTGTATCTAGAACTTCTATCGAAGACTCAGAGCTTGCCAACGGGATAGGCCCAGACCCAACTGCCCTTTCCAAGTTGCATGTGTTGGGTGGAATGTGCCAGCTGAAAGGATATGGGTCAAAGTGTTCGGGTTTGAGGGGCATTGAGGAATGTTGGCATTGAACGGGTGGCATGCTGGGACGGGGGGGCTGAATGTCAGAACGGAGCTTGGGAATGCCGGACTGTACAATCAATGGTGTTTCTATCTTCTGTTGGCATGTCGTCCTATAGGGGTTGTCCTATCTTGTGGATGATCCCCTGTTATCTGTACGAACCTCCACCATCAAGGTATCACTTTTTAAAAAATTCAATTGATGTTTTTCTCTCTGATCCTTCTAAGTCTGTGGATTCTCCTCTTTCTACCCCCAGTCTGGTTCTCTGCATGTGCTGTCGGTTCTTCTGGGGCTTTCCCTACCTCGACTGCCACCCCGAGTAGCAGCGAGGCCCTCGGGTGTTGGCGCCGAACTACCCGACTGCTTTTCTGCTTCCCTCCTTTGACCTCCCCAAGGCCTTGGAGAGGGTGGCAGAACGCGGCAGCCACGTGGTCCCCTGTGAGTGTCCCTGGGCCCCTTCCCCGGCTCCGCAGGGACTCCTGCTCTGGCCGCCGGGGCTCGTCTCTCTCTGTACTCTCTTCTCACGCTACTCCTCTCCAGACTGGCGGCCTCGGCCAGACCATGAATGCCATAGATTTTAAGTCACCTTGACCCAAGACCAAACGGCCTTGTTTTTTGTTTTTGTTTTTGTTTCTTTGGTATTCCGGGTTCAACACCAGGAGGCTGTTAGCATTCCTTCCCCTGCTTACATTTGACTTAGGGAATGCTGTGCCTCCAGATATATTAAGGATCTGCATCCCGTAATCAGGTGGGGGGAAGAAAACACAATAATTAAAAGAAATCAAAACCTGACAGTGTGACCCCATTGGCCTTCAAGAGCAAAGCTCCCCCAATTGCATGAATAATCCAGTGCCTTTAAAAGCTTATATCTCACATGTACGTACCCAGGATTCATAAGGATCTTACCCATGAAATCCAACCCAGCATTCAAGACAGCCTAGCGTACCCTCTCCCCAAGGTCAGCAACTCCTTCCCTGCCGCCTCCACGAGATCCGTGCAAACCCTGCAAAGTCCATCAAGTCTGCTTCTAGCCCCGAGGATGCCACTAAATCCCTCAAGGTCCTCTGTGTCCCATCAGCTCTGAGGTGCAGTTGGAGGGTGTGTCCCATCATGATTTAACGGCTGCAGTCCCCACCCTTCAACCTGATAGCCAGGGCTGCCCCTGGGAATCTTTTTCCTTCTGCCTTTGATGCCCGTGGGACATCGCCCCTCCCGAATGCTTATCCATGCTCCATGCACGGAGCCCTCCTCTCAAGGCCCAGACAGAGGCAGGCAGCCGCACGGCGCACGGGGGGGCTCGTCCCCCTCCTTCCCGTCTCCTTTTCCTACTTCTTCTCCTTTTGCTCCCCACAGAACCACGAGTTCATAGACGAGCAGATGTTTGAGCAGAACTGCATGGAGAGCTCGATGCAGAACTACCCGTCCACGAGAAGCCCCTCGCTGTCCAGTCACCCGGGCCTCACTACCACCTGCTGCTCCCGCCGCAGTAAGAAGACCACGCACCTACCCAACTCCAGCCTGCCGGCCACTCGCCTGCGCAGCATGCAAGAGCTCAGCACGATCCACATCCAGGGCAGCGAGCAGCCCTCCCTCACTACCAGGTGCGTGGCCCCTACCCCGCCGCTCCCCACCCCCCGGTGCTCCAATCCTGCCAGTCCCCGGTCCCTGAAGGGAGCCGGCTGCTTGAGCCCTCCCTCGGGGCAAACAGAAGTCACCTGCCACAAAGGATGGTAGACGGCCTATGGCAGGGAGAAAAACGTACACTCTGAATTCCGAAGCCCAGTACGTGACTTTGCCATTGTTAGAAAGAATAATCAGAGTGGATGGTGACAGGCCGATTACCACAAGCAGAGCCAGAGTGATGGCGGAGCTTCCTCCTAGTTCCGGGGAGCTAGGCGTGGGAGGGTCAAGGACGCTTGGGGACCCTGGCCAAAAGCACCGTCACCGACTCACTCTTTTTTTTACCCCAGTCGCTCCAGCCTTAATTTGAAAGCAGACGACGGACTGAGACCAAACTGCAAAACATCCCAGATCACCACAGCCATCATCAGCATCCCCACCCCCCCAGCGCTGACCCCAGAGGGGGAGAGTCGGCCGCCCCCCGCCAGCCCGGGCCCCAACACGAACATTCCTTCCATAGCCAGCAATGTCGTCAAGGTCTCCGCCTTGTAAAACCACTGGACAGAGGGCCGGTGCGGGGAGTGGGAGCGAAGGGGGCTGGCATGTGGGTGGGCGGCCACTGGGACCACTCCCTCCCCCGCTTCCCCACTCTTTCTGCCTGCCCCATTGCACCCCTGGCACTGAACCTTGTGCCTGGAAGGGAAAGGAGGCAGCAGAGGGGCACCTGAGGTTCACCGCTGCTGGCGTGGGCGTGGCTGTGGCCGTGGCCCTTGGCCCTGGCCCTGTGCTACTGCATCTCCCTGGGGCCAGAGGAAGGGAGGGGGGCGGGGGATGGGCTGGCAGGGGGGTGGTGGAGAGGCTGCGTGCCAGGACGAGGCCTGGAGGGGGGAGCCTCAGACCCAGTATCCGTTGTTTCTGGAGACCCAGGTGGGGAAAATACAAGACCAAGAGCAGCACGGAGGCCGAGTTGTCACATGCAAAACAGGAAGAAAATATAACACTGTGTATTTAAGCACCTTTTTCAAGGCTCTTAATGGATAATATTTATTCATGGGAAAAGGTGGAAAACAAAACACCAACGGATTTTTGTGAAATATTTTTCTCCATGGACCCAATACCTTTGAACCAAAACAATGCATTTTGTGAGGGTTTTTTTGTTTTGTTTTGTTTTTTCTCCTTTTATAGCAGAAGCTTTTAGGCCAAGAAGTCAGTTACTGCTGAGTTCTTTCTCCATGCCCCCAGGTGGGTGAGGTCAACTGAGCCTGGGCCCCCCCCTCTGCCCAGCTGACCTGCACAGAGCTGCCAACTGACCACACAGCAACACTTACCCTCTGTCTGTCCTTTGTCTCTGTCCCTCTTTGCTTCACCCCCGGGCTGTTCTTCTCTGTGTCCGGCCATCTGTCTCTACTTGGACCCCAGTGATCCTGAGACATGTTAGGGAAGCCGTCTCCACTTCCAGGCACCTGCAGACCCATGCCTGGGAGTTATAGCTATGTGACTGCAGCTGTAGAAGAGAAAAGAATGAAGCCGAAGCGGAAGAGTTTAGGGATGAGGGGAATCCGCTTCATAGAACAAAGTGTTTCCCTGGCGATGGGAGCCAGTGGTGTTTGCAGTTTCCATTTCTGGGGGGAAAAGGGAATGACCAGATTTTTCACACTGGGATCTTGACGCAGGAACTAGCCAAGACCTAGGACGCACAGCAGAGCCTGGTGTGGGCCAGCGAAGAGAGAAGAGAAGCCCCCAGGGCTCACAGTGGGCCCCCGGAGCACCTTGCTTTGTACCCTTCTTTCAGGACCCATCGTAAAGCCCATCCAGAATTCTGCCGAGAGGCCCCATGAGCACTTGCTTGCTGGAGGGGCAAGCTTCTGACTTACCTCACGACTGAGGTAACTCCCACCCAGAGGCTGCGGAAGATTTAAGACTGTGGGCTTCGTGAAGGATGCTTCAAAGTGTGAAAGCGAGTAAGCGATTCTAGATGATTCTTACCTGGCCTGTAACATGTTTGAGGTCTGAAGGGTCTTCGGGCCTGATGTCCCGGAAGGTAACTGAAGTGGGGGGGCTGGGGGAGCGCCTGATCACCTCCATGCAAGGGAGGGAGTGAATGTTATTTCTGGAGAACCCATTCAAGTGGCTTGCACCCTGGTGGGACTGGGAAAGCGTTTCTGGAATCCTACCATTTTTGACGGCTTACAGGAGGGCCGGTGGGCCTCAGGGTTCATGACAGGCCCCTTCCCACCCCTCCTAGTTGCAGTCTCTCTAGTCTGGGCTCTGAGATGCAGAAGCCCCTTAGCCATTTTACAGGTTAGGGATCAGCAGTTCCGCTGTAGGCCAAGGACCTCTCTGCCCACCGCAACCACCTAGACGAGTTTCACTAGTCGGGGACATACGAAACACCTTCCGTGGGCTTCCCCATGACCCCCGCTCTATTGACCCTGTGGAAGGGGAAGGTCAGTGGGTTCTGAGGTGGCCTCTAAGCAGAAGGTGGCCAGAAGGACAGAGGAGAGGGATACTTCGACTTTATCTCATGCTACCCCCGCTGACCACTGACTGAGTCCTTTCTCTGGGTCTGGCCTCAAGGATTTCTCCCTAATGAGGGGGAAACCGCCCCATGAGAATGGGGTGCTTTTGACCTTCTGAGCCTGCAGTCTAAGTAGACAGAGAAGCTTTTCAACTACAGAGGAATATATGTGCACATGCACGCGCACACACACACACCCACCACCACCAACAACCTAAACACACCTGAGAATAAGTACTTAAATCCATTCACTTCATACACATATCCCATTACGGAAGGCAAAAGACTGGGCTCAGGCAAAGGACTAGAAATGGAATTTTTCCTTTGAAAGAATGGTAATGGAACAAAGGAATATTGTAAGTATCTAAGTTTACATCATAAAAACTGAGTGGGGTAAGGGCTAAAGAGAGAAATAGGAATATGGTTACACACACATACAAATTGCTCGTGTTTAAGAACAGCTCATCACAGGTTTAGAGTAATGACAATATCCAGCCCAGGATCTGTTTGATCCTGCCCCAAGGGAGCATTTTAGCGCATCCCACAAAAATTAATGAAAAATTTTAAGATCATGTCTCAAATAATTTCTCATTTTTTGACCCTAGTGAACTGTTCTGTGTTCCTTCAACTTCATTTCTAAATCCTACATTATGCCAATTCCTAAAAGACTTCAGACTATCCCCTTCATCTCCATCCCCCAATGTAGACTTAGGCGGGGATAAGAGACCCAGCTCACCTCTGGTCCAAGGGATGTCAACCCAGGAAAATGGCTCATCTACACAACAGATTACAGCAAGGCTACACTGCTAGAAGACTTTTGTAAGTCAACCAAAAGACCCAAGTGTGCTGAATCGGCTTAATAAATCTAACTCATTGGCCAGTGACTGAAGAACCAGGATATCAGGGTTTTCTGGAGGCAATGGCTTTCGGAGGAAATGCTCTTGAGCTTTCGTAGTTTCTGAACCACTGCAGCATAGTAGAAGATTCCCCAAACCACTTACCCCATTTGATGCCACTCAGCATTAGAGAGCATTAAAAAAAATAATAATTATAGGCTACATTCAAATGAATGGAAACTTAGAAAACATAGAATTAAGAATTTATCAGAACTAGAAGGGATTAAGGAGGATCTAATTGATTTTACAGTTTAGAAGGCTGAGGCCCAGAGAAATGAAGTGACTTGCTCAAGGTCATGCAGTCTTTAACGTCCTAGCTGGGACCAGAACACAAGTCCCTTGGCTGTTAGTCTCATGCTTTTTCTACTACACTTGCTGCCTCTCAGAGGAGCGATGCTTCGGAGAAGACCCATCAAAGAATATATGCTGTAACTAGAGACATAGTCTTATGTAAATTCAATATAACCTGGACACAGCCCTTGGGAACCATTTCATTGTACTAATACAGACCATCCTTTTGAAACCACCATTCCCTGGGTAGATCAGCTACGGACTATCAATTCAGTAAAAAAAAAAAAAAAGGTGAATAAGCGAACAGTTGTCATTCAGTCGAATGCTACCTCTTCTCGGTGAAGAGAGGGCTAAAACATTTCAAAGCATACTTTCTAGAGTCCTTTTGATCCTTACTACAACCTCTGATGGTAGTAGGTCAAGTGACTAAGTCCTTAGAGAAGGAAAACAGGCAGAAAGAAGCTGAGTGACTTATCCAGGTTCATACAGCAAGTTAGTGGCAGAACCGATTGCAATCCAGGGCTTGGACATCTTGTCCTCAGGTTTTTCTTTTGCATCATGTTGCATTACTCTGGAGTTTGCTTCTACTTTCAATACTTGGACTTCCAGAGTAGTGACTGGGGAAGGAAGCCTTCCATCGGAACCGCTGTGAACCAGGACCTCCAGAAGTGAACTGTCCTGTTTCGCCTTGATCCCCTGTTCTCTTAAAGTGTCAAGTTCAGGACTAACTGCGCAGAATCCTGTTTGAAAGATCAGGTGTTCTCAGTGACAGGTGAACAGATTAGTCTACAGTCACGCAGGTTAAGGTCAACAAGTAGAAAAGTGAAACTAAGAGAAACAAAGAATTTGAACAGAAGTTAAAGTGGACAGTAAATGCTGATCCATGATTAACGAGAGTCACCTTGTGGACGTGCTGAGGACTCTACCTGGTTTTCAGATTACGATGCCTGCAGTTTAGGATCATGTCACTTATTTGTCAGAATATAGGCAGGAAAAGTGTACATTGAAACATTGTACCCAGATCTTTTTCCTTGTCTTCTTAACTTTTCAGAGCTAAGAAGAGGTTGAAATAGAGCTAAACCTAGATTCTGAGGTTATTAGTGAAGTCCAGTGGTCCAGGCTCCCTCACTTCAATCATCAGGTCACTACAAGGCAGAAAGATCCCAATGCTGTTACGTAAGCCAGTATTAGTTTCCCTTCTAAACTAGTTGGCGTGGAAACCATGACAAACGGGAACCTGGAAGATTTTTATTTTCCCTTTGTGATTTCCTTATGAAATCTCATCATTTGCAAAGCTTTAGAATGGATGAAGGAAAAGCATTTTGATGACCCATGACCCTTGGAGCCCGAACAGCATCATGAAGAGAAAGTGGCTATCAGAAAAAGAAACAGCTTTAAAGGGGTTCCTTTTGAGTCTTGTTCTCTATTCAGAATGTTCTACGTTTTTCTCATCAAGTGTGGGAATGACATTTATCTTAGCAGGTTACTTAACTACACTGGATAATGTCACTCCAAACCAGTGTAGGGCACTGACCCAAGTCCTGGGGGGCTCCTTGGACCAATAGACTATTTTACAAACCTGGGAGGTGGGAGGGATGGTATATTTTTGATAATCAGACATTCCAATGTAATGTTTTCCTTAGAGGTCACCCCCCCCCCCCCGTTAATGTTATCGTGAAAAACATCAAGTGTGTTCTTTTCTATTTTCGTATAATAAATGGGCTTTGCTTACCAACATCTCAATGGCAAAGAAGAAATACTGTACAAAACTGCAGGAAGATAAACATGTGAAAACTTTCTATGGAAAAAAAAAAACAAAACTCTTGAGTTTCCTGTCGTCTTCTTTTGAAACTGTAGTGCATATGTTAAAACGTATTATCATTTACAGTAGTTGAGTCACGTGCCACTGGTGTACCTGATGTGTCCAATCTGGATTAAACAGACTATGTGCCACAAACCCTCAAGTGGTCACGGATGGTTATTTTCATACCGTTTCTCCTGCTAGCCGCTAGAAACTGAGGATAATTTGGACACGGAGCGGTTTTCTGTCTTGCCGGAGAGAAGCCGCAGCATCTGCACGGGGTGCTGACGGGGCGGTCTCATCATTCCTCCCCCCGCCCGGTGTAAGCAGCCGCTCTGCCGCGGGGACCGTGGCTCTTGCCCACGTGTATGCGTTGGTCAGGCATGTCCACAAGCCCTGGGTCGCCTTTGTCAACAGTCCTGTTTTGAACCCAGCCCCAAATCACTGACAGAAAATCTGCCTTTACAGATCGTTACTGGTTCTGCTGAGAATACTGAATCTTTTCTCCTTCCTCTAGACCAGGGTCTGAAACTAAAAAGAAACTCCCAAAGGAAATGCTATGTAGGGTATGGCAGCAAGCTCTGGAATTGGGTGATGGAGGCTCTCACTTAGGCTCTCCTACTTCCTTGCATGACTTCCCATCAGGCACTTTTCTCTTGGCTTCAGTGTGTTTCACGTTAATAATGGGGGTACTGCATTAGATATCTTGAAGACCTGCTCTAACCTTACTAATTCTGATTTAGAGAGAAAAACAGGCCTTTTCATATTCCACCATAATGTGAACAACACACATTCCCAACAACAATGGGAATCCTTTTAATTTCTCCACAACCACATCCCAATCAATGAAAACCATAATAGAAGTGGAACATCAAGGCCGATCCATGGTGCTCCAAGGCCTTAGAATTTGGCTATGAAATTCAGGTGCTCATATCCTTATCACCCACTAGGTGTCACTACGGATCCACAGCTCACACAATCTGGAGCCCAGGAACTGGAAACCAGATGTGCACTGAGCAATGCATGTTTGTTTTCACTGAAAAGCACTCAGTGTTAACTGGGACATATGTGCTTGTTCACAGAGGCACAAAATCATATTCTGCCAAAACAAGAGAATAAGCCAGTGATAGATCCGGTTCCAGTGGTCAGCTACAACTATCAAAAATATCCTCTTATTTTTAAAGATTAACAACTTATTTATTGAGGAAGGGGAAAAAACCCTAAAACTTCAAGCTACTCCCTTGTCTCATACGATTTGATCTTCACATAGTAAAATTCCTGTTCAATTTTTAGTATTCAGGGGTTTAGTATTTAGACATGTTTTTAAAAGGTTAAGTATTACTGTAATACTTAAGCTAATTTAGAAAATATTACTTTTGTATCACCCAAAATAATAATGTCTTCTAAGTGAGAATTATCCACAGCTGCGTTTCCTAAAGATTTCTCTACGTGTTAATACTGCTAGCCTAATTTAAGCTGAAGCTTAGCTCGAATAGTTTTGGTCAGCATAGTGTAGCACTCTAGAATGCAGACATTAAACCAATTCACGTTGGCCTGCATCCAAATCACCTAAATTTATAAAGGCTCTCTATATTCATGAAACGGTTATTCTTTTCCCTAACTATATTTTCTCTTATTAGTCTTAAGTCTTAGAAACTGGGAGGGAGCCTCAAAATCTAGTCTAACTCCCTCATTTAACTGATGAGCACACTAGACCCTAAGAGGTCGTATGACAGGTGGAAGATGGAGGCAGCAGCCGAGCTTCCACCAGGACAACTGCTCTTTCGACTACACCACAAAGCATTCACAAGCGCATTTACCTAAAACCTACCTATGGTTCCTAACAGATGACAGAGATAGGCACCTTGACTGCCAATTCTAAACAAAAGAGTCTTCCACAGAATCATGCACAAATAGCGGCAGGCTCCTTCCACAGCCACCCTTCTTTGGGATGGGAATGGCTGGAACTTTCCAAGGAAATGCTTATGGAAAACGAAGCAATCATTATTTTCCTTTGTTATATGTATCCTCACCTCCAGCTTATTTTTCTATTAAAAGGAAAAAAGCAAACACAAAATATGACAAAGAGACCTAAAGAGAGAATCCAATTAATTTCAAGACTAATGGGTAACCTCACCTCTAATTAAGATGTAGCAGGATCCTAATTAAAACCCCCTAGCAATGACAGACCGTGAACTTGGCTGTATTGTGGGGGAAAGGGTAGAAGAGGTAAGCTCAATTATATAGCAGTGACGGGACCTTACTGAAATGTGTGTAATTAAAGTCTCTACCTCTTAATGACATGCTGGACCTAATTATGGATTTGCTATTTACAGTCTTCATTTAATTCATTTGAACTTGGCAATACATGTACAGTACAGAAACGTGTAAGTAAAGCCTACCATTGCCCAACCCGGACGGCAGGAATCCAACTTAAACAGGAGTTCGGGGCATTGGTATGTGAGTGGTGGACAGTAAATGACAATGGCTGTGGATGTTTGTGGACGGCCCTGGGGGTAGATGTTTGTACTACCTAGCTAAGTATGTATACAGGAAAGAACTTTCCTTTTAAAATGTAAATACGTTTCTATCTGTAACAGGTTCTCTCACCACAAATCCAGTTCACAAAAAGGTTTGGGACCCAAACGCATAATCATAAAAGGATTGCCAGAGAAGAGACGAAAGAATGTGTACAATTGTCGCCTCTTATCCACAGCGTGTATGTTGCAAGGTCCCCAGTGGATGCCCGAAACTATAGATGGTACCAAATCCTATATATACCTACGCTTTTCCCCATACATGCATACCTAAAATGAAGTTCAGTTGATAAATGAGGCACGGTAAGAGATGAACAATAATAATAGATCACAACATACTGCAAGTTACGTGAATGTGGTCTCTCAAAATCTTACTGTACTGTACTCACCCTTCTTGTGATGTTGGGACAGGATGCCCATGTGATGGTGAATGACGTAGGCATTGTGACCTAACATTAGGCTACTACTGGCCTGACGATATGTCAGAAGGATCGTCTGCTTCTGGACCACAGTTGACTGGGGGCAACTGAAACCACATCCCAGATAAGGGGAACTGCTGTGACTTCCAATCACATTTTTTTCTAACTTGTAACTTACAGATGCATCATCTCAGGAGAATGAGATGCTCACTCCCCACTTGCTGTCATTAAAAGTAAAAACTGGGAGAAAATTTAAATTAAAAACATTAAAAGTAAAAACTGGGGGGAAATTTCTAGAAGACATAAGATTAGGACACACTGTGGGAAGAGTTTGAACAGAATGAGTCCAAGCTTTCAAAAAATAGTTAAAAAGCCAGAACTTTCCCTTAACCTCCCAGCAGAGTAGTGCAGTTCTTAATCCGGGTTCCATACATGGGCTTCAGAGGGTCTATGAATCTCCTGGAATTACATTTACAGTTCCTGTTTACAGAATGGAAACTCTACAAATCTCCGGCTTTCATCAGACTCATAAAAGGATCCAAGAACCAACAAAGAGTAAGAGTTACTCCTTTTCTTGAGAAACAAAAATAAGACAGCCACTGATGATCCTGAGCTATTTAATGTACAGTAAAAACATAGGCAGCTTTCACAATCTTAAAAACAAAAGACATTCAAAAGATGAACAATAAACATGTCAATAAACATTTGGCTAAGTTTGCATTTTTACTGGTAACACATATTTTTACTGGAAGCAAAAAGCATGTAAGTACCTTTGGGAAAGTCTGAAGCAGTTATTTATTCCTTCCTGCCTAAACATAAAAGGCAAGGGCGTTTTCTGATCTACCATGCTACAAATTTCTACAAGAACACACCTCTATGGAAAGACAGTCCAAGCCTTTTGTCAAGAACTCCACAGCATAAATTAACATTATTTTTAAAATCTCAACTGTTTTTATTTTTTTTTAAAGTAAGCACTGGTATAAGTCTTTTGAAATGTTTCTTTTTCAAATGGCTTACAGAAAATGGCATCCTGGAACCTTTAGCTCTATGTCCCCTAAATTTTCCTTCAAGAAACCAATCTGTGAAGTTCCTTTAAAAAAAAAAAAGATAATGTACCTGGTCAGGTAGGTCAAAACAATCTGAAAAATAGATGTGTCCCAGCGGGAAGCCTCAAGACTTTTCAAATTCTTCAAAAATGCCAGTCTACTATAGGCCAAGGAGGTTGGCTAGCCAAAGGTATCGCTCGTCGGTATTTCTGGACGGTGCGAGGTACTGCCTACAATCACTGATTGCCCCGCATCATCTCTTGGAGATAAATGGTATTCATGTGATAGGCCGCCATCCAACTTGGATGCCTCTGAGCATTCCAGTAATATGACTGCGAAGCAGCCGCATAGTACTCCTGCCATGCCCTGTAGTAAGCCCTCCAGTACTCCTCATAATCCTGATAGGCATCAGAAAAACTCGGATGTGTTTCCCTGTGGCAGTCATACCAACCATCCTCCTGAGGTTCTGCCAGCGCGCGATAGGAAGACCGCCTGGGAGGGTTTCTCCGGCTCTGCTTGGCTCTCTGGTTAGCCCCCTCTTTATGCCTGGCCTTTGTCTGGGTTCCAGGTGACTCTTGATACTCTGCTGGATTAGGGGTGTCGTTTCCATTCAGAGGTTGTTCCAAAGAGAGATGGCCATCCACAGGAGCGGATTCCGAGTCTTTCAGCTGAGTATCTGAAGAGCCTTCCAAGTAGGACTTATTTCCTTTGCTTTGGGAAGAAGTCCTCGAGCTGTACGAATCACTGTCACTCTCCGAATCTCCGGACTGACTACTACTTGCCGGTACCGGCACTCTCTCCTCGGGAATTCTATTTCTTACTAAACCGTTCTGAGGGTTCACAGTCTGGTCCCCAGGACCTGTGTAATGCCTGATGATTTCCACAGGTTTCTCTAACCCCTCTTTGATATAGTGTTCATAATCCTCTACCAATTCGGTAAAAGTCCAAGAGTACGGCAGATGGATTTTAAAGGAAGACAGACAAGGAATTTTGGGCAGTGACACAGGTAAGGCTTCTTTGACCTGGTGCTGACTGGTAGTGTTTTCAACGGCGACCTCAACAGAAGTCTTCATTTGCTCTTCCAATTGTACGCCACAGCCCACTTCTTTTGGCGACGTTGCTTTTTCTATGATTCTACACTCTGAGTGGCTTTTCACAGGAAGCTTCTGTTTAGTATGATTTTTTGACTTGACTGATAGTGAAGATACAGAAGTATTTCTAGATGAAGCCACGTGGTTACCATGAGCCTTCTGAGTCTGAAAGGTTCTCTCCATTTTCTGGATCTGCTTTTTTAAGGGCTGGGTAGGTACACTTGCTAGGCCATACGTATGCATGGCTGCTTTAACCTCCACATCCCAATCCAAACATTCTTCCATTAGACCAGAAGGAATGGGATCTACATAAAAGGAACAAAAGAATAAAGAACACTAAAATTTTGAGCTGTTCTAGACCAGCAATTTCTGAATGACTTCATAAAGCCTTCCATGGTCAAATAAGGCTAAGAAATAAAATATACTAATAAGATACTAAAATACACATCATATTAGTATTTTAAAAGACCTAAACGAGCCTCACAGTAAAGAAATATGCCCCCAAATATGCAAGACCCATCTCACACCCACAAGCACTATAATCTCCCCATACCTCCCACTAAAAAAAAGAGCTCACACTACGAGTGAGGTGACTCCCATCTCTTCCCCTTCCACTCTCCCCACCTCCTCCCTTTTATCTCAGTAATGCTGACAGCAAAACAAGATATTAGAAAATGGGCTGCGCTCCCCAAAGCTTATCAGCTGGGAAATATTACAACTGCAACTCTGCACCAAGTAAACCTGCCACCCTGTACTCCCAACAGGGAGAAATCACTGCCCCCAACAGTGGAGAAAAATCTCTAGGGGGGAAAAGTTAGATGACTATAAAAAAAAGATATATAGTCTCAGCAGCACGTCCAAGAAGTTTTAAAAAATTTGCTGTGGGACAAAAAGTGGGACAATTCGCTCCCACCTGCACACTCTGACCTTCCCCAAATGTGATCAGATTTCATCTTAGGTAGACAAAACCTACAGAGCCCCTGATTTACACAGGTCTTGCCTGTTTGTTGTTGCTACTGGTGCTCATGTATATATCCCCATGACTTAATCCCTCGGATCAGGACTCTTCAGCTGGGGCTCTTGAACCTGGCTGAACAGACCCTCTGACTAGAACTCCGATTCCTGCTAAGGCGATATCCCTTGCTTGCCCACACCTATCAAACAGGCCAATTTCTCTCCCGTTCCTGCCCCACGTACTGCATCTGAGCAGTCTACTCTCTTACAAGTTCCCAGTCCAATATAAATCTAACACCACAAATATACTTTCCATGATTTCAGGGCTCTGTTAGCACTAAAGATCCAAATGTGTCCTTTTCCAGTATCCAAAGGCAGGTTTTCTTTTTATGACTAGATGCTATGATACTGAATCGTACCAAAAGTCTTAACCCTCTTATACCGATTTTCAATTTATTTTTTCCACATTATAATCATTTGACAGATTACCAATAGACTGATACACAGAATTAACATACTATAGTGTCTTAAAACTGACAGAGAACCCGAAGACCTTTTCTAAAAATAAGTATTTTCTAAACCAGAACATAAGCTTAGAGCAATTAAAGAAATTTGTGAAAAGATCGAAAAATGATTACAAAGCCAGAACTAATTCCCAGACCTGTGCTTAATCTAGCTTTATAAAAACCACTACGGGAGTTATATATAAACTAGTAAAATAACCCATGCTGTATTTATTCAATAACTATATATCCAATATTCTAGATCATTTATGTTATATATCTATCAACATAGAAACACATATATACATATACACGTGTATATACACATATACACACCAACACTGCATACATTAACATATACAGCAAATAAACCACATTTCTACACGACAGCTTTTTAAAACTTTTCAAGAGATCATTAATAGTTTCAGACATACAGTTCCTAAGGCAGCACTTTAAAAAATGAGCTTCTCAAATGATTAACTAAAATCAAAAGAGAACATTGCATGGGTGCCTGGCTGGCTCAGTCAGAAAAGCATGCAACTCTTGATCTCGGGGTCTTGAGTTCGAGACCCATGTTCGTGTGGAGATTACTTAATAATAAATAAATAAACTTTAAAAAAGGAAAGAAAACACTTCAAAGTTTCTAAAATAGCATTTAAAGATACTCCTTCCTCATAGTGATGAAGGAGAGTATGGCAAAAATTATCTTTACAGTGACAAAATAAAATATATGCCCTATTATATAGAAGAATAAAATGAAATTGCAAGGCTACAAGCCAAATACAAAGCTAATACAGTGGTAAGACATTTTTCACGTGTCAGGAATTAGCTTGCAATCTCCCTGCTGCTTATGAGCTATAAGAACTTAGGCAAATTACTTAACTTCTCAATGCCTCAATATCCTCATTCACAAAAAGGCAATTAACAGCACACACTTCACAGGACTGTGGTGAGAATTAAACGAGGTAACATACTGAAAGGGACCCAACACATCCTAAGTACTCCGTTATCAGCTATTATTTTTATGCCTATAAGCAACATGAATATTCTTTTGATGGCAAAATGAACAGACAAAATATACCTGGTAGAGGCAGAAGGTTGATGTTACATTTCTGGGCAATTTTCATCATCATATTTTCTTCTTCCCCCCGACAGCAGTATGTCACTGTCAACCCCAAAGTACCTAAAGCACAGAGGGAATGTCACATAGATCAGTTTCACATAAGTGACACTCCACCTGTCATATCTGCAATGCTTCCTCCTAAAGAAAGCAGCCAAACTTTTTTCTTTTTTTTTGTTTACCAAAACGGCCAGCTCTGCCAATCCGATGCATGTATGTCTCCCAATCCAATGGTACGTCCAGATTCACGACCAGGTTCACCTTCTCAGCATCAATCCCACGAGAAGTCTTGAATTGAAGAAGAGGACAAGTGTTTGCATTAACTGCTACACAGGCACCCACGCACAACCGATTGTTCTAATATAACTAAGAGCCAAATTAAGAGCAGGAGGACATTTAGGAGCAAAGGGAAAGAAAATTCATTTCTAATGACTAGTTTCAAGAATAAAGGTGAAAATGTAAAAGACTTTGAAGAAAGCAAATTCCCTAGCACTGGAAAGTCAATTTCCTTCTGATATTCTTAGCAGATACACCCACATAAAATAATAAATGAAACCTGTGAATCTGATAATAGAGCCCAAGTCAAGATGGATGAGTCACCCAAACTGAACAGGCAATTTACCAAATCTGTGGAAATGAGGACTCTGCAATGGAACTGCTTCAGTTTGGCCATAGCATCAAGACGCTGATTTTGATTCATGTTGCCTAAAAACATCCAAAAAGAAAGTCACATAAAAACAAGCTAATACTATATTTATCAAATCCACAAAAAGCGAAAATCATAACTACCAGTCTTAACACTTTAAAAATACACCAACCAAAGTTAATTCTCTTATGCAAATCTAGGTTAAGACCTAAAGTCAGAATCTTTTAAAATCTAGTTAGACAGGCAACTTGAAATTCAAAAATTAATTTTAAATGGTGACTAGGTTAGGCCTGCAGATATAACATTATATCTGCAAAGTTACATATGAAGTAGAATAATTCTTAGGAAAATAAAATTGCTAATAAATTAAGTTTTGAAGTGTCATCTATGGTCAAAATATCAGAGAACATTCTCCTCAATATCTCATGACACGTAATGACTAGACAAGCTTAGGTTAACAGGTTAAAAACTAAGCTATCAGTGAAAACTCTAAAACTGATCTCACTGATCAAAAATTCCTTTAAATCTTTCATTCCTATTAGGTCAGCAGTAATAATTTAGCTGTGTGTCAAAAATGAATCATCTTGGTCACCCGGCTGCCTCAGTGGGTAGAGCATACAACTCCTAATCTCAGGGTTGTGCGTCTGAGACCTATATCGGATGCAGAGACTTCTTAAAAATAAAATCTTAAAAAAAAACCAATCATCTTTGTCTTCCATATGACCTTAAAGCAGTGAATTCAGCAGCAATTTTTAGCATTTTTACAATGATTATGGAAAGAAGCAAAATACTTTTCTCTGAAGATGACAAAGATAAACTTTATAAAATTATTAAGTTCTTCTAATATAAATTGTTAAATTTTATATTAAAATATAAATATTTATATTTATATATTTTAAATATTATATAAAATATTATATTACAAATTATTATGTTATGGTATTATTTAATATTAAATATTATCTTAAAATTAATATTAAAATTTAATGTTATTTGATATTAGTGTTATAGATAACATATAATATTAAATATAATTATTGTATTATCACATCATTATATATATTATAGTTTTGTTTTTTTTTTTTAAGATGTTATTTATTTGACAGAGAGAAACACAGTGAGAGAGGGAACACAAGCAGAGGGAATGGTAGCGGGAGAAGCAGGTTTCCCGCCGAGCAAGGAGCCTGATGCGGGGCTCAATCCCAGGACCCTGGGATCATGACCTGAGCCGAAGGCAGACGCTTAACGACTGAGCCACCCAGGTGCCCCTAGTTATATATTATACTTATAATTATAAGTATAGCATATATAATATATAAATATAAATTGATATAATATATGTTATATATAACTTATAAGTTATTATATATAATATAAAATAAAAATTATAAGTTCTTCTAATATATAATTATTAGGTCACAGACAATTCATTCCAATTTTCTAATTTAATATTATATATCACGTTATTTCTTAAACAACAAGGATACTGATATATCAAACCCCAATGAAAAATTCACCGGCAACTTGCTTTACTCTGGAAGACTCAGTGTAACCTCACACTGATAAGACAACTCACAAAGTACTATTCTTCCTCCTGACTTTAGACAGACTTCAAGTCAGAATACTAAACAAAGATTAAAGAGATGAACTTACCTGAAATGCACTCAGCAGGAAAGCCTTTAGAAGAAAGGATATCTGCCAAATGTTGTGCTCTATGAAAAATAACATAAGAGGGTTACAATTTTATAAATACAGCCCTACACCTTTTATTTCACAAGTTCCCTAGGTGACTTCTTAAGGTACATTACCTGCTGTGCAAATTAGAAAAGACTAAGGCTTGATTAAATGGAATTCTGCTGAACAGTTCCTGTAAATGCTGAGCCTTTTCCTCAAAAATCTTATGGGCCAAAGGGTATGAACTGACAATTTTGTAATATTGCTTCAAACCTACAAAGAAGTCAAGAGTCTTCTGTTAAAACAAACACATCTGCTATGGCAAATATGAAAGCAACAGCCAACTAGGATAGGGAAAGCTCCAGAATATCACAAACCAAGAATGTAAGTCTATCTATACTCACCTATGAGACTTGGATCACTGGAATTTAGTCTTACAAAAGTGGGATCTCTCATGTACTTTGTCAAAGCATTAGCTAAAAATTCAGGGTAGGTAGCTGATACTGCCAACATCTGTTTACTGGCAGGCAAGGAAGAATAGATCCAGCTGCAAAATAGAAGAGAAATACACACCATGGAAACCAATCATAGTAACTACAGCCTGGAAAAGCTAAAAATAGACACTTTAAGACACCATTTTAATAGTCAAGCAAGTTATTTCTCTTACTTTATTTGCTCCTGGAAGCTGCCTTCTTCTAAAAGCTTATCTGCTTCATCAAGAATAAAGAGACGTATACTGCCTGGGTTCAAGTAGTCAAGTTCTATCAGTTGTTTAATTCTGCCTAAATTCCAGAAAAAAGCATATTGAAATATTTAAGAGGCACTAAATGTGTGCAAGTCTCAGCCAAGGTTGTTACCCTACTTACTCATAGTTTATACTGCTGATCTTCTTGACCCGACCCTCATAATCATGTATTTATACACTGAACCACACATCAGAAATTGAGTTCTGATCTTGCCTAAATCCATTATTTTTCTTCTTACATTTCACCACCAATAAGTATGGATCATTAACACTGTTTCCATCAAAAGACTTAATGCGAAGGCCCTGAATACTAAATTCTGATTTGAGTGATTCACGACTGAGTGATTAATAGAGAAGCAAAGAATAATCCCAATCCATGGCTTAGAAAGGCTTCGTGAAAATCATCTCATTCCTCCTCTTCTCAGAAGCCAATTCTATATTGTGTGCTTAAATATCCTTAGGAATAGAGATTTCATAAGTTCTGTTGGTAATCAGTCATGTGTCTGTATCTCACTGGTATAAGCCTCTTTATTTATAATTTTCAAAATAATTATCATTTTATTAAAGATTCCCATATTATTACCTTAATTATATTACTTATATGAAATGAAAAGTGTTCGGTTCCTTAAAAGCCCCAGTTATGAACAGGGTGGTATCTTACCAGGAGAGCCAACAGCAATATGACACTTTTTAAGTCTGGTTTTGTCTTGTGATAATGGAGTCCCTCCAATAAAGACATGACACTCTAAGCCTTCCATTTTTATTCCAATAGCTGTAATAACAGAATGTATCTGTACAGCAATTTCTCTTGTAGGAGCCAAGATCAAAATCTAAAAAAGCATAAAATATATATACCTTTAATAAGTCAGTGGAATATGTACATGTGATTGGCACATTCGTACTACAGTGAGCTATTTTTCATTTAAACAATCATTTTAAATGATGGGTTTTTATAGACAAAGGAAACTACTCCATTCATTCACTTATGTATTCATTCAACAAATATTAAAACAAAAATCTACTTTATGTACTAGGCAACATGTAAGTTGCTGTAGAGTCAACAGTCAACAATACACAGTCCAGGGGTGCTGGGTGGCTCAGTCAGTTAAATGTCTGCCTTGGGCTCAAGTCATGATCTCAGGGTCCTGGGATGGAGCCCCACATCAGGCTCCCTGCTCAGGAAGGAGTCTGCTTCTCCCTCTCCCTCTGCCTCCTTCCCACGGCATGCTCTATCTCTGTCTCTCTTTCTAATAAATGAATAAAATCTTTTTAAAAAAAGAAACAATACACAGTCCTTGCTCTCACGGCACTTTCATTCTGTGTAAGAAGATATACAATAAACAAACATATAAATCATGACATATAATGAAAAGTGCTATAAAGAAAAATCAAACAGGGAAAAGAGAGAAGTGACAAGGAAGGAAAGGAGTTATTTCAAATGGGGCAATCTAGAAAGGCCACTAAGAGAGTAACATTTGAGGAGAGACCTAAATGTACACCAGAGTACAGCTAGCTGTGTTGACACCTGGGGAATTGTTTTCAAGAAGAGAACACAGCAGATGTAAAGGCCTTATGACAGTAATGTTCTTAGTGTGCTAGAAGAACAGCAGGGAGGCCCATGTCACTGGACCAAATTAGGGTCAGAGATCTAGACCCATGAAAAAGGAGCCTTGAGACTCACAGTGAGAACTCTGCAATATAACTATCAACTGAAGGACAAGGTGAAAATTATATGCTCTCAGCTATAAGAAGAAAAAATTCCTTAAAAAAAATCTAGAGGAAATATGCCAAAACAGTTAATAGCAGTTTCTTTCTGGGTAGGTAAGAGTATGTGCTGTTTCCTGATACTTCTTTCTTTTCTGAATTTTCCAATTTTCAAAAATGAGTATGTATTACTTTGAGAACACAAAGATCTGACAAATTTGGTTCCTGCAACTTATTCAGCATTTTGACATTTCACCTACTGCCAAATTGTCAGAAGCCAAATTCTCGAATACATCTCAAATTCGCAAGTAGAATAGCTTAGGTCTTTGGGAAGTAGAAGGACTTCCTATGTGCATAACCCAGAATTTCGTGGTTTTAAGACTCAAAAAGCTCTGAATATGGATGTACTGGCATACTGTTTATACATTACATGGGCTCAGCCAAACTTTGTTGAAGAGACGATCCCCAAACCTAAATCTCTTATTAAATTGGATAAGGCCATCTTTAGATCTACTCCAAGAGAACCGAGAAGATGGGAGATCAACAGGACACACTCAGAGGCCCTAAGAACCAACTGCAGTTACCAGCAATAGCCAGAGCACCACGTTATCATCAACCAGGCCAAATATTAAATCCTACCACAATCAAATCAGCAAGTAAAAGAATAAAGAAAACCTATGTGTATTTTCAGATAATGAAAACACTGACACACATGGCAGACTTAATCTATTTAAGACGCAGTAACAGAAATCTCCAAACTTCTAACATTAATGACGACCCCTTGGCTCACCATCCACAGCAACGTGCCACTCAACAGTTTTAATGTCTACTTCTATACTTTTCATCTAGCTTAACTCAATCATTCATCAAATTCATCTCTTCTGGCTCTCAGGAGCTACTGGTATTGCATCCAATCTGTGATAAAATCCACATAACATACCCTCCTTTGGGTTCTCTGAGCCCACTCACCTGGGTACTTAGATTTTCAAGAACAAGCGAGTCCAAAGCAATGGTAGAGAACACACAAGTTTTCCCAGTGCCAGACTTGGCTTGAACAATTAAATCTGGGGGGGGGGGAGGGGGAATAAATAGTAAATAGTAAATAAAATATATATATATATATATACATCTATACATATACATATATACACACACGCACATACATACATATATATATCACTAGCCACTACTGACTAAAAGAGCTTAGATACCAACATGAAATCAAAGAACCAGAAGGGTCTCCAGAGAGCACCTAGCTGGCACCTTCGTTTTTAGTTAACTCAAAAAAGCATGAGGTCATATGCAGAAACATGCCTCTTCCCTGAACCTCTACCGTTCATCTTCTGGAACTGAGAGCCACCTGTCACTGGGCAAAGGGCTGTTACCATCTTCCAATTGAACACCGCCGTCTCTGTTTTACAGGAGAGGAAACTGAGGCTCGAAGGCACACAGCGCCTACCCGCAGACAGAGGCCTGCACCGGCGGCCGCCCTGGGGCTCCTCCCGGACCCTCCCGGCCCGAGCACGGCCCCCACCCTCACCGAGCCCGCAGCGTCCTAGCGGGATGGCCTTGAGCTGCACCGGCGAGGGCCGCTCGAAGCCGGCCGCCCGCAGCCCCTCCAGCACCGGCCGCGACAGCAGCAGTGACTCGAAGTCGGCCGGCTCCGCCAGCAGCACGTCCCCCGTGCGGGTCCGCGGCCCGCTGACGTCGTGAGCCGTCCGCAGGCCCCGCGCCGGCCCGGGGAATGGCTCCGAGGCCGCGAGCTGTGCGGCCACACGCTCCGCCGGCATAGCGGCCTCCACCGTCGCCAAAGCCGCCGGGGCTTCAAACGCCGCCGCCATCGTCGCCGCGCCGCCGGATCTCGCGATACTTGAGGCGAGGGAGGGCGCCTAAGAGCGAGAAGAGGAAAAACTTTATTGGCACTCCTGCCGGGGAGACACGGACACGCTTGGCCTGGGAGAGAGGCGAAGGGACGGAAGTCGGAGGCTTAGGAAGTCTCGGAAACAGCGATAACGACAAAAAATGTGGCCCGAGGAAGGCGGGTAGAGGGAGGAGAGGAAGGCGGAGGCTACCGGGATGCGGCCGCGGGCGGCCTGCAGAGGGCGCCGCGCGCTCACGGTGGGGGCGCCGCCCCGCCTCTCAGGCCTCCGCGGGCGGTCCAGTCGGGGGCCGGCGCACCGCCCCGCCACCCTCACAACGCGGGCTTTGTGATGCGCGCGGGGCGTCACGCTCCCCGCCTCCGGACCGCCGGGGAGGGCGCCGCCGCGGGGCCTGTCCCCGCCCACCCGGAGCTCTGAGCGCTGCCAGACAGGACTTACCGGTGGTCCGGTCCGAGTCTGTCCTGGTACCGCTTCACTTGTCTCTGTCCCCAGCCCGAGCGCTGTACGTGGCACACTGAGCTCCCATACCGGCCGGTGAATTGCAGCCAGGCCCCGAGTGACACCTCCCAAAGCCTTAGCTCGGCCTCAGACCGCTCTCTGAACTTAGATTTGTACATCCAGCTGCATTCTCAGCAGCGCCACTCGGAAGTCTGATGAACATCCCAAATCTATCGTGTCATCTGGGCGCTGCTCCTATCCCTGGCACCATGTACCACCATCTCAAGGGTGACAACTGACAGTCTTTGCCACATTCCCTTGCTTTAGGTCTCTGCTCAAATAGCGTCCCTCCAAAGAGGAAATTAATTTTTTTAATACTTTTTTAAAACTAAGTTGAATTAGCCAGCATATGGTACATCATTAGTTTCAGATACAGGGTTCAGTAATTCGTCAGTTGCACAGAACAGCCAGCGCTCATCACATCACCTGTCCTCCTTAATGCCCATCACCCAGTTACCTCAATCCCCACCCACCTCCCCCTCCAGCAACCCTCAGTTTGTTTCCTATAGCTAAGAGTCAGGGTTTGTCTCCTTCTCCAGTTTCTTCCCATTTAGTTTTCCATCCCTTCCCCTATGATCCTCTGTGCTGTTTCTTATATTCCACATATAAGTGAAACCATGTAATTGTCTTTCTCTGATTGACTTATTTCGCTCAGCATAATACCCTCCAGTTCCATCCACGTCGATGTATTTTAATTCCAGTAGAGTTAACGAACAATGCTATTTTAGTAGCAGGTGTAAGATATAGGGATTCAACCATTCTATACATTACTCAGTGCTCACCACAAGAAGCATACTCTTTGATCCCCAACACCTATCTCACCCCGATCTATTATTATCATCCAATGTAGTTCCCCTACCCCCACTGCTCCTCAACGTTTTCCACCACTCTCTGTTCCTTTATTCTGCTTTATTTTTCTTCATGCTATTTACTTCTACCTGAGATTATGTTTATTGTCTTTCTCCCCCACTCAATGAGGACAGGGACCTCTCTACTTCTCTCCTGTATTCCTAATGGGGAAAAAACAGATATGAAACATAGTAAGTGCTCAATATTGAATAAACGAGCTCCTGTGACCAAGAGTTAGTCATAATTCCAAATTTAAATATTTCTGGAACCTAATCTTATTCACAATTACAAACCTAAAGATATTCTGTGTCCAACTCCCAACTTTTTCTTTTGTCCTTATATCATCATTCTGATCATTATCTCTCCCCCTATTTTCACACATGTGCACATACCCAGATTCCAAATGATGGGGGAGGGCGTGCTTTGGCAAGGTAGTCCCATTGGAAAGAGGTCCCAACGATGTATTTTTCTTAGAAATTTAGAAAACATTGAGAAAATGTCAACTGTCCATGAGAAAGTGGAGGGGCCTGTTGGGAGGAGGCACTGAATTTTCCAGGCTTCCAGGCCTCCTCATAGTACCCCCTCCTCTCATCTACCTAACCCCCACATCCCACACCTGGATTTATTCTAGACTCTACCATCTACCATCTCTCTCCTTTTCTAACAATTACCTGAGGGCAGGTAATTTGGCCTCCACATATCTTATTCATTCCTTTGTCCAGTCCCCATGGTATGTGTCCTATTCTAAGCCCCTTTATCATCCTAGCTGCTGAAATAACCTCCTCAATGGTCCCCCCTGATGTGTTTCTTCTGCCAGCCTCTCAACCCACAGGTGCTAGAGTAATCCTTCTTAAGTGCGTATCTTAGATTGTTTGGGTCCAGCATCGAATCCTGTTCCTTTTAACAGCCTTTTTTCCCCCCACACCAGACCCCCACTTCACACTATAATAACTACAGTCTCGCTCTCCCCTTGTTCTATTTACTTGTTTGCATGTCTGTCCCTTGCTAGGAGAGTCTCAAGGGTGGGAATTTTGTCATTCTGTGCTCTCTAGCCTAGCACCGGCCCTTGGTTGGCCTAACAAACATTGAGTCTTGCTCAAAAGTCTCCTCAGGTTCCCTGTGCACATAGCAGTATTTATGTAGAATTCTGTAGAATTCACACCTGTCGCTGATGAAGCAGCCAGCTCTCATCCCCAAAGAAACAAAAAGACTGCTCTTCCAGAGAAGAACATTTCCAGTTTTATAGGCATTCTGTGATTGTGTTTGTTCTTTATGATGTCTCACCGACACAGATACTACAGTAATGTTGAGAGGAATAAATTGTATTGCTCCCGCTAAAAACACAAATCAATAAAATGTTTTCCTCAGTAGCGAAAAATGTTAAAAATGCCGTTGGCTATAACTTTTCATGCCATAAAGATAAAACCCAAAGGTAAGAGACCATTTAATAACTGGGTAAGGCGTGAGGGTAACATACACAGTAAGGAGCCGGACTATTGCTGTTTGCCTTTCAGCCTCTCCCAGGGTAAGATCACACTGAAACCCCAGGCTTTTCTTATGCCCTTCCACCTAGAAAGACTCTCCTCACCTTCTGTACCTGGGAGCTAGAGGGGAAGGATTCCTGTGCACCGAAAAGCAAATAAAATGTAGACTCAGGATGGGTGCTGAGGATTATCTAACGGTCCCACACGATCATTTCCCAGTGGAGGTTTCTGTACCAGAGGAGAGGAAAACAATGGAGATAAAAGCACACCCTGGGTGTGAGGATCCATGGGGAAAATGTAGAAAGGAAAAGCACTACCGTTTTTACGGCAACTTCTCATTTGACCCTCGAAGCAACAAAGGGCAGGCAATGTTAGTTGCATTCAACCCACAAACATCTCTTAATTCTTTCTTTCAACAGACATCTTCTGAACACCGAGTATGAATCAGCCACGTGCAAGAGATACAGCAACGGGACAAAATAAACAGAGCCTTGCCCTTAAGGAGAAACATACATGCAAAAGGTGGCCTGATCCGGGAGGAAATATGCAAGTAGCCGGAGGTGGTGTAAAATCACACGCAATCCTGACATTTTTTCAGGACCTTAGTTCAAATGTGGCTGTCATGTGGGAGAGGGTGAGAACTTCTGAGAAATTAAGGAAAACGGCTTTCGGTATTCAGAGAGCAATAGCTTTCTTCTCTACGCCCTCCTCATCTCCACCCCAAATGAAAGTTCCTCAAGACGCACATCGAACTATGAACTACAGGGGTAAAAAACTCCACTGGATCACTCCTTACTTAATCCCTGGGGTCTATTACTTCTGCCAAAAAAGCAGCACCAGGAGGCAAAGCTCAAGTCCCATGAAGCACTGGGGGCTCATTTCCTGAGCCAATCCTAAAGGATAGATAAGGAGTTCATCAGGTAGTGGGGGTGGAAGGAGAGCTCACTAAGCAGACAAGTCGGAGAGATATTCTGGGCAAGGGAACAGTTTGTGCAAAGGCGTGGAAGCCTGAGAAACCATAAGAGTTTAGGGAAGCCACGAGCTTCAGTGTGAACGAGGCAAGCATGGCAGCAGGTACCAGGAAATGAGCCTGCTGAGTTATATCCGTCCCACATTACGGAGGACCTTGTCTGCGACCATAAGGATGATCAAATGAGCGTGCTGTGCTCTCCCAACGCGGAGGGGGAGGGGGTCTGTTATGTAACAAGAGAAACACGGTTGGAAATGTGGATGGGGCTCGATTCATGGCAAAGCTGAGGGGTTTGGGTTTTAACTTGGAGACCACGGAGCATCGTCTGAATTTGGGACCTAGTTGGAGGTGAGAGCAGGAGCCACGTCACACACTGTTTTTCGCATCCAATGGCTCCTGGGTGTTTTAGGTGTTGGCACACTGCTTTCCAAGTGTCAGGGCTCACCTGCATGCTGCTTATCCTGCAAACTGACTCGGCACGCCTTTCCTCGCTCTCTCTCCCATACAAGGGGGACCTTGCCTCCTGCGTTCCTTCCTTTGTCTGCTCAGTGGATTGGCACCCTCAATAAACCAGTTATGTGAAGTTTATCAAGGCACACTATCTGGCCGTCTGGACGGAATTTATTGTTTCGTGATCTGCTCGGTCCTGATAGGATAGGACACGGAGGAGGACTATTTTTACACATGCCCCTTGGCCAAGGGGGCGATGCTATATTCAGTACCTTTGCAGACGGGAATTAGGAGGTGGGGAAGCAGCCAAGGCTCAGCAGCCCCTGCACCCTGCGTAGCCACGTCCCTCCCTGGGCATTTGCCTGGCAGGACTTGGGGGAAAGAACCCCAAGTCTTCCTCCCTCTCTCCAGACCTGACTCCCCTCTGCCCAAGGCCCACGTTGATTAATCGCCCTTTTTTACTACCACAGCCTCAGTCTTTAGGGAGGAGGGTGTCACGTTTGCTCTTCTCCTTGTGAGAATGGGGCCCCATTCATTCTTGTCCAGGAAACATAATAAATAACCTGCCCCTGTTGGCAGGGAGTTTATTAGAGACTGATAGAACATTTAACAATAACTGGGGGCCTGTGATTTATTAGGTAGGGAGGTTCACGGCGTCTCCAAAGACCAGGAATGTGGAATTTAATTGATAAAGCGGCTGTCAACAGCAATGAGATGCACTCAATAGAATATGCATTTGAGGGATTCTCTTTGGAGCTGTCAGGAAGGGCTTCTGCTAATCATATTCAGCTCCCGCGGATGGTGGTGTCTACTAGATATGTGTGTGAGAGACAAATGGCAGGGAGGGGGACTCGAGAAGGGGCCCGGGGAGGGAGGCACCTGTCAGTCGCCCAGCCCAATGGAAGAATGTGACACAAATGAGCAAACGGAAACAGGATTCCCCTCACCATCCCTGAGGACTCCCCTTCCACAGAGGCCTTTGTCTCCCTCCTGCGAGCCTGAGGAGGGCAAGAGGTCCTGAGCACCCACTTCCTGGAAAAGGGGGGAAATGAAAGAGTGAAGTGGCAAGAAGAGAGATTTGTTCTGGAACTCTAAATTCCCTGCACCCTGAGTTTTCTGCCCCAGAAACCCCTCCCTGGCTTTCCAGCCCCTGACCCTCAGATACACGCGCGCACACACACACACACACACACACACACACACACACACAACCACGCCCCACAGTCACCCAGCTGCCCCCACACCGGTTTCCACACAGCTTCCCTCCAACCCCTGGTTCCGGTGGCAGGTCGCTGCTGCTTTCACGCCCAGAACAGAGCCTCAGAAACCCGGATGGAGGGAGACTCGCCTTTTGCTGTGGCTGCCTCCCTGCTCTGGGGCCCGCAGGACCCAGGCTGAGAACTGGGAAGTAAATGCCTGTGGTGTGCCCCGTTTCCTGACAATGGGGGGGGGCATGACAGGACAGATGAGGGCACAGCTCTGTCCTCAGGCAGCCTTGAGCCTTCCCAAGGCAGCTCTGCTCGAATTCTCTCAGCCCCCCATCCCTCGGGCTGTTGCTCAGCCTTAAACAAGGCTGGAAGGCCCGAGAGGGGCCCTCTCAGGCCAGGCTGCTTTCCTCCTTTTGATCCTCCTGCATCTATTCTTAGGTCCCAGGAGACTGGTCTGCCTCCTTGTTCCCTTCAGGGAGAGAAGGGGCGGGGGAGGCCAGAGCCAGAGAAAAAGTAATTGTCACTGTCTAATCTGAGCCTCGGAGGTGACACTGAGGGACCTCGGCGCAGAATGGAGACAGCAACTGGTTTGATTAAATCAAACCTCTCCCGCAACCTTGTTAAATTAAACTGACAGGCCGAGAGCAGACGCGGGAGGGCAGAGGGATCATCGCCTCGGGTGGGGGCGGGCGGCGGAGGCCCGGAGGCGAGGTTGGTAAGAAGATCAGATGGTGCCCGGAGCGCAGCCTGCCCTTTCCCTTATTTGCTGACTGCAGATAGGAGAGGAGATTTACGGATGTGTGATGCTTAAGGACCCGTCTGAGCACAGGCTGTGAGGCTGACACAGGGGCAGACGGCGGCCTCCCCTTCCCCCTGCAAACTCCCTCGGAGGAACAGTGCTCTTGACATTTCAAATGTCCTCTCCGCAGCTAACCTTCACAGCAGGCAGGGAGCAGAGGGATTACTGACCCCACTTGGCAGTTAGAGAAACTGAGGCATGGAGCGATGACAGGGCCTGCCAGAGTTGGGCAGAGACGGGCAGCAGACCCCAGGTCTCCTGCCTGCGGCTTCTGGCCCGCATCGCCTCCGACATTACGCCATATGGCAGAATTTCCCAGGATTCGGTCCCCAGACTGCCGTTTCTTCCCTCACCCACCAGAGAAATGTAAAAGCCACACGCTTGCTTTGTGGGCCGTCGGCAAAATGCCAGTTCCCAATTGGCTTGGTGCAGCCCACCTGCAAAGCACACAGCCAGCTCCCAAAGGTCACGAGGCCATTCTGTCACGCTCACGTCACCCTCCCACACACCCAAGCCCGTCCAAGCCATTTCCACTTGGCCTGATTATAATTCAGAACAGAGCGGGTAAGCCGGAGAGACTGTCAGCCACACCAGTCATGGCACTCATAGGAGGGTAACACCGATGCCCTGCTGGCTTCCTCACCTGTCACCCAGTTTCTCACCTGCCAGAGCTAATTTTCCACTCACCGGTGGGTGAGAGCTCATTTCAGGGTGTCTGAGCCACACACGCGCACACACACATGCACACGCGCACACACACGGCTACACACTGCCGTTGTGAACACAGCACTGCCTCACCCACGAAGGCCTTGTTCCCACCTCGGGCGCACGCCACGATTTCTTCATTGACCCCTCCCGCCCTGCCTGACCTCTGTTTCCGGAGGGAGGACACCAGGATGGTGGGGGTTAGTGGGGGCTGCGCACGCGGATCGCCAGAGGGCCCTGCGGGACCGGCCTCCTCCGGGGCACACTCATCACACGGCAGTTCATGACCGAAGCCTTCCACGGGGCGACAGGGACAGGAGGAAGGAGAGAGAGGAGCAGACTTCCAGCCATCATGAAGGACGCTGGGCGAGAGTGGGCATGAGGTGGTAACGTTTGCTTGATGAGGACGTTTGGTTTCAAAGCGAACATCACCCGCAGAGGGGGGAGGGCGTGTTACGTGTCACACCGGATGCTCTTTCTCTCCGGTTACCACGGGATTGTGATCACCGCTCTCGACCCGAGAAGGACAGGAAAGGATAGGTGGACAGGTAGGTCGGAGGAAACTCATCTCTGGTGTCATTGGCCACACCCAGACCCAACGCCTCCAGTCTATCTGAGCTCCTCTCAGGTGAGGAGTTGGATTCCTCTAGAAACACCTGCCCAGGTGAGTGGAGGGCAAAGTCATCTTGCCTGGGAGGCAGGGAGGCAAGACTACCGGGTCCGGGCTCGTGTGTTGGTTCTACCATTAGCGACCTGATGGGATCTAGGGAAACTACTTAGCATTTCTGGCCTGCACTTTCCGAGCTGTGAGCCATAGGCTTGGGCAGGAAACGCAGACTTTGGTCAGTTAGAGTTTTAAAACTTTAAAGACCACAGCGGTGAAAAGTGAGACCCAGAGAGGTTGAATTACTTGTCTGAGGCCCTGCAGAGGCGCTGGAGTGACCGAGTGGGTGTGGGTTCTAGAGAGGGAGCCAGAGACTTGGTGTGACGGGAGGGGTGATCTGGCTCCTCATCTCCCCTCCTGGTCTGCAGAATGGAGGCAACAGGAGCCCCTGCCTCGGAGGGTTTGCGAAGAACAGATGAGCGCCTGATACAGGGAAAGCCTTCCGTAAATGTTAGCGGGCACTATTTTTAGTGACAGACTGGAGGTTCAGACCCACACGTCTTGACATTTGGTCTCTCCATGAGGTCACAATCCCCTGATTCTCTAGAAGGGCTTCCTCGGCTCCAAAATTCTATGATTCCAAGTCCAAAAGATGAAAATGTAAGTCAGTTCCAAAACCCTCCAGGCAGAGACACAACAGACCATTTAGGGGATTCATTATTCACCCTCCAGTGCTTGGGTTACTTCCTAGGGGTGATGATTCATGGGGAATAATCACAGCAAAGAAAACCTGTCCAAAGGCGGAGGGGCGGAGGCAGTAAAAACCCAAACCCCTTTGCATGATCAGTGCCTCTTCTTTAAAATGCATCTTCATTTGTGAAATGATGACAAGGGTCTCTTGGCCTCGCTGCCATGCCACTCTGGAACTCGAAGTGCTACTGCCCAGAGCCACTGGCCCCCGTGCCATCCCCACAAAACCCCCCACGGAGAGGGTCCTGCCTCTCTGGTCAGGCAGAAGCCCTCCCAACAGCGGCTGTCACCCTGGGCCTGGGTGCCCTCAGGGTCCCCAGTGATACCCCAGGCTGACATCTGCTGGGCCTAGCATAGTTCCCTAGGCCTCTGCAGAAGACCAGAAAACGCTTAGGAACCAGCTTGCTGAGAGCAAATCACACAGCAAGCCAACCCTGAGACGCGACCTCTTTTTCTCCCGGCCCCATAGCCTCAGGAGGAGAAGCAGGTAGCCTTCTTTCTGGCTTGCTAACAAGTCTCTCCCTGGCAGGCCGCCGACTCCTGGTTTTCGCTCACAGCTGCCTGAAGCTGGCAGGGAGGGTAAGTAGCCTGTAAAAATGAGCACTCACTGTGAGTGGCGGGCCACAGGGGGGAAGATTGCAGGGAAGCCGGCGCTGGGCCTCCAGGGAGTCGGCGGTGGCAGAATAGCCCCAGGAGAGTCCCTCTTCTTTTCCATGCAGTTCTCATCTACCAGCATTAGTCTGGACAAATTGCATAAGCCTTTCCCTCAGCCGTGCCCTGACATTCTTCAGGTGTTCTTCGCAGTGGAAAAAGATTTGCTCGTCCAGTAAATGTTTGCAAAATGGAAACATTTGCTTCTTGAGTGGCAATGAGGCCTTTGCTCAGGCACCATAAGCGCCGGACCCATAGTTGCCAATAATTCCCAAATAGGGCTCGGTAGCCGCCTGTGTTTGGATCGGTCTCAATTATGGTTCGTTATTTGGACGAGTCTGATTTTGCCCTAGTCGATCCCCTCTGAGTTGTTCGAGAGAGATAGCCCATTCACACCGGGAATTTTCCCCAAGTACTCTACTGCTATTTCTTCCTCCAACACCTTCCTTCTGTGCCCCTCGAAGAAGTTTCAGCACCTGCAAGACGGATGGCCTGGTCTTGCAGGCAGGTGACTGGATGGAATTAAGCTAAGGCTGAGGCCGGTGCCTCGGTTGGGACCGTGTGTAAGTCCACAGTGGGGTTTGCGGACGGGGGGCTGCAGGGCTCCATCCCTCAGTGGCTCTAGTTAACTCCGGTAACCCACCCGAGGACACATCCCTCCTGCTTTCTGCAGGGCAGGTAGTAGAAAGCGGGAACGGGGAGACTTTGTTCCACCACCATACAGACCAACCTCTTCGGACCTCGGTTGCTCTGTCTGTAAGTGGGGAGAAGGACACCCCATGTCTGAAGACATGAAAGCCAAGGAACTTTTTTTTTTAACCCCTAGACTCTTCGATTCCTCCAGCCCGTCAAAAGATCTTTCCGTTGAAATCCAAAGTGAATCTTTCCTTTAGAACCTAGAGCTCTCCTAATGCATAGGCCACTTTGTCCCTCCGTTGTCCCGTCTGGATTTGGGATTGTGTGAGGCAGAGGAGTCCAGCGCCCTAAGGTGGGCAGAGGACTAAAGCCAGGAGTTTGATTCTTTCAAGAACAGCCTGGTCTCACTCAGGTCCCTTCCCCACCATCCTGACCACGCAGACACACAGTCTCTGCTCAGCACCTCCGGGCCTGCCTGCCAGGGGAGGTCGTCTGCCTGGGGAGAGCCGCAGTTCCGCAGTGCTATCTGAACACGTTCCAACAGCACGTGTTTATCTCCAGGGTCAGCCTTTCCTGTTGATGCTCTGGAGGTGTGGGGGGATCGGGGAGAGGGATCGGGATGAGGGCTGTTGGCAGGCGCAGGGCGTGGAGGCGGGAGGCCAGGGGGGATATGGACCCCACTCCGGGGAGGGGGATGTTATGATGGGGTTTCCAGACTGCGTGTGGCCACGTATGTCTTTCCTCACCTTCGTATGAGCTCCTTGGCCCCTCCGCTGCCAGAGGAGCTGGGCACTGCCTCACCTAGAGATGCTTCTTCCAGAGCTGGCTGGGACGCAGTGGGTGGGGACCTCCAGGTGGGGGCCGCAGGATACGGATCCAGAACAGCAGGGTTTCCATTGTTTCCTTTAGGATGTGAGCTCTGCTGGGACACAACTTGTTCTGCCTCTCCCTTTGAGCTCAGTCTCTGGTGCCAGGACCTCCAGGCTTTGGCAGTGGGACAGAGGAGGCCACCTGCCCTGACTAGGCTGGGCGAACCCCGCGTGAGCTTGACGCCCTTAAGACACCGGTTTCCAGAAGCTACGCCCTCTCCGCCAGGAAAAGCACCCACCACACACCGATCCCCACCAGCAGGGGGCAAAGGCTGGGCTGCCTTTCTGAGGGTTCGGACCCAGCTCTGGATGGCTTTGAGAAAGTATATCCACAGCCAGTCTCAGACCTTTGATACATTCTTTAATTTTCAAATGAGATAATCTCATCTTCCCTCCGGGCTGAGTTTCGGGGTGCAGGAGAGAGGAGGTGAAACTATTAGATTCTTCTTCAGCAAAAATGAATCATGCCCCCCGTCTGTCATCCTCAGCCTGGGAATATTTGCCCATGTTTATGTAACTATGGCAACAAGCTTTAGCCTCTACCACTTATACCCTTAAAAAAAAAGAAGAAAAAAAAAAAAGAAAGAAAAGAAAAATGGAAGCAGCCGTCCTTTTTCCCGCTCCTGTCTCCTGCTCTGCCCAAATGACAGAACTATCTCTTGAGAAGCAAGGCCAGAGACAGCCCCTCACACCCTCAAGCAACGTTGGCCTTCTCAAGGGCAAGTTTGCAATGGCCCAACGTCATGAGAGGACTGAAGGGTCTGCCAGCCATTTTCTTCCAAAATCCAGTGGGAACCACACATTAATAGTATCTCTGACTTGTCGGGGACCTCTCTTTGGAGCCCTGCACTGGGATCATATAGTCGTCAATTTTTTTTTTCTTGCCATCTCCTTGACCTTAAAAGTAGATGGATTTTGTAATGTATATAATTGTCATGTCACTATGTCATACACCTGAAACTAATATATTATACATCAACTATACTTCAGTTAAAATATATATATATATTTATATGTATATTTTATATATATATTTATAAACTTAAACTTGACTCTCTCTCTCTATATATATATAGATGGAGTACAGTCTGGCTTTGCTAACAATATATTCTTCATCTCCGAGTTGGATTCCTCTTGTCCTGGCTATATCACAGCTCATTCTCAAAATAGTTTCTTAAAGGGGCGCCTGGGTGGCTCAGTGGGTTAAAGTCTCTGCCTTCGCCTCAGGTCTTGATCTCAGGGTCCTGGGATCGAGCCCCGCATCGTGCTCTTTGCTTAGTGGGGAGCCTGCCTCCCCCCCCTCTCTGCCTGCCTCTCTGCCTACTTATAATCTCTCTGTGTGTCAAATAAATAAAATCTTTTAAAAAAATAGTTTCATAAGGAGTAGAAAAGTGTTAGGATCACATAGGTTTAACTAGACACAGGGAAAGCTGAGGCCAGTAAAAGGAAAGCGTTTGTGCAAGTCAGACTTCCGTCAGCAGCCTGGGGGGGTGGCTAACCACTGTGTCTAAGGTTCTTACCAAGAGATCAGCCTGCATCTCTTGGGAGTGTGAACTGCTGCTATCCTCTTAACTTCCAAGAGGATTCCAGTCCAGGAACCCTCAGGGATGGCAAGACTGGGGCTTAAACTTGACTCTAAAGACTATTTCAACCACAGACCCACAAGAGTTTACTCATTGCCTTCTATAGCTGCCGCTGCTGGGCGCTGGAGCTCCAACAGCGAGCAAGGCCTGCAAGGGTGGGGAACCTTTGGGGGTGTTTCTCCCTCTGTAAGATTGTCTGTAGACTGATAGTGGCCAGGTGCCCCTTTCTGCCCCTATCCCAGAAGATTCAACTCCAGAAACGGTTCAGCCAGTCTGGGGACCCAGCTCCATCCTTAGAGGTGGCTCCCAGGGTGAACACAACTGGGGAACCACGGAAAGGCCCGCCTTGGGGATCCACCTTGGGGATCTCCAGCTCCAAACTGCTAGGAAGCCTGAAGGCCAGGCCCAGCACAGCGCTGCGGGGACCAGCGGGGCGGACTCACCCCGGTGGTTACAGACTGACCCGGAAAGCAAAAGGAAATGTAAGGTTCGGCTCTGCAGCTTGGGAAGGGCTGAGTAGCTTCTCGGCTCCACCCTGAGCCCCACCCCGCCCCGGTTTTGTGACCGACGTGGAATCCTGAGCAGGGACCACGAAGGAAGCGCGGGTCCCTGGGCCTGGCAAGCGGCCAATGGGACACAGATTTCGGACCGGGTTCTGACTCACCTACGCCTCTTCTTTCCTTTCTGGAACCATCTGCTACCGCTGCTGAGGCTTCGTCCAAACGGGGGAGCACTCAGGTCTAGGCCGAAAGACAGGGGCAAAGTCCCCTGTAACTGAGGCCCCGAGGTTAAGTGGAGGCAAATGGACTCTGAGAAGTCTTCGTTTCTGAAGATGTTCATTTTTATCCTCCCTGCCTCTCTCCCGTTTTCAGAAAGGAGCAGGGGTGGCACTCTTTGCTGACAAGGGTGGGAATGACCGCCGCGCCTGCTTTCTCTGCCCCTTCTCCCGCCTCTGCACGGTTCTGTCACAGAGACCCCAAATTCTGCCTGGGGCAAACTTTCTCCGGTTAATTAACTTGAAATAACACGTCGCTAATCGCCCTAAGTACTCTGGGGTCCTGCAACACCGGCTCCCGCGGATCAGGGCGGTTGGGGCGGGTGGCGCGGAGCCTAGGCACAGGGAGGGACCTGCGATCCCGCGGTGCGCAGAGGCGGGCGTGGCGGGTCCCGTGCTCCGCGGGGAGGGGAGCCCGGCCGGCTCGCGGATCCGCTCTCAAGTCCACCTGCCCCAGCTCCCGCTCCAGCTCGGGCCACGTCCATCGAATAGAATGGAGCGATTTGAGTCGCCCTCCTTTGAGCAAGAGTCAGGAAACTGGAGGGGCACTGGGGAAGGGAGGGGCTATTCCTCCACTCCCCGCCCACCCTGTCGAAAGCAGCCCCATCCCATGACCCTGTTTCCTGTTTTCACCAAGAATCATTACCTGAGATTACCGAGTTTATTTTAACCTGTCCCACCCCTCCCCCTTCTCCTCTCCCAGGCCCGTTCTTGAGAGCAGAGACCTCCTTGCCTGTCTTCTCAGTATCCCCAGACTTAACACCCTTGCGGGGAGTACAGCAGAGCCGCTGCTTCGGTTACGTGTTAGTTAAATAAGTGAACGGACCGAGCACTGGCTCCTCAGCTCCACCGGTGAGGCGTGGGGTTGGAGGGATCCTACGCTAGGAGGTGAAGTAGACCCAAAACTTCCAGACTTCCAGAGTTCAAAAGAGCTGCTGATTGGGTGCTTGGGTGGAGGATGTTCCCTTTCGGATCGGAGTTTAGGCAACAGGGTTGAAAGAAAGTAAGGCACTCGGCCTCTTACTGAGACCGCTACCCAGTGCCCGCGCGCGCGTAAGAAGGTGCTCTCTCTGTAGGACCAACCGAGGATCACGTGCTCTGTTGGCGGACGTCGGTACAGTCTGGCGTCACGATACCCCCCGCCGTGCCTGCGAGGACCAGGTGTCGCCCGGCCAGCCCCCAGTCGCCGCTGCCCTAGCCCTGAGCCGCCGCCCGCGGCCGGGTCCGCTCGCCGCCGCCCAGCCCGCGCCCCCGGTGCGCCCATCTCATTGGCTGAAGGCATCCCCCCTGAATTCTCATAGGCTGTCCCACTTTTCCTCCGCCCCCCGCACGGACCGCGCGCCGCGAGAGCCGGGGAAGCAGCTGCTCTAAGTCCGGGCCTGGGCGCGGTGGCTCGGCTCGGCTCGGCTCGCCGCTGCGAGAGGCCGCGGGGCTCGGGGGCCGGGGGCCGCTGTTCCCACCCGGGGACGCTCTTGCGGAGCCGAGCCCGGCAAATGGGCGCACGAGGAAGAGAGCAGGGAAATGGACTGCTATTTGCGCCGCCTCAAACAGGAGCTGGTAAGCGCGGCGCGGGCGCCCGGGGCCCGGAGGACTGCTTCGCCCCGACGGCACCTGGCCCCCGCCGCGGGCCCGGGAGCCGGGAGTGCGAGGGCGGAGGAAGGCCGACGAGGAGGGGACGGGCAGGCAGAGGGCAGGGTCTGTTCCGAGGGAAAGGGCCGCGAGGAAACTTGGAGCAAAGATTTGGGAGAGCCAGGCAGGCACGAGCAAGTGACGGACCCGAGCGACCCAAACCCACACTCAATTGCGCCCAGAGAAGGCGCGGAGACTCTAGGGGGAGGGGGGCACAGGGGGCTCGGGGTCCCCTCGCGGTGCAGGCGGGGCGCCGGGAGCAGGGCCGGGCGCGCGGGCTGGAGGGCAGCCGGGGACCGCTGGCTCCAGGGGAGCTGGCACCGCCTGGGGCCCCCAGCCCCGCCGGGCTTGGCAGAGCTGGCGCGGCTGCGGGGGCAGGCCGGGCCGGCTGTCTGCCCGGGCTTGTCTGCCAGCAGGGAGGGGGGCTGGCAGCTGGAAGGGCGGGGGAGGGCCCGCGACGGAGGAGGGGAGCCGCCTGGCAGATCGCGAGCGGAGCTGCGGGGGCCCCGCCAGATGTCAGGGCTGGGTGTGGGGAGTGCGGAGGGAGCTTGCGGAGGCCAGGGGTCCAGGGGTCAGGAGAAGGAGCTCCGGTTGGGACCGGGCATCACCCAAGTGGAAGGAGGGGTGCCCCCCTGTTAGGTTGATTCTCACCGACTTCATACACTACCCCCAGCCCGCACACACACCTGCCATCTTTCTTGTTCCCGCAACCACCCGAATTCAGATATGCACGCCCTCCTCCACCCCCACCCCCTGCCCCCCGACCTTGGCCCCCAGGCCCACCGTTCTCTCAATCCGACTCCCTCCTGTGCCTTTGCCTCTGCCTCTTTTTGTTCCTTTTAGTTTCTCTTGGAGTGGACCTTTCTCCTCTGGTCTCACTTTTCTCCCCTCTTCTTTCTTCCTACTTTCTGGAGCCAGGGGCACCCAGGCTCTCAGCAGCAGACCTGGATCCCCGGCTCTGCGGATTCCGGGATCCTCTCCCGCTCCTGCAAACTCTACACTCCCCGCCCCACCCCCACCCCTCTGAACTTGGCAGCTGTATCTGGGGCCAGTTTGGGGGGAGGGCAGCTCGAAGGGCAGGTGTTCTCACTGAGGCTTCCTGGTCAAGGCTCGCAAGCACTCTTCCTGTCTGTTCCACTCCAGCCTCTGCCTTCTCAGGTCAATGATCACTTCTCTGGGACTTCCTCTTAAAGCCTTTTTTGGGGTGACACTCAGAGGGGAAAGTTATCCAGAGAAATGCTACTTAGGTGAGGGATAGAGGAGCCTCCATCGTGGCCCCAGCCCACCCATATACAATTCTGACTCTTCCCATTCATCTGTCCAAAATCAGAAAGGTCAAGGTCATCACTGATCGTGTCTGAAGTCTAAGGCCCATGCTGAAAAAAGAATCTAATAGAGTCCTCTTTTTATGCTTGGAATCTGGGACCACACCACCCACCTCAGGATCTGCCTTAATAGAGGGTTTGTGGGTGTTCCTGGCATAGGCTTGAATTTTAAAATCCTACTGATTTGCATTTTTTATAGCACCCTAGGTGGGAGGGGGTGAGGGGAGGAAGATAGTCTGAGGATGCCAGGAGAATAAAAAAAGGCAAATGGGAATCTGTACTGAACTGAGCTCCAGGTCTTGATTTGCACCCTCTCCTGCCAAGGACTTGAGCCCCCAGTCCCCGGGAGGAGGAAGGGGAGAGGCTGAAGTCACCGAGCTCCCCATTAGCTTTCATTTGGCCCTTTGTCTGAGCAGCTTCAGCCTTTGACTCTCTTGGAGAGGAAGCCAAATGCCTGGCCTGGGGCCCAGAATGACACTCAGATGGGAGAGCTCGGCACCCTCCCCCTCCCCCAACCCCACAGTGCCCCTCTCCCCCTCAACCCCCCCCACCCGTGCCAGGCTGCCCACAAATGAGACAGAGCAGAGTGACAGGCAGAGGTACTAGAGTCCCCTTTACTCCCCAACACCTCAGCCCAGTGCTCAGGTAGCTGAACCAAAGCTCAGTGCCTCAGTTTCCCCAATGGGAATGAAGAAGAAAGTAGAGCTGAGTTAGCTCAGGTTCAGCCCTCTGGCTCTTCTGAGGACCGTGGGGATTGACTTCGGGGCAGCTTAGTTGTGACTAGGATAGGAAGAGTTTGTTTGTTTATACCTCAGGTCTGCAATGGGGTGGGAAAGGCATACAGTCGTTTTATGTCATGAGCTTGTGAGGGTGGGGGCAGGCGGTGGGGCCTGTGTGTTTACCCCGGGCAGATTCTTCCCTGCCACTGAGGAAGGGTGTGTGTTGCCTGGCTTTGCCTGAAGTTAGTGTATGCCCAGGAATGGCATGCACGGAATACTGGTCAAGTTCTACATTCATTTATGCCACCAAATCCCTTCAAGAAGCGTGTGTCCTACAGACACTGGGTTAATCTGCTGGAAAAGGAAGCATTCACAGGTTGTGACATTATTTTTGCCAAGGGGTTCTGGGCCCCCCTCCTGCATCCTGGCTCTGTCCTTGGCCCGGAAAATCTAGACAAGAAGAGTATGTTCCTGAAAACCAAAGTGGCAGAATTTCTCAATTTCTTGGGAGTAGAAAATTTGCACTCTAACAAGTGAGCCCTGCAGGGAGGCTAAGAGTTTGGGGATCCTGGCTCAGTTTGGTTGATGCCTAAAGGACTGGCCCTTTCCCCCCTGCCTGGAAGGGGGCCGGGATCCGTTTCAGGGATGAAATGGGGCAGGAGAGTATCAACAGCTGACACACTTCTTCATTAGGATGGGGGGGGGGTGGTCAGCGTCGATTCAGCAGGGATCCTAGCTCTCTTCCCTCCAGCCACCAGAGAGGGCCCCTGCCTGAACACAAGGCCTTGGGACCAGCTGTTCTCACACACTGCTCCCTCGAGGGATTCCAGCAAGTGGGGTAGACACAGGAGCACAAAAAAAGTAGATGTAAGATGCTCATGGGCTATTCCTCATGAGTCAATACCAGTGGAGAGCAAATAGAGTGTGCAAAGGCTGAGTGATGGGGGCTCGTGAAATCCAGCCAGGCCGGAAAGGCTTCCCGGAGGGGGAGAAGGCTGATGGAGGCCGACTCCTGGAATGCCTGTCCTAGCTCAGGCATGACGAAGCAACAGAAGGACTTCTCTGGGGCTGGAGAAGGTCCTTCTAGGTCAATTCATTATTCCTAGAAGGCATTTATCTAGCCATGAGTGGCCACGAGTTCAAGAGGTTCTGACATGTGGAGGCAGACCGGGGCCTAAAGGCAGGATAAGGATAAAAGAAGGTGATAGAAGAGATACAGTAGGAACAGCCTTCAGCTCTTGGGACCAAAGAGCAAATTTTCTGAGGCAGAAAGAAGCTTTTCCCAAGGATCTCCTAATGTCACCTCCTTTGATGTTTAGAGCTAAGGTGAAGAACAGTGTAGGGTCAGTGAGGCAGGAGTGTGGACCATGGAGCTTGGGGCAGATTACTTAATCCCCCCCCTCCCCCGCCCAATGGCTCGGTTTTCTCATCTGTAAAACAGGTTTTTAAAATTAAAAAAAAAAATTTAAATTTTTTTTTAACTTATTTGAGAAAGAGAGAAATCATGAGCTGAAGGAGAGGCAAAGGGACAAGTAGGCTCCACACTGAGCAGGGAGCCCAACACAGGGCTCATCCCAGGACTCTGGGATCATGTCCTGAGCCGGAGGCAGAAGCTTTAAGCCACTGAGCCACCCAGGCGCCCCAAGCGGGGATTTTTAAACACCTACTTTATACAGCCACTGTGAAGAGTAAATGGCAGCTGTCTGTCCTTAGCACAGAGTGACAGAGTGCTAAGTCCTGACGGATCCATCAGGCTGGTGTGCTTGGGTGATTCATTCACAGGACACATTAACTGAGTTGATCCAGTGTCTAAAGCACCTGACCGGACACTAGCTCTGTGGTTACAAAGACAAACAGACACAGATCCCACCTTCAGGGAACCCACAGTTCAATAGGGGAGGTAATAATAATAACAGGTACTGACGTCAACCCTTATCGATACGCCAGGCTTATAACAGATTATGTTATTTAATTGCCAACGCAACTCGAAGAAGTTGTACACTTCCATGACTCCCATTCTCCACATGACGTGGGGCGGTCATGTGACTTGGCCAACGGCACAGAACTGGTAAGTGGCAGAGCAAGGCTTCAAATCCAGCCGGTCTGCCTGCGGAACTTAGACTCTTCACCAGTACATGTAGGCATCTGTCCGGTACAGAAACAGGGGCTGTGTGCTACACAGAGGCACAGGTGCAGTGCCCCGAGAAGGAAGGAGATCAGGGAAAACTCTGTAGAGAGGGAGCATCTGGGCTTGACCTTGAGGGATCAGCAGGGAGGTAGCCACGAGAAAAACAACATTCCAGGCAGATAATGAAGCAACAGGAACGAAAAGCACCGAGATGGAACGGGAGGGATGATTCGAAGACGACGGAAGCTCAGCTAGGATGTAGAGTATGTGCAGAGGGATAGTGAGCAACAAGGCTGAGAGTGTTGTTGAGAGCAGCCTATGGGGGCCTTAAAGGCCTTGCTAAAGGGCCTGCCCTTCTCTGTGGGAACTTCAAGAAGCAGGATGAGCGTCAAGCCCTGGCATCTAAGAGGTGTGTGGTGTGGGGTGGAGGGGAGGAGGGACGAAACCGAGGCAGGAGGCTGAGTTGGGTGGTGGTCGCAGAGCCCACAAAGGAGAGTAGGAAGGCCTGAACTGGGAAGGAGAAAAGGAAGGTACCTTCTGGGGGTTCTGATTGGACTACCTGCAGTGGAGAAGAGCTGGTCAGGGGAGGCAGGCTCCCCGCAGGGCAGGGCTGGGCCCCTCGCACCGCGTGTCTGCCTCTTGCCCGAGCAGAGCCCTGGCCCCTGGTAGATGGTTCAGTCAAGAGTGGGCTCATCCATTTCACACTCCTTCTTTCTCTACCCTCCATCCTCCTCCAGCTCTTGGCACAGTTTCTTCCTTACCTTCCTGTTGCTCTTTCCAGCCAAGAACAGGGGACTGTGAAGGTCCCTATTCACTGGACCGGAGAATGGGCCACTTGGCAGGAGCAGGGCTTTTCCCATTTCCGGCCCCGAACCTCCTTGTCGCCTCCAGAGGGGCTGAAAGGAACTGTGTGGGGGTCTTGTGAGTCATGGGGGTGGGGGAGCGAGGCAGGGCACACTGCCAGGCCCACGGGCAAAGCCGGAGCCTGTGTCAAAGGATTCTGGCTGAGCTGGGAGAGGGCGTGAGATAGATGGACGGAGGGCACAGCTGTGGGATCCGTCAGGGGCCGAGGAGAGGGCTTGGGAAGGTTGCCCAGGATGCTGGTGTCACTTTCTCATTGCCCCGCCCCCCATACCACAAGGCCCAGCAAGTGCCCAGGGGGACAGTGCTGTCCGTGGGCAGCTGACCCCACGCTAGCCCTGGAGGTCGAGGACAGTGGGGTCTGCTTGGTAGGGGCGTCTTCCCTTTCAGCTCCAGACAGACGTCCTTCTTCCCTCTTCAGATGATTCAGTGAAGAGGCGCCGTCAGTGGAAAGCAGCCGAATTGGGTCTTGGAGTCCCTCCAAGGCTTCGTGCTCTTCCTCCCCACAGGATGGTAATTGTGCTTTGCGTGTCGCATTGACTACCCTGGTTTCTTTTCACAACGGCCCCATGGGGCTGAGAAGCCACATCGTGATGGCATGAGAAGCCCACTGGCCTGAAGTAAGGGGGCCAGCCTTGGGGTCCCAGTCCTCCCAAGAAGACGTCTCGGACCCCGGGCCATAGATCCGCCTTTGCACCAGAGGCCCTCGGGATGACATTACACGACGCTCCAATGAGAAACTTGTAGTTCTAGATAGTTAGCATCTGTTTATGACAAGTACACGCATCTCAGAGAAGTTCCTGCATAAATATGTTTGTTTATACAAACAGATGTACGTGCAACTTTAAGTAGAGGAGGAGGTCCTACGTGGATATGGGGAAACTGTGAAGGCGGTCTAGGGAAGGACGTCGAGAAAGAAAACGAACATCCCGGGTCCTGTTTCTTACTCCGCACGGTGGGGTCCCCAGTCTGCCGGAGTAACTGTGGGGGTCCGACGAGGGGAGAGGGAAGAGTTTATCACTTGCCAGCCAGCCAGAATCCTCTGAGTTAGGTGGCTAGGACTCCCGTGTGGGGTGCCCAGGGGCCATCATCCAGCTCTCACACACGGACGAAGATTGAACTGCAGTGGGAGAGACTGAAGCGTGACGTGAAGAAAACTTTGAGGGGACACCTGGGTGGCTCAGTTGGTTAAAGCGTCTGCCTTTGGCTTAGGTCATGATTCCGAGGTCCTAGGATCGGGTCCAAGTCGTCGGGCTCCTTGCTCAGCGGGGAGCCTGCTTCTCCTTCTGCCTGCTGCTCCCCCTGCTTATGCTCCGTGTTTGTCTGTCTGTCTGTCTCTCTCTCTCTCACTGACAAATGAATAAATGAAAGAAAACTTCTAGGATGAAACATCTTGAGGCCCAGGAGGTGCTGGGTGGTAGGAGATGGCTGGTGGGGGCAGGGGGTGCTTGCAAGGAGGGTGGTGAGACCTTCACGGTCTTTCTCAGCAAGGAGTCCCCCACCCCTCTCTGGGATGTGCAGTTCGGGCTAGTGTGTCCGGTGGTGGGCAAGTCCGCTCTGGCATGTGTGCGGCTCAGTGAGCGTGACTAGGGGTGGACAGGGGGAGGAGGCTGTTAGACCTACCCCCACTCAGACTAATCAGAACCAACTAGACCCTCTAAGGGCTTTTCCAGCTGGCCCCTGAAGGTAAGCTGGGTAGGATTCCGTCCCTGTCCTGAGGAAGGACCGGAGGATCTGGCACAGCGGGGCCAGAGAGGGGCTGAGTTCCTCCCCCCACCAGTCTGGGGACTGGAATTTAGCGTCGGTAATTTCTAGTTCAGGATCTTCTCTGATTTGGCCCCTCTCCTTTGCTCCCACCCCACGCTGCTCCCTCTTGGGTTCCTGAGACAAGAGAAACCCTGGGATCTGAGAAGGTCCCACGCCCCAGAAGAAGACAGCAGCTTGCCCTCTGGCTCTCTCCCCGGGTGACATCATTCCCTCTGGGGCTGGGAAAGGCAGCTTGCTCTCTGTCAAGACCCAGCTGATGCTCCGTGTTCCCCACTTCCCTCGCCCCCCCCCCCACTTCCCGCACTTCCTTCTCCTCTAGTCTTCCCTCTCACAGCTGCCTTCTGCCCTCGTTGTCAGTACCACGGCTGGCCAACAAAGCCGGCCTGAGAATGGGCAAGAGGATGTAGGGCTTCCCTTTCCTTCCCCTGCTCTTCCTCTGTTGGGGGCAGGGGTGGGACAGAAGGGACAGGACAAGAGACACGTTTCTCCTCGATTGGACCGGGTAGATGAATGGAGTCCTATCATTATTGCTAAGCTCCACTGAAGGAGGAGTGTTCTGGAAGTTCTTAGCAAGTCTGACGATAACCACCAGAGCTCACCTCCAGGCCACACGTAAACGCTCGTGACCTCGCCTCGTCTGTGTGAGGCAGAAACGCTTATTCCCACGTGGAAGAACAGAGAAACTGAAAAATAATTTAAATAGCCTGTCCGGGTTACACAGCTTCTACTATGTGGCCGAACTGGGATTTGAACCCTGTGCCATCCATTTCTGGAACCCAAGACCTTAACCAGGGCAGAGTCTGGTTTTCCATAGGGGTAAAATTTCACCTCCTGTTTATTTAAATGGGGCCTCTGTTTTATGGGCAGCCCTGAATTCATACATACCCACACATTCGTTCTCACTGGAAAACCGTACAAAATGTTAGCATTATTTCTTCAGGATTTTTCCATACTGGAAGAGATTGAATGGGGTCATTTCATTCCTCCCACTGCCTCTGACCTGGACTGCGTTCCAGCCTTCTGGAAGGAAGCCTGCAAGCTCAGAGTCCTGGCCCATTGGTGAAATGAAGCCCTGAGCCACGTCCCTGACTTGCCCCCCTGTGGAATGTGTCACTGCCTGCGGGCAGCAGGGCTGGAGAGATGACTTGGGGCGTTCCAGGGTACTCAGTATGTTTTCTGGGTGTGTGGCAGGGGCAAGATGCTAGCTAGGTTCTGGGGAGACCTAACCATGCGAAGATCTCCACCTCTGCCCTTGGTGGTAGATGCTCAATGAACGTTTCGAGAACAACTGAGCCTTTAAACATATGGGGGCACCAGGGCGGAGAGGTGAGTGGCACTCCAGGGAAGAGCATTTGAGGTGTGTCCCTGAAGAGGTTCTGACTGCAGCCTGGGGGACAGAGAGAAGCTTCCGAGTGAGCTGATCACAGGAGCATGCTGGGAAGCTGATCCGGTGGCCGGAAGGTCTTCCAGGAGGCTTCTGCATTCCAGGAGACAGCAAAGCAGATGTGAGACATCTGGGGACAGGAACAGGGACCCCAGGTGGAAAAGCCAAAAGGGACTCTGAGGTCCCGGTTAGGGTGAGGAGGAAGGGGGTATGAGGGAGGGGGCAGAAAAAGGGAAGTCGGAGAAGCAGTGTGCAGTTAGAGACCTGGGGGATTTTGGTTTGAGGCTTAGGGTCTCCTCTGACTCTGCCCTGGGTCCTCCCACCTGCCTCAAAAGGAGAAGGGGTCAGGAAGCTGGAAGCCAAAGAGGTCAGAGCCAGGGGCCATCAGCAAACATGGCCACCTCCCAGGCTGCGGCGTCTCTTGCTGCTGTAGCCGCCACTCAAACGGAACCTGCTCGCCCTGGCGATCCAGCAAATCCCAGGGTTGCCAGCAGGGACAGTTAGTCCTCTGGGTGTTAGTGCCGCTGGCTCGGGAGAGCCCGGCGTGGTCCCCTGCCCCTGCCAGGGTCGGGGTGGGCAGGGGAGGGCTTGACCCAAAGCCCGAGGGGGTCAGCTGCCAGAGCAGTCCTGAGCGCCCCTGCCCCTCCCCGCCTGATCGATCCCTCCAGCTTTCCACCCTGTGGGCTTACTTCTGTGCATTAGGACTGGGCTGGGAGGTAAGACTATCCCAGCGGGTCTCTGGGGGGGCTTAAGAAACAGATGGTCCCCTCACGCGAGGTCCGCTCTTGGTAACATGAGCAGATCTGGGGAGGGAGCTGGCGGGATCAAGGCAGGTTGGACTGTGAATGTTATCAGACCATGCATCCCCTGCCCAGCCTTCAAACTCGGCCCTCACCCAAATCAGCCTCTCAGTCCCTTCCAGCTGGCACCTGGGACCCGGGCCGTAGACACCCACAAAGGGACTGGGGAGCTGGCCTCCAGTGTCCCCACTCCTGGCCCGAGCCATGGAGCTAATTGAGCTGAGAAGGCAGGAAGAGCACGGGAGCCAAGTCTAAGAGCAGCTGAGGGAGGACAGGTGTCTGGAGGGCAGAGAAAGGATGGGAAGAGCAGTGGGAAGCTCTCTCTCTCTCCTGACTGGCCAGTTGTGCATGGCAGTGAAAGGAAGGCCCCTCCTGTCCCTATCCACCCTTCTCCACTGCCCCCGGGGAGGATAGTAGCCTGAAGGCCCCGCCCGCCATCTTGAAGCAGGCCTGGTCATCTAGTTAGGGCCAGAGTTTTCGGAGTGAGGCGTCTTGGGTTTGAGTCCCAGCAGCATGTGCTGCGTGCGTGACCTTGGGCGGGTGACTTCACCCCCACCAGGGCTGCCTTGTTAAAATGAGAACAATAATAGCCACCTCATAGGGTTTATATAAAGATCTGAAGAGGTGACAGGCCCAAAACACTTAGCCTGATACCTGCTACGTAGGAAAGGCTCGCAAACCGTCGTGGCCATCATCCTTGTCATTCTCTCCGGGGAGGCTCAGGGAGAAGAGGGCGCAGCAGATGAAGGGACAGGGACGGCCACCCCACGTGACCGCGTGCCCCCTCGTGCCCCCTCGAACCGGTCTCAGCTCCACCTCTTGTGTCTAGGTGACCTTGAGCAACTTACTTACGTGCCTCCTCTCCCTCGTCTGTAACTTGGCAGCAAGACCAGTCCCTACCACATAGACTGGTTGGTGAGAGTGAAGACAGACCCATGGGGGACGCCTGGGTGGCTCAGTCAGTGAATCATCTGCCTTCTGCTCAGGTCATGATCTCAGGGTCCTGCAACCGAGCCCCACCTCGGGCGCCCTGCTCAGCAGGGAGCCTGCTCACCCCGCCTTTCTGTGCTCTTCCTCTCTCTCAAGCACATAAATAAATAAATAAATAAATAAATAAATAAATAAATAAATAAATAATCTTTTTCTATAAAAGACGGATTAATTGATCTATGTGTATCTATATTCGCATATATGTGGCTGAGGACAGGGCCGCTCTAGCATGTTCACTGCCATTCATCCTCCTGGGCCGTGTCAGCATTAAGACTCCTCCTTTCCCAGCTCTGAGCTGCTCTGCACGGGGCCCCCGTGGAGGCGGGGTCAGTGGCCGGCTGGAATGACCGCGGCGGTGTACCTGTGGGCAGCGGGGGTTTAGGTTCAGGGCCGGCGAGGGGCAGCCCTTCCGCCAGCCCCCCGGCGGCTCACGGCCCTGCACTTTCCCTCTCGCCTGCAGATGTCCATGAAGGAAGTGGGTGATGGCTTGCAGGATCAGATGAACAGCATGATGGGCGCGCTGCAAGAACTGAAGCTCCTCCAGGTGCAGACGGCATTGGAACAGCTGGAGATCTCTGGAGGGAGTCCTGCCCGGGGCTGCCCGGAGGGCCCCCGGACGCAGCCCGAGCCCCCTCGGTGGGAGGGCGGCAGAGGTCCTGCCAGGCCTTCAGCCTGCTCCCCTTCCAACCGACCTTCTCCGGGCCCCAAGTGTCCATCCCAGAGGAGTGTCTGCGGGCGGGATCTGGCCGCCCTGCCCAGGGCACAGCTACCGGAGCGCCCGAGCGGGGCCCGGCCGGAGCCGGGGGAACCGGAGGACTGGACCTCCACGTTGATGTCCCGGGGCCGCAACCGCCAGCCTCTGGTGCTAGGCGACAACGTTTTTGCGGACCTCGTGGGCAACTGGCTGGACTTGCCAGAACTGGAGAAGGGTGCGGAGAAGGGGGAGGCGGGGGAGCCCAAAGGGGACAGGGGGCAGCCCCGGGAGCTGGGCCGCAGGTTCGCCCTCACGGCAAACATCTTTCGGAAGTTCTTGCGCAGCGTGCGGCCAGACAGAGACAGGCTGCTGAAGGAGAAGCCGGGCTGGGCGACGCCCACCGTCTCGGAGCCCAGAACCGCTCGCTCACACAAGGTCAAGAAGCGGAGCCATTCCAAGGGCTCCTCTGGACGTTTCCCCTTCCCGGGCCCTGCAGAGCCCAGGAGGGGGGAAGGCCCTTCCACAAGCTGCCCCAAGGCCCTGGAACCCTCACCTTCTGGCTTTGATATTAACACAGCTGTTTGGGTCTGAGGCCTAGAGACAGAAAGTTGACTGAGCCCAAAAGGTCCAGGTGTCGGTGCTGGGCCCTGGGAAGGATGCTGTGGGGGCGCCATCGCTTTCAAAAGCCTGCCTCCGAGTTCCTTTCCTCGAGAAAGGAGGGAGAAGCAGCAAGAGTGTGTCTGGAGGAGGGCTGACCGGTGTGTGGTTGAGGGAGGCTGTGCTGGGGGCCGCTGGTGGGGAGGGGAGGGCTCCGGGACTGAAAGAGAGACATTGAGACAGAGAGGTGCTCACTTTGGGACTGCAGGTGACAGTGGGGGGCTGGGAGAGGGCACCAGGCAATCCTGACATTCCTTCAAGGCCCCCAAAGACCTCAGCTGAACGTTCTGTATGGATCAGGGCACTGGGGTCTCAGGTTCCCCCAAAGAGGACCCCAATAAAGACCTATCTCTCATGGTCCCAACCTTATAACCTTGGCAAAGCACTGCCCCAGGCACAGGCATGAAATCCCCGCCCTCCTGAGACTGGGATCAGCAGAGAGGAACCCTCCCCGCCACCTCCCTCTTGCCTTTAAGATTTCAGCCCATAGCCAGGTCCTGAGAAATGGGCCGAATAAGGAGTGTAGCTACAGGAGGACTTGCGATAGCCCTGTCTTTTCCAAAAGCACAGGAAAGGTACTTGTAAAGCACTTTAAATGTTGGGAAGCCTTTCCATATCCATGATCTCTTTGCGAGTAAGCAAGGAGGGCACTTATTGTCCCATTTCCCACGGGAGGAAGCCAGCCTAGTTATGCCACCTGCGGGCAGGAGGCAGACCAGTGCCGGGCTGGCAGCTGGGCCGTACAGTCGCACGCGCGCGCTCCTTCCCCGGCACCCCTGCCTCCGGCACCGGCACCGAACCCCCACCCGGTTCACAGCCCACGGACGTCCCCCAGCGAGGCGAAAGTGCGCCCCTTCGAGGCGCGCCCCCAATTTTGGATTCCCAGCCTCACTCCGCGGCCTCCCTCCACCCTGGGCGCGGAGGCCCGTCTTGCCGGACCAGACCGGCGGCGGCGGGGAAGGGGAAGTGCCCGGGGGCAGCTCCTCCGCTCTGCTCCACAGCGCCAAGAGCTTTCCTGGGGCGGTGCACGTGGCCCTCCGCGCCCCCGGGGAGCTGCCGGGCTCCCACCCGGCCAGGAACGCCCGCTGGCTGGGAAGAAACAATGTGGGTCCCTGTTTGGGCCGGGCCCCGCCCAGCAAGCCCTCCCCCTCTCCTCCCCTCGCCCCTCCTGGCTGAGCTCCCCTCCGCCTGATGGGGGGTGACAGCTGCAATTAGAGGCAAGCCGCCTTCCCGCCCTCAGAGCATTAACAGCAAATTGGAGGAGAAAAATAACAAGAAAGGCTCCTCCTGCATCCTGGCCCCCTGGAGACCGAGATGGAGGAGGGAGGAGGCTTAGGACAGCAGCTCTACAGCTGGGGTCGGGGCCAGTTAGGGCCACTCTCAGACCCCCACTCAATCATAGGGAAGATGTTTAGTTCTTGGTGGCGGAAGCTACCAGAAGGAAGGTCTGATTCTATTTATTTTCTCCAGTGCTCGCTATTTGCCAGGCAGCTTGTAGAACCATGCCTTTCAAACTTCAGAAGGACCCTCTGAAGTGCTGCCTTCCCGGTAAATCAGTGGAGGCTCTTAGGGGTCATCAAGGCTGCCCAGATCGGGCTTTCTGGCAAATGGAAGAACCAGGATTTGAAACAGGATTATCTGGCTGCAAAATGGCCTTTTCTGCTCTCCCTGGAGTTTGCTGGTTGAGCCGGCCCTTTCTGGAAAGGCAAGGCCCTGCTCATCCTTCCTGTCTCCCCAGGGAACTGGGGTAGCTCAGTGCTGGGGGAAGGCCCACTGGCTGTGTGTGTGTGTGTGTGTGTGTGTGTGTGTGTGTGTGAAAGAGAGAGAGAGAGGAGGTTCCTCCTGCCGGGCGGTGGTGAGGTCACCAAGCTCTCCGTCCGGAATGATTCCACAGGAAACCGAGGCCCCTCTTGGCCATTCATCTGTGACTCATCTGTCTTGTGGACGGGTCATCGCAATCCAGACCGACTGAACAAAACTTTATTGAACACCTCCCAATGCCAGGCACGGCGACAGGAACTAAAAACAGCAAGGAAAGGGACCCGGTTCCCAGCTCAAGAGGTTCGGTGAGAAGAACCAACTCCCAACCCATCCGTTGGCCAGAAGGGATCCAAGGGCATGAAAACTCATTTTAACTTGGGCCAGAACAAAACAGGAGTGACCTTGGCCGCCAACAGAACTCATGAGGCACCCGCCAACGTTGCATTCTTATTTCCTTCTTGCCACACGCTGGGAGGCCCCTGTTCCTTTTACTGTACATGGAGATGCTCAGGAAAGTCAAGCTACTTGCCCGAGGTTGCCGCGGCAGAGCTGGGACTGACACGGTCACGATGGAAGTCCAGCCTTGGGTTTTTCACACTACCCCACGAAGTGTCCCTTTCTGCTCCAAAAGCCAAGTCAAGAGGAACAACAACAAAACCTGTCCTCCCCATATTATCCATGCATGGATAATAAATGGAATGCTCACTATCCGGTGGGAGAATTTTGCCTTGGTCTTGACTGGGCTGGTGTAATGCCCTCATCGCAAGGTCACGCTTTGCTAATGAAAGACTATGGCCAATTCATTTACACACACACACACACACACACACACACACACACTCCGCCACTAGTTTTTCCTTTTCCTCCTTTTTCTGGGCTTTTGTTGTGACAGGGTGGAGGCTGTGTTTCACTGAAGCTGAAGGGGAGAGGTGAATGGAGGATGCCTGGGGCCTAAGCCTTGCGGGAAAGTGTAGGGGTGGGGAGCGTCGGGGCGAGGGGGAGATAGTGGAAGCAGAGGGAAACTGACAGCTTAATTCTGCCCCTGGGGCTCATTTTATGGTTAATTAGGACATGCAAATAAGCTGGAAGCTCATTTAATACTCTCCCTGGCATGGAGCCCCGCCTCACACCTGGCCCACTTCCTGGCAGGTACAGGGGTCCCCTGATTGGCTCGGGCATCTGCTCAGGTCCCCAGCTGCTTCTCTGTGGCTCTGTGGCCAGAGCGTGTCTCTAGATGTTCCCCGACCCTAAGCAGTCCTTGCTGGGCCTGCCTGCTTTCCCTCCTTTTCTCTCCAACCCTTCAGGGCCAGGACCCCTCTTTCCCGGAAGACCCCCCCACGCCCAAGGACTTCCCCCGTACCCACCCCTCAGGTTGAGACCTGAATCAAACTTGCCCAGAGGAATAGAGACCTGGTTCGGCTCTGTCCCTACGACATCCCCCTGGCTCCCCGTCGGGGGGGGCACCCCATCTTTCCCAAGTCACCCCATTTCCTACAGGGCCTCCATAAAAGCAAAAGCACAGGAGCAGGGGCCTGTCTCCAGCTCTCAAAGTACCTCAGGTCACCCGCCCCTCCCCCACCCAGAGCAGTCAAGGCACTTCTGCCAGCACCTTGGAATGAGCACTGGAGGAGGAGTCCCACAGGAAAGGAGACCCATTTCTGTCCCTGTCAGCTGGAGGATGTCGCCCGACCTCTTTGAACCTCATTTTTCTGGTCGATGGCATGGGGATAATGGAGGGCTGCTGGAGACTTAGAGGACGTAACCCACACCGTCTAGAACACAGCAGAAGCTCTCAATGGACCGCCTGACCTTCAGTTCAGGCACTAACCCTGTGAACCAGAGCTAAACCGCTGGAAAATCACAAGAACAGCAAAAACTTTCGCTGGGGCTTGGTTTCCTCTTCTGTTAAAAAAAAGTGTACACTGACCCCATTACCTCACCAGACCGCAGCAAGGATCAGAGAAGACAATAGGGAAACCTATTGTCTTCTCTACAATGTTTTCATACGTGGTAAAAATATAACCCAGGTGGGCTGTTATTTGCCAAGCGGCAAGCAATCTACGCTTTCTCATAGAGGATGGTGGGGTGTGGGGTGCGTCTGGAGGGGACAGCAGGCGGGGGGCAGGGGGAGCGCAGAAATGGTGCTTGAGGACCCCAATGCCTGAGGATGCGCCCTAGGGAACATGGCCACCCCTCTGTCCCTCACAGTCCCTCTGTCCCCAGCCGTCCCTCATAGTCAACCCACAGGCTCTCACATTCCTGGCAAGGACAGGAGAGTTGACTGAGCCAAGTTCTGAAGGCTTTGAGAGGAGTCCAGCCCCTGATCTGCTCTCTGCTCTTTTAAGGCCTTGGTCCCTAGAGTCCCGGCCAAGCTCCACACCTCACCGCCTGCCATCCCTCCAGTCACTCTGGGGACTAATGGCCTAAAGGCGCTAGTGGCTGTCCTGCTAAGATCCACGCCCTCTGAGGGGGCCGGAGGTGCCCTGAAACCCTCTGTAGGGAGGTTTAGTAGATCCAGGGGACAGGGCAAGGTAAGGACCTTAGACTGTAGTTACCTCCTTGGCACCATTTTTCTTTTTTCGATTTTATTTAAATTAAGCTTTACACCCAACGCAGGGCTCGAACTCAGGACCTAGTGGCACGGCCTACTGACTGAGCCAGCTGGGCTTCCCAGACAGCAGTCACCCCCCCGGTTGGTAGTATCAAGATGTCCCTGCCTCCCTCTTGTCTCCTCCACCCAAGCCTTAAAACAAAGAGGATGAGGAGAACTCTCCCAGATTCACTCTGCTAGTATCTGCTTCTCTCTCCCTGCCCTTCGAGCAGTCCGGACGTGCCCTCTGCCCACCGCCTCCAGGCTCCAGAGGAACTCCTCCCAGATTCTGCCACATGTGCGCCCAGGGGTCCCAGGGAAGTCAGCCTTGCCAGTGTCCCTGAGAACATCCCAGAGTCCACATTCTGTCCCCTCCAGAGCCCTGCAATTTCTTCCTCCCCTTCTAGGGTCCCTGCCCCCCTACCCCCACCAGGTCTCTCTGCAGGCCCCTTTGTGTTTCTGGTCAGAGAGGGGCCTCTGAGGAACCCGGAGGCAGGGAGCCCTTCTGGGGGTGCCTACTCCTCAATGCAGTGCTTGGACAATACAGTCTGTGGGACAAGGGACCACGCTACTTGCTCCTCCTGCCTCTTGGCGGGGCCCTGGGTGTAGGAGACAGCAGGCTGTCCGGCTCACGTCCCTGTGCACTCCACAGGGTCCACTCTCTCCCATGGGCTGCCCCATTCCAGGGATCTAGGACTCACTGCCCCAAATCCCCTCCGGCCTGCTCGGCCCCTCCACCCTCTCCTGCCCACGCTCTAGCTCTGGGCTGGCCTCCCTGCCCCTCCAGCCCCAGAGAGAAGTCCCCTTGCCGCCTCCAGCTGGTCAGGAAGGGGTGGTTCAGACATGGTGGATGCCACTCACCCACTGCTCGAGGCTGCCTTGGTGGCCCTCAGGAGCACCGGGGCTTGGCGGGGGGGGGGGGGGGGGGGGGATGTTTCCCTCCAAGGGAAGAGACTGTTTCTGGCTCTGCTCTCACACCTCCTCTTTCCTCCTTTACCTCTCCCTGAGCCCCCTTCCTCATCTCCTCCTGGCTGGAGGCTGCAGCTGCAGCCCATGGGGGCAGGGGGCACAGGGGAGGGGAAGGATGTCTTCACCCTCACAGGGCCTCACTTTCCCAGGTGTCTGGAGGCCTGGCCCCGCCCACTCAGCCCCTGGGGGACTTGCTCCTTGATCCTCCAGGGAGGTGTGCTACTGAACGCTCCAAGTGTGGGCCCCTTGCCTCTAGGTCCTTCCCTGGGCTGTTTAAAGGGCACCTCCTCTGTGAAGCCCTCCCAGGGGCCTCGTCTGTGCATATGTGCCCAACCACAGGACCCACTTTTCAATAGCTCTTGTGCGTGTTCATCTTCCCCTCTAGATCGTGAGCCCCTCCGGGGTGGCAAGTGCTCACTACTCCTTTCTGTCTCTCCAGGACCAAGCACGGGGCTCTTGGTGTGTCTGTGACCTCTCGATGGCAGGGTGAGCCCTCCGCTGAGCCCGGCGGTCAAGGCCACGTCGGCTGCTCCCGGGGCCCACTTTCAGGACAGCTGACAAACTCCTTCCTGGCCCCGCCTCCAAGCTGGGGTGCAGTCCCCTCTGTGGCACCTGTTACTTTGGCTCCTCCACCCAGCTTTCCAGGCCAGTTCTGTTCTCCTGCAGGCTGCCTGGGGGCCCCAGTGCCACTGAGCTCCCCAGAGCTCGGGCCCCTCAGATGGCCACCATAGCCGCTCCTCTCCGAGGCCTGTTCTGTCCCAAATGGGTCCCCATTTCCCTCCCAGAGGACATCGCTTTTACCCCAGCCTCCGAATTGTCCCCCTTTCCGCCTGCGCCCTCCCCACGGTCTTGCCGTCCTGGCTCATCTCCTCGTCTGTTTTGGCAACGACCTCTGGCCCCGGCCTTACTCTGCCCGAGGAGTGTTTTTCCCTAACCTGCCTTGCCAGGGATCCCCACCCCTCCTGGGGACATTGAGTCTGCTAGAGTCTCCTTCCCCCATTGTGATTATGGAGGGTCAGTCAGGGCGGGGCAACGGGGAAGGAAGTTGAGAGTTGGGCGTTCAGGCCTCCCCACCTCCAGCCCCCGCTGCTGGCCACACTCCAGGCATTGTCTCCGGGGGACTGGGCTGCCCACAAGGCAGCATTTGTAGTCATTTGTGTCAAGTGGTGAGAAAGGGGAGGGTATCAGGCATAATTTTTTTTTTTAAAGCAAAAAAAAAAAAACAAAAAACACAAAAAACCACCAGAGATTCTTCCCAGTGGGCCAAGTGTAGCACCTGAAATCCCTACATGGACTCCGCCTGGGAACCTGGGCCCAGAAGGTGGGCAGGCCCGCGAGCAGTCACTTGAAGCCTGCTAGCCGCACTGCACACTGCGAGAGCTCTTTATCATGGGGAGCGCTGGGCCGGACTGACCTAGGCAGGTGTTAGAATCCTCAGTCCGACGTTCCCAGCATCTGTTAAGATAATTCCATTTAATTGGGGCGCCTGGGGGGCTCAGTGGGTTAAAGCCTCTGCCTTCAGCTCAGGTCATGATCTCAGGGTCCTGGGATCGAGCCCCGCATTGGGCTCTCTGCTCCGCAGGGAGCCTGCTTCTCCCTCTCTTTGCCTGCCTCACTCCCTACTTGTGATCTGTCAAATAAAGCCTTAAAAATAAAAAAAAGATAAGTCCATTTATATATCAGAAAATAAGGGGTTAGGCCTTGTATCGAGATTTCAAGGCCCCAAGGAATTCCAAATCCTTTGGCCTTGGCTTCAGGACCCTGCTGGGAGTGTGGGGATCAAATATCGTTTTTAAAGGTCTCCATTAAGTGTATCCCCTCCCAGGAAAGGCAGGCAGAGCCCAGTGCCGGTCCCACGATTCCATGCCCTATTTTCTCAACTGGGAAGGTTGAATGCTTAGCATCTCCTTAGTCCCAGCAGCTCCTTCAAATTCCCCATCCACCCAGCTGGGGATACTGATGCGTCCATACTGATGGACTGGGGCTACGGTGTGGCCTGTGTCTTTCCTCTCACCCACCAGGGAAAGGCCTGGATGATGGACCTCGGTGGGAAAGCTGGTAGCTGCCCAACAGGGTGAATTAAGGAAAAGAGCCCCCTTCCTAGACTTCTCAGTCACTGGTGGATGCAGGGGGGCGGCTGGGAAGGCTAGAGGCTGCTGTCTCCCACTGGGAGCTAACAGCAGGAACAGAAAAACTTGCGAGAGTGTGAGGTGGACCTGCAGAGTTGCTGCGTGCCCTCGAGACGCCAAAAGTCCTACGGGGGGCAGAATTGTGTCAGGTAGAGCAGAGCAACGGAGTTAACAAAGGACATTTTACTCTTCAATCCTTTTTTTTTTTTTTTTTAAGATTTTATTTATTTGACAGAGAGAAACACAGCGAGAGAGGGAACACAAGCAGAGGGAATGGTAGCGGGAGAAGCAGGCTTCCCGCTGAGCAGAGAGCCCGATGTGGGGCTCGATCCCAGGACTCTGGGATCATGACCTGAGCCCAAGGCAGACGCTTAACGACTGAGCCACCCAGGCGCCCCTCTTCAATCCTTTCTAACATCTTTGCATGCCAGAGGATTAATGCTGGTCCCCTCCTAAACCGAGCTTCTGTTTGCGAATGATCACGACCACATGACCCAGACCAGCTTCATCAGAGAAAGGGGGCAAACGACGTGAGAAATGAAGACTGGAAAGACCATTCGCCCACAGGGAGTCACCCTTGCAGCTCTGGCATTTTCGTCCAGATCCTTCTGAAATTGCCGCACCCCCACGTTCTCTGTGACCCCTGGATGAGCTGCCAGGCCCTACTTTCCTAGCTCGCTCTACTAGACGGTCACCTTCTCCTTTCAAAGTCTGCTACGACATGGCTCCGCTCTACTCCCTGGCCCATCACTTCCACATTAATGCCAACTTGCTCCCGTTTTCTGCAAATCTGCCTTTGACACTCTCCCCCACTCTCACCTACTGAAATTATACCCTGTAAGGCCTAGTTCAAACCCCCCCTCCCTGAGGCATTTCGGCCCTCCCACAACAGAAAGCACCGGTCCCTTCTGTCTCCTACCACTTTGTGTAACATTTCTTTATGGTACTTTTTATTTATTTACTTATTTTTAAATATTTTATTTAACAGAGAGAGATCACAAGTAGGTAGAGAGAGGGGGGGAAGCAGGCTCCCTGCTGAGCAGAGAGCCCCATGCGGGACTCAATCCCAAGTCCCTGAGATCATGTCCTGAGCCAAAGGCAAAGGCCCAACCCACTGAGCCACCCAGGTGCCCCTATGGTACTTTTTATTAGTTCTTTGTGACCTCCCAGTTTCTACAGTCCCATCCCCTTTCCTCCTGTCACTATGGCTGCCCACCCCCTCTGGCTCAGCCCCTTTTTGCATGCTGGAGTCCACCCCTGTGGGCTACTCAACTTGTCTCCTCAGTGGGCCACTCCCATTAGTGCACTAACATGTACTGCTGCAGTCCACACCTGGAATCTCCAATGACCTTCCTGTTCTCCTTGACCAACCCCTCTTCATCTCCCGACCTCATCATGGAGTTCCTGAACTTCTCTATCTACAATTAACACTAGGGTCTCATTCAGTTCCGAATTCTTAGACATTCAATGTGAATCTCCTGTCCAGGTCTCTTCATCTGAATTCCGGACACGTATCCAACTACCTACGGTGCAACTCCAGAATCTGACCCATCCCTAACACTTAGTCTGTTCAAAAATGGAACTCCCAAACCCGCTCCTGCCACAATCTTCACCATCTTGATTACTGGCAAGAAATCTTGGGGGTCATCCTTGACTCCTCTTTCTCTCACACTGCACTTGAGTCAAGAGGTCCTGCCGGCTCCGGTTTCTCCTAACTGGTCTCCACAGGCTATTCTCAACTCAGCAGCCAGAGTGTCCTGATGAGAGGTCGAGGTCAGAGATGCTCTCTATATCCTTTGCTCAAGTCCCTTCTGGGGACCCCATGCAGCCAACACTGGTCCTTCCAACATGTAGGCACACGTCCACCTCATGGCATCTGAAGACCCTTCCCAACGCACGAAGGCCATTCTTTCCCCCAGGCAGTTGTGTGGGCTGCACATTTCAAACATTTACACAAACAAGAACTTCAGCAAGGATACTGGACCCATCACAACATTCTCTCTGCCCAGCAGTCTGAAGCTCCTACCCTCTTAACTCTTCTCCACAGCACTCCTCATTGTGCGTATGCACGCACACACGTGCGTGCACGTTTTCGGTCTCCTGCCAAAGATTCCACGAGGGAAAAGGTCTTGTTTTGTATTATTCACCGCTGTCTCCCCAACATGCACACTGGCACCAGGCATAGAGAAGAAGCCCCTAACTATTTGCTGATAGGCCCCTAAGGATTATCTGCTTTATATGCCCTACAAGAATTTTTAAGTGGTTAAAAGCAAGCACAAGAACTTGCCCGTGGTTAAGCTTTACCCAAAAAATACACTGAAAACAACAGTTCAAAATAAGAGTCACATCACTGCTTAAAACGGGAAGGTTTATTCAGGTTTTTCCTCAAGAGGAACAGCCAAGCCCATGCTTCTTAAGAGAAGCAATTAGCAGGAAATGTATGTCACACCTTGAGCCCAGAACCACAGGAGGCTTCTTCTTAAAAAGCCAGAGCTATATCCCCCAATTCCCTTTGAAAGCTCTTCTTAATGTCTGCAAAACAGAATCCATGTCGCCTTCCCAGAAAACAGAACCAGGCATCCAGTTGAAAGTCTCCAGCTGTTCTCAGCAAGAATATTTAAGTTAAGACATGGCATTAAATAAGTGGACTGTGCATTGCATTCAGCAAACCCAAGATGAAACTGCAGTAAAAAAAATTTCATATTCAATGTAATGTCTGTGCTACATTTTCAAGAATACCTTGCATTTTTTGCATTTTTGGGGAATCGAGATACTAAAAGCTTGGTGGTTGTACTACCTCAAAGCTCACATTCATTTCCTTCCCTGCACAAGATGGGCTTTTTCCAGATCCTGGACAAGTACCCAAACCACTCTGCCCTTTTAAGTCTGGAGCCGAGTCAAGAGGGGCTATTTTAATACATTTAAGTAGCACCTTAAACAAGTACAAGACCCAAATAAAACAAAAGGTTATTTTACAAGCTATATTCTTCCTCCACATACCAATATCTTCACACGCTGGTTTCACTACACACATACAATTTATAGGAGCATATTTTAGGTCTTCTAGCATTCTACTGTGATTGCTTAACAAGGAAAATACTGAGGTAATCTTTCTTTCTGTCCCTCAGTCCTAAAACCAAAAATCAGACCTATGAACTGACAAATATATGTGTACCTAATGAGAAAAAAGAGGCAAAATATTTAAACTTGGGCAGGTCCAGATAATGAAGAACGTTTCTATATAGAGAGAAATCGCTCCAGACCAAGGAACCTGTCTTAATAATGCTGGTAATAAAGATCAGTGCCTTCCCAAAGATTAATTTTTCCTAAGTACATTCTAACTTCAAAAAAGCAGACTGTTTCACTGAGGGGTAAAAGGCGGTCAGTTATGATGGCAGATCAAGATGCCAAAGAGAGATTACTTCAAAGCTGTGGGGGAAAGAGAATAACATACCAACACCCATATTTCTCCATACCTTCCTAAGAGAACTTTGGGACCACAGTTTAATAAATTACAGCATTGTCATATCTTTGATGAATTTCTTACATATCTTTCCTGCCTGGTAGATTGCAAATTCTTGAGGAAAGGCCTTTATGCCTCTTTGTGAAGCAAGCAGTGTTTACTTGTAAGAACAGAGGGACTGAATTCATACTATTCATTCAAGGCTTGTAGAAATATTTAACTGATACCGAAGCTCCCCCTGGTGGAGGGTAAAATGATAGATTATGTATTTACTGTTTTAAAAACTAGATGGTTGGCGGCACTAGTAAGCCATTAAAGATGTTTGTTTTAATGGGGGAAAATTATCAACTATGCTATCGAGCCTCCTTTAAATTATATGTTACTCATCTGGCCAAAGACATTCTACTTTAAAGAGTCACAAATACGAATGTGGTGTCGGTTCCTGGATACTTATCATATGAGATTCATATATAATATCCTTGAGGGCTTTTTTGACTTTTCAGCTACAAAAAATACAGCAACTACATCTTCTTTTTCGGGCACCTTCCCCTCTGGAACCAAGACTACAGAGTCCACAGGGTCAAGACGAAAGCACACACATCTCCCTGACAGGCTACCCTTCCGCCTCACTCAGCAGCGACAGTAACGCATGTCCCTGACTTGAGCGGGTCCTGCCGTGCGCAGTGCTGCGTGCTGCCGGGACATCTCCACAGTCCTCTCGTATCCCAAGCGGGCTGTGTACCATGTGACCAGAAGCCAGCACTGTCATCTTTCTCTCCCATGTTCTGAAACTGAGGACAAACCGATGCTTTAGTCCAGCAGATTTTAACTTGGGAGTCACTCTTATTTAATGATTTGGTGCCTGTCTGGCAAATAACCACACAACCTATGTAACAGGTAATACTCAGCAATTTTTACTGATGTGAGAGATGTTTGTCTGTGATTTTAAGTCCAAAGGAATGTCTGAGAGGTGAGTTTTCAAGCAGAATGGCTATAGACCACCTTAAAATACGCCACCTCGACTGGGACAACTGGCCCTAATGCTTCACTTACTTATTTTTAATTTATTGCATTTTTAGATTTTTGGCCCCTCAATCCCACACATACGTGTAACTGGATCAGTAGATGGTAAGTATTAGTTAGCTAAATTTATTAGAAACTCGGAAGAATACAATTTCCAATTTTTTTTAAACAATATTTTAACATTTTCTCAGGTTGGTCAGAGCTTATACTTGAAATCTCATCCCTGAATCTGAATTTAGTAACTGATGGCCTGACCGCATTCCTGGAAAGCCTCAGCAAGGCCTGAACACTACTTCACACCCAGCTGCAATGAGACAGTATCTAGATCCCTGAGCAGTGGTGTAGACTTTCTAGGACTAGTCTCATCCTCAGGATTCAGGGACAAGGCACGGGGTTTTCTCGCTTGTTTCTTCCCTTCGCCGGCACTGACCTGGCCGAGAGCTGTTCTGCTCTACCTCTATGGAGAACACGTGCGTCACAGGGATACCCAGATCCATGTCCTCTCTAAGCGCCATCCTTGGGAAAACTGAAACAACTGGGAAGGAGAAGAGAAGCACCACTATATAGCCAGCTAAAATTTGAACTTCGCGATCTTTTCCATACTACGACTACTATACTACTTCATATATAGTCGAAGCAAAAGCAACTGACACATTCTTTACACGCTTTTTCACTTTTTCCCACTTCTCTCAAATTCTTCGATCTATTATAAAGCAAATTTGAAAATTTTTACATAACATTTCATTGGTGGGCTTATGCCCAACAAATTAACAATGATAAAAGGATTCCCTTGATGAAATTACAAGCTGTGGAAGATTTGAAATAGTAAAGTTAACCCCTGATACAGTATTAAACTTATTTTTACATATAAAAATAATACACAGTGGGATATTTTATTCAATAAGATACAATCTTTAAGATCAAGAGAGAATATACAAAACTATTCTATGTAGTCTGATGTAGTTTGCTGTATAGCAGGAATAAATACATCTAGAACAGGAAGTGTGAGGTCTGTTCTTAGGGAAATTACTAATGACTTAGGGGTTTAAAGCCAAGTGTTCTGTAGGTACAGGCAGAAATGAACTACTGTTGCATTTAAAACAATGTGGCCATTATAAAATAAAAGCCTTAAATCTATAAACAATAACAGAAACACACAAACCAAATGAAAATGTACTAAAATTTAATCATCCATAAAAGCTGTAATTTAATCTGACAGTAAAACACAAGAAGCAATATTAGAGTTGGTTTAGTATATTATATATTTTAGCTTTGAAAGCCATAGAAATCAGTTATCCCAGTTTTTTTTCCCTATAAAAGACCCATTTTTCCAAAGCATTATGCACAAACAATTTTAATTAGAATATAATGACAGAATGATATTTCATAATTTTTAAATATAAAATGAAGTCAACGACTCAAAAAGTTATCTGCTGCAATGAGTTTGAGGGGAAATTTCATAATCTATATCATTACAGATATAAAGTATACTGGTTCAACTTTTAGTGCTTGACAGGGAGGAATCATGATAAAAAGGTCAATATGAAATCATTTGATTATAGTAGCAATATCTAACATTTGAAATGCATCCATGCTCTTTTGTATAATCATATTAGAGTCAAGTATATTTATTTTCACATCTGTTATAACTGCTATTGCAAAGGAGAAATACTATTGTCTTATTTTCCAAGAGATATACACAGAGCAATTTTTTTTTTTCTCCAGGGAATTTGTGCAAACCAATATAAGATTTAAATTCTTCACATAATATATAAAACAGGAGAAGCCTCTTCAGATTTAATTTTTGAAGTCTGGAATGCTGGCACTTCCCAATTAGGCAACAGTTCTTCATTCCTGTAATCTAGAACATTGAACAGATATATATTTATGTATATACACATATATGGTTAATCTCTTGATGTCAGAAGATGGTTGTGAACAGGCAGATACTCAGTCATATAGGAAGAAATACATATGGCTGACTGTTAACTAGACAACTAAATTACACTAAACAGCTACAGTAACAGGGCCATTTTAAATTCTTTTTGAAAATGTGTAGGGGCGCCTGGGAGGCTCAGTGGGTTAAAAGCCTCTACCTTCAGCTCAGGTCATGATCTCAAGGTCCTGGGATTGAGCCCTGCATCCGGCTCTCTGCTCAGCGGGGGGCCTCCCCCCCCCCCGCCCCCCCGCCTGCCTCTCTGCCTACTTGTGATCTCTCTCTGTCAAATAAATAAGTAAAATCTTTTTTTAAGATTTTAAGAATTAAGAATTTTTTAAGATTCTTTTAAAAAAGAAAATGTTTAAAAAAGTTTTATTCATTTCACCATCTAATAGTACTGTCTGTAAAAAGGAAAACAGTCATTATTTTATTTCTATTACATTATCATCTTTTTTTTCCAAAAAGGAAATGACACCTGTGCATAAAATTTCTTTATCCAATCATTTCAGGACTATAGAGTATTAGGATTACCACTTTTCTTTTTTTAGATTTTTATTTTATTTTATATTTATTTATTTATTAGGATTTAATTTATTTATTTGACAGCAAGGAGAGAGATCACAAGCAGGCAGAGAGAGAAGGGGAAGCAGGCTCCCTGCTGAGCAGAGAGCCCGATGCAGGGCTTGATCCCAGGACCCTGGGATCATGACCTGAGCCAAAGGCAGAGGCTTTAACCCACTGAGCCACCCACGTGCCCCTAGATTTTATTTATTTTAGAGAGCAAGTGGGCGCGCGCGTGCGCGCGCGCGCGCGCACACACACACACACACACACACACACGTGAGGGGAAGAGTAGGGAGGGAGAGAGAGAGAATCTCTTAAGCAGACTCCATGCTGAGCACAGTGTCTGATGCTAGGGATTGTCGGTGGGCTTGATTTCATGACCCTGAGATCATAATCTGAGTCGAAACCAAGAGTCAGATGCTTAACTGACTGAGCCATGCAGGTGTCCCTAGGATTACCATTTCTTTTTTTTTTTTTATAAAGATTTTTATTTATTTGACAGAGAGAAACACAGCTAGAGAGGGAACACAAGCGGAGGGAGTGGTAGCGGGAGAAGCAGGCTTCTTGCCGAGCAAGGAGCCCGATGTGGGGCTCGATCCCAGGACTCTGGGATCATGACCTGAGCCGAAGGCAGACGCTTAACGACTGAGCCACCCAGGCGCCCCAGGATTACCATTTCTAATATAGGTTAGGACCAGAAGAGATGACACAGAAAGAGCTGACCCCCATATGCGAGGGCAGAACGCTCCTCGTTAGTTGTATTGCTCAGCAGAAAAGAACTAGGTTAAAGGAAGAATTTCCTGAAAATGAATTTCTCTTCTAGTCTTTAGAAGTGGGACATACTAAAAAGAGAGTAATGTGTTAATCTCGCTTAAAGGGCAGGGTCAGATACACTGCCCTTATGGTTCGTGTACTCTTACTAAAAACATACATAGCTACTTAGATTTACCCCTTATCTTGGTACTTTTCAAATGGGATCAACATGGCACTTGCAGTCTAAAATCACTCCGTGATTTCTTTGCTCTGCCAAGTATTCTGACTGCTAACTAACCCGTCATTTGGTATTTTCAAACACCCACAGAGATCTCAGGTGACTTACTAAATATATTGTGAAGCTGAGTTACATATCAGAGCCTAAGAATTTATACAACCAGGATGAAAGTCTTATTTCTAGATGGAGGCCAAGATTTCTCTCCTCTCAGGTAAAACGTAATACACTGCAGGGTGTACATGAACGAATTTTCACAACAGGCCAGGAGATGGCACCCCTTCCTTTAAACATAAACTAAAACATTTTCTAGAGAATTGGAAATTAAACTAGGGTCAGCTAAGGTAGTGGGATCAACAAGATAGTCAACTATAGTTGCCTTAAGTAAAGGAGTTAGGAGATATAGTTCAGGAAAAGGAACTGGAGTCCTATTTTCCTTACCTTTGCACTCTTACTAAACAAACACACCACCAAATTTTAAAATAATCACCTTCAGGGAGCTAATGATTTATAGTTATTGAATCAAGATTTCACTAAAAGCGTAAAGCAAACATTTGACCAGAATCTGTCTTTCTTAAATCCAACCAGAGGCAACCCCATGCTGTTCCCTCCTTCCTCCCCTTTTTCCTTGACCTTCATTTAAAAGGGGGGGGGCAGCAAGAAAATTAAACTAAATTAAATTAAAGGGGGTACAATACCACAGTTGCTTCCCTGAAGAGAGACATTCATCAAAGTCTCTAAGGAAGCACATATTAGTTAATTTGGTGCTCTGGAACAGGTAATCTGCTTGATGGACCCAAGAGACTTACAAGACTTAGTGTAACCAACTCTCAAGTGGGAACAGTAGACTTTCCTCAACCTGAGCAAGATAAGTAACATGCACATAGCTAGGATCAAATTAACTCATAAAAATCACTTCATGAAAATATTCTATTATGGTATAGTTTGTAGAGTTTGTGAAGATAAGTAGAGACTGTTTGGAGGATCTCATATATATAATTACAGAAAAAGAAACACATGGTCCCGCAGGGCCTGGTTTCTCACCTGACAGGCAGCTTCAACGCTGCCAGTAATTTCTCCCCGACGGGTTCACTTTAATGAAAACTTAAGTGGTACTAAAGTCAAATATACTTAGAAGTCTACAGACAAAACATTTCAAAGAATTGCCTAGACTAGAAAGGAAATGACTACCAAAACATAGCACCAGATACCCAGTAGAAGGGCTTGAGTTAAAAAGACTGACAATACCAACTTTGGGGAGGACGTGGAACTCATCAACTGCTAGTAGGTGTATAAACTGGTACAATTACCTTGAAAAACTTTTTAGTAGCATCTATTAAAGCTAGCCATTTATGTAAGTGTATAGTCTGGCCATTTCGTTCCTAGTCCACACCAAATAGAAATGATGCATATGTGCATAAAGACTCATGCAAGAATGCACAGAATTATCCATACAGTTCTCAAAAAGAATGCAAACGTCCATCAATAGCAAAATACATAAATATACTGCTAGCATAGTCCCGCAATAAAAATGAACTGCCATGTGCTATTGCAGTAGTATCTTCATTAAGATAAATCTCGAAAACATATTTTTGAGTAAAAGTAGCCAGACATAATACCTGTTTTTGTTAATGTTAAGTTCGAAGAGAGGCAAAACTAATGACGGTGTTCGGAATCAGGGTGGGGGTCACGCTGGGGGAGGAATGACTACTAGTGATGCACAGAGGTGTGTTCACTTGGAAATAACACAACAATGTGCACGTGAGCATTTTGTTTCAGATGAACCATGTTCGACTTTAATTTGGCAGTAACTCGAGAGGGACCCTGGAAGGAATTCTATGTTTGGGATCCCCATTCTGTAGCTGGCCCTGGGGACACAGTGGCGACCAAAGTATCTATGGTCCTCGCCCCCAGTCAGCTTACCATCTTGTGGGGAGAGAGACAGACTACCAACAGATGAGCACACCTACCAGCTATGCATCACATTTACAAGAGGCAGAAACCTGGAAATACCCTAACAGGTGAAATGGGAAGTGGTTAGGGTCGGGGAAAGCCCAGAGCAAGAGCAGGAGCAGGGCATCTGTTCTGCTTTCAGTATCTTACCTGGCTCAGAGCTGCTGCTCACTGCGGGTCTAAAGCAGCAGACATGATTTCTTTTTAGGCTTCTTCTTTTCCACTGGTGTTTTTCTATTTATCTGTCTGACCAGGTCATAAAATATCTAAATTAAAAACAAGAAAAAAAAGTCTTATTCAACAAACACTTGAGCTCTTGCTCCACAAAACCACCTTGGTTCTTTTAAATGTCATTCTGCTCTTGGATCTGTATTTTGCTGTTTTATTTTAACAGCAGGTTTCTTAAAAGCCCCATGTGGCTCTCAGGGTAAAGCAGTACTTACCAACTTACCATGAGAGAAAAAAAACTTGCTCTTAGATATTCAGTATCAACTTTAGAAAAAAAATTAGTGAAAAAGAAGGTAGTGAAAAACAAGGGAAAAAACTTGCTCTTAAGATATTCAATATTAACTTAAAAAAAATTAGTAGTGAAAAACAAGGTAGTGAAGTTATATTCTTCACGGAATCATCTATGCTTCAAAACAATGATTAAGGGAATAGTTAATACTCAACTTGAATCTGAACACATTTATTTTTTAAGAACTTCAAACTTGGGGCACTTGCCTGGCTCAGCTGGTTAAGTGTCTGACTCCTGATTTAGGCTCAGGACATGATCTTGGAGTCCTGGGATCAAGCCCCATGACTGGCTTCCCGCTCAGCACGAAGTCTGCTTTTCTCCCTCTCCCTCTGCCCCTCCCCAGGCTCTCATGTGCGCTTGCTTTCTCTCTCTTAAATAAATCTTTAAATGAAAATAAAATTAACTTCAAACTTGCAGAGAAGTTGCAAGAATACTAAGGACTTGTGTATATTCTTTATCCAGATTCACCCATTAGTAACATTTTGCCACGTGCACTTTATCACTTCTCTCTAAATACATTATTTTCTAAACCATCAGAGTAGTCTGCATACAACAGGTATCTTAGTGGTTGAGTGCATATCTTCTAAGAGCAAGGATATTCTTCCATAACCATGTTAGTGTTATAATTGAGTCCATTTAAGCACTGATATGTTAGTCTCTATCACCTACAGTGCAGACCCCAATTTTATCAGTTGTCCCAATGATGTCCTATATAGAATTCCTGCTCCCTACTCCCAAAGGATCCATTTAGGATCACGTTTAATTTTCTGTCACTTTAAACTCTTAAAATCTGGAACGGTTCTTCAGTCTTTGTCTTTCATGACACTGTCATTTCTGAAAACAGATGGTTAGTAACTTTATATAATTTCCCTCAGTTTGGGTTTGTCTGAGGTTTCCTCATGCTGAGATTTATGTTATATATTTTTGGCTGGAATAGGACAAAAGAGATACCATGTTCCTCTCAAGATACCACATGTAAAAGCACATGATTTCTGTTTGCTGGTTTTGGTGATACTAATTTTGGCTAAAGCGAAAAAGAGAAAAAGTGTGTGACCCCCATCTGAAGTGACAATCTCTGTTAATACATCTTCTGAATTCATTTTGGATGAAATATGTAAGGCATCAAAGACAAAAATACAATAGTACTTATTTCACAGAAGCAGATTATTTTAATTCTGATATGTTTATACGTTTCATAGTGCTAAGTTGTCCAAATATTGGAACAATTAAACAACAGATCAGCTCAATCTGGTTCTTTGTTATGAAATGCAAATACTTACTTACTAATGAACTGAGAAGCAAATATCACAGAGTCTCTTTACTATGACTCATCTGTAATAAACGGCACTTTGTAGAAGTATATCAAAAGGTTCTAGCTTTTAGGGGCATTATAGGGACCAACAACAAAATCTGAATGTGCACTGAACAGGGACTGTGCAAATAACAATTTTCTTGATTTTAATAACTGTGTTGTGGTTGTGTAAGAAAATGTCTTTGATATAACGGTACATGTACTAACATATTTAGGGAGTAAAGGACTATGATATGTAAACACTGACGAAATGTTAACTGGTGAATCTGGATGAAGAGTAAACAAATTCTTATTGTTTTTATATACTTTCAGTAAATTTTTAAAAGTAAAATATTTTTAAAATCATTTTTTAAGGTGGTGCTCAGATAAAACAACTTCTATTTATTTTTTAAAATAGTCCTAAGATTAAAGGCTAAACTATTAAAAAGAAAAAAAAGTCACTACTCAATGATTTGTCCCAAAGCTTTAAGTGATTCATTCATATTCTTTTCTTTCTGCTCTATCCTCCCCTCTACCATCTTCTTCAAACCATTTAACTTCTCTATCTTATATTCTAAGAAAGCTGAAAACACCGGACTCACAAACAAAGTAGCAGTTTGTTTCACAACTCTTAAACCCTGTAAGAACTTAATATATGCATAAGCCACGAACAAGTTCTCATTTGTTCCCCAGCCTTAATGCATAAGCTGTAAGATGAAAAATTAAAAGGATAAACTAGTCAAAGAATCAAAGCCACATGTTTCTTAATGCCAGCCAGTTTGGGTTTCTGGCACTACACTAACTGATTCTGTAGTGACAGCCTCAATGAGTTCTTTGGCAAACGCTGCCCACCTTGCTGCAACAGCTGGTTCAATAATGAAGGCAAGTTCAAACTATAGTAAGTATTTGGTTAGATACACTCAGAGGCCTCTGCCTAGGTTCTTCCTCATCTCTCTGATCTACAGAAAAATCTAAAGGGAATACAGAATACTTTCCCAATTCCTCTGCCATTACTCAACTGGGATGTCTTGATTCCAGTTATGATTCCAGCTTTAGCAAACAACAATTAATTCTTGATTACGACTGATGTGATCCCACTTTCAGAACACAGCAAAAACGGTGTGGATTAGAGTTTAATATATATATTCTGCTACAGATATCAGGGAATTAAAGGGTTATTTAGCCAAGCAGTGTGTTCCTGTGTGATTTGAAATTTGAGTCCAACAGAAATCACATGCATATTCACAAAGCATCAGCTGTCTGAGGAACTGTTAACTATCAAAGGAACGGTGTGGCTGGATTATCAGGCTATAAAGAGAGAAACATTAAAAGAAACTCAAATATTATACTCTAGTTTAAAGTTTGTAAGTCCTCAAAAGAGTAAAGATCCTTAAATGGCTAACGTATTCCATTTTGGTTTACTGTTCTCAATTTTTAATAAACCCTCACATCAAGGTTTAACAAGACTGCTGTGAAAACAGAGCTCTGGGGCACTGGAAACTACAACCCAGGAGGCTTAGCAAGTAGCAGGGAAGTTCTCCCAGTGCAAAGATGCATGAGGCCCCTCCCAAGGCTTTTTATCTCCATTTCTTTCTTTCTTTCTTTTTTGAGAAAAGTCTGTATGAAAACTTAAAATTTTAGGGGCACCTGAGTGGCTCAGTTGGTTGAGCATTAGCCTTCAGCTCAGGTCACCTATCAGGTCCCATCTATCCTGGGATAGAGCCCTGTATCAGGCTCTGCTCAGAGGAGAGTCTGCTTCTCCCTCTCCCGCTGTCCCCCTAGTATGTATGAGCGCTTTCTCTCTCAAATAAATTAAAAAAATAAAAATAAATCACTTAAAATTTTATCATTAGTCACATTTTTCAAAATAACATCTATAAAACTGTAATTCTATAACAGAGAAAGTTGAAGCTAAAAGCACATCATACTTCCTTTCATTTACTTGGTTGGCAGTGAACAAGGAATGACTGTTGAAGATCTCAGTAGGACTTGTTCCCCACTAGGATGTAAACTTCTCTAGGGCAGGAACAGTGTCTGTCTGGATCAGTTACGCCAGTGCCTGACACAATGCCAGACACATAGGCACACAATAAATATTTGCTGAATAAAGTGCCAGACACTGCTAGACACATAGGCATACAATAAATATTTGCTGAATAATGAAATTTATGAATTTTTTATGTACTTACAAAAATTGGTTTTACCTAAAAAAGCAAGCTTTAACATTCTTGGTTTTTAAAAACAGAGGATTTATAACAAGCTTAATTTTTTTGCCTGTCAGATGTTTAAAGTAACTTAGTCATTTTAAAGTCAAACAACAGCCTACAACCATAATATATTAAGTCAAGGAAAAGTGACCTACAGACCCAAAGGCCAGAGAGGAACAGCAAACAGAAACACAGGATGCTGATAACCTAAGGCACTCGTAACTTTCACCTATGTTATGAGTGAGCTGAATTGACTGATTACCTGTGATGCCACAAATGACAAGCAAACTGGTCCGTGAAGACTTTTGCATTACAGGGAAAGGAAAGAAGCCTCCTCTGGTTGGTCAGTTGGTTGTTTTAAAAAGCTTATGTTAAATATGTTAAAATTAACAAAAGCAAAGAGAACCCCTTGAGGTTTTGGTCGGTTGGTGGGGCTAGGTGCAACTGCATGAATCTTTCAGGGATCCGGGAGGGTAATGGATTGACACCCAGGCAGCAGGCATACTTATTAAGCATTTCCCGTCACAGCTACGTTCTCAACATAGTGGATGGAAGGCTTAAGTCAGAGGCAAAAAAAGCCTTGGGCACCTGCCTCGGGCCTCAAAGATTGGGTGAATTCTAGTTCCACATCATGCTCAGATTCCTCCCTATGAGTCAGAAACCAAAGGAAGGCCTGACTCAAAACACCAAGTTCTGTGATACCTATGAGGTAATATCTTTCTGTATAACATAAGTTGATAAGCTCAATAACTACTTTGATTTTTGTATTTTCCCACTTGGCTTTACAACCTCTTTGCACACATGTGCATAGGTAACTCTTACAATGCAAGGGTGATAGGGCAATTTACACACACCACCTTCTGGCATATCATTCAGAAGCTTAGCAGGACTTGAAACACATTATTTAACTTAAACTTTCTCTTTGCCAGTAAGGTAAATATAAGTGTCTTCATCACAGCCATCAAAGTGATTTTATGCAAGTGAGGGAATATGGTTCCTAGGAATTATTTAGTGTTCTCTGTACACTGATAGAATCGAGACCACTTAGAAGAACAAAATTTCTCTTCAAAAAATTTGGTTTTGGCTATTACCTTAAAAGAAAGGTAACTAAAAAGGCACTTATTTGTGCTGTCTAGCAGCTGTAGGTTACCTCGTTAACGTTGATCTTTGACTTTGCAGAAGATTCTAAAAAGGCACAGTTACACCACTGTCTTGCTAAATTCTGACCCTGTTCTTTGCCAACTACTCGTTCATCTTCCAGGTCACATTTATTGCCAACCAAAATCATTGGAACCTGTGGGAAGGAAAAAATGCAATAAGAGCACTGGCATACCTTGTTCCTTAGCCTCTTTTAAGTAAGCAACTACCTATCACCAATTGAAATGTATTAGTTAGGACTATAAGCTTCACCAAGTGCTTAAAAAAATTGTATGTATGCTATTGGGGGAAAGAAGGTAGACGGAGGGAGAAGAGACAGAAAATATATGGAAGAGATCCTACTATGTTCATTTCCTAAATTATTTTAAGGATATAATTGCATAATTCTCATGTGGACTACTACTAATGTAGCTGAATTCCAAGTACAAAAATCTGAAGGAAAAGGAACTTCTGCAATGCAGAGAAGAATGTATTCATTGGGCCTAACTGTGATTTAAGTGCTTCATCTCACAGGTCCAACAAATTCCAAAACAAGTTGGCAAGACCAACAAAGTAACAGGTTCTACTTCTATATTTGACATTAGATGTGAAGGCCAGTTTAGGTGAGATGTTAAGAAGGAATAACAATAAAACTAGAGCCACAAAGCAGCTATGCCATCCCTCTTCCCCCATATCAGAAATGCTGCCCCTACTTGTAATAAAACAAGTTGCTAACAAACTGTACAACGTCCTTAAATAAAAGGTGTCCACAGAACAGTCATTTGTGAGGTGATGGACACTACACACAAGAAAGGATTTAAGGGACATGGTGGATCTTGTACCTAAAACAGGCAATTATCACAAGTTAGAAGAAACATACTAGACATCTACAAGTCCATCTTTTTTAGCTATGACACGAGATGAAGAGATTAACATTACCAGAGTTCAGTGACTTGCACATAATTGCCTATGAAAACAGAAGGCTCTTTGATAAATTACTCATGGGAAGGAATAGAACTATTCACTAGGTTACGGTTGATCATGAGTCATATGATAGAAATCCTTTCCGCCTACAGTATTACCCGAAGTTAAGGTCCTGAGCAGGTGCATATGTTCCCATTAATAATGAGAGAGAACATGCAAAAACAGAAAGAAAGGTACAAATGAAATTTTATATCCCAATTTAAACAACTGAAAAGGAACTTGCTGTAGTTCAAAACTGAGATAAACATGCAAAATATGCATTTCATCTTTGCAAAAAGGCACAACAGCAATGATGTTATTCATCAAATAAGACAAGAATTCTGCAACAAAAATAAAATTAAAAAATACAAAAACGCAGTTAATTAAAATCTTCAAAATAATTCAAAGGAAAAAAACTGTAAGTACAAACTATACCAAGAGAACTACAGAAATGGAAAATACCATTATGGTTCTTACTAATGTTCTTTGAACACTGTTTCTGAAACCTAACTACCACCTTTCAAAGCTCGAGTCCCACTTCTACCAAGTACTCTGACTCCTCTTCCTTCCCTACTGCACTTATTAACACACAGCACAATGAACACTTTATCATACATGCCCTCTATCTTAGCATATAATTTGTAGGTAAATTTAGAAAGTTGTAAAATCTTTTTGATCACGACTTTAGGTATGTGGTAGTTACCCATCAAATCCTCTTAATAGAAAACCAGACACTTTTTATTTGGCCACAGAGAGATAGCAGTATGTCTTACAGTGAGAAAAAGAGGGGCATGTGGGTGGCTCGATCGGTTGAGCATCTGCCTTCGGCTCAGGTTATAATCTAGGGGTCCTGGGATCGAGCCCCACAGGCTCCCTGCTCAGCAGGGAGTCTACTTTTCCCTCTCCCTCTCCCGCTCTGCTTGTGTGCTATCTCTTTCTCTCTCTCAAATAAATAAATACAATCTTTAAAACAAATAGAAAAATACTTACATCTTCTGTGTCCTTAACCCGTAAAATCTGTTCCCTCAGGTCTTGTAAGTCATTAAACGTGGATTGAGCTGTAATAGAATATACTAGTGCAAACCCTTGGCCATTCTTCATATACAAATCCCTCATCGCTGTAAATTGCTCCTATAATAAAAAATGTACAATTATAAGTATGATTTCTTGAACATACACTGTAACAATTTAAATCTGACTAATCACAAGTAAGCTGAATTTTTTCTTACATGCTCTCATGACAGGAAATGTAAGACCTATTACACAGTTTCTAGAAATTCTGAGGTAGACGTTCTTATTCCTTACTTACACAACTAGAAGCAATGACATATGAACTAAGGAATTAGAAGGGAGACCTTAACCACCTTGTCATGCTATATCATGCTTTCTGTGTGGTTTGGAAAACTATATGATTCCTTTTTACATACAGATCCTAATTAAATTATTTTGATGACCTCCAAGAAAGTGCTGTTAGAAAAGAGAAGTCCAAGTACTGAATCCTGAGGCCTTCCAACATTAAGGGGTTGGGGAGATGAAGACAAATCAGGAAAGGAGACTTAGGAGTAACCAATGATAGAGGGAGAAAACCAAGCAAGTGTTGGTTCCTGGAAGCCAAATGGATTAAGTTTTTAAAGAGGATAGTGATCAACTGAGTTAGAGGTTGCTGCAAAGTCTAAGGAACTTGAGGATACAGGCGGAGCACTGACATAATGACAGGCCATGGACTTGAAGCTATGTGAAGAGGAGGTTAGGATATGAGAACAAAGATGGAGGGACAAATGGACTGAAGGTTCCAGTGAAGTTGAAAGTATAAAAGGAAGAGAGATGAAAAAACAAGAGGTAGAGAGTAGCATGCTTCAAAGTGAGAAGAAGGTGGGATCACAGTTATTGGTAGTCATACAGTCTACATAAGACTATGGGCAGGAATGGCTGAAGCGGTATGAAGGTCAATAAACTGGTAGGCCGAGGAAATGGATTATCTATAAATCCATATAGATTCTATTTGAATACTAAAACCACCAAGAATTCTGATTGAAGCAGTGATGAAGAGGGTGAGCAAAAATCTTCAAGGAGTAAGGAGTGATCTGGGACATGATTAATGAGGATCAACTACTTTCCAAGCTCTATGCAGGGCACTGGGGACACAGACAACTAAACAGGCAATTATAACACAGTACATTGAGCACTAGGATGGGAGAATGATAAGATATTTAAGAGCACAAAGGAAAGATCTCTACGGTAGGGAAGAACTTTCTTAATGTGGACAAAAGAAGAACAAACAACTCCTTCACACTTGTGGAGGTGATGAAAGGAAAAAGGAGAAAAGTGTTCTTTAACTGTTGGGGTATCTGGGAACAGAGGGGAATGAGGGCTGATTCAGAAGCTAAGGAAATGGGGGGTTGGATTGGCAAAAGGGGGAGATATTTTGAGTCAACAGATATAAAAAAGATATAGTTCTAATGATCCCAAGCTTCCTACTGGAATCAAGGTCTATTTTCCCACAAAAGAATGGAAAAATACAGTATCATTAGCACTACAATTGCTCCAGTCAACTTATATGCTTTTCTTAATGACAAGAAACTTTCTTATCATTGATAAAATTATGTGGAAAGTTTGTGCTATATTTTAAACAACTTATAACATTTAAGGGAATACCATCCATTCTAAAGCTGAGAATTGCCTAACAGGTAAAGTCTATGTATATGGAGAAAAAAAAGAAAAATCGCTTAACGTGTGCATTGATGGCAGTATAACAGGAAATCATCAGTAATTAATAACAAAATTATCAAGGAATGACAAATGAAGGCAATGAAAACAAAAGCAAATACCTGGAGCTCATACACATAACTATGTATCACTTGTGTCAAATGATTTATAATCGTTATCTCATTTGATCATTAGAAGCACCCTATGACATACTAATGTCATCATACAGTAGTCATTTAAAGTTGAGAAAAATGAGGCTCAAAATAATCCCAAAGATTTTTGTCAGAAAACATGTATCTGTCAACAGCCCCTTGATATGTTAACATACTAATAAAACGCAAAAACAATTTTGATAAAAATTAATGACTATGGTGCCAAGAGACAAAGTCTTAAATAAGCCCAGAGAAATACCTATTTTAATTAAAATTCTGGATTTAAGATACCTTTTTTCTTTTTTTTTTTTAAAGCAGTAATAGGGTAATTCTTTACCTCAGTATAGGGAGAAGATACCCAATGTACACATTCTGTAGGCGAACTCGACACAATGTTAAGAGTATGTGGGCATGAAGTATAGTACAGATGGTTGGAAGCACATAAGAAAATTTAAGAAGCCCTATGTTTAGATAATTTGTTCTTAATCAGAATAATTACTTTTACTCAGAGGAATTATTCAGATGATAAAATCTGTTCACCAACTAAAACCTATCAAAAAAGAGAAAACATCCTTACTGTTCCTGCTGTGTCCAGGATTTCGAGCATACACTGTTGGCAATCTACTTCAACTTGCTGTTGGGGAAGGAAGGAAAAATAAAGAGTAATATTAAAATCAAAATGTCAGTCTATTTTCCTGCCACCTCTTCACTCCAAGTGCCTATTAACAACTACAAAGCCTTTTCTCTAGGAATTTGCTATCCTGGCTGAGATTTAACTTGGTACTATAATAAAGAACAGGAGGTCTCAAACATGTTCTATTAATACTACAGAAGCCAGGACTGTTAATGCTGAGTTTAGATATTTTCTGACCACTGTAAAGTGAGTAATGATTTTTGCTATTATTAGAAGGCAATGGTCATATCCTCTGATTAAGAAAAACTGCAACAAATAGGTACAGTTCTAACAGAAATAAAAATGTATAAAATATGTATATTTGTATTATCATCAAAGAAAACAAAGCACAAACGTATTAAATAGCTCAAAATGCAGACAAGATTTTGAAGAAATTTCTGCCAATTTACCACGTTCAAATTGCTAAAGTTTTCCTAAAATATGCCCCAAATTAAATACACAGGAAAATTTTAAGAGATAAAGGGAATGCAGAGGTGCTAAAATGAATAATACTGAACTCACATAGTCCTTAAGACTTTAAGAAAAAGGTACATCTTTGGAAAACCTCTGCGCATAAGGTGAAATTTTATATACTGAATTCTATCTCCCCAGTGTTTTATAAAGAGAGAAGGTTGGCCTAAAGAAAGTATCAACTATGAGCCATATGGAAAATTTTTAATAAAGAAGTAACCAAGAAAAGTGTCAAATCTTCAACATTCCGGGTACAGATCTGTTTGTAGTTACAGCTTTAGCCAGCAACTTATTTGGGGGCAATTTTAGTACTGCAACAATCTCTTCTAAAAATAAGTGTATTAACATAAGGCCTATTTTAAATGCTTCTGTGTCAGCTCAGGGATTGCTGAGAAGCACCACTGGCGGTGCTACAAACTCACTGTGGCACCACTTACAGGACTCCTGCGGTAATGTGCACAGTCAGTAAGTGCGCATGCTCAATGAATAATGAATTAGGTCTGTAGTTTCTCCATGTACCTAGAACACAATTTTATTTCCAATTTGCAGAAAACAAAACTGTTCTGCCAGAATGGCTAGATAAGCTTATGTAATTTAACAAAACTTATGACACTACTGAAGGTAAATTCTACAACATCTAATGAAGTAATCCTTTCCTATTTGTTGAAAGGTAGATTTAATTCTCTGCCTCCCCCCTTAACATACTTGGGAAATAAAATCATGAAAATTCCTCATGATGCTAGTCTTGTAATGAAATAAAATAGTATTTTTTGGTCAAGACTAATTTTTTCCTTTTGAATAATCTTTATGTTTTAGAACTCTGGCATTAGGGTCCCAATAAAACTAGGCAGAAAATACAGTGTTTCCATATACCCTTCTCCTACTCCCCACTAGCCTCTCCTACCATCAGCCTCCCACACCAGAGCGGTATACATCTGTTGCACTCAATGAACCTACATAGAGACCTCATTATGCAAAGTCCACAGTCTACCTTATGGGTTTACTCTTGGTGTTGTACATTCTGTGGGTTGGGAAAATGTTTAATGACATGTATCTACCATTATAGTATCATACAGAATCCAGTATCTAATTTCTTATAGTCTAAAGATGAAATCCCTTAAAGTTATTATAAAACTAAGCAAAAATAAAAACTTTCGGTCACCAGATAACTTCGAGCATAAAAGCAATCTTAATTTTCACAAAAAGAGTTGTCGAAAATATACCTATTTATATGCAATTTTTCTACATTAAAAATAGCCTCCACCAGGAGAATATATACATTAAAGAATAGATTGCTAATCAGTAACAGAACATAGAGCTCTCTACAGTTAAATAGTATTTTATGAGAAATACTCTGTTCTGGTGAAACTTAAAAACAGTTATGGAAGATTTATATGTTCTCAAAAAAGATTTTTAAAAAGCAATTCTGTGGATCAAGTTTTTAAAGTCCTTAGGAACTATTTGTAAGCATGTATACACAAGTTTCACATTTTACCTTTCTGTAGGAATCTTCTATCGTTGGGTCATATTTTTCAACAAAAATTCCCTGAACAAACTGAACTGTCTAGAAAAAAAAAAGCAGAGAAAAGTTAAGAACTTCAAAGAAAAATCAACTCTTCTAGAATGCTACTTATATCATTATGAAGTGATAAAGACTAAATGAAATTATGTGGAAATTCTGGGTAAACATGCAGACAGATGTACGGTCTCATTATGCTTCAATACAAAGACATACCCATACCTAAGAGGGCACACTGAGAAAGAGGGCAGTCATGCTGAAGGCTGTCAGCAATGCTGCAGCCAACTCCCACTGTGAAATAATTACTATATTGTTTCAAAAGACAATGAAGATACAAATAAGGACACAGATCCTAATTAATGAGAAAATGAAAATTTATCAGCATTTAAACTCCTAATACCTCTTTCTGTATCTATAGTAACTTTTATTTCATGCTCTTAAAGGAATGAGACAAAAGGTTCTAAATCTTCAAAAATCTTAAAACAGTCTAATTGTGGGGGAAAAGAAATTAAAAAGTACTGAATTTACTAAATTTATAGTCATATCCAAGTTTCATGTTTTCCCTAGAAGTAGTCATTTTTCCCACTTGCCAGCTGAGATTCCAAATATACAACCTTTCTGCTTCCGAAGCCTTTACTTTTTTCATTGGAGACACTGCCTACTCATCTTTTCCAGATTACCTACTTCTCCAAGATTTCTATAAACACAGACTTCTCACTAGGTATTTTATCATTTGGTAAATAAAAAGAAGTACTGAGGATGGTTGTGGACAGCTTTAAAATAGGGTCTGGTACACTGCCACCTAAAAGCAAGGAAGGCTAATAAGAACGCACGGCCTGAGCTCACCTACACTTAAATTATGCACTGTTTTGGCTTGAGCTAAACACATTAACTGGAATATAGTCAACTTCAAACTTGTTCCTCTTACTAAGCTCCTGTTCTTCAAAGGAGACTCAGGATGTAATTACACCGAAAACTTTCATCATTATTTTTATCAAGGATTTAATCACCTCATCATCTTAGTACTTCATAGAATTCAAATATGGAAAACTTCCTAATATGCTTATACTGAGAACTGAGGTTCTCAAAATGTGGTCCAGAGCAGACGTTTAGGAAAAAACTTATTGTCCTCATAATACCATGACATACTTGCTTTCTCTCATAAATTTATAGTGTTTTTCCAAAGGGTATATAACATATGCTATAGCTAGATACTAGATGCAAAAGCCGGTATGAGAACCCAAGTACCTTCTATAAGCCAGCTGTTAGAGACTAGCACAAAGAAAACCAATCTCCCACTTTTCACTTCCTTCTTCCTAAAGCAAGCTTTCATTATTTCTCTGAATCTCATCTCCTCAGTTCTCAGGGACATCTCATTCATTGATACCAACTTTTATTTAATCCATTCAGTTTTCCTACTGGATCTTCCTCTTCCTTCTTTACCTACTGTCCTTTCTGTATTAAAATCAGAAACAGAGATGACCCTGAAAATTCCCTGAGCAGATAAAACTGGTTTAGTCATGTAAACAAAGCTTAATTTAGCTTATTTAGCAAAGCTAAATTGACCTGGAGGTCATTTCTTGCTTATGCCTCTGGAAATCAAAAGCAAAACTTACACTGTTTCCCAAGGTTGATATGAGGTAACTACTAACAAATTCTCTATCATTTAAAGAAAATTCCAACACTATAACCAGTCACTGAAGAATAAAGTCACTGCTTTCTCACTCTATAAGCTGCTTTATTTTAACAATATACCCCTGAGACTCATTCCATGTTCTGGTTTGAAGGTTCCTGGTTTGCAAACTGTCTTTTTGGCTTGTGTGTGATAAACTTACTAATTACTACTTCAATGATTCATTAATTTTACTTCTGTAATTTCTTGAACTTTTGACACCTGCAACAATTATTCCCTTCTTCTCCAATATCACCATTGTCCTTTCCACAGGATTACTGCCTCCAGCACACAAACCTTTGCTCGACCATCTCTCACCCAGAAATAAAAATTTCCCTTAACTCCACTATTCCTCCAGCTACACACACACACACACACACACACACACACACACACACACACACACACACACACCCTGTTCCCTCGGATAATCAGACATCTTCACCTGTCTACAACGGTGGTCCTGTTTCTTCAGCACTCATTTACTTCTCAACCCACCCCAGCATGGTTATGGCACTATCACCTTACTGAAGCTTGCTTTTATCAAGTCTAGCTACCTCCATGTTTCTGTATCATCTCTTTCCTCTCCTTTACTTGACTTCTGGGTAGTCAGTAATGATGCTTTCCTCACATTCAAGTATAAGATGTACTCTTCTGTGCTGGATCCTTCAATCCTATTTACTCCTTAAAGGGTGAGAGGTATTTAGAGCTCAGTCTTGAGTTCTTCTTTCTCTGATCACTCCCTAGACAACTCTCTTATTCCTATGAATTTTTTATTTATTTTTGAAAAGGAAATCCCATGGACATAGGACAAAATACAAAAGGTACAAAAGAGTATGAAGTGGTAACCAACCATACCTATCACCTTTGCTCCCAATTATCCAATTCTACCCCCAAGTAACCAGTATCTTATCTGTAGTTTATTTAACCTTGTAGAGATAGTCTCTACATTTTATACTATCTTCCCTCTCACCCTCCTTTTTTTTCTTATCAAATGATTGTCTACATTGTTTGGTACCATTTTTTCCCCCTAAATAATATATCTTAGATATCACTTTATATCAGTATATACAGAGCTGCTGCATTTTTTTAATAGTTATATATTACTCTACTCAAAATGTATATTAAAAACTTACTTTTTACTTTTAACCAGCCCTAACTGGTAGACATTTAGCTTGTTTCCAAACTCTTACCACTGTAAGAAATATTGCAATCGATATCCTTGACCATGTTATTCTATATATGTGAACTTACATGTAAAATTTCAAGAGATTTGCTGAATTGAAAGTTATATACATTTATTTTCTTACTTTTTTTTTAAATTTAAGTAATCTCTATACCCAATGTGGGGCTCAAACTCACAACCCCAAGATCAAAAGTCGCATGCTCTTCCGAATGAGCCAGCCAGGTGCCCCGAATATATGCATCTAAAATGACAGATATTCTCATTCACCACAGAGGTACCAATTTACAGGTAATAATTTAAAAGGAACATAACTCTTATGAAATCAAATACTGTTGATATATACATGGTGTCCCAAATCATAAGTCTCTTTTAAGCTTATTATCTTGAGGATCTAATTACTTTTTTGATGTATTTACTTTAACATCTCACGTAACCAAATTTGACATCACTCTTGATTTGTACTTTCAGATCTGCTCATTCTCCAGTGTTTCCCTTTTATTTAAATGATACATCCATAAAATTAGAAGCTCAACAACTAGAGCTTTGGGAATCATCCTCAACATCTCCTTTTCTCCTAGTCCTTGCATCAATCCAGCACCAAGTTATTTAATTCTGAAAAATCTACTCTTCTCTCCTTCACTGCCACAGCCCCAATATAAGGTTCCACAAACAATAATCTGGGGCTCAGCATTAACTCCCCACTAGTCTCCCGTGTCCACTCAGCTTCTCTTAGAAATCACTCCATACCGAACAAGGTATTCTCTTTAAAACAGAGATCTAATCCTGTCAACACCCTTCCCACCTCCCAGCCCCTGAAACAAAACAAAACAAAACAAAACAAAACACTTTCAATGGCTTCTCACAGCATTAGGAGTAAGTTTCAAGTTCTTATACGGTCTTCAAGTCATGATGTGGTCCCTGCTTCTCACTTCATTTCCCTCTACTTGCTTTCCAGTTCACTCAGGCCACTGCAACTGGGACCCGTTCTTAGTGTTCAAATGCTAATCGAGGTTCATTTGTCATAGGGGTCTCTCTTAACAGTCTTGTACTTTTCTTTCAAAGTATCTCTCTCATAATTATAATGAGGATCTCTTCTACTATATGTCAAGCTCTGAGGGATTGGGATTGTTTTTGTTCACCGTTGTCACCCTAGAGTCTGACCGTAGAAAAAAGCCCAATGAATGTTTTTCTAAATAAATACAGCATGTCTACCAAAAAGAACTTCATTGCAGTCTGGGGTGGGAGTAGGGTAGGACTTGCTCCACTAGTATCTGAAATAATCAGTCTTCCCCCACTGGAATGTAAGTTCCTTAAAAAATGAGAACAATCTTATTCTTCTTTGAACCACAATCACAGAGTGCTTAGCACACGGTAGGCAGCCAGTAAATATTTGCTTAAGTGAAAGATTGAATGAGCCACCATTGTAAACTACACATCTGTAGTTACTGAATGAATCTCTGTTCTCTGTGCGCCAGATACTGGGCATATAAAAAATACTGCCACCTTTTCTCACTAATGACTAAAAGTCTAAGGCAAGCAAATGTTAATGGTCTTCTTGTACTATACTAATTAAGTTAGAGTTAGGTGGCTAACTTACCAGAGCAGACTTCCCCACGCCTCCTGAACCAAGGACCACTAGCTTGTACTCACGCATGATGTGGTCTGTTTAAATACTGACAATCTGGGGAAAAAACAAAAACCTAAAGATTAATAAACATGCCAAGAATAGCCTAAGAATGTGTGACTGATACATGAAATATATGATATTTTGGTTTTTGTTTGCTTTTTCCCTTAAGATTATTAAGGGGAAGACAGGCATACAGTAAAACCATGCAGGTTCTAAGCTAAGTTTACAGGACTACTGCCAGGCATTTTAATTCATTAAAGATTATCTTTGACTAGGCATCACTCATCCTTAGCGTCTGTTCATGTTACTTGTAAGAGTGTTTGACCAGAAAATAAGGTGATTAAAACTAGTAGTTGTCTTAAAACTACAATCATGAACCTAATTCTTTACAAAGCTATTGTTTAAATGACTTAACACACTTTTTTGAAAAGTTCACTCATTAGCATTAATGTATATGCTTTTACTTAAAATAACATATAGTAATTATATACTATTTTGTTCATTATTCTATTACAGCTGAACCATGTAAAATGTTGAAAATTATTAGGATAAGAAAGGGATATTAATGAAGTTGTTAAAACCGTATAGGTAGGGATTAGCAATATACTCCATAAGGCCCAAATTGCTAGAAAGAAAAAAAAAAAGAAATATAAACTTTATTTTTTATCTCCTTTATCTTAAAAGATAATAAGACAGATAAGAATTTCCAATGGCCATGATGGATTACATATGAATGGACTTTCTATTCCACAGTAAACGGCTAAAACACCAGAAAAAAATACATGGAAACCACTGTTTTCAGACATTTGACAATAAGCAGCATAGGAGGACTATGATCTCTGAGTGATGCGACAAGATGAAGTGAGGCCTATACCTGCCATGGCTTTCTGTTTGGAGGCACTTTTCAGACTGTGGTACAGGGAGGAAGAACTCAAGCAGAGTACAAAATGTACATCAGAGAAGAGGGAGTTAAGCACAAAAAAATTTCAGAAATCTGCACAGACGTTCACCCGAGTCTCTGGCCAAACATTAAGCAGAGCATGCAGGATGAAACTCCATGACATAAAGGCAAAGAATAAATAGGGATCTATAAGATGAACAATTCCAGGGTGCTGAGAAATACTGGAAGTTTTGGTCAGGAAAGTTCTTCTTGTTGAAAAATAGGCATTTCACTTGAAATCCCAGAAGATTCACAGACTTCTTGAGAAGCTATGCAAGACAGAAGAAAATGGAATATCTTTAAAATGCTTAAAGAAGGGGTCCTGGGTGGTTCAGCTGGTTAAGCATCGGACTCCTGATTTCTGCTCAGGTCACAATCTCAGGGTCTTAAGATTGAGCCCGGTGTTGGGCTCTGTGCTCAGTGTGGAGTCTGCTTCTCCCTCTCCCTCTGCACCGCCCCCCAACCCCCGCCCATGCAATGCAAGCTCCACAATCACTCTCTCTCTCTCTCTCTCTCTCTCATAAATAAAATCTTTAAAAAAAAAATGCTTAAAAAAAAAAAATGCTTAAAGAAAAAAAATGGTCAATATAGAATGCTAAATACAATGAATCTATCCTTCCAAACTGAAAGTGAAATAAAGTTTTTTTCAGATATAAAAGGGAGGGAGGGATGAAAAGGAAATGAAAGGAAACAAAAGAAGGAAAGAAAGGAGGAAGAAGGAAAAGCTGGGGGGAAAATTTCATCAGTACCATTTTAAAAAGACAAAGGAAGTTCTTCAGGTGGAAGAAAACAATAACAGATGGAAACCTGGATCTACATAAAGGCATCATGATTACAAAAGGAATAAAAAGTACCAGAAATGGTGAATGAGAGTTAATCTACAAGACCTTTTTGACCACTTCAAGCAAAACTAGTAACAACGTACTACAAAGTTTTACACCACACACAGAAGTAATAGCACAAAAAAGGAAGGGGACTGGAAGCATACTGTTCAAGGTTCTTACAGTGTATTTGTAATAGTATAATATTATTTGAAGATAAACTGTCATATGCTGAAGATGCATGCTGTAAAACCCAGAGCAGCCAATGAAAAAAATCTGATTTAGCCAAAAACAAAAAACATAAAGAAACCAGCATAAAAAAAAACAAAAGAGCAAAAAAGAACAAAGAAAAGATGGGAAAACTATAAAATAAATATCAGGAGAACAGAATTAGAAGGCAACCACACCATCATATTAAATGTAAATCATCTATTACAATATTCCAATTCCAAGTCAAGATAAGAAAGCAAGACCTAACCATGATGTCTTCATCAAGAAACAATCTTTAAATAAAGATATAAGGAAAGTTAAAACTAGTATTTGTTGGTGACAAAATCACAGCTGCTGCTAGTATCACTACTGTGGTTTGTTGCTTGCATTCAAAATAGAAACAAATACTAGAGGTTAAGGAAAAATAGATATTTTTTTCTATACAAGTGTTGGGGACCCTAGATTATGAATCCCTACCTACTCCAAGCAGTTAGCATTTTGGTTACTCAAACTTTTTGGTTTCACATCTTCTTTATACCCTTCTACATTCTTAAGAGTTTACATTTACATGGATTCTCAAGAATGGATATTGGAATTTTTCCAAATACTTTTTCTGCATCTATTGGTATTATAAGGTTTTTCTTTTTTCCCCACCAATATGTCTCCTCTTTCTACTTCTATTCAACATTGCTCTAAGCTAGTTATGGGAGGGTCTGGCCTGTGCAAAAGGAATAAGTAAAACTGTCTTTATTCCCAGATAACATGATCCCACATATACACAAAAAAGCTAACAGACTAATAGGCGAATTTAGCAAGATTATAAAAAAATAATAACTATTATATTTATATATACTAGCAAAGAACTGAAAAACCTAATTTTTAAAAATGTAATTTAAAAAAAAATACAATTTACAAAAACCCACAGTGAATATCATTCTCAATGGAGAAAAACTGAGAGCTTTTCCCCTGAGATCAGGAACACGGAAGGGATGCCCACTATCTCCACTGCTCTTCAACATAGTACTAGAAGTCCTAACCTCAGCAATCAGACAACAAAAAGAAATCAAAGGCATCCAAATTGGCAATGAAGAAATCAAACTCTTACTCTTTGCAGATGATATGATACTTTATGTGGAAAACCCAAAAGACTCCACTCCAAGACTGCTAGAACTCATACAGGAATTCAGTCAAGTGTCAGGATATAAAATCAATGCACAGAAATCAGTTGCATTTCTACACACCAAAAGCAAAACAGAAGAAAGAGAAATTAAGGAGTCGATCCCATTTACAATTGCACCTAAAAAAAAAATACAATTTACAATAGTATCCAGTAAGAAACAAAATACTTAAGAGATGAATTTAACAGAATATGTGCAAGGCTTATAAACTAAAACAACAAAACACGGCTCAGGGAAATTAAGGACATAGTAATTAGACAGACATGCCATATTATATTAAGATATGTCCATATTATTGTTAAGATGTCAATTCTCTCCAAGCTAGGCCTACAGATTCAATGCAATCCCAATCAGCAGGTTTCTTTTTTGTAAAAATTGACAAGATGACTTTAACATTTTTTTTTGAAAATGCAAATAACTTAGTATAGTTTATAGTTCTGAAAAAGAAAAAGTGTTACACTACTTGATTTTAAGACATAATATAGGGGCACCTGGGTGGCTCAGTGGGTTAAAGCCTCTGCCTCAGGTCATGATCCCAGGGTCTTGGGATCGAGCCCCGCATCAGGATCTCTGCTTGGTGGAGAGCCTGCTTCCCCCTCTCTCTGCCTGCCTCTCTCCCTACTTGTGATCTCTCTGTCAAATAAATAAATAAAATCTTTAAAAAAAAAACGATATAATATAAAACTACAGTAATAAAGATACTGTTATACTGTCATAAAGACAGATCCGTCGCACCAAATTAAATCTAGAAATAAAACCACATATATATCTTCAGTTCATTTGTCATACCCATCCCTCAAGGTTCCTGGTCTCCTGGTATTCATAACTTGTACCGTTCACTGTCAGTTTTCATATACTTGTGTAGTTTCTTCCTAGGATTGATTGTGTGACCACAAATGCCAATAAAATATGACAGAAGTGACCATATATGACCTCCTTTAAAAAGCACTGCAGCTTGTACCACAGTTTCTGGGATCATTCTAAGAGAAGCCACTTACCATGTCATGAGAACATTTAACCAGCAGCCTTTCCGAGAGACCCAACTAGAGAGGAACTGAGGACTCCTACCAACAGTTAGCACACTTTACCAAACATGTGAGTGAGTCCCCTTCAGAAGCATATTAGTCAAGCTTAGAATTCAGAGGACTGAAGTCTCATGAGACCACGAGCCAGAACCTTCTAGTCAAGCCACTCCCAAACACCTGGTCCACAAAAACTGACAATAAATGATTAATGTTGCTTTAAGCCCAATAAGATTTATGTTAATCTGTTACACAGGAATAGATTGTTTAAAATAGGAGCAAAAATAATTCAGTATGTAAAAGACAGTTTTTTGAACAAGTCAAGCTGGGGAAAAAATGAATTTCAACTCTTACTTTTGTTCATAATAGCCAAAATCTAGAAACAACCCAGGTATCCATCAAAAAATGAACGGATAAATTGTGGTATTCCTGATCAATGGAATATTACTCAGTAATAAAAAAGAATAAAGTACTAACAGATTCAACAAGATGGATTAATCCCAAAAAAACACTCAGCAAAATACACAAAAGAGTGACCACTACATGATTCCACTTATATAATTCTAGAAAAGACAAAACTAAGTTAGTGCCAGAAAGTTACTTGGGGCCAGTGGTGGGGCAGGGGTGATGACTATAAAGGAGCATAAAGGAATTTCTCTCGGTGATGGAAATGATCTGTACTTTGACTATGGTGGGAGTTACATGGGTATTTCCATTTATCAAATTTTACTGAATTCTACAATTTTTTAAAATATTTTTAATTTATTTACTTGAGAGAAAGCAAGCACACAAGCAGAGGGTGGGCAGGGAGACAGGAAGAGGGAGAAGCAGACTCTCCACTGATCAAGGAGCCAGATGCGGTACTCCATCACAGGACCCTGACAACATGACCTGAGCTGAAGGCAGATACTTAACTGACCAAGTCTCTCAGGATCCCCCTTTATGAACTGCACATTTAAAATAACTACATTTTAGGAATCCCCATGCACTGTCAGTGGGAATGAAAACTGGTGCAGCCACTCTAGAAAACAGTATAGAGGTTCTTCAAAAAATTAAAAATAGAATTACCATAATTCCATTACTGGGTGATAGAATACCCAGTATTCCCAAAGAATACGAAAATAGTAATTCAAAAGGATATGTACACCCTTACGTTTATTGCAGCATTTGGCTATTATAATAGCCAAATTATGGAAGCAATCGAAGTGTCCATCAATAGATGAATGGATAAAGAAGATGTGATATAGAGAATGGAATATTAGTCATAAAAAAGAATGAAATCTTGCCATTTTCAACAACATGAATGGATCTAGAAAGTATAATGCAAAGTGAAATAAGTCAGAGAAAGAGAAATACCATATGATTTCACTCATATGTGGAATTTAAGAAAACAAAATAAATGAACAATGGAAAAAAGACAAACAAACCAGACTCTTAAATATAGATAACCGATGTTTCCGAGGGGAGGTGGGTGGGAAGATGGGAGAAACAGGGAAAGGAGATTAAGAGTATACTTAGCAAAGTAAGCACAGAATGTAGAGAATTGTTGAATCATTATAGTATACACCTGAAAACTAATATAGCACTGTATGTTATACCGGAATTAAAATTTTAAAATTTAACAAGGAAAAAAAGGGACCTTTTATTACTGCAGTTCAATAGAGTTAATTTAAGAAAATCCAATGGGGGAAAAGGGAAATTTCTCAGAATACCAGTTACATATGTAGTCTTATAAACTGAATGTGTCCCCTCAGTGTAATGATATTAAGAGGTGGAGCCTTTGGGAGGTGATGAGGATTAGATGACTAGATTAGTCCCCTTATAGAGTTCCAAGAGCTTGCTTCTCTCACTCTCCACCAAGTGAAGATACAGGCAGTCACCCTTAAGTCAGGAAGCAAGTCCTCCTCAGACACCTGATTTTCCAGTGCTTGATCCTGGACTTCCCAGCCTCTAGAACTATGGGAAATAAATTTGTTATTTAAGCCACCCGTCTGTGGTAATTTGTTCCAGAAGCCCTTACTGACTAACAGACATAGTAAGGATAAATTACAGCAGACTATCCAAAAGATATGGCCACAGGAATGATTACTGTTCTGAATCAGAAAACATTTTCGAAGTATCTCCCAGGTACCAGGTTCTGTATTAGGTACAAGGGACACAAAAATGAAAAGTATGTTTCCTATCCTTGAGGAGCTCATGGAGGAGGAAAAAATAAGTAATTACAATATTATGTGAACAAAGTTTTTACAGAGCAGAGATTAAAGGGTTGGGGAAGGAAGCAGAAACAGAGGAGAGAGTAGGTTTAGTTTTTCAATGGAGGTTACCTAAGAACTAAATGAAAAACTGAATAAGGAAAAAAAAAAAAACAACTGAATAAGAATGTTCCAGGTAAGTAGGGAAGGGTATTCTAAGCAGAGGAAACAGCTTAAAGAAATACTTTAGATCATTAAATACACAAGAACCAGGGAATACCACACAGCTGGGTGTGGTCAGAACACATGGTTTAAAAAGCAAGGTATGGAAAATGGAGCAGGGTTCAGAGACTAGGTTATGCTTGCAAAGGCACTTATCATGTAAAAGAGTCTGCAATGGTAGAAAACAGTGACTTTAAAAAAAGATTTTATTTATTTGATATACAGAGAGAGATAGTACAAGCAGGGGGAGTGATGGCAAGGAAGAGGGAGAAGCAGGCTCCCTGCTGGGATCATGACCTGAGCCAAAGGCAGACACTTAACCAACGAAGCCACCCAGGCACCCCGAAAACAGTGATTTTTTTTTAAAGTCGTCTTTTTTTTTCTCCAAAGATTTTATTTATTTATTTGACAGAAAGAAAGAGAGAGATCACAAGTAGGCAGAGAGAGGAGGAAGCAGGCTTCCTGCTGAGCAGAGAGCCTGATGCGGGGCTTGATCCCAGGACCCTGAGATCATGACCTGAGCTGAAGGCAGAGGCTTTAACCCACTGAACCACCCAGGCGCCCCAGTGATTCTAGAATATATATCTGACTATAGTACTTAAAAAAACAAATTACTTTTTTTTTTTAAGTACTACAGTCAGATATATATTCTAGAAAGACAACTGTTTTTCTTTCTTTTTTTTTTTAAGATTTTATTTATTTGACAGAGAGAGAGAGATCACAAGTAGGCAGAGAGGCAGGCAGAGAGAGAGGGGGAAGCAGGCTTCCCGCTGAGCAGAGAGCCCGATGCAGGGCTCGATCCCAGGACCCTGAGATCATGACCTGAGCCAAAGGCAGAGGCTTTAACCCACTGAGCCACCCAGTGGCCCCTGGAAAGACAACTGTCAACAGTAGATAAAATGGACTGGAGGAGAGACCAGAGGCAGGGAGAATAAATAGTCAGGAAGTTACTGAAATAGCTCAGGTGGAAATTGACACAGGCCTGCATAGCAGCACTAGGGCTGATGAGGGGACAGTGATTTTTGGAAGGTCAAACTGACAAGCCTCTGTAGCCAGTTATAGGTTATTATTTAGGGGAATGAAGAGGAATAAAGGAAAACTCCTAAATATCTACTCTGGGCAAATTAGGTGGCTAAAAGGAGGCTTAAAAAGAAAGTTAATATTCTTGCCCAAAATTAAGTTCGAAATTCCTATGGAAAAAATAGGTAACATGTGGTATTTAAAACTCTAAGTCTGGAAACAGTAGAAACCAAAGGGCTGGAGCATACAGATTTAGAAGTTGTTGTAAGAAATGTTAGTAGTTGAAACCACAGCAGATGAGATCAACCAAGGAGAATTTATTCAGTGAAAATATAAGAAAGCTAAGAATTGAGCCCTGAGAAAAGATCACATTTTACAATGTAGATGGACAGGAAACTGGAGGAAAATGTGACTTGGGAGAGGTTTATCATGGACACTAATCATCCTATACCTCTATCTGTATCAGGTGGTTCTCTTATTTCCATGAAAATAAAATAAAAACAAACACCTTGATTATTAAACACAAGAGCATATATATATCCAGACAGATCTATAGTATCTGTAACTCCATCCTCAGGTCCCTGGTAATTCTTAGCTGGGGACCACTGTCATTTTAACAAGGTGTAAATACATCATCTCTCTAATCCAAAAATATGTATCTTTCAAGAGGGGATCCTAATATAGCAAGGCTCATTTATATTCCCCAAATTGCCCCTTAGGGCAACAGAATTCGGGAAAAGCACTCAGATATGGCTAAATTATTTTGGGTATTCTGCAACAACAAAATATTTGGCCCCCATTCCTCAAGTAGTAAAATATTCAAATCTCAAAGCTATTTTTCACATATACTATATGTACAGAAAATTATTTTCTTTATAACAAATACCATTAGATCATGAATGTATACACATACATACATATGCAAATATAAAAATAATATAGCTCATATAAGAAAACACACACACGCATGTACACATACCCAATAAGGAATAATGTGGATTAATATTTTCTTTTGAAAGGGGTTAGTTCTAACTCATTACTGCCAAGTTAGAGAGCCACTATGTTCTTCCAAGCAAATCTCATGCCTTTTTATGGAAATCTCTTATGCCCTGCACTCCCAACACAGCACCAGAAAATTTCTCACTCTGGTTAAGATTCCCTGACAAATAAGGAGGACAAGAATAAACATTACACTATGTTTAAATTTTAAGTCAATCTTGAGTTCCTAACATTATAGTCCAAGGTATAATACAACAATTTTTTCATTCTTCCTTCAAGCAAAACTATTTCTAAATTTCACAAAATAACATGATTGTCTTTATGACACAAATCAATCCCAATTTTGTTGTTTCAGTTTTTAAATATATAAACTAATTAATTACAAGATGAAATAGTTTCTCCTACACAAATCAACCTACAAACCAAAATTCATTTAAGAAAATTTGGTTGTGATGAGAAATTTTGGAGAAAAAATTTTTTGCATTAAGGAACACTGAGGGTAGTTTCTTAACAAGCAGTTATATTGTTGATTATATTTACAGAAGCCATGAATATTTTATTTTATTTTAAAGATTTATTTACACATTTTAGAGAGGGAGGGAGAGGCAGAAAGAGAGTGGAAGCAGACTCCCCGCTGAGCTTGGAGCCCAATGGAGCTCTATTTCATGACTCCGAGATCAGGACTTAAGCTGAAACCAAGTCAGTCGCTTAAACAACTAAGCCACCCCAGAGACCCCAGAAGCCATGAATATCTTAAAACTAGTAACTGACCACATATGCTGGGGGTGGTGGTTAATTAAATACGGAAGTCATAGTAAGATTTACTCTTCTAAAATAAAGAACAAGGTTCTTTACAACATATCATAATGGAAATTCAACTTTTTTGGTAACATGAAATCATATTATTATCTCATTGCAAGAATCTCATCCTTGATACTTTCTCCTTGTTCTTCTCAAGATTAGCACTTTGGGGGTAGGATGTATATAAAGTGATTAGACATCACATCCTTGTAAATGAAGTTTATAAATTAGTCTTCACAGTCTAAAACCAGGCACATTCAGCCCAAGAGCATTCCTACCCCTCCCCATAATGAAAGAAGATACGACTCTTTAACATTTACGAGGCCAACATTGTCTCAAGAAGAGACAATCACAGATTTGAGGAAAACAATTTGGCAGAGGCAATGAATTCAACAAACAGAAGAACAAAACCCAAAGAAAACAGTTAAGAGGACCTATAAAGCACTGTAAAATAAATGAATATCCCTAAAGAAACGTATGAAGTTATCAAGTCTATGCAAAAGATACACTAGAGATTTAGGAAGTAAAATACATGACCACCAGAAAAGAAATCAGTAGATGGACTGAAGCGAAAAACGGATATAGCTGAAAAGTAAGTCAGTAAAGCAATATACTGAACCTACCCGAAGAGTGCAGAACAAAAGGACAGAGAAATGGAATGTATGAAAGAAAGAGGTAAGAAGGATAAATCTCAAAGTTCTACCAGTCTATCAGTCTATCTGATAGGACGTCTAGAAGCAGAAAAATTGAAGAAATAATAGAAAGACATTTCCTGACGTAAACTAAGAAAATTAGGAATCTTCGGATTTAAAGTGCTCAAAGTACCAAACACAATTAATAACAACAAAAAATATTCACAACTGGATACACAGGAGTTGAAATTTCAAACCACTGAAAGTGAAGACAAAATCCTAAAAAGCTTCTAGAGAGGAAAAACATATTCCCCTCCATTTGATTATGGGTAGGTTTTTTTTAAATTTTAAATTCAATTAATTAACATATTACTAGTTTCAGAGGTAGAGGTCAGTGATTCATCAGTTGCATATTAACACCCAGTGTCCATGACATCAGGGGCAGATTTATTAAACATAATATAGCAGTAGTGATGTTGTCCAACTTCTGATGCTAGAAAGGGTTGCCAGAACCTCCTTCTGGATCTCTCTTTTGGGGGTCATGCCATGGGGCCCAGAGCTGACAGGAGGCCCTGAAGCCACCATTTTGGAGAGACCATTGGGAGAAAGAGAGTTATGTGAGGAGCCCTCACAGTTTCAGTACCCATAGATCTGTGAATAAAGAAGATTTTAAGATGGTCCCAGACAGCCACCATCTGACTGCAACACCTGAAGAAACCTCAGGCCAGATCCACCCAGCTGAACCACTCCTTACTTCCATACTCTGGAAAACGGATGGGTAATAATACATGGTTACTCCCTTAAACCACTAGTTTGGAATGGTCTAATAACTAAATATGCAGGAAGAAAAGAAAATATAAAGGACAAAGAACAGATGGACAAACTGAAAATAAATGGAAAGATGTCAGACAATGCAAATATCAGTAATTACATTAATAAATATTCAATAGAAAAGAAAATTAAAACACAAGGCAAAATACATAATGTAAAAGTTGACACAACTAAAGGGAAAACTAGAGAAATACACAGCCATGATTAGATTTTAACATGCCTCTCAGCAACTGACAGAAAAGGAAGATAAAATCCGTAACAATATATATGATTTGACCAGACAATGAATCAACTTAACCCGAGTCATATATATGTAGAACACCATACCTAACAACTGCAAATGACACATTTTTTAAGTGTACATGGATCATTTTTATTTTTTCATTTTTTAGAAAAGACTTAGAGAGAGAGAGAGAATGCATGCACCCACAAGTAGCAGGAGGGGCAGAAGGAGAGCGAGAGAATCCTTAAGCAGACTCTCCGGTGAGCCCAAAGCAGGGCTCAATTCAGGACCCTGATATCATGACCTGAGCCGAAACCAAGAGTCGGATGCTTAACCAACTGAGCCGCCCAGGCACCCCATATTTTTTTTTAATTTTCCTAATTTTACTTTTAAGTAGTCTCTGCACCCAATGTGGAGCTCAAACTTACAACTTCAAGATCAAGAGTCACACACTCTACCGTCTGAACCAGCCAGGTGTCCCTGGATCATTTACTAGTAAGGCCATGCTGGGCTCAACTGATTTCAAAGAACTGAAATCACACAGAGTATTCTAACCACAGTGCAATCAAACTAGAAATCAATACAAAAATACAACTACATAAACACAGAATATTTGTAAGTTAAACAACACAATTCTAAATAATACACTGGTCAAAGAAGAAATCAAAATGGAAAGTAAGCAATTAGAACTAAATGACAATAAAAATACATATCAAAACTTACTAGTGTGGGTATGCCAACAATAAAGAAAAGGAAAATGATTCAAGAAAAGGTATAAGAATAAGAAATCATGCCAAGCAGATAAATCTGTAAAAATTATGGGCGGAAATCTAATTCTTGCTGTAAAACATGTACAAAAACTTGGAAATAAAACTGTGATTATCTCCACACTGGTTTAAGAGGAGTTAGGAAGGAAAGTAAAGGCATGTTGAAGTTTTTCCCTTACTTGCAGGGGAAAAAATAAAAATACCAAATCTCTTTATACATTGTAAAAATATAAATCCAGACAGGTGAAAAATGCAATGTAAACAACTAGATTACATATAATTTAAAAACCATTAGAGGAAAAACAGGCAAAGAAAACTTGACCAATTCAACGAAGAGTTAGAAAATGAAAAATAAACAACAGGAAAGAAAGATAAAAGATAACAGGAGTAAGACAAAACAGATCAGTAGTCCTAATACAATAAAAAGAAGTCCTCCTAAATCATAAACTTGCAAACTACAAATGATAAAAGCTTATTTTATGAAGTCTAGGATGACAAATATAAAAGACTTGTTAAACAATACATTTAACTTCCATGTAGCAAATCTTATGACATGTAGGAATAGCTGGTTTTGTCTTTTTTTGTTTTATATAGTGAAGTCAGTATTCAACAACAGAATGCCTGAATTATAGTAGGTGTTTCTTTCCTGGAAATTCAGTTTTAAAAATATCTCTAGATATGGGCATCTAAGCCCTTTACTCTACCTTCACAATAGTCCATTCCATTTCTGGGTAACCTAATTGTTACAATGTTCTTTATACTGCACTATTTCTTTGTAGTGGCCACTTACTGGGTCTGTCTTCTGATGCTAAACAGAATAGAGAGAATTCTTCTTTGTAAGTCTACATCCCTCATATATTTGAAGACATTTATCACCCCCCCCCCCCCCCCCCCCCCCCACCATATCCCCCTTTTCAATAAGCACTCCTATTTCCTTTTTCAAATGGTAAAGTTCCAAATTCTATAATCATTCTGGTCTCTTCTACAAAAGCTTTAGTTCTTACTCTCTCTCAAAAGTATTATATGCTAATTAGTACTATTAGTAGGCATTACTAAAGAGCTTAAAAAAAAAGCAGCCACTGTATCCTCTTTAACTTACAACAGCTATTTCAAACTTCTAGCTTGAGTGTTCTCTTCCAAATTTTTTTTTCCAAAGATTTTATTTATTTGACAGAGAGAGAAATCACAAGTAGGCAGAGAAGCAGGCAGAAGAAGGAGAGAGGGAAGCAGGCTCCCTGCTGAGCAGAGAGCCCGATTCAGGGCTTGATCCCAGGACTCTGAGATCATGACCTGAGCTGAAGGCAGAGGCTTTATCCGCTGAGCCACCCAGGCAACCCCCCAATTTCTTTTTTTTTAAAAAATGATTTATTTGAGAAAAAGAGCGCATGATTGGGGGGGGGGGGGAGTGTGCAGCAGAGGGAGAAAATCTCAAGCAGACTCCCCACTGAGTGAGGAGCCCACCATGGGGCTCAACCTCAGGACCCATGAGATCATGATCTGAGTCCAAATCATGAGTCGGGAGGCTTAACCAACTGAGCCACCCAGGAGCCTCAGTAACACTTTCTAAAAAAACAATTTTAAGAACACAGGGTTCTACAGTTTCTTATGTTCTTGCATTTCCTTACTGAATGACACTTCCCCACTCTTTTATATATTAAAAAGGAACACAAATTCTACTGTTTTAACTTTAATTAATGTTTTATTCCGTCAATTATCTCCAAGTAAATCTTTACCAAACTCTCAACACTGTATGACTCAAGTTTGACTGAGACAATCATCCCATTCACTGCACCCTTGAAATTCTACAAAAATTAAAGTGAAGTTGATTAAAATATTTAATCCAAACATCTTATTCAGGAAAGCAAATTTGACAAATGATCTTAAAAAGCTTAATATACTATTATGACAACACATGCAATAATCTATTATTTGCAATTATTCCTTAAACAAAAAGTTACTTAGGCATACTTTTTTATAATAATCCTATAGCATCTGTGGTTGTAGCTCCTCTTTCATTCTTATTGTTTATGTCTCTCTGGGTTTTTTGTTTTGTTTTGTTTTGTTTTATTGATCTTACCAGGTTTGTCTTTTTCTAGGAATCAACTTTGGCTTTGCTGATTCTCTACTACAAGCTTGTTTTTTATTTCCTTAATATCGGTTTTTATGTCTATTTCTTCATCCCCTTCTTTATTCTGTTCTTTTTCTAATTTAGCTTGGATGCTTGGCTCTTTAATTTTCAGCCTTTCTTCTTTTCTAATTAATATCTCAAACCCTCCATCAGGGATCATTTTCCTTCTACCTAAAGTATGTCTTTTTGAAGTTGTCTTAGGTGTTCTATTGACAGTAAAATCTCTCAGTTTTTATTTACCTGAAAACTTTGTATTACCTATCCTCTTAAAGATACTTTTGACTTTTATTTACTCGCAGCACACTGTGGTTACTATCCTCATGTCTTTTTGGTTTTAATTTTCCTTTCAATAAATTACAGATCTTCTAAAAACAATCTCTCTTCTCTCTCTGGCTATTTTTAAGATCTCTCATTGTGCGCAAATTACATCTTTATTTATCCTTTACTTGACTTCTTTTTTTTTTTCCTTTACTTGACTTCTTGAATTTGAGTCTTTTTGCAGTTTTAGAAATTCTCAATCATAACCTCCTCAAATATTCTTTCTACTTCATTTTTCTTCATATCTGGATTCTGCTTAGATTTGTTAGATTTTCTCAGGCTCCTCTTATATTAGTTAGGACACAGACTAGGCTATTGTAATAAGAGACCCTAGGAGGGCTTAAACAAAATTCAAGTTTCTTTCCTCTCTCATATGACAACATTTAGGAGGGATATAGTCGAGGGGGCAGCTTAGCAGTCAGAGAGCTAAGTTCTTAATTTTGTTGCTCTGTTGTCCTTGGAGTACTGCCCTCTTCCACAAGCTAAAAATAGTTCACTACCATGTACACATTCCAGTCCACGGGAAGGAAAAGGTCTATCTCTTTCCTTTTATAGACATAACCTATAAGGTTAAAACTTTTGCATGCATAGCTTCCACTTCCATCTAAACTGCCCAAACCCTGTCATGTAGTCAAACTTCACTCTCAGAAAGGCAGTGAAGTGGAAGCTATAGCTGGACAGCAAAGCATTCAACCAATCCATCCATTACTTAGAGAGAGACAGGAATTAACGAAAACTAGAAATTTCTATTTCTCTTTTCTTCTTTTACATACCTCCCATCCCTGTCTCTCTATTTTGGTTAATTTACTTTTCAGATTGTCTCCCACTTCACTAATTCTCTAAGCTTATCTGTTGTTAAAGCTATCTGTTAAGCTTACTTTTTAAAATTTTATTATTTCTAGAAATCCCCCTCCCTTCGTCTACTGGTAATTTTTTGTAATCTCATTCTCATAAGCAATACAGGGAAATGTTTAAAACCTGAACTTAGGATCCATACTGCCTGGCTAGAATTCTGCTCTACCACCTACTGACATGACTACAATTTTTTCTCCTAAACATTGGATACTGGAAATGCCTCTCATTAAGAAAGGAAGGGAAAATATCACAGTACTCAAAAATATGCCATTCTCTGTGTCTTTGCATAGTGATATACACTGTGGAATCCAGGAGTTATTAAAAAAAAAAAAACACAACAGCATAAATCACCAAAAAATGCATCAAAGCAACCTCTTTTTACATCTATCACCATCTACTTAGTAAAATGAATATTCTTCAGCAACTGTTATTATCACAGGCAAATAACACATTTCAAGACATGAAAAAAATGTTACAGGCAGTGACTAATATTTTCTAAATTGACAAAAAACTTTTTCCTTAAAAAGTTTACCAAATTAGGTTTACTAATTTATGCTAAGTATAGCTACTTATATCAACTCTGAAATATTGATACATTTGCACAAATAGACGTATTTAACATTATTCCCTTAATGACACTGACACATAAATTATATAATCATAATTTTAAAATGTAAGACTAATATGAAAGCAAGCCACAGCTAATGAAAAAGTATGAATTCAGAATATTTTGTAAAGCAAAACAGCCTGTCACTAAATTTCTGATATCTTTATCCTTTAAAGATTATCTCACTTCTTATCATCAGCTGAAATGTTGTGACCTTTCCTGGAAGAGAAAACAAAATGATGTGACCAATAGCAACTAAACTTCATATAGCATTTTATTATTTACAAAGCTCTTTCCTTTTATTGTTCAGTTCACCAAGATCAAAACTGTATATCATTATCCTAGTTATGAAGATGAAGCAACCATACAAGGTTTAACTTGGGTTAAATGACTCAGGCACAAAATAACTAAGGCTATATTCAAACCAATGTCTCCTGATTTTAAATGCCATTCTCTTTTCAATGTATCATGCTCTGTTATAAAACAACAACACAGGAGCACCTGGGTAGCTCAATTGGTTAAGCAACTACCTTCGGCTCAGGTCATGGTCCTAGGGTCCTGGGAACGAGCCCCATGTCAGGCTCCTTACTCAGCAGGGAGCATGCTTCTCCCTCTCCCTCTACCTGCTACTCTGCCTGCTTGTGCTCTCTCTCTCTGTCAAATAAATAAATAAAATTTAAAAACAATAACAACACAGTTGTTTGTTTGTCCACACAGTCCAACAATAGTCCACACAGTTTGGTCCCTAACTCCTACTCTACGACACAACAATAATATAATAGCATACATTTACTGAAAGCTTACCACATGCCACACACTGTTGTAAGAAATCCTCACAAAGAGCTCATGAGGTGGGAACTAGCACTTTGCCCAAACCATTCATCTAGGAAGAGCTGCCATGATTCCAGAGTTCACATTCTTTAACCAACATGCTAACTTCCTTCTATACTCATGTATGTACGTGGAAACTTGTAAATGCATAGACTACCTCTGGAAGGAAACCAAGGAATGAGGGGACATGCAAAAAAGGGAGATCTTTCACTGTATGCCTTGCATGTTATATCTTGAAGGTGACGCAGAGGAAGGGGGTAGAGATAGAAGCAGTACTGTAGACATGGGATATCATGCAAAAACACAGACTCAAGAAAATGAAGAGTCTAATAGAAAAAATGATTTAGAAAAAAGGCTAGGTGGCTTGAATATTTTCAGTGAAAGGCAGTGGGAAAGGAATGAGTACAGACATTAAACAGTAATCTAGCAAGCTACCAAAGGCCCTGTTTGATATTCTAAGAACTTGAACCTTTCCTAACAGTGGGGGAAAGCCACCTGAGCAGAGAATTTGAGGAAAGAAAAAAAAAAGCTCTACGAGAATTGTGTAGGTTGGAACAAGGGAATGAGAAACTGGAGTATGGAGATCAGTTAGGAAAGCAAGGAATGGGGCTGGGATTTGAGATAGAAAGAGGGTTAACCTTAAAGTACAGGACATTGTTCAGCAATGTTGTTGTGAACACCAAATAAGATAATGCATATATAGCCCTTAGTATAATTGCTTGGCAAGTATTGACCACTAAAAAATAACTACCATCACTGCTTTATTACTCTAACTGGAGTGTTACTGGTATTTTGGCAAGACTTACGGAAAGGTAATATAAGCCAAGAGTGGATAGCACTGTTAGATTAGGAATCCCAAATCAGGAGGCAGAGTAATAAAAATGTATTGATTCTGGACCTTTGAATTCATGGTCCCACAGCTCTTTTAAAACCATAAACACATAGGGGGAAGTAGAGCCAAAGGAACTGAAATTAACACTCCCGATTGAAATGAAAGATCCTTCTGCTGGCATATCTGGATCCAAAACCAAACTCTATAAATTGCATGAGCCTGGACAAGTTATTTGCCCTCATTAATGTGCAATTTTCTTATTAACAAAACAAAGCTGGATTCAAAAACTTGACTTGTTTCTGATAATTAAACAATACAACATATTTTAGGCACATATAAAATAAAATGCCTCACAGGGGAGATGTTAAATGCTTTCTCACTCTTAAAAGCGAAACAAATATAGAAACATTTTGGTTTGATGAAAATATTGCCACATTAGAAAAATATTGTTAGGATCCAGGTTTTCTAGTTTGTTTGATTAAAGATCTTTAAATCTATCTTAGCATGGCTAGAGTTGTCCTGAGTTTCTGATTCTCATAAACTCTGAAGTTCTACCCAGATTTCTGTTGCCAGAGGTTACTGGCTTCATGACAAGAAATACCACAGGCAGTCATCTTTGTCTTTTAAAAATCCCGTTGAGAACAATCTTAGTCCTAATCAGCTGCTTAATTTTTGAGATGAGAGGAGGTCAGAAAAAATATAATAAGATTACTTAAAGCCTTGTTTTCATGACAGAGAAATCAATTTGATCAGGTCTAGAAACTGGCCACTAAAATAAGAATAAATAACTTAATTAGGGATCTTTGATTTTGTGCCCACCACAAAGAAACATACAAAAAGATATAAAACTACTGATTTTCTTTCTTTTTTTTTTTTTTAAACTACTGATTTTCTAGGATCTATTTTAAAGAGTTACATTGGGTGAACAATTTTATTTTCTCATCATGGAATCCAATGGAGATCACATAAATGGGAGATCTTAATTTGCCAATCAGGAGTTATAAACTGCTGACCACATATGTTTATAAGTGGATTCCTTCATAAGAATCAAACAGTTCCAAACATTCTTTTCCATATGGCCATTGACCCTGGTCAGATAAGCTACCATCAGCTTATACCTGGATTACTGCGATAGCCTCTCATCTGGTTTCCCCACATCCAATTTTCTCCCCTCCAATCTTTTCTCCACAATGAAGCCAGAATGATCATTAAAAAAGACAAATTTAGGGGCACAGGGTGGCTCAGTGGGTTAAAGCCTCTGCCTTCAGCTCAGGTCATGATCTCAGGGTCCTGGAATCGAGCTCTGCATCGGGCTCTCTGCTCAGCGGGGAGCCTGCTTTCCCTTCTCTCTCTGCCTGCCTCTCTGCCTACTTGTGATCTCTCTCTCTCTGTCAAATAAATAAATAAAATCTTAAAAAAAAAAAAGACAAATTTAATCATGTTATTGACCCTCCTCCCAAATCCCTCCAGTTAAGATATTTCAGTGCTTTCCCAATACTTTTAAATAAAGATCAAAAATGTTAAGATGGCCTACAAGGGTCCACAGAGTTTGGTCCCTAACTCCTACTCTAACTTCACCTCACAATATGTTCCCTCTCATTCTCAGTGCTATAGCCAACTGGCTTTCTTTAATTTTCTCTAATGTGCCATGTTCTCTCCTGCCAAACACACAGGTCAGCTGGTAAAAGTGTTTTAGAAAAAAATTAGTCAGGAAAGGAAGACAGGGAGTTCATGAGGCATGGAGATTTGTAAGTTGAAAAAGTGGTCTTTGAATGAGCACCTAATGGCAATGGGAAGTTAGACAACAGAGTTATGCACACCCCTGAGATGTACGCTAACTTCCAAAGGGCACCCTAACTGGAGTACAGTGTGAGAGTCAGAGATAAGGTAAGAGACAGCTAAATATAGGCTTTCAAGCCATGGTAAAGTTTTGGCTTTTACTTGGTATGAGATGGGAAGTCACTGGATGGTTGTGAGCAAAGGACCACAGGTTCCCATTGAAATTTTAAACAGATATCCTGCTGTCATGTAGTCAAAGGAAGGAGGAAGTGAAGAGCAGAGGTAAGGAGAACTATGTGAAAGCAAATGAAACAACTCAAAAGATGATAACATGGACCAAAGTAGTAGTGGTGGAGTGGTAGAATTAGTTATCTCCCAGATATACTTTGAATTCAGGGCCAAAAGGAATGAGGAGTTGGAAGGAAAAAAATAATTAGTAATTAATATATAATAATCGAAAGACAATAATAGTAAACAGAGGGCACCAAGCCACAGATCCATGATGTTCAGAGAACATCAAGAGAATAATACCAAAAAATCTACACCTAGGCATATATTCAAGCTGCAGAAAATCAAAAACAAAAAGAAAATGTTGCGAAACCAAAGGGAAACAGCACCCTACTTACAGAGGAGTAAGGAGAATTACATCCAATTTCTCTTCAGAAGTTACACAAGCATAACGAGAGGGAAGTGAAATATTAAAGGTATTGAAAGAAAAAACCCACTAAGCTACGGTTCTGTATTCAGCAAAATTATCCTTCAGATGAGAGATAAATATAGACTTTCTCACACAAAAATTCAGGGAATTTGTTGATAGTAGACCTGTCCTGCAAGGAATATTAGAGGTTCTTTAGAAGGAAGGAAAATGATTTTGGGCTGGTACCTGGACCTAAATATGAATGTATAGAAGGCAAAATGAAAACTTTTATTTTTCTTATCATTAACAGATAATTGTTTGGAATAATAATAATAACAGTCTATGGCCATTCCACTCTGAATGTGCCCGATCTCACCTTGAATAATATTAACAATATATTAGGTGACTATAGCTTATGGATAAGTGAAATGAATGACAGCAATGTTGCAAGAGATTGGTGGGAGGAACTGGGAATACTGTAAAGTGGTATGGTGTTGTATGAAAGTGGACTTGGATTAGCTGTAAAGGTATATTTTAAATTCAAAGGAAACTACTAAAAAAAGTGTAACTGATGTGGTAAGAGAGAAGAAAAATGAAAGTATATACAATGTTCAGTTAAAACCAGAAGGCAGCAGAAAAAGAGATGACAAAAAAAGAAATAACAAGGGCAATGAATAGAAAATAGTAACAACTATGGTGACTATCAATTCAACATATCAAAAATCACTTCAAACATCAGTGGTCTAAATACACCAATTAAAAGAAAGACTGCCAAGTGGACCAAAACCCCAAATCCAACTATATGTTGTCCATAAGAAACCCACTTTGAATATAAAAACACAGATTAAAGGAGCAAGTAAATGGAGCAATATTTATCATGCTGAAAAAAAGTTGGAAGTAGCTCTATAATTTCCAATAAAGCAGATTTCAGAGCAAAGAAAATTATCAGGGATAAAGAGTGACATTATATAAAGTAGTCGATTCTCTAAGAAGACCTAATAATCCTTAATGTGTATGCACTTGACAACAGAGCATCAAAATACATGAGACAAAAAACAGAACAGCAAGGAGCAATAGGTGAATCCACTATTATAGCTGGAGACTTCAATATCCCTTTATCAGTAATTGACAGATCCAGCAGGCGGAAATCAGTAAGGACATATCTGAGCTGAACAATACCGTCAATCAATTGAATCAAACTAATACTTACAAAATACTTCATCCAACAACAAAATACACATTATTTTCAAGGGCACACGGAACATTTACCAAAATGGACTATAATCTATAATGTAGACTATATGTCTCAATAAATCTAAAGGAATTTAAGCCATATACAGTATGTTTTCTGACAATGGAATTAATCTAGAAATCAGAAAAGGACATCAAGAAAATCCCCAGATATCTAGAAACAAAATAACGTGTCTCTAAATAATCCATGATTCAAAGGAACAAAAATGGAAATTAGTATTTTGAATAGAATGAAAATGAAAATATAACATAACAAAATTTGTAGGATAGAGAGCCCAGAAATAAACCCTTAAGTAAATGATCAAATGACATGACAAGAGTGCTAATACCATTCAAAGGAAAGGACAGTCTTTTCAACAAATGGTGCTGGGAACTGGGTTCATGCAAAAGAATGAAGTTGGATCCTTACCTTACAGTTTATACAAAATTAATTCAAAATGAATCAAAGACCTAAATGTAAGAACAAAAGTATAAAACTCTTAAAACATAAGGGAAAGCTTCATGACATTAGACTTGGCAATGATCTCCTGGATATGACATTAAAAGCACAGCATCAAAAGAAAAAAATAGATAAATTAGACTACATTAAAACTGAAAACTTCTATGAATCAAAGGACACAACCAATTACGTAAAATGGCAACTGATGGAATGGGAGAAAATATTTGCAAGTCACACATCTGACAACTACAACTCAACAACAACAAAAAAACCCAACACAATTAAAAAATGGGCAAAGGACTTGAATAGACATTTTTTTTTTTTTTTAAGATTTTATTTATTTGACAGAGAGAAACACAGCGAGAGAGGGAACACAAGCAGAGGGAATGGTAGCGGGAGAAGCAGGCCCCCTGCCGAGCAGAGAGCCCGATGCGGGGCTAGATCCCAGGCCCCTGGGATCTGACCTGGGCCAAAGGCAGACGCTTAATGACTGAGTCACCCACGCGCCCCTTGAATAGACATTTTTCCAAAGAAGGTATGAAAATCACAAATGGCCAATAAGCACATGGAAAAGATGCTCAACATCACTAATCATCAGGAAAATGCAAATCGAAGACCCAATTAGATACCACTTCACATCACCGCCAAAAACCTAACAAATGAAACAAAAAACCAATGAGGAAACCAGAAAATAACAAGTATTGGTAAGAATGTGGAGGAATTAGAACCCTTGTACACTGCTAATGAGAATGTAGAAAACACTATGGCAGTTCCCCAAAAGATTACTTACAGAACTACCATATGATCCAGCAGTTCTACTTCTGAGTATATACCTAAAAGAACTGAAAGCAGAGACTCAAACAGATATTGTAGTATATCTGTGTTTATAGCAGCATTATTCACAGTAGTCAAAAGTGGAAGCAACTCAAGTGTCCATCAACAGATGAAGAGATAAACAAAATGTGGTATAGCCATCAATGGAATATTCAGCCTTAAAAGGAAGGAAATTCTTACACATGCTACAACATGGATGAGACCTGAAAATACTATATCAACTGAAATAAGCCAGTCATAAAAAGGCAAATACTGTACGATTCCAAGGTACAGGAAATACCTTAAGCAGTCAATAGTTAAATTCATAGACAGGAAGTTGAATGGTGGTTGTTAGGGCCTGGGAAGAGAGGGAAATGGGAAGTTAACTGTTTAATGGGTACAGAGTTTTAGTTTGGGAAGATGAAACAAATTCTAGACATGTATCTTAGAAAGTTTCACAAAAATGTCAAAGCACTTAATTCCACTGAATTATATATACTTAAAAACGGTTACAATGGTAAATTTTATGTATATTTTACCACAATTTTTAAAAATGTGTTGAAATTTTTGAATTTCAATTCAATTCAATTTTGAATGAAATCATCACATTAACTTTAAAAAAATCACAGGTAGAGCAGTCAGCAGAGGAGGATTAAGAAGCAGGTGAGGAAGGGAGAAAACCACATGTGTGGCTTCTTGGAAGGGAGAATAAGAAAACATCTGAAATAAGTGATCAACTGCTAAATCCTCCTGATGAGCAGTAAGAGGAGGACTGGGAACTGACCACTGGAGGTCACTGGAGACTTGAGAAGCTCACTTCAGAGGACTAACCTAGGGACAAAAGCCTGACTGAATTCAGGAAAGAGAAAGTGGAAACAGAATTGTAGAAAATTTTTTGAGGAGACTGCTTAAAGAATAGAGAAATGAGTGTTTACTACTACAAGTGAAAGAGGTTTTGGGTTCAAGAGGTATTTTGTGTTATTCATTCTATTTTTATAGTGGGTAGACATTCAGTATATAAAACATTTAAGAGCTACTCAGTAAATGTCCAGAATGAACTTCTCAAGACTTTAGTTTACTGCTTTTTAGAGGTTAGTGCTGTAATTTTGAATCTTGCTTTTTTTCTTCCCTCCAAAACATTATCTCATCTTCTCTCAAGGGCATTAAAATTTTTAATGAAAACTGTTCAACAAATGATATTGCAATAAATGTACAATAATTTAACTATTCTTTTGGCCAGATATATCCAAATGTTCTCTATTATAGATAATGCTGCAATGAATCTTTATGCATAAATTTTTATCCAAAGTTACCACTTTTCTCTGGGTTACATTCTCAGATGGATCATTACTAGGTCTAAGATTAGGAACATTCTTAAGGTTTTTCATGAAGGCTTATCAATTTAAGGCTTATCAATTTACATTCTTATCAGGAATATATGGATCCTATTTCATTACATCCCTAACAGCACAGAGTTTCAACTTAAATTTTTAAATTTTAACTTAAATGTTCTTGGTTTAATTGTATCATCAAAAATGTATTATCCTAGGGGCGCCTGGGTGGCTCAGTCGTTAAGCGTCTGCCTTCGGCCCACGTCAGATCCCAGGGGCCTGGGATCGAGCCCCGCATCGGGCTCTCTGCTCTGCAGGAAGCCTGCTTCTCCCGCTGCTATTCCCTCTGCTTGTGTTCCCGTCAAATAAATAAAATCTTTAAAAAAAAAAAAAAAATGTGTTATCCTAAACGTAAATTTCTCCAATTAACTTGTGAAGTTAAACTGTTTTTCAGATATTTATCAGTCACATCTTTTCTCTTTTGCAAACTGCCTACTCTTTTCTCATTTGTCTTTGAAAAAAGTTGTTTTTCTTATCAACCAGTGTTTTCTGCTTATTTAGTAAGAACAGCCACCCTTTTATTCCAGGTTTCCCCTCTTGGTGTTATTTGCTTTTTTTTTTTTTTTTTGGTGTTATCTGCTTTTAATTGTACTTTTTATCACATTCAAGTTAATTTTTGTTAACTGTGATTAAATCTATGTTTTCCTTTGTTAATTTCCCCCGCAGTCATAATTTGGTTTATAACAGCTAAGGACTGTCAGTGGATTAAAGCAAAAAACTGGGTTTAGGAATGAAAGTTCTGTTGTACAGAGGACAGAAAAACTCCTGTGTTATCAATATCCCGTTTATCGTCTGGTTTCCATGTAAATGGAAAGTTTAGAAAGTTTATAAATGTATGGCCAATAAATAAGTATATAATAAAATCTGGTAAAAGCAACTAAAGAAACAAAACTTGGATTAAGAATACCTGTAATCAAGGGCTGGCTCTACCACTTATTAGCTGGAAGACTTTGGACTTCTTAATGTCACTCAATTCTTATGATATATAAATAACAGCATAACACTGAGGGCTTACTACGCATCAAGCATGATTCTAAGAATTTTACTTTTATAACTTATTTAAATACAACTTATGATATTATAATCACCATCTGGCATAAAACATACAACCTAGAAAGGTTAGAATAACTCAAAACTCATACACAATTAATAAATGGCAAAACCAGTATTCCCACCGAGGCATTTTGACTCCAGTGGCCCCATCCTAGCTCCAAATCACTCTATCATATGGCCTCTTTCATCTTTAAAATAGGAATGATACCGTCTATCTCACAGGTGTGGTGAGAGGATTAAATAAGGCAATACACAAGAAACAACTTTATAAAGTGTAAAGTGGCAAGTATAATGAGCCATATTATTAAGGATTTTTGTTCTGAATAACAACAAAAAAAATCAGATAGATACTTTGTATGACTTAAAATTACAAAATACAAAACAAAGCAAAAAAGGAGAACACTCTTACACTGTTGGTGGGAATGCAAACTGGTGTGGCCACTCTGGAAAACAGTATGGACCAATTTCCTCAAAAAGTTAAAATAGAACTACCCTATTTTACCCTGTAAAATAGAATTACCCAGCAACTGCATCACTAGGTATTCACCCAAAGGATACAAAAATACTGATTCAAAGGGATACATGCACCTGATGTTTATATTTATAGCAGCATTATCAACAATAGCCAAAATTATGGAAAGAGCTCAAATATCCATCATCTGAAGGATCGGTAAAGATGTGGTGTGTATAAACACATACGCAGGAATATTACTCAGCCATCAAAAAGAAGGAAATCTTGTCATTTGCAATGACATGACTACAGCTAGAGAATATTATGTAAAGGGAAACAGAGAAAAACAAATACCACATGATTTCACTCATATGTGGAATTTAAGAAACAAAAAGGATGAACATAAGGGAAAAAAGAGGGCAAACCAGAAAAGAGTGTGTCGTTCCCCCCCCCCCCCCCCGAAAACAGAGCCTTAACAACAGAGAACAAACGGAGGGTTGCTGGAGGGGAGGTAAGTGAGGGGTAGGCTAAATGGGTGATGGGTATTAAGGAGGGCACTTGTGATGTGCACTGAGTGTTATATTTAAGTGATGAATCACTGATTTCTACATCTGAAACTAATATTACACTGTATGTTAATTGGAATTCAAGTAAAAACTTGAAAAAGAAAAAGGATGGTAGCAAATTCCTCAAAGCATATACTGAGAACTAAAATCTTTACAATAACCTGTTAAAAGTACGTGGCTCTTGCTTTCTGGCTGGAATAAAAAATTTCTGCTTTGGCCTAAAAGAATACACAATTTATTCCATAAAAATAATAGTGCAACACATGATTCCCTAGCAGGACAAATCAGTTAAATATGCCAGTTTAGAAATCTCATGGAAACAAATTCACCTTGTCTTTCTTCCTCTTAGTCTTGCCCCTTCTTCCTCCCCTATCAAGCACCAAAATTGTAGTTTATACATATTCCTAAGATATGTAATGCTACAGATACCTACCACTTACTCTTCTTCTATCCAAATTCTCCATGCCCTTTGAGGTGGATTTCAAGCCCCAACTTCAAAGTCTGTACCAATCAATTCATGCCTGTAGTCTTCTTTACCTGACCTCTCTTTTATAAAACTACTTAGTCTCTGGTTACATTTTTTTGTTGAGATGTAATTCACATTCCATAAAGTTCACCATTTTAAAGTGTATTATCCAGTGGTTTAAATTATACTCACAAGGCTGTACAATCACCACCAATTCCAGAATATTTTCATTGCCCTAAAAAGAAACCCTACGTCCAGTACTAGTCACTCCCAATTTCCCCTCCCCAGCCTCTGGCAACCCCTAATCTACTTTCTGTCTCCATAGACTTGTCTATTCCAGACAGACATTTTTATAAATGGAATAATAGAATTTGTGGTCTTTTGTGTCTGGCTTCTTTCACATATAATGCAAAGCCCACCTATGATGTAGCATATATTAGTGCTTCATTTCTTTTTATGGCTGAATATGTATGGCTTCCATTGTATGGCTGTACCACATATTGGATATTCATTTATCAGCTGATGGACTCATTGGTTATTGTGACTGATAATATTATGAACAAGTTTTTATGTGAACACATATGTTTCTATCTAATTCTCTGGGGTTTATACCCACAACAGAATTGCTGGGTCATATGGTAACCACATTTAACTTTTTTGAGGAACTGCCAGACCGTTTTCTACAGTGGCTTTACCATTTTACATTCCCACCAGCAGTGCATGAGAATCCCAATCTCTCCACATCTTTGTCAACACTTGTTACTGTCCACTTTTTAGTTACAGCTATCCTAATGGGTATGAAATGCTATCTCATTGTGTTTTTGGCTTGCATTCCTTGCTATCTCTAGCTATACCTTATCTTAGGTGATACATATGCCTCTAATTCATAGTCAGCAAACCTCTTCTGTAAAGAGCTAGACAGTTAACATTTTTTGCTTTGCAGACCATACATGGTCTATGTTACATATTCTGTTTGTTTTTTTAAACAACAAAAGCAAACACCATCTTAGCTTGATTGCCATACAATCATATAATCATATAATCAGGCCTTAGATTATAGTTTGGCGGCCTCTATTTTGTGTCATAATTAGCTTTACCTTCTCTATTAATACTTCAACTTTGTTAAAAGCAAGGTCAGGACTATTTCATACCCCTTCACAGTGATGTGCACAGAGCCCATGAATACAAGAGCAGAGGATCTAAAAATACTTTAACTGAACTTCTCAAACAAAGCATGTCCCCAATCAAAAAAAATATGCATCTCTCCGTAGGTATTTACACAATATAAAGTGTACTAGTTTTTAAGATGATTGCTGAAAGTAAAGTCATTTTTCTTTTGAAATTGAGCAATTTGACTAAAAATATTGTTAAGAATCAGAGAAAAAAATCTTTCATAATCCCCTCTGAATCAAAATTACACTGAGAGTTAATTAACTTATTAAAATAATTTTCTAGCACCAAATGCAGTTTAAGAATATACTTCTACACCAACTATCTCTAAAGCCTACAGCTACAAATAAGATTAAAATTACAGTAATATACCAAGGCAGAATTTGACATTTATTAATCTAACTTGACATATGGCCAAAAAAACAAAACAAAAGGTACATACTTCTGGCAAAAGTGAAAATCCAGTAATTCTGGAAATTATAGGTTGATCATATTGAAGGAATTGGTTCTGCATAGAAACTCTTTGATATAGTAGAATGAAAACTAATGTAAGAGGGTCACCTGGGTGGCTCAGTGGGTTAAAGCCTCTGCCTTCGGCTCGGGTCATGATCTCAGGGTCCTGGGATCAAGCCCCGCATCAGGCTCTCTGCTCAGCAGGGAGCCTGCTTCCCCCTCTCCCTCTGCCTGCCTCTGCCTACTGCCTACTTGTGATCTCTCTCTCTCTGAAAGGGAGGGAGGGAGGAAGGAAGGAAGGAAGGGAGGGAGGGAGACAAAGAAAGAAAGAGAGAGAGAGAGAGAGAGAAAGAAAGAAAGAAAGAAAGAAAGAAAGAAAGAAAGAAAGAAAGAAAGAAAGAAAGAAAGAAAATATAGCTTAAAAACAGCTGTTCTAAAAAAAAAAAAAAAGAAGAAAAAAACAGCTGTTCTGGGAACTGCTTGGGACACACCCCTTTCTCCAGTTGGTCCTCCCTTGGGTCTCCCATGTGTCATTTCATCAGATCCTCAATCTTTGGCTCTTTTTCTTTTTTTTTTAAAGATATTATTCATTGGGGTGCCTGCCTTCGGCTCAGGTCATGATCCCAGGGTCCTGGGATGGAGCCCCACATCGGGCTCTCTGCTCGCCAGGGAGCCTGCTTCCCCCTCTCTCTCTGCCTGCTTCTCTGCCTACTTGTGATCTCTCTGTCACATAAATAAACAAAATCTTTAAAAAAAAAGAAAAGAAAAGAAAAGAAAACTAATGTAAGAGACAGCAGACATCACTATCTCTGGGCAAGTCACGGCACTTCTTTGAAGCCCAGATTTCTCATCTTTAAAAGTAGAAGTGATTCCATCTGTCCTACCTTTTCCACAAAATTGTGAAGATCAAATGAGACAAAGTTTATAAAAGTCTATAAAAAGCACTCCACTAATAACATTATTAATATGTTAGAAGAAATAACCAAGACCAAGCTTTCACTATTAAAATAAGTATAAATAAGAGTTCTCTGGATCTTCATAGTTATAACAGGTATTTTTCCTAATGGTCCTAATGACATCATTGAACATTATGGAGATTTGTTTTTTAAGACTAACAGAAGAATAGAAATCGGAACAAACTGGTCACACATTCTGAATGGCATAAAGGTTAACCAAGTGCATAAAAGTATTCAGACCGGTTCCCCAGGTCTTAGGAATCTAAGACAACATTAAATCATTTGTATCTTTAGCTTATTCCAGTTAAAAGGAGAAATGTACTAAATAATCCTTTAAACACTAAACTGGTAAAAATTGAATAGGAACCAAACAGTAACCTCAAAAATCAAGTCAGAATCCATGGTAAAGTTTTGATCAACAGAAAAGGGATAATAAAACAATGATAATATCTAATATTCAATGCTAAGTACTTCTATATGGACCATACTATTTGATTTTCACAACAGTAAAGCAGGGTTACTGTTATAATTGTCATATTACAGCTAAAGAAAGTGAGGCTAAGAAAAGTATTTTAACCAAAGACTGCACACAGTAATTTGCATTGCTGGAATCAGAACTCAGGTAACATGACTCTAATGCCCACATGTTTAACCAAAACCCTATACCCTATGCTCTCTTCCTAAATTGTTTATCAGATTTTATTTTCTATAGTAAAAGCAAAACAACAGAATTTTTTAAAAAAGGCTAAATTTCCAGCTGTGTGTTTCATCTCATTTTCTTTCCTTGTCCAACTACTACAGAACTGATTAAAAGTAGTTAATGACCAGAAGCCTACAAAACAAAACAAGGAACTGAATGTGAAGGGTTGAGATAACAATTCTATATATACTTATTTTAATATTGGCTTCTATTTAGTTTTTTTTTTTTAATTCAAAATTAAGCCTTGATTCAATGGATTACATTGCTCACAGTGGCTACATTCTTTTAAGAAAACCCATTCCAATGACTGTAAGTCTAAGTCACTGTGGCTGAAATGTGCTAGACTACCTGCCTCAGAGAACAGTATTTCAAATACTATTTGTCAACTGAAATGATCACCAGGAAATACTTATCATCATCCAGGTTCACCCACATTCCATCAGCATAATCAACAAATCCCACCTCCACTTTCCCTACTCCCATTTTTAATTATGTATACATCAATGTAAGGTCTGGTACCTAATGAGTCTGTATGTTTAAAGAAACCAATATTTACAACAGCCTCCTTGAAAATGCAATTCTGATCAATGCTTTAAAATACTTTCAACTCTGAAAATTATAATATTTTTGCCAGAAAAATTCTAACTAGAAAGAATATTAACCCTGTAAAGTATTTAATTCTATTTTTTAAAGTTACGTCTAAATGAATTGCATCTTTCTTTTATCTAAAGAACATTGTATAAGGGGTAAATAACCCCAAAATCTTGCATTTGACAACAATATGTTGAAAGACAGTGACCAAGGGTCACAAATCTGGAAACATTTAAGGATATCAGAAGAACTGCCAAAAAACCCCCCAACATTTAATAAAATAATTAAAACTATAAAAATAAAATGTAGAGGTATGAGAACAATCTTTAAATTGTCATAAAAATATTCCCATGATAGATAAAATTTTCAAGCAACTACATACACAAAATACCAAAAATAAACAGAAATTACACAGCACAGTTGAGCAGTGACTTTGTTATAAAACACCTGAAAATATGATTATAGAGGAATTTCTATGTAGAATTCTTGACAAGTATACCAGCTATTTTCACTGAAGAATAGAATTCTCAATATAGTACAAACTAAAAGACTGATAGGTTATCCACAACATTCATACACATTCACATTGATTAGAAATTTCTCAGTTTCTAGATGTATCTCAGTCCTTTGGTATGTAAGAAAGTATCAAACAACAGCATATATAAACTGTGAAATTTGAACAATGCTACATACAAATAAATTATGAAACTACCAACTCTTAACACTGTACTTCAGTCTAATACTTTTGGACTCACAAAATCCTTAAAGTTCTACAAAAATAAATTACTACAATATTTTGTTGATAACAATTTAGCAATTAAATAACCTCACATAAGCTAAAAGATACCAATTAATAATAACTATTAAAATTCTCTATAAAATTTTTTTTTTTTTTTTTTACTTGACAGAGCACAAGTAGGCAGAGTGGCAGGCAGAGGGAGAGGGAGAAAGAAGCAGGCTCTCCACTGAGTAGGGAGCTCGATCCCAGGATCCTGGGTTTATGACCTGAGATAACGGCAGACGCTTAACCAACTGAGCCACCCAGGCGCCCCAAATTCCCCCAAATTCTCTGTAAGTATAAAAGAGTTTACTTTGAGGCCTAGATTTGAATAAGCTTGTTAAATGGGAAAAGTATTTATAGTCAAAGGAAAGCCACCTGACTACAGGAAAAACTTTATTACTAAAGTCTTGAGGGTCAAGGTTCAAAGGCCAATACTACAATTAAACATGTATGATTAAATTTTCTAGAGGGTAAAATCTCAACATCTAGATCTAGTCCTGTTTCTAACAATGACTTTCATTGGCTAGAACCAAATAATTGAAATTATTAGCCCAAATCAATCTATAAAGCATATTAAGCACAGCAAACATCAAATTCAACTCGGTATCTAGATTAACACAGGGGGAAAAAACAACAGCATTACAGTGGTCCCTAATATCATAAATACCCGTTACATTGATCTACTAAGAATATAAGACAGTGAGAGATAAAGGAAAATAAAGCTAGTTGCCCATATTTCGTAAGATAAAAATATAATAATGCCTTTTCTCAAAGTGTTAATTTGATTAATTTATCAGTTGTATTGCTTTTAGGTAACAACACCAGTGGATAGTGCCAAACATTTTTTGAAAAAGCAAACTAGTTCTATGTTGAAAATGTGCGCCACTCTGAGGGATGCATTCATTTTTATTCCTTTAGTCTCCATTTGCAGAACTGTATTTACAAACTGGACACCAAGTTAAGAGGGGGGGAAAAAAGGAACGAAAAGGAAATCTGATGGAGACAGAGAGACACATGCTGTCTCTCCAATTAGAACAAAACATCTCTAGCTCTAACTGGCAAGGCTCCCCTACAGCAGTACAGTGGATACAAACACACTAAATGAAAAAGCCTGCCAATTAATGTTATGAGAGCGAAGAGAAAGAGTAGAAAAAAATCTGGTCATTTACTAAGGTTCTGTCGAAACTGGGGTGATGAAGCATACAAAGGAAACACAGAGGTTTACTTTTACAAGAATATCTTACTATCAGCACGCCAAAATGAAGTAAAGAACTGTGCAGTCCAAATATAAGTCATGAACAAGGTTCCTGATCATTAAGAATTACTAGTAAATGTCTAAATTAATTTCCTTTTTTGCAATGGAAAATTGCAATGGAATTGCAATGGAAAATGGCCTGGTATAAATCGGTGTGTTTGTAATCTGAGGAAAATCCTACAGCAAAAGTTTTCCGCTGCACTAAAATTTCAGACACTGATCCCTTTACCATCTCCTCACCTATCATCTCTCCTTTTCTCCCAAATCTGGACTCCAAGAGTGATCATCAGTGTACCTTACTAGCTAAGCATTGACTTCATAAACTAAATTTTGGGTCTGAAGTCCAGCTCTGTTACTAACTTGCTCTGTAATCCTAGGCAATGTCTTAACCTCTCTGTGTCTCAGTTACATCTCTGAGTATGGAGCCTGACGCAGGGCTCAATCAGACTCTAAGATCATGACCTGAGATAAAATCAAAAGTCAGATGCTTAATTGACTGAGCCACCCATGTGCCATAACCATGAATGAATCTTAAAAATCTCTCTTTATTGCTGGAGAAAACACCACTATGTAACTCATGTCACTACTACAAATTCCTGGTCTAAAATCTCACTTGGACCTTTGGTATTGCACATCATCCTTTTACCAATCCTGCTTTATTTCCTCTCTCATTCCCTCCCCTCACTGGTAAACTTATCAAGTCGAGTCACTACAATCTTTTTTCCTCAAGTTCCATTCAGGGGATAAAGTCCCTCCTCACATTTAAGGTCAGTCCCTCTACATGATTTCTACTAATTCCCTAGCAATTTTCTGTCATGCAAGCTAAAACATACATGGCCACAGACAATATGTTCCCCAAATATGATCAATAGCTAAGTCCTGTGACTTAAAATTGTTTCTTTTTGGGGCGCCTAGGTGGCTCAGGTGTTAAGCGTATGCCTTCGGTTCAGGTCATGATCCCAGGGTCCTGGGATGGATCCCCTACTTGGCAGGAAGCCTGTTCTCCCACTCCCCCTGCTTGTGTTCCCTCTCTCACTGTGTCTCTTTCTCTGTCAAATAAATAAATAAAATCTTTTAAAAAAAAAAGTTTCCTTTTCATCCCCATTACTTGTTAGTTGAAACCCTCAACATTCCTTAACCAAATCTTTCCACGATCAATCAGAGATTAAGGAGAATCAAAAAATGCAACTATCAGTAGCTGTGATTGTGACTGTTTTTCAGCCTCTCCATCCAGCCTTACACTCCTCGAATCCACCCTCCAATTCAAGCTAGAATGATTTATTTAAAATGCAACCCTAGGGGCATCTGAGTGGCTCAGTGGATTAAAGCCTCTGCCTTCAGCTCAGGTCATGATCTCAGGGTCCTGGGATCGAGCCCCACATCAGGCTCTCTGCTAAGCAGGGAGCCTGCTTCCCCCCCCTCTCTGCCTGCCTCTCTGCCTACTTCTGATCTATCTCTTTCTGTCAAATAAATAAAATCTTTAAAATGCGACTCTACTGTGGCTCCCATGCCTAAAACCCTTATGTAGTATATACCACCTTCTCCCTATGAGTTCTTAACCATTCAGGTTAAGAGACTGGCCCTTCTTCCCACCAACCATAGATGTACTTCAAAAGGTAGGAGATCCTTTTGAAATGCTATGCAAAACAAAAAACCAAAAACCCCCCCTTTTCTTAGAACACATGAGCAAGTATGGAGAGACAAAGGAAGAGAGAAAATCTTAAGCAGGCTCCACACTGAGCACAGAGCCCAATGTGGGGCTCCATCTCACAACCCTGAGTTCATGATCTTAGCCAAAATCAAGAGTCAGATGCTTTGCTCCAAAAACAAACCTTTTTTAAGGCCTAAGTATAATTTTCTGAGGAAAGGAAGACGGTCCAAAATTCGGTCCAAAAATTTCAAATTCTCACTGGAGTCTATGACTCCAAAAAAGTTCCTTCTTCTACAGGATTAAGGCCCAAGCTGATTACCAGGGCCTATGAAGTTCTCCATGATCTGGCCCCAGTTCATGTCAGCCTCACCAGCTGTCCCTCTATGTGGGCAGATATCAAGAATTGGTGAAGTAGACATCTGTTATTTTTGCATTAGTCCAGTATCCCTTTCTCTTCCTTTTGGTAACAGCATCCTGACTCTGTTGGGAAATAATCTCACTCCCTCACTGTAGTTTTGGTGGAAATGTCAATCAAGGTTTCCCACCCTCTACTGGGCAAAGGAGATCTCTTACCCACACTCAAGGTAGGCCAACAAGGCAGAATCTCTTAAGAAGCTGAATCTTGAGCAGAATGATGTGAGGATGGGAAATGGTTAGAGCAGATTCATTCTGACTGTGCTACACTAAAGACATGGTTTATTCCTGCTACCTAGGTCTCAATCCCTGCAAACTCTCCCAGTGCTTCTTGGGGCTTCCTTAGGCCTGAATGCTTACTTCTTAAATTCTTTTATTCAACATCCTTCAAATACATGTCTTTTTCTGCTTCAATTAACCACTTTAGCCTTTTGTTCATCATTTTAATGGAAAAATACTTACTCAACTATGTGATGGTTAGTTGTATGTGTCACTTGACTAGGATATAGTAGTACCGTTATTCAAACACAAAATCTAGGTGTTGCTGTGAAGGTATTATGTAAATGTGGTTAATACCTATCATCAGTCAACTTTAAATGAAGGAGATTATCAATAATATGAGGGAGGCTCCATCCAATCAGCGGAAGGCCCGTAAGGGCAAAACTGAGGTTCCATGAAGAAGAAATTCTACCACAAGGCTGCCAGAGTTTCCAGCAGCCTCGCCCTATAGATACATAAAGACTTGCTAGGCCCCAAAACAATGTAAGCCAATTTCTTAAAATAAATCACTATACACACACACACACACACACACACAAAATGTATATATTTGTGTGTGTGTGTATCCTGCTGATCTGTTTCTTCAGAGAACCCTAATACAAACACCTACTATAAAATGGTGCTGAGAACAATTAAAAATCTGTTTCTGTTGCTTGCAACCGAAGAACCCTAAGTACTGTTATATATGTCCCTGAGGAGAAGAAAGTTCACAAAGAGCTCTCTGTTTCACACATGTGCTTATCTGTTAATATCAGAGCTCTAAGTAGAATTTTTAAATTCTAAACCTGATGGCAATCAAAATAATTTTCTAGATTTCTCCAAAGTACAGGGAAATTAAAGAATAAAGGGATGTTTAAGAAAGAAAGGGTGTCTAAAATAGTCAGAATGTGTGGGTTCCTTTACTCTAGTTCAGGAATCAGCGAACTCTGACCTATAGGCCAAATAGGGCCCACTGCCTATTTCTGTTTGGCCTATAAACTAAGAACAGTTTTTACAATCTTAAATGTCTTTTCTTAAATCAAAAGAAAATCAGTACTTCATGACATTTGAAAACTATATGAAATGCAAACTTCAGTGTCCCTAAATAAAGGAGACACAGCCATGCTCATTTATTTATATATGGTCTGTGGCTGCTTTTGCCCTACAGTACTGCAACAGAGACCATATGGCCCTAAAAACCAAATCATTTCTTATCTGGCCCTTTACAGAAAGAAGTTTGATGATCCCTGCTCTAGCTTACCAAAGAAAGCACTAATTTATCTCCAGGAGGAATGGGCAAGAAAAGAGTAATACTGTTAGAAAAGAAGATACAAGAAAAGGAATACATTAATTGTACTATTTATTGAGTAGTTACCATACCAAATACTGTTTTGAGCACTTTATACATTAATATTTCTAATCTTCACAACATCCCTATGAGGTAGAGACTATTATCCCCATTTTATTGATGAGTCAGAGAGGCTAAAACAAACTTGCCCAAGCTCAACAGATATAAATTACAGAACTGGGATTACAACTCTAGCATCTGTGCAGTTAACCACAACATTATACTGCTTCACCATTGACCTTCCTTGTCTACCTAATCTTCACTGCATTAATGAGTTGATTTTCCTTAGAATTCAAGTATTACAAACTGTAGATGAACCAGAACTGGAATAAATGAAGAAGTCTGTGGCAGTGCATTCCCTGGAGAACTTCTTGAGGGATTATAAAGATCTATGCCTATGACCCTTCTTAAAGACAGGAAACTGAGGAAGATGCTCCTTGGACTCAATCATTGCTTTCCTGGCTCCCACAATGGAACTCAGGAGCTTGAGCAAGCTTCCTTCCATATGCAGGCTAAGATAAAGCACATTCTCCTCCCACATGTCTTGCCTCATAGTGACCAATTAAATAAGAAGCTCTGGATAGTGGAGCCAGGATGTGGTTATTTCTCAAAGCTCCTCAGTTAATTTTAATGTACAGCCCACCCAGAATGGAGACGCATCACATCAGTATACCTCTCTCCTTTCAAGAGTGATGATGGAAAAAGAATCCAGGTGAGGGGAAGAGCAAGGTCAGAGATGGGGAACTTGACAGAACCTGTCTCTGAAGAATGGAATTTTTATTTAGTACCACAGTATAAGAGTAAAGAACATTTCTAGTCTTCATATCTCACCTCTATATCTGAAAATTAAAAAAAAGGAGATAGGAAAACAAAATATTCATATATGAACATATGTTTACACAGGAATTTCAGCGAACTAGTAATTATTATTTTTGCCTTATCTGCATTTTTTACTTGCTCTGTAATTTTTATGTGATCTGTTCTTTTTATAATGTATTACTTAGTTAAAAACAATGAGATTTTTAAAAACGTTGTGACTAGAAGATATTCAAGGACTACTTTAATTGTATTTTGAAGAGAAAAATAATTATATAAAAAACTAATAAAAATTACTTAATGCTTTCCTGAAAAGCAGTTTACTTTCTGCCAGGGCATAAAACATAGAATTCTCCCTACTTCTCTGTACAGTGGAGATCTATATCCCAACAAATTTATTAATAAATCTTTTCTACCAGATGGCTATTACTAAAATTAAAGTCTTACTGGTACTAATTTATCACAATACTTAGTGTGAGGAGAAAATATTTTAAATATGAATAAAATGTAAATATTTTGAAGTTTTACAAATATCAATGTCTATCACACATTCTAATTTTTACAATCATTTACAGAAATCTCATATAACATTTAGTTAAAATAAAATATCCTCCTGGGGCGCCTGGGTGGCTCAGTCGTTAAGCGTCTGCCTTCGGCCCAGGTCAGATCCCAGCGTCCTGGGATCGAGCCCCGCATCGGGCTCCCTGCTCCGCGGGAAGCCTGCTTCTCCCGCTACCATTCCCTCTGCTTGTGTCCTCTCTCTCGCTGTGTTTCTCGCTGTCAAATAAATAAAATCTTAAAAAAAAAAAATAAAATAAAATATCCTCCTTATATGGACTATACATTTAAATAAATTCTAGGTTTTTCATATGGCTTCAGGGTTCGGAAAACAAAGAAGTAGGCAATGCGGGTGGTAAGGCAGTACCTAAGCAATCATAAGTCTTGGCCAAAGGTCTAAAGTCATAATGAGTTAATGCTCAAACACGTGTTGTCATTTGTTTGCTCTTGTGATTCTGAGTAAAGGACCCAGCTTCGTGTATACTCAGAAAGTGTTTAAATTCTGCACCACAGAATAAAATTTCCAACCTAGTAAAATGGTAAGCCTCAACAGACAAAATCATATTTGAGATGCTAATTTTTTAAAACATACCATGCAAAAAAAAAAAAAAAAGATCATTACCATGAGGGACAGCAGATGGTTTTTCAATTCACTAAATAAAAAACCATGACCCAAAGCATGGAGAACTTCTGCAATAAGTCTAAGCTAGCTGCAGTGGCTACTCAACTCCAAGAGAGGCTACTCCTAGAAAACAGACCTGTCTGAATTACCTAGGTAGAGTATCGTTTATTATATTTATTATGATTAGCCTTCACCCTAGTGGTGAGTGTAGTACTCTCAGGAGGCATTTTTCATTACAAAGGTAAATGAACTCTGCCAGAACACTTAGAGCATTTCAAAGTCTCACTCAAGAGTGTTTCTTAAAAAAGAAAACTAGCTCATATAATTATAGTAGGGTCAGAATCAACATTTAAAGATTTTAGTAAATTGTGTGAGCACTTAAATTTAAAGGTGAAACTAGCTGAGAAAAATTTGCCCTATTTTTAAAAAGATTTTATTTATTTGTCAGAGAAAGAGAGCATAAGCAGAGGAAACAGCAGGCACAGGGAGAAGAAGGCTCCCTGCCAAAAAAGGAGCCCAATGCGGCACTGGATCCCAGGACCCCAGGATCATGACCTCAGCCAAAGGCAGACACTTAACCAACTGACCACCCAGACATCCCCAAATTAGCTCTATTTTTAAAAAAAAAAAAAGAAAAAAATATCTACTTTGAAAACCAAAACATACTTCTTTTGCAATGTTTAATGGTTTCCATAAAGAAACCTGCTTTAATCTAGCAAAAAACACTGATTAAAGATTCTGTGAAAATCGGGTGCTGATTCATAAGTATTGGCTAATATAATAACTATTCTGATATATTTTGAACTTTATGAGACTCTAAACCTCAGAAAAATGTATGAATAACTCTAAAGACAATATATAAAGGAATTCTATACAAACAAGCAGAAACAACATAGAAGGGCATACCTAAAATAAGTACTTACCAGAAATGTAAAAAGAGAAAGAGAATGTATTTTCTTTTAAAAGGAAGAAAAGTTGGATTGCAAACACAGTGTATGTCCAAGATACTGCAATCAATAAACCAAAGATGAAAAGGCATATTTGACAGAAATGTTGCAGTTCCAAATATTCTAGAAAGCTCACAGTCCAATAGCTTTTTTCTTTACTTTACAACTGTGAAGTGCTTTTAGAGTTCTGAATCATTGCTAGGCACTAGAAGTTCTCAAGCCTAAAACTGTAACTCCTCAAACATCTGTATTATTCTAGTCTAGTTAAAATACATATGCTTGTCTTCTAAAAAACAATAAAACAAAAAACCTAGCCAAACTTAACTGTAACTCGTAATCGGAAAAATATACACATTTGCTTACTTAATGGAATATTTTATATTTCCAGATATAAAAGCACAACAGTACAAAGTTACAGTAACTAAAATCTAGTAGCAACATCAGAATAAGCAAATAAGGATAGCCTAAAATAAAAAATTCAAGCCTGTAAAGTATTCCAACTCTTAAAGGACCCAACAATTCTCACACAAATGGGAATTTATGATACAGAGAAACCCAAGCAAACAAAGATGTATGCCAATGACAAAAAACAAAAACCAAGAAACAAAAGGTCTTTCAATAGAAGAATGGATAAATTACTGCACATCATTAATGGTGGTTGTCCTTGGGAAAGGGGCTTAGGGGCTCTAAGCTATACATACCAAAAAAATTTAAATGTACAGAATAATATAATTCTACTTCTTGGAATTTATCTTAAGGAAATAACTGAGAACGCAGGGAACAGTTCAACTGCAACGATACTCAGATCAAAGCTTTGATAATTTAAAAAAAAAAAAACCCTGAAAAGTACAAGGAATCACTTAAAGAAATGATGGTAAAATCATATAATGGAATACGATGCACTGATATTTATCTTTATATATTATTAAAGTATGTTCATTTTTCACAAAAAATTCACCACATATTTTTTTAGAGAGAGATGAAATATTGTGCATCTGACCTCATTTTTTAAAAGAAAAAATAAATATGCATTGAAAACCCCTGGGAAAGTTGTATACCAAAATATTAATAGGCTAAGAGGTAAAATTAGAGAGGTTTTTTTTAAGCTTATTGCATACATTCTCATCGGGGCAATATCACCCCCAAGGGGTGAAAACTGGCTACTGAGGGGAAAAAAAAAAAAGAAAAGAAAAAGAAAGGAAAAAAGGAAAACTCTTAGCATATAAAACACAAATTAATATACAATACCCAAACATAGAGTATATCTGTACTATTAAAATTTCATGGGGGTACAATTAGGAAAAAAATATCTGAAGACTGGGGCAGGGTAAGCAAGCAAGCAAAATGCCAAAAAGTTTGACAAACACTTCTTCACTAGTACTCTCAATTTTTCTACAATGAACAATTTTTCTACAATTTTTCTACAGCTTCATATTACTTGAGTTTTATTTTGTTTTTTAAGATTTTATTTATTTGTCAGAGAGAGAGCAAGCACAAGCACAATAAAGGGGAGTGGCAGGCAGAGGGAGAAGTAGGCTCCCCGCTGAGCAAGGAGCCAGATATGGGGCTTGAGCCCAGCACCCTGGCATCATGACCTGAGCTGGAGGCAGATGCTTAACCTACTGAGCCACCCAGGTGTCCAGTATTACATGAGTTTGGATAGTATATATATATATATATACTGAACTAATTACAAAGGGATATACAATGTAAGTTAAGACATAACATTAATTTTCATTTTTAAATATCAAATTTATTCCTATACTACTTTAAGTCTTTAAAAATATAGTACAGACTATTTGCTAAATACAATACTAAAATGAAAATAGAGAATGAGAACGTACTGCACCAGAAGCATCTGGGATCACTTGGAGCAGTAAACTACAGATTCTGCAGTAAACTAAATCAACTGAAAAGTAAACTACCTTTACTAAAAAGTAATCTACATTACTGAAGACCTAATAAAATCAAAATTTCTATGAATGGGGCTAGTGCCTTATATTCAATGAGGCATACTTATGTCATCATGCTGCCCCCATGGAAATATGTAATAACAGAAATGTTTTAATTTGGTCTAAGGGATTTTTTTAAATTATGTACTGAAGTGATCAAATTAACAAACTAAGAGCCTGGAATTTTGGAACTCCTACTAAACTCTTTTCCTTTAAGGAACTTGAAAGATTCAAATTTCTTCATAAACTATAAAACACCCTATTACTCACTGTCTCTACTGGGTACAAAGCACTGTGAAGAATATAAAATAGAAAAGCAATATTTATAAATTGCCACTAAAATAAACTCACTTCAGTTAAATCTGCAAAAACCAGCATTAACCACTGGCTTTCTCAAGGCACCATTAGTCACAAAGAAACAGTTTCTAATCTTACGATGCAAATTAAACAAGTAAGGAACAAAAGTCACTGTTGGATAATGATAAGTAGGATGCAGTCAGCTACACTCAATTCTCTAGTAAATATACTTTGTTGGCACATCAGCCTTGAAATACACAGAATTCAAAACTTTGCCTACACCAAATTAAACATTTCCCATGTTAAATACTCTGGGCTTAAAATATTAAGCCACCAATGCCAAAATTTATTGCATACATAAATAATAAAACTACCTAAGTGCACAGCTAATAATTCTATTTAAGGAAAGGAGAACACACCGGGATTAGTCAAAGTAGTGGATACAAAGTGTAAGATCCTGCTCCAGTCCATAGCAATCTTCTCCAATTTCTTACAGACATCAATGTCACCTTTTGGTGATGGTAATAATCCTTATAGTGGCAGCAATAATATTTAAGTGCTTTTTGTATGCCACATACACTTATTTAATCCTCAAATATTCTAAGAAACAGGTACTGTTTGTTTTTTTTTTTTTCCATTTTACAGATGAAAAGACTGAGAAATAAGAAGTAACAGCTAACAGGTACTATGGGCAATCTTTCACTGAGTGTTTTGCCAAATATTCTGTGAGATTTGGCACATCACTTGTATGCATAAATTTAAATCTTGTAATTAAATAATTATCCATAAAAGAGAATATAAATGAATGTAACTGAGGCAAACCTGAGTTAGAAGAATGGAACAAAAATTTTCCAAGTCATCATATCAAGTACTACAATGCTTTTCTAGTTTTTTTCTCACTCCTTACACCCAAAATATGACAACTTAGTTTTGCTTGTTTTGTTTTAAAGTACAGATTTTATTGTTATATATAATTCCATCTCAAGAATGCATCCTGTTTATTAATTCATTTGTAAAGCCTTTAAGCTCATTTTATCCCTTAAGAATCTTCATCTTTAAAAATTTCATTAAATTTTATTTCACATTCTATAATGAACCCATTTAAATTATAAGATATATGAATGATGTATAAAAATTCAGAAAATAAAAGGTTTAAAGAGAAAAATAAAGACCACCTATAATCCCAACTTCAACATAACAACTTTAGTCTTTTGGTATTTCCTTTTAGCCTACATATGAATAGGCATTTTGTAAAACTAAGAAGTGATATTATCTAAACATCAATGATGTTTATTTCTCTCTAAACAATACAGCACTTCTTAAAAATAGTGCAGACAAATCCAATTATGATTGATTTTCTACAAAACACTTTGGCTTACTGGACTTAAAAAGTAGTCTGATAAACTGAGAAAATTAACCAAGGTGAAGAGGAGATGGCTGGTCCTTTATAGAAATTCTCTCTCTTCCACGTATTTGATTATTTAAAAAAAATCATTTTTAAATTTCACTCATCAAATAAGCATTTTTTTTCATACGTCCATCTTCAGCACATAGAAACATTGAAAACATGGTTATGGAAATGTTGTGGCTACAAAAGATCAAAACCCAGTTCACTGGAACCCAAGCAGAGCCAGCTAAGAACACCACAAAGTGATGATTCTTTACATCCAATATCGAAGGCCTATTGCTTACACACACATGCAAGCAGCTGGTACTGAGTGGTGACACAATCTCAAGCTTGTTCTACTGATGACAGAAGTCCAAGTTGAAAGCATAATGGGAATAGCAGAATGACTACATCATCTAAAACCCCTCTACTCATGGTTTCAACTGCAGATTTTGGTTGGTTCTTAGAATTTTAATGCTGTCATATTCCTATGTGAAAATTATGACACTGGAGTACTCTGAGAAATCAACGAATATTTATTTAAAATTCAAAGGGATGTGGAGCGCCTGGGTGGCTCAGTTGGTTAAGCGACTGCCTTCAGCTCAGGTCATGATCCCGGAGTCCCAGGATCGAGTCCCTTATCAGGCTCCCAGCTCTGCGGGGAGTCTGCTTCTCCCTCTGACCTTCTCCCCTCTCATGTTCTCTCTCTCTCTCTCTCTCAAATAAATAAATAAAATCTTTAAAAAAAAATAAAGGGTATCCTTTCTTTGAGGTGATTAAAGTTTAAAAAAAAAAAATTCAAAAGGATGTTTTACAATGGAGTTTGTCCTAAGTGTGAAACTCTACTCAAAAGACACAAAAACTTTTTTTAAAGAATATATTATTTGACCGATTTTGAGTTACTAAAATTTCAGTCTTACCATTTGAATGTAAAAGAAACACCATCAAAATAACCTACCACCTGAAATTCTAAACAAAGGTGGGTCTAAGACAAGATTCACCTTCTAAGCTCATTTGCCCCTCATTTTTCTTAATCTAATATTCTCAAATAATTAAATTAATAAACGTTTCACCCACAATTTTCAGATATATACATCTATAGATCTGTTACTTGACTTTATATGCAAAACAATTTTCCAAAGCATGAAAATCTCATTCCAGGAGTCATGTATGCCCTTACTAAACCAACTTTATGATTAGAATAAAGAGCAGCAGAATGTACAGTAAAGCAATCTAAAAGTCATAGAGGAATCTAGCAAAAAAATCCAAAATAACAAAAAGAGCACTTCAAGGACACCAAGAACTAAAATATCATACAAACTTACCTTTTATAGACCTGTCATCTTATAAACTTAAGTCTCGGACAACTGCAAAGATACTTTTTTTCAACTGCAAAGATATTTTAAAATATGTTCCTTCTTCACAAAAACAACCCAGTTCATTCTATCTAGATTTACTGTACTGTACTCCCAACTCAAACCAACAAGACAGATCCCATATTCCATGAAATAATGATACTGCCACACATGGTAAAATTCATCATATACTCTCTGAAGGTCCTGTAGGCCACCATATCTAAGTGTTTTTACTTGTTCAACATTAATTTATCTCACAGCCCATGTTTCATCAATTTCATTTGTTTTTGTGAAAATAAAATTCTTTTCCAGTCTATTATAGCAACTTCCGTGTATTACCCATTCTCCTACAGTTAATCCTGTATCATAATTACTTCCCTTTTGAGACCTTCCACTAAAATAGCTTCTTTTACTTTCTAGATTACCTGTATCTGCTTTCATCCCTTAGGCATCCATTTCTATTAGGTATTCATTTAAAAGAATTCTAAACTTAAATTTATTAGGATATTAATTCATTTGAAGAATTAGAAGAAGCTTTATAAATAAGTAGTTCAGAGATCTCCTACTACTATTCTGCCTAAATATGCCCTCCCACACCACTGAAACAGTCAGAGGTTAGGAGGACAACTTATGTTGACTACACAGACATTTGACTACTGTTTTTCCACCACCTCAGTTCAGAAAACCACTGTAAATTTTTAAGTTAAAAAAAAATTAAGAGACACAGAACCAAGAGATGATATCTTGAACGTTTTAAAAGCTAAAAACGTTACAAACCAGTCAGTTAAAATCTAAGTGAAAAATTATACTTTCCAAGTCTGTGATCTTTTATTTCCCTCCTCAGAATTTGTACTCTGTGAATGATTTAAGTAACTTACACCTCATGGATGGGTAGGGGAGTGAATTTTATAGGAAAAAAAAGCGAAGCCAATCATTTCTGAGTAGTTTTCTAGACTTGCCTAGAAGAAAAACGATGTGTTACACTGAAGAAATGATTGTAAGGATATAGGGATTTCAACTACTCATTCATTCATGTTTGCATATAAGCAAAATACAAATATTTACTGACCACCGACTGTGTGCTTTGTAACGCGGTAGTCCCTTCTGGGAGTTTGCAATGAGCATTACCCTTTATCATTAGAGTTTGTTAATTTTTATAAGTTATACAATTACTTTGAGTTTTATCATCTGTAAAAAACAATATCTATGTTTCTGATTTGCTGTACAGATTAAATGAGATGTAATAACTTCACCTTCAAAAAAATATTACTCTCCTTCTCTCTGTAGGTCCCTTTACAGATTAAGGTATTGATCAGTGGTTTTCAACCTTACTACAAAAAATCTCTTTTCTCCACAGATTCCACATCTTTACAGATTTTTGTCTATTAGTTGCACTGACATTTAATTAACTAGATAAGAATAGCTAATCAGAAGTCTTAAACTGTCAAAGATATAAATATTAATGAAATTCAATGTTAGGTTCTTGAGGAGCAAGCATGATGTTTTATTTCATTAACAGCTTACATATCACAATATGTAATAATGATTTGTGATAATTAGTCACAAAGATTTGAGTCAATATAATTATTGGTCAAAGCAAAGATATATAATATTTCACCTGTTTAAATCTATTGTGAGAACATATATGATTTTCATTAGGCTTTTTACAATACTGAGAATAATTAATTCCTTTCTCTGCAGACCCTTGAGAAAAACACAATTTACATACCATGTTAGTGATTTTCTATGTCTAGAGAAACTAAATCAGTAGGCTACCCTACTGATTTAAGCCAGGGTCTTCAGTAACACCAACTTTAATTCAAAAGTTACACATATTTATCTGTAAGTATGTAGTGATATCCTGTGTCTTCCCTTTGTATTTATAATAACGAAATCTAAATGCTCCACCAAAGACCCATGTGATTTGTCTCCTGCCAAACCCATCTACCAGTCTCTTCTCAGCTTATCAGGATGGCTTTCTTAAACATAACTTGCTGCTTCTCACTTAAGGGCTTTTGTACTAACTGGGTTCACTCTTTCTGCAGATCATCACATCTAGCTTTTTGTCATTCAGTCTCAAATTAAGTATTATCATCTGAGTTTCCCTCAACACTCAATCTGAAGCTTCTTCATGGTATTTGTGACCTCTGAAATTACCTTGTTCACTTATTTACTATTTCTCTCCAAGACCACCAAACCCCACTTGTATAAAGAGTGACATGACAGCAAGTCTTATTCATTGCTCTCTCTCTCTAGTTCCTAGAATAGTACGAGGCACCCAATAATCAAGCAATAACTATTTGTTGGGTCACTAGCCAAAATGTTTAAGATTGTTTTGGAGAAAGACTGATTTCTTAGTCAACAACTTATACTTAGCACTCAAAATTGCTAATCCAAAAGAAATAAAAAATGTTTTTGACTACAAAGAATAAGAAAAATGTATACAACATTCTATTCAACAAGTGAGCTTTATTTTCTTTTATTTCTATTTCTATCCTTTTGAATAGAATATGAAAATCTATTAATGTGTCACGCACTTCATATGTCACCTCATGTAAAAAGAAAATGAATTTTTTAATTTCAGTTTTACATTATATACTGAGATATATAATGTATAAAATTGTGAATTTTCTTATAATCATATGCCATGAACTACCAGCCACTCAATCTAAAAACTTATTTTTCCTGCCAAGATGCAAGCAGGACAGCTTCTAAGAACGTAAAACATAGAAACTGGGAAGGCCATAGCTGCCTTAACAGCTGACAGTGCCAGAATGGCCCAAACCAGGGAAGCTCCTGCTCTCAGCTATAATGGGTTGGGAAGGAGGGAACAATAGAGTGATCAGACCTAGGAGAATAACTGTAGCTCTGATTTCTGTCAACAAACAGAAACATCTTCAAACCAAATCAAAAGAGATGCAATTAGAATCTTATAGTTCAATACATTATATAACTGTTTTGAATACCTGAGGTCTCTTTAGCAAATGAAGTATCATTCAGTTGACAAGATAATGGGCTTTTGCAGTTTCACATAAGAAAAACATAGTATTTGTAGTAAGTAACACACACAATCCCAATACTATGTGCTACATTTACTTACTAATTTAAAAATATTTTCAAGAATACTTTTAAAAGCAAGAGATTTAAATGAAAATAACTAATAACAAAGACTTTAATTCTGAGTTTACAAAGTATTTGAACACTAAAAGAAACATTAAAGATGTAACAACTCAGTGGTTTAAAAAATGCAAACACCTTGAAAGTATCACAAACCCACATTTATTTTTTAAAAATTGGGTGTTGCTTCTTTCACAGCTCATGTGAGTTTACTTACCAGGCACAAAGAAACATTAATATCAGTCTATAGGCTAACCTGCTTACTTATTACTCAGCCAAGTGGAAAGTGCAATTTAGCATTGAGCTAGAGCCAGGTACCAAAATGACTAAGAATGGCACGTGTAAACTTTTTTTTTAAATTAAGAAATTAAAGAGGGGAGGAGAGAAGTACTAAAAGTAGGATTTCCTCTAAAGATCACATACTCAATTTTCTATTTTTCATTGCTCTGTATTTCACTGGCAGTATTCTAAGCTGCTTAACAAGAAGCCTGTATTTCACTTTTCATCACTTCTGCTCCCGTAACTGATGCTTCTGAAGTCCAGGTGCATGGACAAATGCTCAAAAACACATGCAGAATTTAACCTTACACTGAAGTATTTTAAGATAATACCTCTGGAAATGTGATGTCTAAAACTGAGGAGTCTTTGTTAACTAAGGACTTAAAATGCTAAATAAATAACATTTCCACCGACTATCCATTTGTCGAAGAGCATAAGCACATACTTTTCACAGATGAAATAATAGGAATCTTTTACCCTTCAGTTAAAAAAAAAAAAAGTATCAACAACGAAAGCACAGCTAGTCCCATCTTCTCTCAGTGGTTCCAAACTCCATGTAGACTTTCCCTTAGGCTCAGGCTATTTCCTTTGAATTTCATCTCCAGACTGAGTACAAAGACCCAGAGTTTTTGACAACAATGACTCCCAGCAACTCTCCCCAAAACCTACCCTCCTGTTTTCCATTAAACCCTCAGATTTGCCTTACCTTTATTATTAAGCCAGCCTCCTTGCCCTCAGTCCCTTTCTCAATTCACTCTGTACTCTGTAGACAGATTCATCTATAAAAAGATGAATGCTCTGACTGGGTCATTTTCCTCATACCAAAACTTCTTGTGCTCTTGAATAAAAGTCTATACTTTTCAACCTAAAATTCAATGACTTCTACAGTCTAGCCCAACAAATCTTTATAGCCTTATCACCATATTTTCTAGTTATACAAGCTCAGGCTTCTGTCAATCAACCCCCTGTCCTCCAACTTGTCCTGAACTTTCTATCTTGGCTCCTGCCATTCCTACCATAAAGAATGTCTACCACTCCCCTCCAGCTGCCACTGCTCATGGCCCTTTTGCATCTCTGCATTCACTCATGTAAACAGGGACACACAAATGATATCTGCCCTACCCCCCAACAAGGGCAAAACCCCCCAAATTTAACAACAGCTGGCTCTTATTAAATGCCTACTACATGCCAAGCAGTTAGTTTTACGCATTATTTCTAATCCTCTTCAACAAAATTATGAAGTCGGTATTATTATTCTCCATGTAAAGATAAGAAAGCCAAAGTTCAGAAACATCAAATCATATATTTAGTAAGTCATCTCACATTATATACTCAGTAAGTTGCCTTAAATCATAGACTTAGTAAGTAGCAAAGCAAGGATTTAAACGCAGGCTGCCTAAGTCCAGAGACATTGCTCTAAACCCTAAGTTGGTTGGCTTTTTTTTTTTTTGGGTCTAAACTATGTGACTACCCCTTTCATCTATCTGAAATTTAGTTTTACGTGATATCTTCACTTACTACATACTATACAATAAGCTTTCTCATGTTTGCCAGTTTAGTAAAGGGAGAACATTAAAATGCTATTTCTTTCCAATAAAAGAACAATGCTCAAATTGCAACTTCAAGGAATGTCTTTTTTTGGTCACAAAGATTACTTTCAACTAAGATATTTTCAAAGAAATTCATTCCAACCAACTTTTTCAAAGATGACTGCAAATTACCAATCATACATTATGATGGTTTTACAGATTATTAATAAGAGGATTTTGCGAGTACCACCCATGTATTGTAACAGATATCTATCAAATTGGCAAAGATTGTAAAAACTGACCTACTCAATGCCATTGAAGGTGCAGTGAGACACACACTCTTATACACAGGGTAACCACCCTCTGATCCAGTTATCCCACTTCTGGGAATCTATCCTAAAGGAAGAAAAAAAAAACAGAGATGCAATCAAAGATAAATGTACAAAAATGTTTGCCCCAGTGTTATTTAAAATAGTAATATTATAAAGAATCAACCTAAAAGTCCCAAAGTAGGAGACCAATATCCTGTTCAGAGAAAAACGCAGGAAAAAACAGTATATATAAAAGTGTAATTCCATTTTTTTTTAAATTTTAAAAATCTGTACAAGCAAGGAAACAACTAGAAAAATGTACATTCAAATGTCAGTAGTAATTATTTCTGGGTGATAGGTTTATAGATGATTTTCAATTCCTTCTTTACATTTACGTTCTTTGCAAAATTTGCCACAATGGAATATGAATTACTTTAAACAAGAAAAAAAAAAAATGTAAGCAGCTATACTCACTGAAAATGATCCTGAACCTACAAAGGCATGTTACTTGGAAAAAAAACACTTCCCAGTGCAAAGAAAATTTCAAACTATTTCGTTTCCACCTCCTGTTAGCTCACACTTACTTTTGGACTGTGTAAAGAATGTCACTCAAAATTCAGTAGTATTCATGAAATTGTACAAGGTTCACTATCTAAAAGTCAGCCAATGCTTCAACAGAAAGCACCACCGTTAAATGAACTGTTTTATTGTATGTCTATTGAGATTAATAAATGTCCACTTAATCCTAACTCAAAACATGCAAAAGGGAAAAACCAAAACTATTCTTGTTTTGCAATGTGACTATGTATACTGTTGTTGCCTTACAAGCCCATCATAGTTAGGTCTGGAGTGGGGAGGAACTTGAAAATAAAGCTGGCAAGTTACCAATATTCACTAAAAATGCACATAGATGCATTTTTTTTTCCTACATGCACATTTCTGTTCTAGGGCAGAGTTAACTTTAGTGACAAAGATGATTTTTATCAGTGTAGAAAAAAAGATTAAACTGTTCTACAAAAAAACAAAAGCACAACAACAACAAAAAACCTTCTTGCATTAAATACGGATTTAAAATTGCCAGCTGAACCAGGAGGAAAAAAAAAAATCCCTACCATTTGGCATTTATGCAGAAAAGCAATTTGCCAAAATAAAAACAAAAACAAGTCTTGAAGTAAAACAGGCATTAAGGAAAAAAATTCTTATTTTACTGTATTTTAAACTGGGAAACTCGTTTGCTTATAATACTAAAAAGCTGTTAGAAAATAAAGCTGGGGGGGGTGTTCAGAAAATAATATCACAGAAATAGTTGTTGAGCAACTAAGAGAAAATTTAAAGTATTACATTGATGTTACTTAGAAAATGAGTATCATTCTATTTCCATTCTACTATGAAAATACAACATTTATTTATAAAACATATGTCAGGTTCTGGCAAACAAAATAAATTACTAGACTATAAATTCCTTATAATAGAAGCTACAGACTCACATCTCAGTTTCCATCAAAGAACCTAATATTGGGTCATGCAAACATCTGTTCAATGACTGAATCTGAAATCTATTAATAAAATCATGCAACATTTTTACATGCATTCAATGGAATGGAAAAGGTAGATCAAAAGACATCAAAGATTTTGGGCTAGATACTGAAAACTACATAAAATCCAAAGATTAGTGTTAAATTTCAACTGCTAAAATACTTAAGTTATGGTTGCTTGCTTATTGTTTTATATAATACAGCCAACTTGTCTAGAACAGAATTATTCTGTTCATAAATGAATTTTTAAATATCATTGAAAATACAGTGAATGAATTTACTCTTCAGATTATACATCTGACTGATCTGAAATGTTCAGTCTGCCAGTAAGAGATAATTTCCTACTCCTAACTTAGAATCTTACAAGGGGCATTTGGGATTTGGCCAAAGAAACAACTGCACCCAGTTCTTTGTGCCTCTCTTACTTTTACACTTTTGTGGTTGATAACTAAACCACAGTTCTATCCTGAGCAAAGTTATTTCTTACATCCAGAATAAATGTGTGTAACATGGCAATGCAAACAACCATGAATGTTATAGGTATATATACACGTGTGAGTTCAAAGTAACTTACTTCAAGCTTTACTTAATCCAACAGTATCTTTTACCAGTTACAATATATAGTTTAGTATATTCCTATTCTTATGAAATATGAACTAACTTAAATATATCCGAAAACCAAACACAGAGTTACATATTTAATTCCAAATTTGGTTAACTTTATCATTCCACACTTTCAACCAATCTTTAGCAATGGAAACTATATAGGATAGAGACAGAAAACTGGGTATGCAAAAAAATTTTTTTACCAGATTTCTCTGGAATTATCCTAAATAAGTAAGTCATCTGTACCTTTATAAAAAAAAAACAACACCATTAACTCATCTACTAAAGTTTATTTCATAAAACACATTTAATCCTCTCTGTGCATGTATTTCTGAAAATCACATTAAAACCATTTAAGTACACTATTTTTTGTTTCAACTCCACCTTAATCATCACACACAATTTCCTCTTCTTATTGGTGAGTGTATGTACCTTCTACGTCTAAAAGGCCTATTTTCAAGCGTAAACGAGAGCATGGCATAGTTCTCTGTTGAACTGCTTTGCTGATCAGTACATCATGATAAGCTAAGCTTATAGGTCCAATACTCTTCTGGATCATTTAACTTTGAAACATACTGGCCTCTTAACCACTCATCTCAAAACTGTGAGAAGCGGACTGTAAAGAGTATATGAATCATTCGGTGTCCATAACCACTATTAAAAAAATTCATAACCTGAATGGGCCAATATTATCTCTGTACACGAAAGACTGAAAAGCACATAAAAACTACCACTTGTAATCCCCAAATTTCATGCACAGAAAAAGGGGGTGGGGGGGAGTAAATGCTTCATCTCAGTAACATAAGAAAGTTTAAATATATTTATGTTTAACACTAATCACTTCCATAAGATGTGAATTTAGCATTAAGTCATGCAGCAATATATGACATCAGAATGGACAGAAAATACTTGGAAATACACCATAGCTCTTTTTAAAGTTAATGAGTTTAATGTGAAAAGGAACATCAGGAGGAAGTAAGATGGTATTCACAATTTTAAACTCACCACAACATTAATATATAAACGGTTTATACTAATTTTTTAATTGAACTTCTAAAATAAGAGAATTTTAAAACTGGGAACTTAGAAATTATTTGAGCTTCAGTGAACATCTGCTGGACCCCTAGCATGTGTCAGACACAGTGCTAGGTGCTCGCAGGTAACTCAATTATTCAACTCACTCACTTTAGAGATGGTGGAGTTCCCTGCTCATGCCCAATCAAGCCATCTAGATTTCAGAACCAGAAATGCTGAGCAATGCCCTCACAGTGGTATAATTTCTACTGAAACAGACCAGTATCATTCTCCCTTATAAACTAAAATGTCAAAGATGCAATGCTAACCTTATTTAACAAAACAATAGTTCATGTGTTTTGAATAATTATAAAGAATTACAACAAAATTCAACTAAGTACTAGTTGCATAATTTATTGCAAAGAACAAAACATGGGGCTGACAGTTATAAGATTCTAAAGACATACAAAACAGAAATTAAATTGCAGATATCATTTAAAAATCCCTTTGTAAAAAAAAAGAAATTATCAATACGAAAAATTAGATGCTTGATTGGAATGTCTATTTTATAGAAAAAGATCATCAGCCATATAATAACAAAGTTCATGGACGGTAGTAAACTTGGGCAAGACTTTAAAGTTATTTGACAATTAGATTCTGAATAATGACACAATGTAAAACTCCCTGAGGACAAAGACCCTGTCTAATTCATCTCTGTATCCCCAACAATTAGCACTCCATTGTTAAATGTTGGAGAGGTAAACTAACACATGAACTCTAAATTCAAACAACTGGAAAATTCAACCTAACAATCTAGAAGATTTTTCTTTTATAACTCAAATTATTTCAAGTACTAAATAATAGTCAACATAAGTGACATTGGCTTAACACTAAATCAAAAACTGTGGCTATCACTTTAACTAGTACAACATACTCTTTGAAGGAATTCACAGATACATCAAGAAGACAAGTAAATTCATATACTTTGATTCAGCAGTCTTTCCTCTGGAAATCAATCCCAAGAAAATACTCCAAAAGAAAATGTTGCAGACACAAAAGTGTTCATTTCATTGTAATTTTAGTAAGGGGAAACTGAAACTACCTATATGCCCAGCAACAGGTAGATGGACTATTTTGCAATATCTGAAAAAGGCGTACAAATAAAGATTATCCTCCTAATTGGTCTTCCTGCTTACACTCTTGCCCACCCCAACTCCCCCACCAAGTTGATTTCCACAGAGCAGCCAGGATTCTCACAAACTCTTCTCCCTAAAACCTTCCAATAGTTGATTGCCCATCTCAAAGTAAAATCCAAAGTTCTTACCATGACCTAGAAGGCTCAGTTACTTCTCTAACCTAAATCTCTCTCATTCCCTCTTGCTTACTGTCTTCTCAAAAGGCCAAGTAGACCGAGGGGATCTTTGCACTTGCAGTCCCCTCTGCCTATAACCTTCTTCCCCAAGAGAGCACACCTACTCACTTCCTTCAGGTCTCTGCTCCAGTCTCATGCCTTCCCTGCCACTGCTTCTCTCCTTCCCCTCACCCTACTTTATCATCTAACATATTCTGCATTTATTTGGTTATGGCCCATCCCTTCTGCTTAGACTATAAGCTCTCTGACAACAAGAACTTGATTTTATTCACACAATAGGCATTCAAAAAGCATTTGTTGAATTAGTATTAAATGTTGATACAATAATTAACTACATGAAAAATCATGCATATAAACAAGCTCGGAAGAGAACGGGAAAAATGAATAGTTTGATGTGTGAATGTTTTCAAGCTGATCATATTACTAAGGAGTTTGTACAATAAAAATTCTAAGTCGGCTGTGATAATGATTTTAGGCTGCCAAAAGTAACTACAACAATCTTATTTCCTTGGAAGCCATTAGTGTATTAGCTTAAAATTGACTGGTAGTAGTTATTAGTGAGTGACAACTTTTCCTCATAAAATTGTAATAACAATTACTCTTAAATCTTGTTCCTAAAGACCCAAAATTTAGTCTGTTAAGTATCGACACTGTCATTCTTGAGGCCACACAGAAAGTGAACAAAAGCTTTTAAACAGTTTTAATATGCAACTGAATAATACTCAGGGATTCCAGTTTGTTTTTGAGACAGGTATCTATGTTTGGCTTCAAAGCGACCCTGATACTGAATGCAAAATTTTGTGCTTAAAAGTCTATTACTTTTTTTTTCCTAAGGAGAGAGACTATGTATTTCATCATAATCTCAAAGGTGTCAGTGGCCTAGAAAAGGTTAAGAATTACTATTTTATATTGGAAGTAAAGTACAATATTTTAATCTAAGCCACCTCTCAAAAGGACAGAAGATATATATCTAGCCACATCTTTGTAATCATTCATCCACGAAATACCAATTGCCTACGTTATGCCACACACCGTGTGATCCTCAATACCTTACATCTAATCATATTTTGCAGTACATGATTGAAAATACCAAGGAAACAAGGCTCAGTGAAACACCAGACTAAAAAATAATTTCAACCAATGCAAATATAATTTCCAACAGAAAGTGTTATAAGAAATCATAATAAAGACAGAAGGGGGCTCCAGGCCTGATTTAGTGTTTATTATGTCAAAATACTGCAGATATCAATTACATCAAAAGGAAAGAAAAACTACACATACGCATGCCCGCCTCCACACACTGACAGGAAACCAGAAGAAAGTTTCCAAATCCTGTTTCTAGCAGCATCCCTTGTGAGACTGGCCTGCAGAATGCTTTTGAAGGTAGGCGCCCCACGTTAAAACCAAGAGCTGCTACTTTACTCTTACCGTGATAAAAACAGAAAGAATCATCATCCCACACCCAGGAAGCAGAAAACTGTGGCCACCTGTAAGGCTGTGGCCCATTAACCTCCTGCCCTGTTATTCCCTTTTTTCTTACACCCTCTTCCCTTCAAAGCAGTGACAAAACCATCTTCCCTTCCAAAAAAGGAATTCATAACTCAACGTTAGTTCTTTTTTCCAAGAGCTCAAAAGGTCCTCCAAACTCTTGGTACTTAGCCCTGCGAGAAGATTCCATTTTTCAGGCACAAGTGTCTTCCCTCACCTTCTCCCTGTAGCAGCAAATTACACAATTCAGCTGAAGACACTGTCCTTAACTTCCTGGGGGGACAAGCAACACTCCTACCAGCCCCAGTCTGAAGGAAGCCAAGAACCACACGGTGACCCCTTCCCTAACAAAATTCAGGGAAGAAGCAGAGACCCAAAAGGGGCAACGCCGAAAAGGCGAACACATGGCAGGCTACGGAAGACGTGGGGGAAGAGGGCGGGAAAGGGGCCGGGAGGCGGAGTGGTATGTAGAGATGTCAGCCCTCTGCACTGGGGGAATAAAGGAAGCAAAGGGAGACCCCGACCCTGACAGAAGTGAACGCAGAGAGGGCAACGCTCCCGTCTACCCGCACCTTCTCTAGCAGAGGAAGGAGGGCAGAAAATTCACCCAACCCTCCACCCCCTCTTCGCGTGACCCCCAAGGGGAGAGCTGGGTTTGAGGGAAGGTCTGACCCTAGTCTGGGGACATGCAAGAAGAGGAAAAAGGCAACGGTGTCCAGTCCTCTGCATCTCTCGGGCAGTGAGTGGCGAGGGCGCTGTGTCCGAGGAGGTGGCGAGGGAAACGGGCTTGTGCCATGACACCTCGGGGAGTTGGAGGGTGGGGGACACAATGTCCTCTTTCTCTCCCACACCCGGCCCGGGCCCCTCCCGTCCGTCTCCCGCAGGCCCAGCCACAGTCGACCGGCTTGGTCCGCGGGCGTGGTTGGCTCTGGCCCTGGCGGTGGCGACAGGGCCTCCTGGAGCCCCGGCCCCTCCCGCCGGCCAGGCCCCCGGGCCGCCGCCCCGGACACCCAGGGAACGCGGAGGAGGAAGGGGGAGCCAGGGGACTGACCAGCGACATGAGCCGCCTCAGCCCTGGCTCGGCCGACCTGCGCCCCCCGCTCCCTCTGGGGCCGACTAGGGCTCCCCGCCCCTCACTCACCCCCGGGTCCGGCGCCTCCTCCACCTCCTCCTCCACCTCCTCCCTCCTCTCGGCCGTGGCTCCTGCTCCGGCTCTGCGCGGCGGCGGCGGCGGCGGCGGCGGCGGCAGCGGCGGCGGCCTCGAGAGCGGCGGCGGCGGCGCCTCCAGAACGCGCACGCACGCAGCACGCAGGCTCCGCCTCCAGTTCCGCCCCGCCCCTCCGAGTCGGCGCCGGCGAGCCTTCGGCCCCGCCTTCCCCGCGGCTTTCCGGAGTCGCTTAAAGGAGCCGCGCGGAGAAGGGTTGTGAGAGCTGAGAACCGTGTGGGAAGAGCGGGAAATTGGGGCCTTGCCCAGGGGTGGGTGGGAGGGTGCGTAAGGCGGGAAAAGAAACGCGGAAGGGTCCGAAGATTCAGGAGGAATAGAATTTTGGAGGGAATGCAATCATTCAACAAGTACTAACTGAGCACCTAGTAAGTGCCACACTGTTCTAGAAGCAGGGAATAACCCCATGGGCAAGCAGAGGCCCTCGGGAAGCTTGAATTCTGGTGGGGTGGGAGAGAGGAGGCAGACAACAAACAAGTAAACAAAAATTTCAGGTAATGATAAGTAGTATGAAGAGAAATAAGGCCAGGAATGGGGTGACTTTATAGCTGGCCAGATACTGCCCTGCAGAGGAGACCTTTGAGCACCTATCATATACATATGATATGAAGGAGTGAGCCTAGCAAATACCTAGGGTGTGTGTGTGTTGGGGGGGGGGGCGGCGGTAGGATTTGAGGGGACAGGCTTTCCAAGCTGAAAGATAATCAGCCATAAACTGAGAGGTGAGAATAATCACCCGCTAGGTTGCAGGAACAGCAAAAGGCCATAATGGCTGAGTGGAACCAGCTAGCCAGAGAGCAGCGGTGGTTAAGCCCTGAGATGTGGAAGGACTAGATTATGTGGAGCCTTGTGGGCTGTCCTAAGAGCAACTGAAAGCCATGGGAGGGTGAGCACGGGAATGACCACATCTGATTCACATTTTTAAAAGTTATTCTTGCTAATATGTGTAAAATACACAATAGGGAAGCACAAATGTCCACAAGAAGACCACTAAGGATGTTGTTGGTGGTAACTTGGAACAGGATGGCACTAAACGAGTGAGAAGGCTATTCAGATACATTTTGAATCAGAATGGATTTGGCAGAAAGTGTGGGAAGGAACAAACATCATGGATGATTCTTAGATTCAGGTCCTGAAGGATGGGTTAATGGTGGTGCCATTTCATAAGATGGGGAAGAATCAAATAGGAGAAATTTGGGGGTGGGGGAAATCAGGAGTTCTGTTTTGTACATGTTATACTTCCTTGTTATTCATCCACATGGAACATTGAGTACCACAGTTGAATAAAATTTGGGATTCATCAGCCCATAGATGCTTTTTAAGCCCGAAGTCTACATTAAAGCACTTAGGGGGACTCCTGGGTGGCTCAGTCAGTTAAGCGTCTGCCTTCGGCTCAGGTCATGATCCCAGCATCCTGGGATCGAGTTCCATATCGGGCTCTCTGCTTGGCGGGGAGCCTGCTTCCCCCTCTCTCTCTGCCTGCCTCTCTGCCCACTTGTGATCTCTGTGTGTGTGTCAAATAAATAAATAAAATCTTAAAAAAAAAATAAAAATAAAAAGCACTTAGGGAGGGAGAGTAGCTGGAGGAGAGCCCTAAGAGGAATCCAACACTTGGAGATTAAGGAGAAAAGGAGGAGGAGCTACCAGTCAGATCAGAGGACTACTAGGAAAGGGTGAGTGACGGAAGATAAGAAAATTGTTTCTGGAAGGTGGGAGTCATCACTCTTATCAAATACTGCTGAAACAAGTAAGCTGAGGACAGAGTTTGAACAGTGGATCTGGCCGAATGAAGGTGACCGATGTCCTTGATGAAAGCAGTTTCAATGGTGTCACAGGGGGAGAAAGTCTGATTAGGGTGTGTTAACAAGAGCCTGGGAAGTGAGGAAGAGAGAGTGTTTATAGCAAGTCTAAACAGCTCTTGAGGACCTTTGCTGTAAAGAGCAACTGAGAAAAGGATAGTAGCCCCAGGAGTATTAGGGATCAAGGGAGAGTATTTTAAGATGGGAGATGTTCCTTTGTTGGTATGCTGGACCAATTAAGAGAGGTGAATGTGATGGAACAGAAGGCAAGAGGAGACAAGCGGAGGAAGATTGTCCTTAAGAAGATAAGAGGCAATGAGACCTAGTGTAGAAGTGAAGGGGTGGCCTTGGATAGGAGCAAGGACAGTATGTTCACACAGTATTTGGGGGGCAGAAGGCAAAGTCTGTGGGTGCAAATGCAGGTAGGTCAGGTGGTCCATTTGGTGGTGGCATGCTCAGGCCACTGCGGAGCAGGAGGGGCCAGGAGCTGAAATCCAGCCCCTGTTCTGCCCAACCAGCTGTGAGCCAAATCCACCTGGAGGAAGGGGGGGGGGGGGCACCTTTTGTAATTACTCCACCTGGAGGAGTGGTGCCTTTTAGCCATCCTCTCCACCCTCCTATACACACACACACTATGCACATTTTCCCAGGTTACAGAGTACTGTATGTGCCGACTACCTCACTGGGTCTGAGGAGACAGAGCTGGGCTGAGTGCTTTCTTGTACTCTATGCAATGAAAAACTGAATGGGGAGGGGCTATTGGCTATTTAAAGAACTAGAAGCCGGTGAGCAAGAATTCCCCTGAAGGGTGGAAGAGTTCCTAGAGAAGTATAGTATGGACAGCGCTGAGGGCCTTCTTGAGCTGGTGGTCCTATGTTTAAAGTGAGAACTTTCAGCAAGGTTGTGTGGTTTTCTCCGGTCACATGCTCTTGCTTGCGGGACTGCAGGAGAGTTGGCCTTGACCAGGGCTGGGTTTACTGATGAAAGTCAATGAGGGGGTAAGGGAGTCTACACCAGGGAGTGGTTATAGTGGCAGACCTTGGAGTCTCAGCTGGAAGGGAAGAGAGGCAGACAAAAAAGCAGTGGGGTCAATCGTTTGGTGTTGCCTGTGAGAAAGAATAATTTAAAAGGAAGAAGTCGAATAAGTGGGGAAAGGGGACTTTCCAAGGATCAAACATGGGGAAGGGTGAGTGAGGTGGTTGGGAAAGAGGAAGCTAACGCATCTATGAGAAAAATGAGTTCAGGGAGGAGCCATGGAACTGAGGAACCAGCAGGGCCGTCGGGCTCTTGCCCTGTCACAACATACTTGAGCCATTGGTCTAGGGGAGGTTGAGGGAGCTGCACGAGCTGGGGAGAAACTGAGCTCAGCAAGGGATATAAGCCAACTGGACTCTGCCAGGGCCTCTTTACAAGCCTTGGGAGAGCCCACTGGGGCCTTTGTTTTACCTGCCCTTCCCCCCCCCCCACGCCTCCCCCTCAGACACCCATGCATTTGTGTACACACTTTATTCTACCTGGTGTTTGACAGAAACTGAATGACCTCTTTCCTCCTAAATCCTTGTCCTGATTTCCCCTTTTCTCGTCATGACACTACCTTTCTCAGTTACTCAGCCACCAAGCCTCAGCGGCCTGCAATCTTCCCCATCCCTGTGCCCCATCAGTCCCCGAAGTGTAACAGTCTGTACCATCCTATGGAACATTCTGCCGTGTTCTTTATCTACGTAGTCTGGTCCAGTGGCCCCATGTGGCTATGGAACCCTTGAAATGTGGCTAACACAACGGAGAAAATGGATTTTCAATCTTATTTAACTTTAACGAATTTAAATTAGACTGAAATAGGCACATATGGCTGGGGGCTCCTGTACCAGACGGACAAGTAGAGGTCCTTCCTACACAACAACCCTCCTACCTGCCACTCCTCTCTCCTTCAGCTGCCATGACTGGATACCTCTAGCCCAGGATTTTCTTGTAGTCTCCTCTTTGGCCTCCTGCTTAGTTCCTTTCCCTTCTGTCCATCCTGGGTTCTTGCCAGAACCACCTCTCTAAAGCAGTGGCCAAATCAGGACTCCACCCTAATTTTAAAATTATCACCATTTCTCTGTCAATTTCAAACTGGCGCTTGCCCAGGAATGTGGCTCCATCCCACTTTTCCGGCCTCACCTTGCAGGACACCCTTATTTAAAAAGAGCTGGTTCTCAAACAAACTTGAACTACTGGCTGTAATTCCTACTGACTTCTCACCAAGGAGCCAACTCCTTGGCTTACATTGTCTCTGCCTGGAGCAATGCCACCCCCATCCCCTCTTGCAGACCCCAAATCTGTTGAAATCCTTGGAGGCCCATCTCATATTGCGGTAGTTACCTGAAACCTTTTCTGATTTTCCCTCTCCTCTGAAATCCCACAGTTTCACCTGTGACACTGTCACACCACCTTGTTTTATATTTTGTGCAGTCATTTTATTCCCATTACTAAATATCCCTTCTTGTAGATCACTGTATGTTAATTACGTTAGTGCCCCTCATCAGTCTTGCAGCTTATATGTATGAGGTACTCCTCAACCAGCCACCAGATTGCGTTGTACACTTTCATGGAATCTGAAGAGCATTTATGCCTCTCCCTATCTCTGAGTACTATCACTAACTCTCAGAGAGAATGTCCTTATATCCGGGGAGAAACAAAAAAGGGCAAGAAGCAGAAGAAGCCGAAAAGCAATTATTTCATGGCATTCCTGTTACAATTCCTTAAGCCGAAATGCCAGGTTTAGGGCAGCACTCTTGGAAATTAAGAATCAATGAATGAAAGAAGAGGAACCAACAGGGAAAAGATGAAGTGGGGAATAGCTTTTTGAAATAGATCATAATCGTGACACAACTGATAGGCAGTTCTTGGAGGATGCTAGAAGCAATTGGAGATGGAGCAGTCTTTGCTCCGGGAGATGGATGTTCCCGGAGCCGCATGTGAAGACGATCTCACCTACAATCCTGCTGACCCAGAGAGTGACTGGACTGGTGAACGGATCTTCCTGTCTGCAGTTTCACTGCCACAGCGTCTGTGGCTATGCTGTACTGACGGGGTGCTGATTTGCCTTTCTTTTTTTCTAAGAAAAAATCATTTTCAGGAGCATATTCTTTTGATAGCTTTCATCATTGGACTTAATGAACCGACCTTAAAATCCAAACAACATAACTATGACATTTCCTAACATGAGATTCAAACTTTTTTTTTTTTTGAGATTCAAACTTTTGAAGAGAAACAGACCAACTTCCTTTTGTGCTAGGTTTGCTGAGAAGTTCTTCTAAACGCTTCCCAAACTTAGAGCACTTTTACAACTCGGTTCTATATCGTAATCCTACAGAGTGCAGGCATGCGTAGAACTAGCAGGACTGAATAGCTAGCTACTCTGACGGTCAATTTATGGAAAGCGCCTTTAAGAAGCATTCAGGTTGTGATACAAATCCATAAAAAGAGGCTTCCATCCAATCAATATTTAGAAAATGTGTTTTTAGACCAGGATTCTTGGAAACCTGTAACTGAGGAGTAGAATTACATATGTGATGCCCAGCAATACCTAATACACTTTTCTTGTTGGTGCAATGGTTTTAAGGATTTGAAGAGCTGGCATATTTTACACACAAAAAATATACCTCACACATATAGGACCTTCCACGTGTTTAGTCATAAATCTTAACTGAGTGCTTGCTACTTTATGCTTGTTGCAAAAGATACAAAGGACCTGGCATTGGTATACCATTTTACAGTTTCCAAAATGACTCCACAGGACCTAATTTAATCCTACCAACAGTATCATTAAAGTAGCTGTAAGTCTCATTTTGCAGAGGGGAAAACTTGCTCAAAGGGATTAAATGAATTGCGCAGAAGCGCAGAGCTATTAATTGACAAGATCTCAAACTGGAACCCAGATCTTTGGGTGTCAAGACATAGATTGGATTAGAGTATAAGTTCTGGGAGGGCATAGACTTGATCTGTTTTGTTCATTACTACATTCTCAGAGCCTGAAATATATGAGGCATCTTGTAGGTTCTCAATAAATATTTCAGGAGGAGAGAGAGAGAGAGAGAGAGAGAGAGTGTGTGTGTGTGTGTGTGTGTGTGTGTGTGTGTTGTGGAGGGAGGACTGGGGAGAGAATATAACCCAACCATCTAATTCATTAGCATATTTGTATATTTTAATTAATTACGTGCTAAGCTGATCTTTTCTTTACTATGGCTATTTAAAGTATGCTTCACAAACTGGTCCACAAAATTTTTTATTACCAGTTGTCTTAGTCCATTCGGGCTGTTGTCACAAAATACCACCGGCTGGATAGCTTGTCAACAACATAAATTGATTTCTCAAATTCCAGAGGCTGAGAGTCTTAAGATCAAAGTGTTAGTGAGGTCCTGGTTAGGGCCTGCTTTCTGGTTTACGGCGGTGCCTTCTTGCTGTGTCCTCACCTGGTGACGGGCTAGGGATCTCTCCAGAATCTTTACCATAAGGGCATCAGTCTCACTCGTGAGAACTCTACACTTATGACCTAAGCCCCTCCCAAGTCCCCACCTCCTAATACCATCATCTTTGGGAGCGAGGATTGCAACATATGAATGGTAGGGCGATACAAATATTCAGATCATAGCAGCAGTTGACATTAAGTACAGAAAACAAGAGTAAGCATTTCGAATCCTTTGTGGCGACTTGAGATCAGTCCGACATACAGCCCAGCGAGCGGTAGACTTGTCCGCGTGAGCAGGGCAGAAACCAGTACAGG
>CM053606.1:81927088-81953605 GCA_028646535.1 Procyon lotor | reverse complement strand
GGCTCGATCGATGCGGGGCTCGATCGATGCGGGGCTCGATCGATGCGGGGCTCGATCGATGCGGGGCTCGATCGATGCGGGGCTCGATCGATGCGGGGCCCGATCTCAGGACCCTGAGATCGTGACCTGGGCGGAAGGCAGAGGCTTAACCCATTGAGCCACCTAGGTGCCCCTTTTTTTAAGATTCTAAATATAAGAGAGATTTTATAGTATTTGTATTTCTCTGACTTATTTCACGTGTGTGTATAAATTCCTTTGTCCATTACTCCATCCATGGACACTTAAGTTGTTTCCATATCTTGTCTATTGTGAATAGCGCTGCAGTGGACATGGGGTTGCAGGCATCCTTCTGAGTTAGGTTTTCACTGACTTTGGATTGATGCCCAGAACTGGAATTGCTGGATCATATGGGAGTTCTGTTTTTCATTTTTGAGGAACCTCCATACACTTTCCCAAGGAGCTGCATCAATTTACATTCCCACCGACAGTGAACAGGGTTCCCTTTTCTCCACATCCTCCTCAATACTTGTTTCTTATTGTTGTTGTTGTTGTTGTTGTTATAATAGCCATTCTGACAGGTGTGAGGTGATATCTCACTGTGGCTCTAACTTGTGTTTCCCAGATGATGAGTGATGTTGAACATCTTTCACGTACCTGTTGGCTATCTGTGTGTCCTGTCATTGTTCTTTGGAAGAATGTCTATTTAGATCTTCTGTCCATTTTTGAATCAGATTGTTTGATTTTTTTGTTGTTGTTTTTGTCTTTGTTTTTTGTTTTGTTTTGTTTTGTTTTGTTATTGAGTTGCTTGAGTTCTTTACATAGTTTGGATAATAACCTCTTGCAGATGTAGGATTTGCAAAGCTTTTCTCTGAGCAAGTAGTTTGCCTTCTTATTTTGTTGATGGTTTCCTTTTCTGTGCAGAAACTTTTTAGTTTGATGTAATTCCACTTGTTTATTTTTGCTTTGTTGCTCTTATCTTTGGTGTCAGATTTAGAAAAATCATCACCAGACCTATGTGAAGGAGCTTACCTTCTATGTTTTCTCCTATTTGGGGGAGGGGTGCAATTGTAAACGGGATTCTTTTCTTAATTTCTCTTTCTTATAGTTTATTAATAGTACAGAGATTTTTGTGGGTGTGCATTGATTTTGTATCTTGCAACATTATTGAATTCATTTATCCTAATAGTTTTTCTGTGGAATCTTTGGGGTTTTCTATATATAATATCATGTCGTCATCTGCAAATAGTGATAATTTTACTTCTTCCTTTTCAACTTGGATGCCTTTTTCATTTTCTTGCCTAATTGCTCTGGCTAGGACTTCCAAACTGTATTAAATAAAAGTGGTAAAATAAAATAAAATAAAAGTGGTGAAAGTGAGCGTCCTTGTCTTGTTCCTGATTTTACAGGAAGAGCTTTCAGATTTGCACCATTGAGTATGATACTAGCTGTGGGATTGTCCTATGTTAAGGTCCGTTCCTCCTATATCCTCTTTGTTTGTATCATAAATGGGTGTTGAATACTGTCAAGGACCTTTTCAGCATCTATTGATTTTGTCAGTGTGGTGTATTACATTGACTGATTTGCAGATGTTGAACCAGGCTTGTATCCCTAGAATAAATCCTACCTGATCATGATGTATGATCCTTTTAATGTGTTGTAGAATTCAGTTTGCTGATGTTTTGCTGAGAATTTTTACATCTATATTCATTGGGAATACTGGCCTGTAATTTTCTTTTCCTGTGGCTTCCTTGTCTGGTCTTAGTATCAGGATAATGCCAGCCTTGTAAAATGTGTTTGAAAGTGTTCCCCCCTCTTCTATTTTTTTTTTTTGGAAGAATTTGAGAAGGATTGGTATCAATTCTTCTTTGAATGTTTGGTAGAGTTCACCAGAGAAGCCATCCAGTCCTGGACTTTTGTTCATTGGGAGGTTTTTTGATTACTGATTGAGTCCCCTTACTAGTAATCAGTCTGTTCAGATTTGCAATTTCTTCATGATTCAGTTTTAGTAAGTTGTATGTTCTAGGGATTTAATCATCTAATTTAATCCTAACCAGTTTGGCTACTTGCCACCCACCTTCTCCTCCTCCTGGATATCCTTTACTTTTTCGGAAAGAGAACACTTGATGCTTCAGAATGAAAGAGTTAACAACAGATTTGAAATTAAAAACCAAAACAGGGGCGCCTGGGTGGCTCAGTGGGTTAAAGCCTCTGCCTTCGGCTCAGGTCATGATCTCAGGGTCCTGGGATCGGCCGGCCGCATCAGGCTCTCTGCTCAGCAGGAAGCCTGCTTCCTCCCCCTCTCCCTCTGCCTGCCTCTCTGCCTACTTGTGATCTCTCTCTGTCAAATAAATAAATAAAAATCTTAAAAAAAACCCCAAAAACCAAAACTGCTTCTTCACCACAGAAGCTATAGTTACTGATCTTAAGTCATGCAGGCATTATTGCTCAGTAATTAAGCATATGGTCTCTGGAGTGAGACTATATGGGTTTATTTTTTTTTTTTAAAGATTTTATTTATTTGACAGAGAGAAACACAGCGAGAGAGGGAACACAAGCAGAGGGAATGGTAGCGGGAGAAGCAGGCTTCCTGCTGAGCAGGGAGCCTGATGCGGGGCTCGATGCGGGGCTCGATCCCAGGATGCTGGGATCATGACCGGGGCCGAAGGCAGACGCTTAACAACTGAGCCACCCAGGCACCCCGACTACATGGGTTTAAATGCAGGTTCTGCTGCTGACCAACTGTGCAACCTTGGGCAAATTGCTTAATCTCTTGCAGCCTCTGTGTTCTTATCTGTGATATAATAAAAGTACAGAATTTCACAGGGTTTTGGTAAAAATTATCTGATCGGGCATGTGCAGTGCTGTAGTCCATCGACATAATGATAAGATGTTGCTTTATGTTATAAAAAATATCATCTATCATTATTTCATCCTGGGCTCATAAAAATTCATGCCATTTGAAAGATTTAAAAAACCTGGACGATCAGGGTGAGCTCTGTAACTCTCCAGGCTTGTAGATAGGTGGTCACTTTTCAATTATTCACATTATTAAAAGATAAAAAACACGAGCTAATTCTAAAGCCCTTTAGATTTGTTTTTTAACGCATTTGTGATCTAGAGGAGGATCCCTGTGTCTCCTAAGTGGCCATTAAAGCAGTTTCTATTTCTGCAGCTTAGGTCGTTTGGGTGGTAATAGGAGGCGGTCAGGTGCACATCGTGCACTTCGAGGAACTACACAGGAGTGAAGAGTGCACGCACAGATAAGCGGGAGTTGTTTGTTTGGGGATGCGTGCATTGCCTATTTGCATGTTTTATAGGACAGACTTTATATGCAGGGCCCCTTTCTGCCCAGCTGTAGCCAGCTCCCTCTTTTCCATTACCTTCTGGGAACACTGTCATCTGGAAAGGAGCAGCTACTCAGCCACGCAGCACTGTAACTCCTAGAAAGAATCAAGGATTTCTGCAGCAGGGAAGTTGGGTGCGGATGAGCCCCAGAGAGGACACTGCTGGCCACCGAAGGGAAAGCCCAAAGTGGGCAAGAGGCCAGAATGCGCCAACAGTAAGCAAAGTTTTTTTCTTATCAGAAGAGGAAAGCTTGCACTGAACTCCCTATCAAAGAGAAGGCTGTCCCCAGCCGTCAATAAATGGAGGGAAAAGGAATCTAAGAGGGCTTGCCACAGCTTTGTGGATATGAGTTAGCGTTATTTATTCTGTAATAAAATTCAAGCATATGTAAAGCACTGAATTAAGCAACCTGAATATAGATAGATCTACAGATTTATAGAAGGCAGAAGAGTGTGCTTACGTTCTCTAGATTTACTGAGCAAAAAGACAAGATGTCCAGCTAAATTTGAATTTCAGATAAACAACAGATATGCTTTTAGTATAAATATGCTCCATGCAATATTTGGAGCTTGTTTATCTGAAATTCAGGACATTCTGTATTTTATCTGGCAGCCCAAAGTGTGATTAAACATGTAGGCTCTGGAACCATCCTGTGCGAGTGAGTTCAAATTCTAGTCCTGCCACTCATTCAGCTATGTGACCTTGGTCACGTTACTTAACCTCTCTGAGCCTGAGTTTCTCTGCCTATAAAATGAAAATAGCATTTATCTCATTGAGTTGTTGTGGAGATAAAATAATATGTAAAAATTCATAATGGTAATGACACATTGTAACTGCTGAGAAACATATTCATTCACTACTTTTGTAGGACACATAAATGGTTATTTATTACCCCCAGTTTTTCCTTGAATTAACATTATGATTCCAGGTGTCTTTTTAAAGGTACTATTTTCATAGTGCTTTCATGGTACTTTCAATTTCATTTACAACCAATTAAGTGAGGATAACTTTTAGAATCTATTGCATAAAGGAGGATTCAAACAGCATCTTACTATCAGGCTTCCTGTTTCTTTGCCTGACACTTGGACCCAATGTTGAAAATGTCCTAAAAGCCAAATTTCCACTGAGAAGTTTGTGTTAACTTTCGTAAAGTATCCCTTGAGTATTTACTAGGTGAACCCCAGGAGCCAGTGCCAGCTCTAGAATGGGGTTGAGTCAGAATGGTATTTGCCGTAATGGGATTTCGGTATTCTGTAGGTTCTTTAAGAGCCGCCATCTTGTACCGATTCCAGTTCTTGCATATAGGATTCTATTAGCATACAGTTGAGAATCAGACTAAAGGAAACATGATGAAAGGCAATGAACAGTAGACCTAGTATCCAAAAATCTGGTTCTACCACTCAACACAAGTCACCTAGGGAGTGCTTTTGAAACATCTGCTTCCTCATTTATAAAATGATAACATCAATACTACCTGAAAGGCCAAGAATTAAGCTAAATGAGACAATATAATGGACAATACAGTACTCAGAACAACAGAAGTGCCCAATAAATATTTGTTAACATTCGCTGGGCTGGGCTTGAACCCAGGACCCTGAGATTAAGACCTGAGCTAAGACCAAGAGTCAGATGCTTAACCGCCTGAGCCACCCAGGTGCCCCTGTGCTACTTTATATGGCTGAGCTAAAACAGTAACTCCTTGCTTGTCCCTATCTGCTTCTGGATGAGAACCAATAACTTCCAAACAATGATACAACCTAAGGGGAATTCAACCAAGGACTGCATCTGTCCCATTGCCAGTAAGCCAGGGGTGGCGGTGGGGGGCGGGGAGGGGAGTGGGAGGTGGGTAGTGGTGAGATAGGGAAAGGCCGGAGAAGGAGTTGGAAATTTCTTTTTCATTTAATAACTAAGTTGAGGGGCTCCTGGGTGACTCAGTCGTTAAGCGTCTGCCTTCAGCTCAGGTCATGATCCCAGGGTCCTGGGATTGAGCCCTGCATCCAGCTCCCTACTCAGGGGGAAGCCTGCTTCTCCCTCTCCCACTCTCCCTGCTTGCATTCCCTCTCTCACTGTCTCTCTCTGTGTCAAATAAATAAATAAAATTAAAAAAAAATAATAAATCGAGCCAGATACCAATCTTTGTGTGTAAAAAATATTAGTTTGAGGCCAGAAACTAGAAAACATGCTTCCAGTAAATTTATAATATTAATTTTGAGTTGCAGGAGCAAATCCCAAATTCAAACCAGATTCAGAAATTATGACCTCAGCTTTTCCAGAGTTTGTACTGATTAGGCTTGTTACAGATTAACCAGAGGTAGAAAGTATTAGGGGAAAAACCTAGGAGAGAAAAATAGAATTCATGAGACCGTCCAAGCTCAGAGAGAGAAATTTCCTGTCAGTGAGACTACAGTGAAGGGGTATGGAATTTTCTAAGGAGGAGTAAAGGGGTGAACCTTAGGGTTTTGCCAAGAGGAGTACCAAGGGAGTCAGTTGTTTTGGACTGGCAGGTCCTTAAGGACAGTATCAGGATGATGGTAAACCAGGGGGACAGAGCTGATAGCTATAGAATGAGCTCGATGACTATTTTGAAAGTCAACTAATCAACATTTATATGTTAAGTATCAGCTATGTGTTCAACAGCTTAATAAGCTTTCAGGGGCTACAGTGACGTGTAAAGCACAGATAGGTGAGACCTAAAGAAGATAAAAGGAAGGCTCTAGAACCAGTGGGTTAAGAAATCTCGAATGAGGGGCACCAGGGTGGCTCAGTCGGTTAAGCGTCTGCCTTGGGCTCAGGTCATGACCCCGGGGTCCTGGGATCAAGCCCGCATTGGGCTCCCTGCTCAGTGGGAAGCCTGTTTCTCCCTCTCCCACTCCCCCTGCTTGTGTCCCCTCTCTCACTGTCTCTCTCTCTCTGTCGAATAAATAAATAAAATCTTAAAAAAAAAAAAAAAGAAATCTTGACTGACTAACAATTTGCTACCAAGGAACAGGATGTCTGACAAAATTCATCAAGTGTCAGGTACGGGGGGACATGCTTGGAGGCCTTGCCTGAACTTTGCACTCCTTCTCCGGCCTTTCCCTATCTAGAGGCCTTCCCTTGCCTCCTGTGGAACTGAGGTGAATGGTGTAAAGGAGGAAAACCCAGAGCATGTGCGTCTGAAACGAATCATAATCTTGCTTGGGGCGGGGGGCATTGTAGGGTCCTGCCGCCCCTCTCTTCATCCCCTGAGCTGTAATTGCCAAAATGAACAGATTATCATAATCTCAGCCTACGCAAACTCTCTCCCTAATGCCCATTTGCTGACTTTAATGAATTCTCAAACCAATCTTTGATCTTACAATCAGCTCAGGTTCACCCCTGAAAGTGCTGTGTGTCTCGTTAGAGAAGCTAGCTCTGCAGAATGCAGATACGTTGATAGGAAAAAATAAACTCAAATGAATTCTCGTGGGCATTGTAAGTCCCCCCAGTTCCTTGATACCATTCAGCACAAAAATGTTAGGTGTTGGTTGTCCCGATGAGCCGTCGGGTGTACAAAACCTGTGTTTCGAACTACATTCATCCCCTTTTGTTCTTTCTTCGCGTTTCACAGCTTCCTCTGCTCTGCCTAAAAAGGAAAACTCACATCTTCGAGCTGTTACAATAAAACTATTGGCAGTGTGTAAAGTGAGAACAGAGCCTTGCCTTAATTTATTGCACCGTGTAGATTTATTACACATCAGGGTAATAATAACACCACCATGACTTGCGGCTGGATGATCTCCTGTGCTCCAGTAGGGGTGCGGGGGAGGGAGCCAGTGGGGCCCCAAGGAGTCCCTGGATGGTGCTAGGCGCGCGGGGCATGCTCCTGGCGCTGTGCCACCAGATGAGGAGGCACATCTAGATGAGCCTCAAGATGTGATGCAGAGCTGGGAAGGAGATGTAGTGTGGACAGAAAACCCTGGAGGCCATTTGCCAGGCCTGTGAGTGGACTGTTTCCACAGTAGCTCACTGCCAGGGGAGGAAGCGTCCCCAGCTACCATCTTGTCTGTCAGAGGCTCCTCAACCTGAAATCTGGGGGAAACACAGGCTGAGAAACTTCAGCCGGCATTTTACCTACCTTTAGATGGCACCACACTTAGAATCTGGGACCTTCCAAGTTAAATTTGTTCAGTGTCTGAAGAAGAGTTAAGGATATGATATAAGGGGTTAAAGGCAATCACCCCTCAGGCCCAGGGGTCTCCTTCGGGGTGTTGGCTTCGCTTCTGGGCGCTTCTCTGTCTGTTCCTGGCTTTTGAGTTGGGTTGGGGGGGGCACCCAATCCAGCTTGGCTGCTTCCGGGGAAACTGCTCTGAGGAGCTCCGGCCCTCAGCCTGCCCACCACGCCAGTGACATCCTCACAGAAGACAGCGTTCGTCAGAGGTGCCCTCCTGCTGCTCCGCTCGCTCTGGAAGCCTCTCATTAGGGTTTCTAATTTTTAAGATAATGGGAACTTAATGGGGATTATTTTGATTTTCTCTCACCAGCCGAGGCTTTTGTCCCTGAAGCCCTGCTGCCCCCAGCTGCACTGCCTGAACAAATTGCATTCTGAGCAGGCAAAAGCTGTGGCCCAGGAGACTGCTGACATGACCTCAGAGACACACAGTCCAATGCTATGGCCCAGTTTTCTTTGTTCCTAGGCCAAGAGTTTTGATCGTAACAGTATTTGGGTTTCTGGTCATCTTGGCAATCGCTTTGGACCCATGTGGGTCCCCCTACCAATTTTTAGAGGGAAATATCTTTAAAAATCATCAACAGACCAATCAGTTAATTAATTCTAAGCATTGGAGAGGCTCCGGCTCCTCCTGCTCTTCTCCTTCTCCTTCCACATTTTATAAAAATCGAGAATCCAGTCTGCCCACGATCTATTACCTGGCTGGGCTCTAGGACAATGATTTACCCTCCAAGAAAAGCGCCAAGACTGAAAGGATTGGAAGGTCACATATGACTAACCCTCAGAATAATCAGATGGCCTCAATAAATATATTTTGGGACCATGAGGTCTCGGGGATCTGAAGACATTGTCCCTGTCCTCTGCCAAAGCTTTGGTTTCCTTCTCAATAAACAAACTTGTTTGTTTTTGCATTGGTAGGTGGTGGCCCGTTGGCTAAATTGGCCCTTGGGGATATTTACCCTGCCAAAACGATGTCAAAACTATAAAAATGTGCAAACCACCATCCTTAGTAGACCAACCATGCCCAACACTTCTCAGAATAGGCTCATTTGGGGTGTCCCCTTTCCCCTGATTAGACTGCTCACTATGAAAACCACCCAGCAAATCTCTAATCTTGGAAATCACTTCAGTCCTATGGTTGCTGATTACTGGCAGGTAAGAAACCCTGTCAGCCTTCTGTCTGAGGTTTAATGGAGTATTATCACTAACTGGAACATCTGTCGAGCGTGGAAACTAGAGTCAGAGAGGCTGATGAGTCACAAAAGGAGATAAACATGGCCCCAGGTCTGTTCAGAGAGGTGACAGGTCTGAATGTCTCAAAGCACATTTGCTCCTCGCTTTTGAGGTAGGGTCCAGGATTGTTGCAACTAAACTTGTCTTAAAGCTAAGGTCATCAGACAGGGAATATACTGCTCAACCATTTTGTGGGATGGTCATCCATGGGTTGACCCAAAAGGAGGAAGAAGGAAAAGGATAACCAAAGACAGCAAGCAACAGTGCAAGATGGGAGGTAGGTAGGAACCCAAGGTGCTGTAAACAAGTCAAAAAATCAAAATGAGGGGCACCTGGGTGGCTCAGTCGTTAAGCGTCTGCCTTCGGCTCAGGTCACGATCCCAGAGTCATGGGATCGAGCCCCGCATCGGGCTCCTTGCTCGGCAGGAAGCCTGCTTCTCCGGCTACCATTCCCTCTGCTTGTGTTCCCTCTCTCGCTGTGTTTCTCTCTGTCAAATAAATAAAAATATCTTAAAAAAAAAAAAAAATCAAAATGATGTAAGGGTAGAAACTAAGCAGTGGATATCCTGGCCCCTGGGAATTGATTTCGGGGGGCGGGGGGAACCAGCATGTCCCAGGGATCCAAAGAAGACTACGAATCCAAGTGCAGTATTGAGGGAGAATGTGGAATAGAGCACAAAGCAGAGGCTTCAGGCCCGCGACAAGCAGCCTCCCGACCCCAGAGGATGTCTGGGTCACTGACAGCATGCAGGAGTGCAGATGGTGTGCAGAAGTTGTGCTCGCCAGCCCGCCATACTGACTGCTGTGGCAGTTTCCCTGCGGGGCACCGGGCACATGCATCTTGGCTGTCTTCGCCTGTCTGTAGGTGCTGACTTGGCTGATAGTCTCCACCGCAGCCACTGGGCCTCTTCCCACTTCCTCCTCTTCACGCTGCTCTTGTGAGCACAGCAGCCGAGGCCTCCTCTCGCCTGCTTCCCCTCTCTGACCGACACCCGAGGTTTGGGATGGCCGACTGCAGATGATCGTTGCCATCTTTTCCGCTGTGCTCTTGAAGTTTGATCGGAGAGGCAACCAAGGGGCCCCCTGGCAAGTAAACAGCCACATTTCCGAAATAAGGGCGAAAGAAAGCCCTGCTGAGAAAAGCAAAGGCGGCTTTCAGGGCAAAAGCTGAGGAGAGTGTCAGCCCTGCAAATTTTACTTGTTTTGTTCAAGAGAAGACCAGAAAGGAAAGAAGCTTGGTCTTATCCCCTTAGTAGGCACGGGATGAAGATGAATCAAAGAGATGTTCGCTCTGTTTTTAAAATATTTTATTTATTTATTTGACAGAGAGGAGAGAGATCACAAGTAGGCAGGGAGGCAGGCAGAGGGAGAGGGGGAAGCAGGCTCCCTGCTGAGCAGAGAGCCCGATGCGGGGATCAATTCCAGGACCCCGAGATCATGACCTGAGCCGAGGGCAGAGGCTTTAACCCACTGAGCCACCCAGGCACCCCTCACTCTGTTTTTAAATTGCAGTCCTCAACAGTTCAACTGGGGGGGCCGGGCTTTGTATTCTAACACAGATGTTCACGCCTCCAACTCAGAAGGAGTGAGGTGGAGGTATTCACAAAGGAAAAAAATAGGATAATTGTTATCTAAAATGTTCTCCCTTGACAAAAATATAAAGTTCAATTGACCAGACCAGGGTCTGTCAGATCTTCACGGCACCCCAGCTAACACCCTACTGCTCGCCTCAGCCCTCCAAGGTAATTTTGTCACCTTCTATCTCAGAATACACAGCACAGTAAATACTCTTTCATCTCCACAGCGTTCTGGGGTTGGTCAAGTCAGTCGCATCATTAGAGTGATGACGGGTGAGGTAGCAGGTAGCAATTTTCCTTTGCTGTCATTCCCCTTCCCACATGCTGGGAAACAGGCATGGAGGCTCCGAGGTTCTGGGCCAAATCAGTGGTGGTCCAGGAACCCAGTACTGGGCTCCTCTATCTTCGCTGGGAAGTGGCTTCTGGACTCAGCAGCTGGTACTTTCCCATGTCGGGCCCTGTGTGTGTCGGCAGCTAAGATGACTCCCGTCCCAGGGGTCCCAGGTTTTTGGCTTCTGCTCCACCTCAGGAAAGTACTCTGGTGCTTGAAGAAAATGGAGGAGGTGGGAAAGTAGGGTGAAGCCTTGGTGAGTTTGGTGGTTGGGTGCTTGAATGGATCTGAGCAGGGAAGAAGGGCTCTGTGATTATGAACTAATGGCACTTTCAGCTTTGTCCTTAAACTCTGGTAAGAAGTTAGCAGGCCATGCATGACCTTCTCCCTTGATAATGAAGCGTCACGGTGCTGAAGCCAAGATTGACCCCCGGCCTCACCTTGGGTTTGCACATATTCTGCCGACACTGGGAGGGGCCGTATTGGGGTAGATTTTTTTGAGGCCTTATTTGTTTCCACCTTAATAAAGAAACCCAGGACACTTTTGCCTAGGTTAACCGGGCTGATCTCAGCGTAAGTAGTTAAATTCAGTATCAGCTGGACTTGGATCGTTTTTTTGTTTATTTGTTTGTTTTCTAAGTCCTGGAAGGGAAAGGGGGACAATTTTCACCAGGTAGAAAAGATTAGAATCATGGGTGCTTGTTTCCTCCCATCTTCATGATCTCTTGCCTCAGAAAAGTGGGAGGAAAATAAAGTGACACATTTTTTGATGACTGCCCCCTCCCCACGCAGTAGCCGACTCTGTATCTCAGCAGGAAGTGGAGGAAGAGGAAGTGGGAACAGACATTGAATGCCAGCTCTATGCTGGTCACTTTACAGAAATGATTTCATTCTCCCTCACCTTACCCTACTATGCAGGTATTATTAGCCCCATCTTTTTAAAAAAATTTTTTTAATTTAAATCCAATTAATTAACATATAGCATTTCATTAGTTTCAGAGGTAGAATTTAGTGATTCATCAGTTGAATATAACACCCAGTGCTCATTCCATCAAGTGCCCTCCTTTAAAAAAAAAAAAAGATTTTATTTCTTTATTGGATAAGAGTGATAGAGAGAACAAGTAGGCAGAGAGGCAGGCAGAGGGAGAGGGAGAAGCAGGCTCCCTGCTGAGCATGGAGCCCGACGACACGGGGCTCCATCCCAGGACCCTGAGATCATGACCTGAGCCGAAGGCAGATGCTTAACTGACTGAGGCACCCAGGCGCCCCTCAAATGCCCTCTTTAATGCCTATCACCCAGCTACCTCATCCCCCACCGTATCCCCCTATTTTTAAAGACAATCCTCTTCCTCTCGTGTTAGGAAGCCAAGAGACCACAATTTAAAACCCAACATTTAAAACTCACTCCACATTCCTTCTGTGAGTATTGTTGTCTTGCTGACGTGCCCGTTTTGAATGAAGACTGGCCTGATCCTGAACTCAGGCTTCAGCCCGAAAAGGACAGTCAACCTGTACCCTCTTCCGACACAATAGGGTTATAGGAACATCCAATGACACCAAGGGTCAGGATGTCTAACTCATTTTGAAACCCTCTTTCACTGAAGGATCTGAATGAACAACTTTTTTCCCAGAGTGTGGGCTGCAGGTCCCTGCAGATGTCATTGGCCTGTGGAGGGAGATAGTCTATGACTTGTTTGTTGAAAAGTCCTCTTAGAGTTTACCTGCAATCACTTGTCAATAGTTAGGGAAACCTTAAACTAGAAGAACCTTCTAACTAATCATACTAGTTTTACCCTTGCTGGAAAAGTAATCACCGCCTAATTGACTGACGGCCTATTCTGTGCCAGGAACTGTTCTTTAGGCTTCATATACCTTGTTTATTCCTCTAACAATCCTATGAGTAAGGTACTATTAGTTTCTCCATTCTACAGATGAAAGTATACGTGCAAGGTGTTCAGAGAGGTTGAGTAACTAGCCCAAGGTTGCACAGGAAGGAAGTGACCAAACCGGTATTTGAACTTCCCAACCTGGGCATATCAACTACACTTTCTGCTGCCTATCAGCAGAGAAGACGGACAGAGATAGGAAGGCTCATTCTTGTACTTGGGGAGGAAGAGATTTCTTTTGTCATTTTCCATGTAGAGAGTAACTGCAAACTTCTTCCACAAAGAGCACTAGGCTCCCTTTACCCCCAGACGTGTTAATCCTCTAGAGGCCTACTGAGACTAACTCCTCAGTCTGTCATGGCAGCTTTGCTCTTCTCGTTCCTTCTCCTCAGGGGGTCTTCAGCACCTTCCTCTGGTGATGGGAACGAGGGGTGCTTAGAACCTTAGGTCTTCATTCTCAGCTGGGGGTTATCCCCTCTGTGGCGGTCATTGTCCTGATCACCCATAAGCAATAGAAAGCGGCTGCAATTCTATTCCTGGGACCCAGAGGATGCCGCCATCATCACTGAACTCACCAGAAACAGACAGGCAGTTTACCCACACTGAACCCGGTGATTGAGGTTAGCGAATGTATTCTTTTTCCCCCAGTAATATCTACACCCAACATGGGGTTCAAACCCATGACCCTGTGGTCAAGAGTAGCCTGCTCTACCAACTGAGACAGCCTGGCACCCCATTGAACATGTTCTTTTATCATCTAAATATAAGTACGTGGACCTCACTGGGTCTTCAAAGAAAGGTCTTGGGGATCCCACCCCCCTCGGCTATGGAGAAGAGAGGGAGTGAAGCCATAGAGCCTCTCTGCTTTTGATTTTGACCGCTGAAACTCACATCTGCTTACCCTTTCATGTGTAAACCAGGATTTGCAATTACTCACTCCACTCTGATGTGTAAAGAACACATAGTTTCTTTTCTCTCTGAATCACTCTGATATCTCTTATGAGCCTGCACCTGCTGGGTAGCAAGAAGGAAAAAACTAATTTTAGTTCAATAGGTTTTAAAATGTAGTCATTCAGTGATTTAAGCCGCTTCTTTAGGCCTAACTGTGTCTTTGGGTTAAGGTGCTGTCTTTCAGTTTCTTCCCATCTTGTGCTTGCTTCTCTCTAAGTGGTATTTGTGGTTCTGAGACCAGATCCCTGGCTTGCCCTTGTTGCTGCTACGCTCTTTTAAACATGGCGCCCTAACAAGGGATTTCACAGGGAATGGGAAAGAGCTGTCTTGCTTTGATTCTTCTCATTTATTTCATTCCCCTTCAGGCAGAGACCTGGACGGGAGAGGCGAGGAGAGGGCAAGGGGACTCCAGGCCTGGCATGTGGTCAGGCACTTCTCCTGGCATCCAGCTGGAAGAGGAGGCCCTGCCAGCCTCTATCACAAGCAGAGGAATCTCTCTTTGTACTAAGGGGGAAACTCTGAAGTCAGAGTGCTTGGTTCTTGAACTTCTAAAGAGTGTAGAAGCCCCGGGTTGTTTTTCAAGTGTGTAGTAACAGTCCTGAACCGGCCTGAGGCATGACACCTCCGGCAGGCCAGGCCGCTGGGATGTGAGCTGTAAGAGGGATTAAGAGAGGGATTGAAATGCTGTGTTTGCTGACTATTATCTGTAATGTATCAATGTAAGCTTGGGGCCGTAAAGGGGAGAGTGGGGTTCTAGAATGTGCTTAGAAGTGCTCCTGAAAGGAAAGGCAGTGTAGCCCAGTGTTTATAAATGCATGGACTTGGGGTCCAGGCTGGGCTCTGCTATTTCCTTCTAATTTGGACAAGTTTATTTGTTTGGAAACTCAGTTTCCCCATCCTTAAAATGGGGGATTAGATAATAGCAGTAACTACCTTATAGGATGGTTACAAAGTTAACATATATAAATAACTCTGACTTTTGCCTGTCTCATAATGCTATTTTTTTTTTTTAAGATTTTATTTATTCGAAAGAGTGTGTGCATAAGCGGAGGTAGGGGGGAGGGGTGGGCCAGTGGGTAGAGGATTAGGGAGCCCAACACAGGGATCGATCCCAGGACCTGTGATCATGGTCGGAGCTGAAGGTAGACCCTTAACTGACTGAGCCACCTTGGCCCCCCGAAATGCTAAGTATTTAGATGACAAACACATATAACGTTAGAATTTACGCCATAGAAGCTTCTTATGTATGATATGGGAGAAAGAGCTTGGATTTTCAGAATAACCTAAGTTATAGGATGTCAAGCAAGTTATTTGGCCACTGTGATACTGTTTCTAAAAAACAAGGATGATCGTATCATAAGAAAGCTGTCGGAATTAAATGAAATAATGTGTGTGAGACCCTAAGCAAAAAGTTTGGCACACAACTGAGGCTCAAAGTTTCTTCCCCTTTCTCCTCAGGTCGGTGACATGTTCTCTTATAATTGTTTACTGTTACATCCTCAATCAGAAATTTGAAGCTTTTATAATCTCCTAATTTCCAGTGCAGAGAAGATCCATAGATTGACTGACAGATTCAAAAGAACCTCCAGATCTGGGGCTCAGGTCTCGAACCTTCTCCCCATCGAGGGTGGCTGGTGAGAAGGCAGTGGTTGTCTTCTGATCTTTAACTCTTCCAGACTTATATAGTTCTCTCTTCTCTTTATTAAAGTGACATTGTGGTCCCTTGGAGGCATTTACGTCTGCTCCACTCACATTGCTCAACCCACACTTGGAGAGAAATGTGTTTGCATAAATACTAGCAGATGAATTTTTTAAATATCACTTTTTCTTTCCTGGCACTCTGTGAGAGAAATGAGCAAATATAAACAGAAGAGTATCACACCAGAAATATAGCAGATGGATTCCTGCTGGGGATCTGGACTTTGCTGGAGTTTACACATTTGGGAGATGCAGGATTATGACAAAATCCGCTTGTAATGCTCTTGCTTTTTGTTTCTTAGGTACAGTATTAATTGCTTAATGATGAGGCTTAATGTATACTTTCAGCCCAAATTTTCCCTCTGGGGAATAAGCAGGATGCTCTAAGCACTCTCTGCAGGAGGGCTTCTCTTCCTAAGCCTAGCATAAATCCAGTTTGATTGAGGAATCAAGGACAAGAGAAAAAGAGAATGCTTATCCCCACTTCATGCTGCAAGAGCAGGGGGAAAAGGAAACTCCTCATTTCCCAAATCAGATGGCTAGATGCTTCCCAGCCAAGAGTTTATTATGAATATTTTTAAAATGGAAGCTGATTGCACACCCTCTGATCAATCCTGCTTTGGGCCACCTCAATTCCGACGATATCTATACCTGGGGAGTTGATCATGAAACATCCTGAACTCTAGTCAATACCTTTGGCACAGACTTCTATTCATTCATTCAGTTAACAAATTTTATTGAGCATCTACTGTGGTTGAGGCACTGTATTAGGAGTGAGAATATAGCAATGAAGAAGACAGGTATGGTCCTTGACTTCACAAAACTCAAGTCTAGTGGGGAAACACTGATGATCTAATCATTTTGTTATAAAGGTATTAAAAAGCACAGTAAATCAATTGTTTCCATTTCTATCAACCACAATATGTCTCAAGGACTGGCCTTGGGAAAAATATGGGAGGAAGAAGCTCCCTGTGGGCTCCCGTTGTCAGAACCTCCAAAGGTCATTAAAACCACCTTACTTCTGAGTAAGCACTTCTATGGCTCAGTCAGTAAAGCGTCTGCCTTCTGCTCAGGTCATGATCTCAGGTCATGGTCTCATGGTCCTGGGATCAAGCCCCAAATCAGGCTTCCTGCTAAGTGGGAGATTTTAAATCTTAGAAGCTTATGTATGATATAGGAGAAAAAGCGTGGATTTTCAAAATAGCCCAAGTTATACGATGTCAAGCAAATTATTTGGCCACTGTGATACCGGTTCTGAAAAACAACGATGATCGTATCATAAGAAAGCTGTCAAAATTAAATGAAATAATGTGCATGAAACACTTAGCACTCATGCTCACATTCTCTCTCTCAAATAAATAAAATCTTAAAAAAAAAGAAAACCCACCTTATGGACGAGGTCCTTATCCATGGTTGATTTGGCTGATCCCCAGTCTTCATGGGTTGTCCTTAGGACCTCAAAAAAATGGTAGGAAGAAAAAAAAAAATGGTAGGAAGGATCCTACCTGTCCATGATGATGACTTCCGGAACTCAGAGAAAGCCCCACCTTTAATCAATGAGTATTAACTCATTTTTTATGCTTATCTATTAGGTTTAACAAGGGAGGTGGCATGATATAGTGCAAAGGCCATAGACTTTGAAGTTAACCCTGGGTTCTAATCTTGGCTCAAACATTTATTAGCCATTTCCCCTTGGGAGGATTATTTCACTTTTCTGCGGTTTATTTGCCTCATGCAAAATGGGGAAAAATAGCACTTAGCTTGGGATTGGGATTTCATTCTTAGATGAAATAATCACTAAGAAGTGCTTGGTATGCAGCACATTTTTCTTCATGATGCTTGGGAACTGTACTCTATATGACACAGGTCTTGCCTTTGAAAGAATACAGCATTTGCATGAAATATTTAATGACAACCATACACAAGCGTGAGCTATTTGGTAAATGATCAGTTATACTCATAGCGGACTCTGCCCGTCCTGAATGCTGCCAACTCTTCCTGCTTCTGCTGCCCCAACTGCTGCTCAAACCGTACCTCTCCAGCAAGTGGCCCCAGCAGGAAAGCCCCAGAGAAATCAGAATGCTCCAGTAAGAAATCGGAAGAAGAGACAGACACTTTGTATTTTTTTAAACGAGATCCTCAGCTTTGTCACACCACGTGTATCCCCCCGTCTTCCATTTTACTGTTCTTTCCACTCACTGGAAGTATTTTCTGTTATCGCCAAGATGCTGGAAAATATGGAGCTGGAGACAGAACTGTGGCCACATCTGGCAGGCAAATACACAGCTCGATGCTAGGGACATTGCCTTCAGCAATTTCTACATCCTGTGAGACCCCCGTACCAGAAATCCGTGAGTCTTACAGCTCAAGACAGGGGAGATCCCCCGCGAAGTCTGAGGGGCAGCTCCCACAGGTTGTCTTGTCCTACAGGGACCTACCTCCCCAAGCTCTCAGGTGACGGATCCAGATCCATGTCCAGATCCAGATTTACCGCATGGCTAATGATGGGCTGATGGGGAAATCTCCAACTGTGTACACTAAGTAAATAAAGGCTCAGAGTTTTAAAAACAGGAAACAAATATAATGTCCAAAACAGAGCAGGTGATTAAGTTAACTCCATGGGTTAAGTTAATCTGATATATACAATGGAAAGTTATATAACCATAATTAATAATTTTAATAATAAGAGTTATTATGTATATTACATATATCACAGTTACATATGTACTTAACAGAGTCTTATATATATAATAATAATAATATAATTTTCCATATGATAGCAGGAAAAACCAGTAAGATATATTTAGCAAACAGCGGTGTACAAAATTCTATATATGGAATGAGAGCGAATGTGTTAAAAGAATAAATCTATGCCTGTAAAAAAACTGGAAGGAAACACTTTAGCATTTGAGTGTTGGAACTGTGGCTAATTTTTTGTTTCTATGTTTATTTTTATAATAAGCATATATTGTTTATAGTGTCCTAAAAAAGCATTTTGAAATGAAGACTTCTGAGGCCAAGAATATGGACTTCCTGGAGGCGATTTCAATGCATCATTTCCAAGAAAGATATTCATTAATTCACCCCTTGGCTCATCTGGGTGAAGGTCAAAGTGAGCAGAGGTAGCACTTTTTAGGAACTTTTTTTTTAAAGATTTTATTTATTTATTTGACAGAGAGAGAGAGAGAGATCCCAAGTAGGCAGAGAGGCAGGCAGAGGGAGAGGGGGAAGCAGGCTCACCGCTGAGCAGAGAGCCTGATGCGGGGCTCCATCCCAGGACCCTGAGATCATGACCTGAGCCGAGGACAGAGGCTTTAACCCATTGAGCCACCCAGGCGCCCCTCTTTTTAGGAACCTAATGGGAATCACAAAGTTTGTCCTGGTCAAGTGTTAAGTTCTGGTCTTTCTTTACAAGGACTGCAGTTGTTTTCTATCTAGCTGCCTAGCCTCGTTAGCTTTAAGTCTCCTCACTTCCTCTGAGATCAAGCTTTGCTCTTTCCAAGTCCTGGCATCTGGTTGTGCACTTATGCGGGATAGGGGTGGGAGGGCTGCGGGAGCTGAAACCCAAGGCCAGGGCCGGCCCCCCTGCAGGGTCAACTGAAGCGGAACTTGGCTGCAGGCATAAAAAACCCAAATGAACTTATTTTGTTTTCCTCTGTTCTTCAGCTAGTCTCCAAACTTCCTGGTTTTGTCCTAAAACGAGAACCAGACATTTGTGAGCAAATCTTGTCATCCCCCTGATCTGAGACAGCCTATCTCAGGGGACATTTTATACAATTTTTTTTCTTTTTCCAAAAGATTCTTCTGGAATCTCACATTAGCGGTACTGCGTGCCTCTTGGCCCTTGTTCCTTGCGCCCGTGATTTTTCTTTCTGGCTTCTTGTGATAGTGTAAGAGTCTTTGAGAAGGATTGTGGACTGGCCAGCCAGATCCCCATGAAATCAGACCATTAGACATGTTCCAAAGGCTCAGCCTCCTCTCCTCTTTTTTCGCTTAGAAAAGTATAAGAAGTAAGAGTCCTGGTTAGGACACACACCCCTGTGGCTTCTCAGTCAAGCCCATCCTGGTGGGGTAGTGTCCTGGGATCCCCTAGCAGAGGCACCGCCTGGGTCAGCCGTCGTCTTCACCACCCTCCCACCCCGCCCTGCCTGCCTTGGCTGCCTTGGGCCAGCATCCGGCTCCACTCTTATGCTTCAAGATCAGGGCTTAGGAAAATAATGCATTCTAAAAATGCATACCGAATATACAGACCGAAAAGTACCAAGAAGTCATTCGGGTTACACCCTAACTCTTGTCACCCAGATACCACGTGACCAGAAAGGGAATGTCCCTGGAGCAACATCATTGTGTTCCTGATTAGCAGCCTTGCAGCAACCTGAACAAAGAATTCCAAGCCCCAGGACCCAGAACTTGTAAACAGAAGAGGAGAGCAGTCAGGTGACTTATCCAGCGGAGTTTTACTAGACAGCCAAGTATTAGCAGTTCCTGAGGGCCCCCGCTCTTAGCCTGAGTCAGCCAGGGTTGTGACAAGCCGCAGGGCTGATCTCACCTTTGCAAGCCAACCAAGTTCCCCGCCCCCTCCACCCACTCAGCGGGCTGTCAGCCACCTCTGCCGACTTGTTCCTTTTGTTTCTATTTTTCTCCCTCTCTCTTTCTCTGGGCAGCCACCCCCTCCGCTATTTATCCCCTAACAAACCCCGCTGATCTTCAGAGCTCTGCCGGTTCAAGTGCGGTGACTCATTTGTTACTTAAGGTATTTTGGGTTTGTTACTTCTCAGCCACTTTACCAAGAACCACACAGAGCCAAAACAGAGCAGAGAGGAAATGGGGGCGTGCGGATGGGAGGGGGGAGAGGGGCAGAAATCCAAAGCTGCTATGGAAAAATTCAGCCGAGGTGCCGTGGTCAAAGCTTGAACTCAGAGAACGAGGCCATTCCAAAAGCAACAGCGGGAAGGAAACAGTGCTTTGATTAGAACTTCATTGAGAGGCCCGCACACACGCCCCATAGTTTTCTCACAACAGAGATGGTGTGGTCAGGAATCCAAAAGAATCGTCATTGCTCTTTGGGAATATTTATGAACCACCACACCCAAACTGTGTCCACTCGGCCAATGCAAGGTGGAAGGGGGCAGCTGGGGGACAGCCAAACACCACCTGCAAAATACAATCTGGATCATTTGCCCCAAACTTCAGCCTCTCCCTCCCCAACATCCATGTGCCTTTGGCTCAACCATCTAGATTTGCTTTGTGGACCATAGCCTCGGTGGAGCGACTGCCGTCCCGAATAGATGCTGCTTATGTTGTGAACAATGGAGAAATCACGTGGGACAGATCGGCCAGAAGATACACGAATGTATATGTTTGAGAGACTTCCAGAAAGTTGTTGTTTAGAAATTAATCGTCCCCCCGGCCCCGGGCGATGCGGTACATGACGCGTCTGCCTGCACTGGAAGTCACTCGTGTTCTAGTCCCCATAGCTTTAGTAAAACCATTGAATTGCTGTTTGCAACGTTTGCCGTCCATTTCTGGTTTAGGGCTTGCAAGATGAGCATGCTGAGAGTATTCATTTCTTTTTAATTATTCATTCTTGACTTTGACAAATATTTCCTAAATGCTTAATGTTGGAGGCGGGCCTTGATTGAGGTCCAGAGCTGGGGCAAGAGATAGAGCCCAGGCTCCTGAGGAGCGATTCCGGAACGGGATTCTGAGCTCTAGCTGGGAGGAAGAAGCTGATGAGCAGAGAGAGAGGACTGTTTCATAGATTTCATGACAAATCTCATGATTGTTCATTCTGGGGCTGTTGATTCTTTCTTATGCAGCACGATAGGTTGTATCACAGCCACTAGGTGCAAACCATCTTCCTGGAAACAGTGAGAACTACGAAGAAGCTATGTGACAGAGGTGCTGCATTAGGACGACAACACAGAAGGATGGAAAGATGCAGGTCTCCGATGGTATGCCCCGACGACAGCAAATCAGTAGCCTATAGGTCGCCATAGGAAATAGTGAACTATATACTTTGTATAGTTCACAGAGGTCTGAACTCTCTCTGAACTACACAAAAACTTACTTTAAAAGTTACTTTTGGGCGCCTGGGTGGCTCAGTGGGTTAAAGCCTCTGCCTTCGGCTCAGGTCATGATCTCAGGGTCCTGGGATCGAGTCCCGCATCGGGCTCTCTGCTCAGCAGGGAGCCTGTTTCCCCTTCTCTCTCTGCCTGCCTCTCTGCCTACTTGTGATCTCTCTCTCTGTCAGATAAATAAATAAAATTAAAAAAAAAATACAAGGACCAAAAAAAACTTTATTAAAAAAAAAGTTACTTTTTAAAAACCCTTACTTTTGTTTTCATAAATTAGGAAATTTTACAATACTTTTAAAGAACATTAGGCATAAGTCATAACTAATGGTTCAAAGAAATAAATATTTATATCATCTTATGTATAACTAAGATTAGGTAATATAGAAGCAAAATAAAATTTATTTTAAGACTTGTTTGATGCAGGAAAAGCCGTAGAGAAATTACAGACACAAACGTACAAAAGCCTTAAAATGCTTGTTTAGAAATGAAAAATGTCTAGAAAGTAATGAGCCATGTGTCCAACTCAGGACAGTGGTAAAAGGAACAATAGCATACACACGAAGGAAGTAGAAAAAAAGAAATAATACGGAGGAGAAATTAACAGAAAACTGGGACCCCTGGGTGACTCGGTTGGTTGAGTATCTGCCTTTGGGTCAGGTCGTGATCCTAGAGTCCTGGGATAGGGCCCCGAGTCAAGCTCCCCACTTGCTGGGGAGCCTACTTCTCCCTCTGACCCTCGCCCGTCTTGTGCTCTCTCTCTCAAATAAATAAATAAAAATCTTAAAAAAAAAAAAATTAAACGGAAAACAAAGTTAAAATGGAAATGATCAAGAAAACAAGAAAACTAGTGCTTTGAAGGACACCTGGGTGGTACAGTCAGTTAAGCGTCTGAATCTTGGTTTTGGCAGTTCAAAATCTGCTTAAGATTCTCTCCTCCCTCTGCCCCTCCCCGCAATGCTTGCGCTCGCGCGCTCTCTCTCTCTCTAAAATAAATAAATCTTAAAAAAAGAAAGCTAGTGCTTTGAAAGACTAATAAAACTGACAGATTAAAAGGAAAAATCACTACATATATAGTGGAATTTTTTTTTTTAATATCTGATATTATTTGTCACTCTTAGAAAATCTCATTTTTGACTGGACTCAGACTTAGAGGTAGAAGCTCTCAGGACAGCCTCCGTCTCTTGGCAGTCTGTCCTGGCGTTTTTCTTTGGCCTCCTTCATTCTCTTGGCCAAAAGTTTAGCATATTCTGCAGCCTCTTCCTTATTTTTTTTAGTGCGCTGTTTCTTCAAAGCAACACGCCGACGTTTATGTTGGAGGACACGTGGAGTAACAAGACGCTGAATCTTGGGCTCTTTGGTTCTAGGTTTCTTATCTTCTTTGTTTAGGGGCTTTCTCACAACATATTGGTGGACATCATCTTCTTTAGAGAGATTGAAAAGTTTGCGGATTCTGCTGGCTCCTTTGGGCCCCAGGCGACGTGGCACAGTAGTATCAGTGAGTACAGGAATATCCTTCTCCCCTTTTTTGACAACGACCAAGTTGAGAACACTGAGATTGGTATCCACAACCAACCCCGAACAGATTTGCGCTTTCTCTCTCCAGTCCTCCTTGGTCTGTAGCAGGAGTGTCCCTACTCAGGAGCAGGCGGACGCGGCCATAGGTTAAGACACCCTGCTTCATGGGGAAGCCTTGTTTGTCATTGCCACCACTGATTCGGACCACATAACCCTTCCATTCTTCACCGAGAGCGTCAGCAGCAACTTCTGTGGCCATACGCTTCTCATAAAAGGTACGAAGTTTGCATTCATCGTCCACTTCAATGAGTTTCTGGCAGCCAGTAGCTGGGAAAGAGATGTTCAGCTTCATGTTGAAGCAGCCTACGGCTTCCGAGGCGCCACGAAAAAGAGCTACAGTGGAATTTTTTTAAAAAGAGAATGTTAAAACTTCATTCAACTAAATTTGAACACTTACATGAAATGTTCAGTTCTCTAGAAAAATGAAACCTATGAGAACTGACTTAAGAGGAAATAGAAAATCTAATTAGAGAGCTATAGTTATTTTTAAAAAGTTGAATTGGTAGTTTAAAATCTACCTACAAAAATGAAACAAAATATAAGCTGCTAGAGCAGTTTATAAGCAAATCTGACAAAGATTTGTCACTTAAGAAAAAGAGAAACATAACCCCAGGCAGTCTGTTTCAGAGAACAGAACAAGAAAAGACGATTACAACTCATTATATGATGCTGACAGAATTTTGATATCAAAACAGACAAAGATAGAAAAGGAAAATTATGGATCCATTTCTCATAAATACAGGTGTAAAAATCCTAATTATTTAATAGAAAATTAAATTCAGCAACACACTGGAATTAATATTTATGATCTTTTGGGTGTATCCCAGAATATAATACTAGAACATTAGAAAAGCTATTAATAGGGGTGCCTGGGTGGCTCAATCAGTTAGGTTTCTGCCTTCAGCTCAGGTCATGATCCCAGAGTCCTGGGATTGAGCCCCTCATCCCAGGGTGACTTCTCCTTCTCCCTCCGCCTGCCCCTCTCCTTGCTTATGCTCTCTCCCTGTGTCAAATAAATAAATAGTATCTTTAAAAAAGTTATTATTGTAATTCACTACATTTATATTTTAAAGGAGAGAACAATCAAATCATCATCCCAATGGATCCAGAGAAAACATTTGATAAAATTTAATTCATGGTAGAAATTCTTAGCAAATTCATTATGGAAGGAACTTCTTTAACTTGATAAAAGTTGTCTACCCAAAATTTATTGCAAACAATAATGTTTGTCAGAAGCATTCCCTTTAAATTCTCCTCTCCTCTCCTTTAAAGGAATAAGACAACCATGTCTATCATCACTACTCCTATTAAATTGAGTACTAGAGAGCCTAGCAAGCAACACTAAGATAAAAAGAAATTAAATATGTAAGGATTTGAAAAGAAAAAACAAACCATTGTTACTCACAATATATGTAATTATATAGGAAATTCAAGAGAATCTACAAACTATTAAAATAAGAGAATCCAGCAAAATCCGTACAAAATCAAAATGCAAAAATCAACTGTATTCTTTTTTTTTTTTTAAAGATTTTTATTTATTTAGTTGACAGAGAGAGATCACAAGTAGGCAGAGAGGCAGGCAGAGAGAGAGGGGGAAGCAGGCTCCCTGCTGAGCAGAGATCCCAATGTGGGGCTCGATTCCAGGACCCTGAGATCATGACCTGACCCGAAGGCAGAGGCTTTACTGCACTGCGCCACCCAGGCGCCCCTCAACTGCATTCTTGTATAGGAGAAATAAATCATTAGAAACTGTAATTTAAAAATGACATTTCCTAGTAGCCAAAAAAAAAAAAAAAAGGATTGATTCTAACCAAAGGATGTATAAAAGAATTGTGGAAACAGCTATAAAATCATATTTTTTTTACATAAAAGAATACCTCAATAATTACTGAGAGATACTTTATTTTGTCAAAGGAAGACACAATAAAGATGTCACTTCTTCCCAAGGTAGTTTATAAGTTCAGTGCAGTTCCAATCAAAACCCCCCAGTGTTATTTTGTTTTGTTTTATTTAGTTTTTTGAATGGCACTTGATAAGCTCAATCTAAATTCAGAAATAGTACATTCAGAAGGTCATAAATGGGCAACACAATTTTGAATAAAGACAAGTTTTGGAGCATTTGCCCTACTACAGATGAAGTTAGTCTAAATCAATACAAGATACTGTGCCATTCGTCACCGAGGAGAAAAAAAAAAGCAAAAATGAACTTTTGGGACTTTATCAAGATAAAAGCTTCTGCACAGCAGAGGAAACGATCAATAAAACTAAAAGGCAGCCTATGGAATAGGAGAAGATGTTTTCAAGTGACATATTTGATAAAGGGTTAGTATTCAAAATCTGTAAAGAACTCACCAAACTCAACACCCAAAAGGCAAATAAGCCAGTTAAGAAATGGGCAGAAGATATGAACAGGCTATTTTCCAAAGAAGACATCCAGATGGCCAACAGACACATGAAAAGATGCTCAACATCAATCTTCATTGCTCATACAAACTGAAACCACAATGAGATATACCTCACACCTGTCAGAGTGGCTAAAATGAACAACACAGGCGACAACAGATGTTGGTGAGGATGTGGAGAAAGGGGAACCCTCTTACACTGTTGTTGGGAATGCAAACTGGTGCAGCCCCTCTGAAGAAGGGGTTTGGAGGTTCCTCAAAAAGTTAAAAATAGAGCTACCTTATATGATCCAGCTATTGCACTACTAGGTATTTAGCCAGAGGATACAAAAGTACAGATTTGAAGGGGTTACGTGCACCCCAATGTTTATAGCAGCACTACCCACAATAGCCAAACCATGGAGTGAGCCCAAGTGTCCATTGGCTGAGGAATGGATAAAGAAGATGTGATACACACACACACACACACACACACACTATGGAATATTATTACTCTGTCATCAAATAGAATAAATCTTGCCATTTGTAATGGCATGGATAGAGCTAGAGTACATTATGCCAAGTGAAATAAGTCAGAGAAAAACAAATACCATATGATCTCACTCATATGTGGAATTTAAGAAAGAAAACAGTTGACTGTATGGGAAGGGGGAAAAGAAAAAGGGAGAGAGGGAAAAAGACATAAGTGACCTTTTTTTAAAAAAAGATTTTGTTTATTTTAAAGAGAGAGAGTAAGGGGAGGAGCAGAGGAAGAGGGAAAAGCCGATTCCAAGCTGAGCATAGAGATCAACAGGGGTCTCAATCCCACGACCCTGAAATCATGACCTGGGCAGAAATCAAAACTCAGACCTTAGCTTACTGAGCTGCCAGGTGTCCCTGCCATAAGTGACTCTTATCGAAAGAGAATACACTAAAGGTTGATGGAGGAAGATGCTCGAGGGATAGGTATTAAGGAAGACACTTACGATGAGCACTGGGTATTGTATGTAAAGGATGAATCATTGAATTCTACTCCAGAAACCAATATCACACTATATGTCAACTAACAAAGTTTAAAAAAAAAAAATGATAGAATCTTACTTTAAAAGAAAAAAAAAAGGGATGCCTGGGTGGCTCAGTGGGTTAAAGCCTCTGCCTTCGGCTCAGGTCATGATCTCAGGGTCCTGGGATCAAGCCCTGCATTGGGCTCTCTGTTCAGGAAGCCTGCTTCCCCCTCTCTCTCTGCCTGCCTCTCTGCCTACTTGTGATCTCTC
>CM053606.1:81901638-81926588 GCA_028646535.1 Procyon lotor | reverse complement strand
CTGGAGGGGCGCGAGCCGCCAGACCCCCATCGCTGGAGGGGAGCGAGGTCTGCCTCCGTCCATCAATTCTGGAGCGCGCACCCCACCCCAGCACGCCGTGGTTTCTCTGCACTCAGCTGGGATGCTTGTTTCTGCTGAGGTCAGCCAGGCTGCAGTCAAGGTGCGGTTGTCGTGGTCTGCCCGGGCTCAGACGTCGTCGTAGCTCATCATGTGGTCATGACTTCAGTCGAGTTAAGCACAGTGTTCGTAATAACACGTTGAGCTTTCTTGCTGTTGAAATTACAAAACTTGCACTATCATTTGGCATCAAAATGAAAAGTTTATTGTACTTGTGGAAGGCATGGAAATAGTGGGGCATGAATCTGATACTAGTGAAACAGATATTTATTTTGGAGAAATCGCCATAATTCCACCTATACTCGCAAAAACAACAACAACAAAAACACAAGAGCCAAGTGTTTTAGGGGACCCACAGAAGGAGAAATACCCACAAACAAATAAAAATAGCGTTATGTTTTGTTACTGATATATACACAAAGTAATTGCCTAAGAACAGCCAAGCAATGCAATTGAAGGCAAGGAAAATTGTCCCACATTTTAAAACTGTGAGAGGCTGGTGTGGACTAACTCCTGGGTCTGGGGGTTATGGGTAAGGCATTGTGTCATAATTTAATTGGCAGGATTTTTTTCCCCTCTCTTAGTGATAAATAAGATAATGGTGTGTCTTGCAATTAAACCTGGCTCGAAATGGATGATATATGATGATTCATGTCCTTTTTTTTTTTAAGATTTTATTTATTTATTTGACAGAGAGAGATCACAAGTAGGCAGAGAGAGAGGGGGAAGCAGGCTCCCCGCTGAGCAGAGAGCCCGATGCAGGGCTTGATCCCAGAACCCTGAGATCATGACCTGAGCCGAAGGCAGAGGCTTTAACCCACTGAGCCACCCAGGCGCCCCCTGATGATTTATGTCCTAAAACTCTCTAAATAGTGTCTTTGGAGAAACATAGGTGTCAGACCCATAAGAAGCAACTCCCTCCTCTCTGAACGAGGAAACTGAGTCTCAAGAGACAGATGGCTGGCTCAGGATTGCACCCGACAGCATGTTGGAGGTAGAGGAAAATAATTTACTGTAGGGGATACTGCTGTGCCTTCTGAGATCAAGACCTGAGCCGAAATCAGGAGTCTGACGCTTAACTGACTGAGCCACCCAGCTGCCCCTTTTGCTAACTCTCTTTAAGTATAAGTATTTGCATGACATTTCACGGCAAATATATCGTACTTTTAAAACTTGGTCAATTCTCCTGTGATTATACAGTTAGTGTGTTTTCGGGTGTTTGCTATTGTAAATAATGATGTGATGAACATCTTTTTGCATTCATCTTTTTCTCTGTGAAATGACAGTCACCTCTTTCAGGTTGGCTGGGTATTTCTTAAAATACTGAAAGGTTAATTAGTGAATTAGGGGCCTGAAAGCGATAAATTGTGTTTAACTTGACTGTATTTAAAAGGAAGGTTTTTGTTTGTTTTATAAGCCTGTACATTTTCGTATCACTGTCAGGGGTGGACCCCTTGTCCCAGAGAATAATTGGGCATATGTCCAGCAGCCTGGGACATGGTCTGTCCTTTTGCATTTTTCCAGAACCGGGAAATATGCTGGGGCTAGTTGGAGAGGGGAGTGGAGAAAATCAGCAGTGATCTGGGCCTGACGACCTCTGTTTTGTGACCAAGAAGAATAGGAATCTCTGCAAAATCCATCATGAAAATCACTCTGTCCTGCCTTTCCAATGACATGACCCATTCCATGGGAGCACAGCGGATGCTAGCACGCACCCGTCATTACAGGACTGTACGGATGTAGGAGTTGGGAAATAGAACAGCCAGGATCAGGGCCAGGAGACCCGGCTCTGGCCTGGGTGGGAGTAATCCCCTCGCTTGGCACCTCGTAGCTTCAAAGGACAAGTCGATCCAAAAGCCCTTAGGTCACACTTTCAATCGCAGCTGTCAGAATACACACCCTGTAAACAGGAAATGCCTTAGGAAGTACAACTGAGTACTTCTTATTTTTTTTTAAAGAAACTATTAAAAAGCCCGAGCAGAACATGACATTTAACTGGCATTATGGTTAACGAGCTAGCTCTGCTCCGCGACAGCCCAGGTTTTATGTTCTGGGCAATTGTGTGCCCACTGCTGTTTAATAGGTGCGTAAATATTCCCAAATTCATCCATAACTCATTTTGCCTTATAAAATGAGTGTCTCGCTCGGTCAAGGGAGTTGTAAGTTACGTAGCTCGTGTTTGCTGTCATAGAAGAGGAAAAGATTTACTAAACCCTAAACCAATATTTAGATACCTCTGTGCTTGGAATATGGAAATTTTAACACTGGGTAGAAGGCAAACCACGAGAAACAGAGGACGAGGAGGCTCTAGTTGGCTGACTAGCTTCGGGATAGGGTAGAATTAAGAACTGCTGACTTCTAAAAAAGACCTAGCCGAATGGTGGCCACACTACCCCTCTATCCCTTGCACGAGGTTCCACCTCCCCCTGCTGCCCTGGCCATGTCCCATTTGATTCACTCACAGCCTCACCAACTAGGCTGTTTCATACCACAGTGCCTTTGTGTGTGCTTTACAACACCTAGAATGGCCCTAGTCTTCTCCTCTCCCCTCTTTGGCAAATTCTTGCTCATCCTTCAAGGCTGAGACGTCACTCCATTTGGTCATAGCATATAGACAGCATAGCATAGTGGAGAGAACTTGGACTTCAGAGTAAGATGTATCTGAGTTTAAATCTTAGTACCATTTTTTTCACTAGATGGGTGACCTTGGACAAGCTGGCTTGACCTTTGTGAGTCTGTTTCCTCCGCAGTTAATGGAGCTAATAAGACCTTGCTCACTGTACTGTAATGAATTCACACAACTATAGACGGTGCTTGGCATACAGTAGACACTCAATAAATATCAATTTCCTTCTGCCATGCCCACTTGCCACTCATTCCTTAATTCTCCAGGCAGCATCGTTTTACTCAAAACCTAAGATGTGTCTGTGTTTTATCTCTCAGTCTGTAGTATCTACCTAGTATTCAAATTCTTCGTGACATGCTTAAATTATTAGGCTTCCAGATGGAATTTTAATTCATTTATTTATTCAACAAATATTTATTTAATGGTATCAGATGGCAGCTAATCTTCTCACTTGTGATTTTTTTTTTTTTAAGATTTTATTTGTTTATTTGAGAGAGTGAGAGAGAGCACAAGCAGGGGGAGCAGCAGGCAGAGGCAGAAGGAGAAGCAGAGCTGAGCTGAGCTGGGAGCTGGATGCGGGGCTCAATCCCAGGACCCTGAGATCATGACCTGAGCCGACGGCAGACGCTTAACCAACTGAACCACACAGGCGCCCCTCACTTGTGTTCTCGATATGTTTCTTCTTCCTTTAGAATAGGATTTCTTTGACACTGTTGACACTGGGCTGCATCATTCTTTGTTGCGGCAAGGCGGGGAGGCCTCCCTGTGCATTAGAGGATGTTGAGCAGCATCACCGCCCCGACCCTCTCTATAAGCTGCTAACAATTCCCGCAACTGGATGTGACGACCCAAAATGTCTCCAGACACTGACTGCCCTTGGTTGGGAAGAACAGCTCTGGAACTGTGCTTTCTTGGTGATTCCCCTTCTCTTGGCTCTGTGCTCAGCCTCTCCTGGCACGTTTGTCTCATAAAAGTGTATTTTCTCCAGTCTCCCAAAACAAAACAAATGAATCAGGCTCCAAACCCTTTCCCTTCACGGTGAAACTCTCCAAAAGCAGAGGCTGCATTCGTTGTCCCTTTGCATGGAGTCCTCCACCTGCTGCAGCCAAGCTCCCCTCGCCTCGCTTCAGGAACCACTCTGGCCGTGCTTCCGCCCAGAGAAGGCTAACCCTGCGCTCTCTTTCCACCGCACTCATCTTGCTTGGCCTCTGTGACATCTGATACTCGCTACATTCCAGCATGTCTTTCTTTCCTGGGTCTTTTCTGACTCTCTGTCACAAACGCTAGTGGGGTGTCCCTTGTTCTGCCTCTTAAGGTCTGTCATTCCCCTGGACTCTGTTCTTGGTCTTCGCTCTTCTCTCTCAAAGCTTTCATTTCAAGGGCACCTGGGTGGCTCAGTCGTTAAGCGTCTGCCTTCGGCTCAGGTCATGATCCCAGGGTCCTGGGATCGAGCCCCGCGTTAGGCTCCCTTCTTGGTGGGGAGTCTGCTTCTCCCTCTCCTTCTCCCTGCTTCTCTCCCCTGCTTGTATGCTCTCTCTCTCTCTCTTTTGCAAATAAATAAATAAAATCTTAAAGAAAAAAAAACAAGGCTTTCGTTTTAGGATAAGCATCGACTCTGAAATGTTTAGTTTCAGGCCAGCTCTGTCTTCTGAGTCCCAAACCTATATACCCACTTGTGTGTCTCATAAAGATCTCAAAGAGAACTCAGTCTCTTTATCTCCTTGTCCCAGAGTTGTTTCTCTTCCCATCTTCCCACGCCCCATGTCAGCTGCCCAGTGGAGCACAATGGGAGCATTAGGCCCTGGCAAGGCGGATCCTGGGCCTTGTTGTAAAGGTGTCCCTCTCAGGCGACCTTGTCATGCAAGGCCAAGTCAGTTCCTCTCCCGCCCAGGCCCTGTCCAAAATCCTCCAGCTGTTCCCCACGTGGAACAACCCCCCTTAGTATTGCATTAAATGACATAACCTCCGTAGAGCAGAGGTACTCAGTACCTTAGTTCCCTTTCCCTGATACTCTCTTCGAGAAGACACATTGCAGAACATCAAGAGTTGGGTATGCGTCATGAGATCATAAGTGATTTTTTTCCCATTGAAATTATTTTTGCAACTCGAGAGAAAAGTCTTGCTAGAACACTCTTAGGGGTGTACCTCGTCATACCACTCCTCTCTACTGGCTGTTCGTTACCCTCGTGGTCGGGTCCAAACCTCTCAGCAGGGCTTACAGGGGCCTCTGTGATTTGGCCTTGATCTAGCAACGTCACCTTATCTCACCCTCTACCACCTCCCCCAACACAACACACGTGGGCCCCTCCAAACCTCTTCCGGATCCCTCAACCAGCCGGGCTGTTGCCTGCCTCTGCATAGGATTCCCCCTCTGCTGGGTGACTGACTCATGCCCTGCTCCCCCTCCTTCCCAACCTGTGTCCGTATTCAAGTCCACAGTCAGATGCACACTCTGGGACATCTGGACAGTTCTTGCTTCTCAAAGCGTGGTTCAAACACATCTGCTCTGAACCTTTTGTTAGTTTGTTTTTTTAAAGCATGTGCCCTTCTCCATTTTACTTTATCTGGGTACTGGAATCATTTTGCCTGCTAGATGGGATTGTTTCTCATTTTTAATTTTTACAGTGGCTCTCTGCCTCCTGGCCTGTAATAGTGGTTCAAGTGAATGCTTGTTGAGCTCCACTCCATCAACCTCTCTGAGAGTTCTGATGTGGCCGGTTGGACCTTCCAATACCTTCCGTTATCGTTGTTAAAGAGAGGATTGGCCTTCAGAGCCTCCTCTCCATAGGACTACGGTAAATACTGGTGCAAGGGCTTGTCCCCAAGTGGCCGGACTGGTTTGATTTCTTTACAGGTTGATGACAAGAAGTGCAGTGGATCCACAGACATAGTTTTGGTGGTTTCTGCAGTGAACAGACATTATTAATTTGGCCAAGATCAGTTGGTCTGGACGAGGCTACCACTGGAGCCCAGCCTCAGACATGGCCAAGACTTTGGGGGCTGGTGGGGCCCTTGTAAAGGAGAGAGCCAGGAGTCTAGATTACTGACTCATTAGCAGCCCATTGGAAGAGATGCCTAGGCACCACTATTCCCAAATTTTGTGCTCATCAACCCAAAGAAGCTCCCGAACTCTTTCTTAGCTCTTCCAAACTACAAGTAAACACACTCTGCTTTGTCACTCTTGGCCCATTTAGACATTTGTTAGGGCACTTTAGATATTGGATTATACTTCTTTGTTGATTCATCTGTCCCCCTCTAAGGGACTGTGTATTCCTTAAGGGCAAGTGCTGGGTCTTTTATTTGGCAGAGAGGAAAAGCTCATTTCAATTTTATCTGAGAAGCGCTGCAGTAAACCTTAGGATAAGAGGAGGGAGGGGACGGATGGGGCTTGCAGTTGTATCATGGAAACGAATGTCATAAGTGTGGTCAGGAAAGAAGAAATTATAACAACCGCTAAACACCGTACATGCTTTATCTCTCATTTAATGCATGATTTACTTGGAAATATATATCATGATTTTGCGAATATGAGAAACCGAGACTTAAATGAGGTCAAGTGACCTGACCAAGCAGCTACTAAGCTTCCAAAATCCAAACCCCTAACCTAACACGGTAATGCATTGGATCCTGTGGTTCGAAAGAAGTCCTCAAAGAACTCTGCAGGGAGAAATGATCATCGGGGTCATCTTGATCACTTACCTCGCAGGAAACCTGGATTCCTGCAGAAGCACGCCCTGATGGTACCTGGTCACTCCAAATTTTCAGGGGTCGAGATTTCTGCCACTCCTCCACTCACCTTCGCACAGCCCAACTCTAGAGAAGCACTAAAAACCCATGCTTCTCTGAGTTGCTGACTCCACATCTGCCCGCCCCAGGGAAACCCGGGGGTCTCTAGGGTTTCCACAGTAGGTGTGGTAGGTACTTGAAAGGGGCTGCTGGGGGCACAGCGGGTCCTGATGAGCCCCTATCTCTCTGAGACGTTCGTCCCAGCTGACCTAGCCACCCAAGGTCGAGTCCGCTCTTCCTCCTCCGCAAGCTGTCTTTCCAGAACGCTGGCTGCTGGTCCCCAGGGAAGCCTACCTCCTGGTCGTTTTGTTAATGACTTTAGTGTCTGATTGAGATCAGGTGGCCTCCGAGCTGGCACCAGCATCCATTAGGCTCTCCAAAGATAAGGAAACCAAACATTAGCTGGTTGGTAGCAAACAGTGCCATAAACACACCCACGCCTTCCTCTCCCCACCCTTTCAAAGGGGCAGCAAAATGCCACTTCTGTCCTTATTTGGATGGGGAAATAAAGACCTGAAGACGACCTCCCTTCGACTAGTAAAGGTTGCTTTAGCCCGGAGAGGTTCTCCTACAGAGAAGGCTTTCCTCTCCCTTACTGAATCATGGGCCTTCTTCTCTTCCTCTGGGAATTCTCCAAATAGCATCACCTGCTTGAGCACCTTACCCCTATGGCCCCAATCACACGTCTCCTTAAATGGTACTGTGATCGCTAAGCATCACATACAGATTCAGGATGCAGTTCAGCGAGGGTTTTTGGCTACTGTTTGTGCCTTGTGCTTCTGAATAGTTTATAACTCCCCTCGGGACCAAGCAATGTATTTCTTCAGTGTTGCTGGGTGGGGTCCTCTGACCCGGACCCTGAGAATCAGCTTGGAGCTTGTTAGACGTGTCCACCCGGGGGTCCCACCCAGACCCACCATCAGAATCTGCATTTTGACAAGATCCTTAAGTGATTCATATGCGCCTTAAGGTTCGAGAAGCTCTGGGCTACCGTGTTGCTTATAGACACAGACCCTCCCATGATCCCAGCGCAGTGGTCAGTCAGTACACAGGATGGAGTCCATTGTCTCTTTCCCCCCAAGATCGCCCTGTGTGGGCAATAACTCTACCTATCCTTTCTGTATAGTTTTGCACTTATTATATCCTTTTCCAGAGCCCTGCCCAAATATTTTTATTAGTAGCAAACGGTGACAAGAATGAGAAGTATTGGGGCGCCTGGGTGGCTCAGTCGTTGAGCGCCTGCCTTCGGCTCAGGTCATGATCCCAGGGTCCTGGGATCGAGCCCCGCATTGGGCTCCTTGCTCGGCAGGAAGCCTGCTTCTCCCGCTACCATTCCCTCTGCTTGTGTTCCCTCTCGCGCTGTGTTTCTCTGTCAAATAAATAAAATCTTTAAAAAAAAAAAAAAAAAAAAAGAATGAGAAGTATTTACTGAGCATTCGTGTGCTAGGTGATGTGCATGTGTTATTTTGCTTAATTGTGATTGTATTAGTTTGATCAGGCTGCTGTAACCTAGTCTCCCAGACTGGGTGGCTGGTACAACAGGAATTTATTTTCTCACAATTCTGGAGGCTAGAAATCCAAGATGTAGGGGTCAGCAGATTTGGCTTCTTCTGAGACTTCTCTCCATGGCTTGTAGGGACTTCTCATTGTGTCTTCATGTGGTCTTTCCTCTGTGTAGGCCCATGTCCTGTGTCTCTGTGTGTGTGTTCGAATTTCCTCTTAGAATTCAGATCGGATTAGGGCCCACCCTGATGGCTCCAATTTTTTAAAAGATTTTATTTATTTATTTGTAAGAGAGAGAGAGAAAGGGAACACAAGAAGGGGGAGCGGCAGACAGAAGAAGTAGGCTCCCTGCTGAGCAAGGAGTCCAATGCAGGGCTCTATCCATGACCCTGGAATCATGACCTGAGCCTAAGGCAGACGCTTAACCGACTGAGCCACCCAGGCGTCCCAGATGGCTTCATTTTAACTTAATTACCTCTTTAAAGGCCTTATCTCCAAATATGGTTACAGTCTGAGGTACTTGGGGTTAAGACCTCGTATAAGTTTTGGCAAGACACAGTTCAGATGGTAATGCCTGTAAAATGGCTAATTATCATCATCCCCATTTTACAGATGAAGAAACAGGCTTAAACAGTTCATTAACTGGTTGATGTCACACAGTTAGTAATGACAGAGCCAGAAGGGGAATTGTTTGTTTATTCATGAGTTTGTCTACTCATTTGTTTGGCAAATGTTTACTAGATATCTACTATGTGCCATGCAATGTAATATGTGGTAGGGATACAGAAATCATGGGTTTTGGTCTCATAAACTTTACCTTTTTGTGGATCATTTTCTATTCTAGAGTCTGTGTGCTTCCCCCCTCTACTGCCGTAGAAATCCATTTCTGTGTAGCTTCACACCATTATTTATTACCAAATTCTGGTGAATAACACAGCAAACTTCCGAGCAAAACTGGGCTCAGGATCTAGCCTCATCACCACCTATCTGGGACTACAATCGTTTCAGGGCACTCCTGGCAATTTCCTGCTGTGACCAACTCATCTTAGTTTGCCTGGGACTGGAACTTTCCTGGTTTTAGCAATGAGAGTCCTGTGTCGCCCCAGGGAACCTCTTCTGTCTCGGGCAGACCATCATCGTTGGTCACCCTACTATTCCCCGACTTGTGCCCTGCCGGGACAGAGGATGAGGAAGGAGGAGACATCACATAATGGAACCCACCTTCCAAATCGAGAAGGACTGCTGGGCTAATGAAGCTTCAGCTTCACCCGGGCCGGCTCCCCAGTAGCTGAAGTAGAAATAATTTGGGGCAGCCGACTGCCTCCTCCAATGGGAACTGACCTAGGAGATACAGGGAACATCTCAGCATGGCTATTCCCGATGTAAGCAGGAGCTCTGTGAATGAACAAAATAACGTCTTGGGATTCCTCCGCTCAGGACTTACCAATTCCCAAGTTCCAAATATCCCTCCACCCCTCCTTGGATAATCTCTCCATTTCGCTTAACAGCACGTGTGAAAATCTAACAGAGCGGAGCTGTGGGTGCCCAGGACACCCTCTCTTGAGTCGAGTCGGCCTTCTTGGGGAGAACAGGAAGCGCTGCCCTGTCTAAACTGTTTAGCTAGAGCCCTTGGAATGTGGGGAAAGAGTTTCTGAAAGGCAGCCAAATCCTATTGCATAATTGATCGTCTCAGCACAGCCCTGCTGACCTGCTCATCTCCTTCCCCGGTGCTGGGGCATCTCTGGCTCACGTCTCTTGGCGGCTCATTTAGATGCCGTTTCTGGCAAGATCCCGCAATATGACAATGGTGGGCCCCTCGCTGCAGGGGTGCTGAGCACACTCTACTCCAGCCATTGCTTTTTGTCATTCTGTTCACGCTCAATGCTCCATCCAAGGGGTCAGGGAGTAAGGACTAGTTCGGGGGGCCACATAATTAGTTACATCTATGGGAACTCCTAAATAACAACAAAATCGCCAGAATGAATGCTATTCTCTCACCAGATTCAGGGTTGTAAATGGAATCGGGACAGGTAGAAAAAATTGGGACTGTCACAAAAACAAGGGTCTCCTATTATCTTCCCGATTTCAGGGAAAGGGGATCCCTTAGCCATGTTTAGTCCCTAATTATGCTTCTTGCGTTCGGAGTTAGTCAAGGAATTAACTGATATGTGTTTAACTAAGAGCCTACTGTGTGCAATTGTGGTATAATAAAGAATACATTTAGTCTTTGTCTCAAATTCCTAAAACCTTTGGAATTTCTTGAGGGATAGGAATGTCTTTTGTTACTCCTAAAGAGACCCTTTGGACCTTACCTGTGTTTTTGCTGACGAGTTGATGCAGGGTGGGACCTCTAGGTAGCTTCAGGATGAAGGTTGGTCCCCAATTTTTAGCCCTGCTTCCTGACCACCAGGGAGAGGAGAGGGCTGGAGATGGGGACCCAGGGTTTTCCAGGTTGGTGAACACGCTGATGTGTTGGGAAGGCGTTGTGCCCAGAGCGAGTGGGAAGTTTCCCCCTACCCCCACATCCTCATACCTTGCCTTATGTGTCTCTTCCATTTGGCTGTTGCTGAGTTACGTCCTTTGTAATAAATTGATAAATCTAAGCAGAGTGCTTTCCTGAATCCTATGAGGTGTCCCAGCTGATTATGGAACTAGTGGGGGGGGTATGGGAACCCCTGAACTTGTAGCTCACTAAGCATAAGTGTGGGTAGCCTGAGCACCCCATTTTCGGCTGGTCTTTGAAGTGGACACAGCTGTACCCTTAACCTAGGGGGTCTGATGCTAACTCCAAGGCTGGGTGTCAGAACTCAGTCTTTGGAGCCCCAGTTGTTTGGTGCTGAAGATGTGGAGCATATTATGGGAGAACTCCCACATATTTGGTGTCAGGAAACATTACCGAGCAATGAACACACTAAGCACAAAGGAGACATAAAAGTAATAGGTGGTCGTTCAAGTTTACAATTAACGGGGGGTTCAGATGCACATGGAAAAATGCACAATTCAAAGCCATTTTGATAAGTGCCCAGTGAGTGAACTGCTGTAACTCACTGGGTCTTCATTTGACCTTGGAGTCGCTTTCAACTTGAGTAGGGTTTCAATTTATGTACATTCTAGGATGTGCGATTATAGGTTCAGAAGAGAAGAGCAAAGGGCAGGGGATGGCTCCTGCCTCCACGGGCCCGTGGTTTTGCAGCCTGCCTCCGAAGAGCCGGCCACACTGACCAGCTGCAACACAGCAATGATGCGAGAGCCAGGGGCTAGCCATTGTTTGCTCATAGAGCATTTGAATCTCCCTGTCAAAATGAAGGTTGGGTTGGCAAACATTTGCATGTCCTGGGAAATTAAGAAGCTTCCCTATATCACACGCTCAGGACACAGCACTCAGCAGTTTCCTCCCCGACATTTTCTGCCTGGTTTTTATATTTTTTCCAAGTGGAAGGAACATCACAGAGGCTCCTTCTCTAACTGGGATCAGAACCTTCTAGAGAGACCTCCGAATTCCCACCTCCCAAAATACATTCGTGACACCAAAAGTGACAAAAAGTAGGGGATGCCAAGACTTTCTAGTAGGTAGCAGAGTCACCTGTGAATCCAAGGCTGATTTGAATACCGTCTCTTGGCCAAAAGTACCTCCTTATCTTAGAGAATGATTCCTTTCTGTGGGACCTGGGGACATTTCAGGCCTTAGAATCCCTTGAAAGTGAAGCTTGGAAAAAAACAGCTTAAAATTGGGGAGCTTAGAGATGACTTAGCCCACCCCTCATTTTACAGTTGAGAGTCAGGACTTGATTTGCCTGTGGTCCTGGACTTTAGACAGTGGCCAACCTGGCCTGTTGCTAAGTATCGCTAGGCACTATTAGGCTACCTCCTTTAATCCATGAGCAGAGAATCATTTGCTAGCTATGAACATGACCCTTGGGCAGTGATCCTAAGACTCTAGAGAGGCTAAGCTGTCAGGAAGAAGGAGTAGAGCCCAAGGGGGCGAGGGGACACCAGCCACAGTTCTTGCATTTCCCCTGGGAATATGGAGGGAGGCATAGCAAAGTCAGCAGCTCCTGGTTCTCTTGTCCAGGGACCTGGCAGAGTGAGAAACAGACCATGAGGCTCTAGAGGTCTATCTTGTCTGCTCAGGCTGCCATGACAAAATACCACAGACTGGGCAGCTTAGACCTTCTTAACCTTCCTAAACCTCCCAGTTATGAAGGCCACATGTCCAAGAATAAGGTATAGGAAAATTCAGTTTCTGGTGAGGCCTCTCTTCCTGGTTTGCCAGAGAATGAGGGAAAACAAGAAGAAAGGAGGTAGGGGAGAGAGAGAGAGAGGGGGAGAGAGAGAGAGAGAGAGAGAGAGAGAGAGTGAGTGCTGGATCTAGTATTTCCATTTTTAAAAATTTTTTAATTAATTTTAATCTTTTTTAAAATTCTTACTTTTTTGCCATTATTTTTCTTTTTTAAACAATTTATTTATTTTTCCTTTTTCCTTTGGATAATTTCTCTTCCTTACAAGAATATCAGTCCAATCTGATCAAGGCCCCATGCTTTTGACCTCATGAAACCTTAATTACCCCCTTAAAGGCCCTATCTCCAAGTGTCGTCACAATTGAGGGTTACGGCTTTAACCCATGAATTTCGGGAGGACCCAGTTCAGTTCATAACAGGGTTGTCATTGTATCTTGAGGGGAGGATCTCAAGTTCTTAGTAAACCATTTATCTTGGCAGTGATGAGTCTTTTAGTGTGAGAACTGAGTTTGCCATTCAAGACCCTTCTACTTTTGGTTGACAAATTTTGCAGCTTCGCTGGACACAAAATATTACCCACACCCCCCAGGAAGACACCCAGACCACTCTCCCCTCAGGTGAGTCAGGGGTCTCTTTTCTCTGCACCCACGATACCCGATGGATAGACTTTATATCCTTGCATTCCTGAAACACTGCTGTGATGACCACTCCCCCCCACCAAAGGGTGGATTTCTTGAGGGCAGAGCCGGTGTCTCATTCTGTTTATATTCCCACCGCCCTGCTCAATGCCCATAACACATTAGCTGTTTGATAAACATCTGATGGGTGAACAAAATGGCGTCCGAAAGCTGTTGATACTGAAGCAGGTATACTATGGAGCTAATGAAGCTTAAGCATTGGGGCCCCTCATTAACAGGAGGACCTACCTGGCAGTTTTGAAGTCACAATTCGGTATTCTTTTCTTTAAAGAGATCCCGCCCCTCAAAAAAAAATGTATATAAATTTTGGGCTCCACAGAACCTGGGTGTGTCCCGGGGTTGCTAAGGGGAGGTGTGGCTCTCTGCTATATTTAATATTTTTTCCCTTCCCCGTTGGCCACCGGAAGGGAGGCATGCACCTCACAATACGGGTCTCTTTCCAAGACTATTTTTGAGAGCCATAATCTTGTCACTCAGTCATCTTTTGATCAAAGGAAATGAAAACACTTGAGCCGTGAGCCTAGAAGCATAGGATATCCACCGACTTCCAAAAATCGTATTCATTAAAGGCCAAGTCAGATGCCCTGAGTGCGATTCCAGGAGACTTTTCTTCCCACCAACAATTACTCATCGTTGTGGTCGAGAGCTGAAGTATAGCCAGGAGGCTCAGTATCCTTGAGGGGCTCAGTCATTTGCCTGGACGCTCAGCTGTGAGGGCGGTAGTCCTTTGCCCCTCACGCTTGCTCGACGGAGAGTCTAGCCAACCTGACTTCTTATCAGTGTCCCACATTAATTAGTCCACTTCGGTCTTTGCCTCTGCTGTCCCGGTCTTGGTCTCCTGCCTGATTATGCGACTGGCACGAACTGCCCTTCCTCCTTCCATTCTTGTCCCCTTCAAGTCATCCTTCACATGATAGCCAGAGTGACCTTTTCCACAGTTCCAGGCTGGTCACGGAGCTTCCGTGCCCAGATCCCTCAGTAGACACCTGCGACCCTCAACGTGAGGCTCAGCTCTATGGTGCTGTAGCCCAAGCCCTTAGGACCTGGCTGCCATTCCCCTCCCTTCTCCCCCACTCTTCGCTGGCATCTCGGTGCCCATCACAATGAGTTACTCGTGATTCCTCGAAGGTGCCAAGCTCTCGCTACCATCTGGCTTCGGCACACGTGGGCCCTCTGCCTGGAGGTTTCTGCTTCTGCTTTGCCCTGACTCATCTCTCCCACTTTCAGTTTGGATTCACGCCCTCCAATACAAACACTGCGTGAGCCACATGTTTACTGCATCGTAAATTTTCGAGCAGCCGCGTTTTTTAAAAAAAAAAGAAAAAAAAAGAAAAAAAGAAAGTTAAAAGTAGGCGAACACTCCAGCCCGGTACTAGGATCCGTGACGTGAATCCAAGGATAGACTGTGGTCCCGCCAACACAAGGGAGCTGTGTTTTGTGGAACAGTGTTTCACACTGCTTCCGTTTTTGCATTTAAATTCATGAAAATTTGGTCAAGTTCGAAGTCCATTTCCTCGGTCACGCGGGTCACACTTGAGTGGCCGGCGTGTTAACACAACACAGACGTCAGTTTCCCGGGCATCCCCGGCTTGGGCTGGGCGCCCCCCCAACCTCCCCCCACCATGTTGCTGCAAGATTTTGTGCTTAACCCCATCATAGTCCCTATTGCACCTGGATAGAGCTGCCTGCCTACCTGCCTCTGTTTTCCTTTAGACTCTACGCCTCTTGACAGTGGGGACTTCATTTTATTCATCTTAATATTCTCAGCCCCCGGCCGCCTTGGCCTCCAATAGCTGCTCCGGGTGTTTGCTTGAACGAGACCGGACGCCTGAGCAGCCACGATCTTCCCTGGGCCTTCAGAGCGCTAGAGAATCTGGTCCCTGACCTGCTCTTGGGCCTCGCTTCCTACCCCCCTCCCCTTGTTCACTCGGCTGCAGCCGCCCTGGCTCTTGGCCATTTCCTGGACGCCCTGCAGATGGGCTAACCTCAGGCCCTGAGTGCTATGTTCCCTGAGCCCGGATGGCCTCTTCCCCCCGCAGAGCCAATGAACTTCCCTTGCTATCTCGAAGCATTCAAGCACCTCATCGCAGTTGCTTTTTCCGGCCACGCTTTCAGAAATAGGCCCCATTCTGCCAGTCATTTCCTAACCCCTGAACTTTGTTTCTCATGACAGTGCCCATCACCACCTGGCATGCTGTTGCTGTTGACTAGAGTGCAGGTTTCGTGAGAGCAAGCACTTTCCTGTGTTGTCCCATGACGTATTTCTGGAACCTAGAACAGTCCCCGGCACCCCATAGGAGCTCAATAAATACTTGCGGATCGCAGGAAGGTTAGACTGTCGGTCACAGGGGAACTTAGGCAAAGAGAAAAGATAACAAGGCACTCAGAAGCAGAGTTCCAGAAATTTCAATATTTCTCCCACTTTAAGTTTCCAAATGTCCATTGGAAAGTTACTCAACAACCAGCTTTTCCTTGGTTTATGGTGTAAAAGTTGCTGTAGGAGGAGAAGAATAATTATTTGCTTTAGGAGACTGAGGCTTCACGAGGACGTCTGATTCTCTGATCCCAGGACCAAGGGACCCCCGATCCTCCAAAAGCAGAGGGGTTGGATGGGCGGAATGTGGTTGTTGGAAGCTTCCACGGCAGTTGGTAAAGGCGATCACCAGTTGGACTGATGGAAGGGATCCAGCAGGATGCACAGAATAGGAAGACGCCAGGTAGGGAAGCTTCTGGGAAAGGCAGTCAGACTAGACGTTGGGCTGCCCTATCTTGAATGACAGCGAGCAGAAAATGTAAGGGCTGGCGGCAAAGATCTAGGTCTCGGTCTGCATACAGACCACTCTGGAACATGACCCGGTGATGTGGGACAGGCCACTCACTCAGCGCTTTGTCCTCATTTGTGGAACGGAGGTAATTTGTATCTCCCGGGGTTGTGAAGATCTGCCAAAGTGCTCTGAAAGCTGTTACATCTCTGAGAGATGCAAGTGATTGGCACCATGGGCATTTTCCCATGGGTTCTCTCGTCTGCCCACCCTCCACAGGCAATTACTGAGTTTATTGATTGTATACAACTCAGGGGTCTTGGACACTTTTATTTTGTTATAAAACTCAGAGCCTTTCCTCTTGAATGTCCCTCAGGGTTCAGAAAAACAAATCTGATCTAATCTGTGACTTAAGGAGCTGTGTTTGGCCTTTCAACAAAATACTGTTTTTCAATGATTTCATATGTGAATTTCTTATCTCCCCAGATACACTGTAAGCTGATTGTTGTTAAGAGCACAGACTTCAGAGTCATTCAGTCCTGGGCTTAAATCTTGGCTTTGCTACTTACTTGCAGTGTAGGGCTTTGGGTAGATTATGCAATCTCTTTAAGCATTAATCTTCTCATCCATGATATCGACATTGCGATGTCATTCATGAAGTGTAGTGAGAATTAGGAGATAATGCATCTAAAGTTCCCGACCCAGGGGCACCTGGGTGGCTCAGTGGGTTAAAGCCTCTGCCTTTGGCTCAGGTCATGATCTCAGGGTCCTGGGATCAAGCCCCGCATCGGGCTCTCTGCTCAGCAGGGAGCCTGCTTCCTCCCTTCTCTCTGCCTGCCTCTCTGCCTACTTGGGATCTCTCTCCTCTCTGTCAAATAAATAAATAAAATTAAAAAAAAATAAAATAAAGTTCCTAACCCAGTACCTAGTACATGGTAAGAGCCCAATCAATGGTACCCTCTGAACAATAGCTACTAGCACAACACTAGGTATTAGAATGGATTTTGCCAAAATGCTAGATTGAGAACTGGAAGCAAACAGTAACTCAAGGCCATTCTTGGCTGTAAGCTCCCAGCCTATCAATAGGAACTAAAAGGGTATGGCTTCCTGACCCAGGCAGAAACTTACACGGTAACAGAAAAGCAATTTATTTTCTTGGGTTGACAAGTGATAAATTTCACTTGAAATATGGCAGTGGGCTTGGGTAGTGGAAGGGGAGATTGGTGATATTAGTCCTGACAGGTTTGGTTGGTGGGATGGTTATGGGACATGAACATGAGGCAGCACAGTTTTTGTAGTTTTATTTTTTAACATATTTTTTAGATTTATTTCCTTGAGAGACAAGTAGAGCACACCTACAGGAGGGGCAGAGTGAGAGAGCAAATCCTTAAGCAGACTCCGGTTAACCGTGGAGACCCTCGAGGGGCTCGATCCCAGGACCCCAAGATCATGACCTGAGCCAAAACCAAGTGACCTGAACCGGTCACTTAACTGACTAAGCCACCCAGGTGCCCTGAGGCACCATAGTTTTGGGGCTATTTCCCAATTTCAAAGCCTCTGTCCCATTATCACACCATGTGTCTTGATTTTGTTCAAAGAATTTAATGGACACGAAGGTAGATGTCTTATACATCTCCAAAAATGATTAGCTTTTTATTTATTTGTTATTTGCTTTAATTTATGCACACAAGCAACAGTTCTTAAACTACTGAGCTCTGTGCTACATTGCACAAATCAAAGATGAGACACATCTTTGTCTCTTTTTGTTGTTGTTGTTTTTGAGGGAGAGACAAAGAGTGCGTGCAAGTGTGGGGAAGGGGGGGTAGTGGGGCGCAGAGGGAGAGGGAGAGAATCTTAAGCCTACTCCTTGCTGAGCACAGAGACTGACCTGGGGGTCGATTTAATGACCCTGAGATCATGACCTGAGCGCAAATGAAGAGTGGGATGCTTAACCGACTGAGCTACCCAGACGCCCCTGAGACACAGTTCTTGACCTTATTTATATTCTGGTGCAGAAGTCAGACACATAACCAACTATACTGAAATGCTGAATATGCTATTTTTAGTTATGTTCAGAGTGACGTGGGGAATATTCTTCCTATCTTTGTAAGATTTTTAAAACAAGGCATATACTGTCAGGCAGAATTAGTTTTCCTCTCAGCCTCTGGAAGACATTACACTTCTCTATTTTGCCTGTCATCATGGTGTTAAGAAATTGGTCATCAGTGTAAATATCATTCCTCTGTAGCTGATACCTTTTCGCTTTGACTAGTTTTACCATTTTCTCTCTGTTAATCTGCGATTTTACCTCCATGCGTCTAGATTTGTGTTTCTTTTACAAGGGATTCATTGTGATCCCCTAGGTTGAACATTTGTGTCTTTATCAGTTCTGGAAAATGATCTACCCTTATCATTTTTTTCAAGCTGAAAAAAATTGTAAAATATACCTAACAAAATTTACCATTTTAACCATTTTTAAGTGTATAATTCAGTAGCACTATGTATATTCCCATCGTTGTGTGACCATAACCACCATCCAGCTCCAGGACATTTTTAATTTTTATTTTCTGAAATTCTGTACTCATTAAACCCTAACTCTTCCTTCCTCCAGCCCCTGACAGTCACAATACTATTTTCTGTCCTTTCAAATGAGACTGCGCTAGGTACTTTGTAGAAGTGGAATCATACAGTATTTGTCCTTTCAGGACTGCCTTATTTCACTTAGCATAATGTCCTCAAGATTCCTTCATATTCATATTGTAGCAGGTGTCAGAATTCCCTTCATTTGTAAAGCTGAATATTATAGTACTCCATTGTCTGTACATACCACATTTTGTTTATCTATCCACCCATTGATGGGCACTTGGATTGTATTTCCATCTTTGGGCTATTGTGAACCTATGAACATGGGTGTACAGACATCTATTTGAGTCCCTGCTTTCCATTCTTTTGGCTATAGATCCAGAAATGGAATTGCTGAGTCATATAATTCTGTTTTTTATTTTTTAAAAAGATTTTTTTTTATTTGAGAGAGAGAGCAAGAGAGGGCAGAGGGAGAGAGAGAAGCAGGCTCACTACTGAGCAGAGAGCCCCATGCAGGGCTCTATCCCAGTATCCTGGGATCAGGACCTGAGCCGAAGGCAGATGCTTAACCGACTGAGCCACCCAGACACCCCTCCATTTTTGATTTTTTGAGGGACTCCTCTACTATTTTCCATAGTGGCTCACCACATTACATTCCTACGAGCAATGAATAAAGAATCCAATTTTGGGGGCACCTGGGTGGCTCAGTGGGTTAAGCCTCTCTTCAGCTCAGGACATGATCTCAGGGTCCTGGGATCAAACCCCACAAGGGACTCTCTACTCAGTGGGGAGCCTGCTTCCCACTATCTCTCTGCCTGCCTCTCTGCCTACTTGTGATCTCTCTCTCTGTCAAATAAATAAAATCTTAAAAAAAAAAAAGAATCCAATTTTTCCACATCAACAATCACAGTTGTGATTGGTTGGTTTGGTTTTCTTTTTTGATAATAGCCTTCCTAATGGGTATGATGTGGTATCTCATTATGGTTTTGGTTTGCATTTTCCAAATGATTAATAATATCGACCATCTTTTCATATGCTTATCGACCATTTGTATACCCTTGGACAAATGTCTATTCAAGTTCTTTGTCCATTTTTTAATATCAGGTTGTTTTTATGTTGCTGAGTTGTAGGACTTCCTTATCTATTCTAGATATTGGTTCCTTATTAGATATAGGATATAGATACAGGATTAGGAGTGGGATAACCCATTCCATGGTTATATGGAATAACCTTTTTACTCTATCTATGGTATCCTTTGATGCAGGAAAGTTTAAAGTTTTGATATAGTCCAAATTATTTGTTTTTTCTTTTTTTGCCTGTTTTTGGTGTCATATCCAAGATACCACTGCCAAATCCAATGGCATGAAATTTTCCTCCATGTTTTCTTATAAGAGTTTTGTACTTTTAGCTCTTCCATTTAGAGTTTTGATCCACTCCAAGTTAATTTTTGTGTATAGAATAAGGTAAAAGTTCAACTTCACTTTTTTGCAACACAACACCATTTTTTGAAAAGATCATTATTTCATGAAATATTGCTTCTTCTACTTCTTTTCTAGTCTCCTTTTTGTAAAGCAGAATAGACACAGATTTAGCTTTCTTACGTTGTCCTTTATGGGTTTTTTGGGTTTGTTTGTTTCATCCTTCATGTTTCTTAATCTTTCTTGGTCTCCATTATCTTTGTGATATTCTGTATACTTTTTTCAGCTTTGTTTTTCAATTTACAGATTCTTCTTCTGGGTCAGTCTACTATTTAATCTGTCCACTGAGTTTTAAATTCAATTATTACATTTGTTTCATTTTTGAAGGTCTATTTAGTTCTTTTCTACATATGTCTGATCAATTTTTAGTCTGTTATTCTTATACTTTTAATTAATTCTCCTATTTTATAAGCACACTATATAAACTTAGTATTCTGTAACCACTGCTACCTCTACTTAAAGTCTTGGAAGGTAATTTTCCCCCATGTGTTGTTTCTGTGTCTCTCAGGGGATTTTGTGTCCTCATGTATTTTGTGATTTTTGATTGTGAGCTAACATTTATTGGAACTTTGTGGGAGTTCTTAGAGGCCTGAGTGGAGAGAATTTGTGGTTTTTTTTGCCAGATGCTTGGGTACTACCAATCTTGGACCACTTGGACTAAATTTTTGACTTGTTTGTTTTTGGAACATGAAGGAAACCTGAGTTCAGGCCCCAAACTTATCTGGGGTCCCACATGTGGTTGAAAATTCACAAAGGAGACTTTTGGATCCTGTCCCAAATACCTCAATGGACATTATTTCTTACTATATTCTTTCGGAGGTATGTGTGTGTCTCTTTTAACTATTCACTGAATGTGTAATCCTTTGCAATCCCAGAGAAATGTTTAGGTCTCTAATCTTACTCTTGAACTGACTTGGACTCCACACTTATTCTGCTGCCTCCAAGTGGCCATAAAACAAATGCTCTAGATCACCGTGTATCAGCAGACTCTCTAGAATAGCCCCTCACTTCAACATTCATCCTCCTCTCGGAGTTTGTGCTGTGGTTTCATCTTTGATCTTTGAGTACCTTCTTCATTTTCTTGTGTAACAGAAAGTTTGTTATATTTTGCCTGGTAGTCTATAGCAGAAAGATTTCTTGGATGGAAATCCTCTGTTACACCATACACCTCCAAGGGTTTCCACAGCACTAAATTCCGTGATATTTCTAACTCGATCTTTCATTTATGTTTTATGTGTATTATGTTAATTCTCACAGCAACTCTATGAGATATGTATTATCATGATCATTATCCCCCATTCTTTTCTGAGAGAGAGAGTATGGGGGGAGGGGCAGAGGAAAAGGGAGAGAGAGAATCTCAAACAGGCTCCACATCCAGCTCGGAGCCAGACACGGGGCTCAATCCCACAACCGTGAGACTAGGACGACTCAGCCACCCAGGCACCCCAATCATTATTTCCACTTTAAAGAGGAACACACTGAGGCATAAAAAGTTAAATAATATGCCCAAGATCAAGAAGCCATGAAGTAGTGGGTATTTGGGTCTGGGATCTGGAATCTGGGACCTGGGATCTCTAGCTTCAGTGCACATGCACTTACCCCACCCCCTTCAGTCAGTCACATTCAGTTTCTGCCTTGTGCCCAGCTTCCTGCTTACAATCAGAATGAAGAGGCAATACATACCCATATGGAACCTTTAAAAAACACTATTAGACAATAATATATACTCAAATTCTATGTTATGTGTGGACATTCTTAAGTACTATAGATGTTCACAGAAGAAGGATGATCAATAGGGACTTATCCTGCCAGTGTTGGGACTTGAAACAGGTCTTCAGAACTAGATTTGAACTGACTAAGTGAGAAAAAAGGGAATGAGGGAGGAATTCCAAAGTGAGGGAGATAAGAACTCAATGTCAGAAGTAGAAATGAGCATGATACTGTGTTTTAAAAATCCTGGCCCATGAAGTAGGTCTTCCTCAGGAAGAGACGAACAATTCAGTTGGAGTGGTTTGGAGGAGCCTGAAAACCAGACAAAGAAATTTAGATGTCTAGGTAGAAATTAGGTTTCAGGAAGATACCTTTGTCCAACAGCATACTGGATGGAAGTTATCAAAAACTGTGAAGGGTTTGACATTTTACCCTACCCGCAATCAACAAAGTTAGCCCCTTGTGAGGATGTTGGCAGAAGATACAAGACTCCTGAGGCAGAGACAAAGAACTTTATTATTTGTGGCACAATAAACAGCATGAGTTTTCAGTTTCGCATCCATTCTTCTAGCTCCTTGGATCCCACAGAGGTGATGCAGAGTGAGTGTTGTATTCTCCATGACTTGCTCTCTCAACCAAGGAACCCCAAGCCTGTGAAACTCAAATCTTTTGTAGGGGTCTGCAAGAGCCTCTGCCTGACTTTTGCCGGGGGTTGGGAGGGGATATTCTCTTTATTAAACTAGACAGTACACAAACTTGTTCCCTGTTTTAGAGGGAGACAGTCTGAAAATAGGGCCACCCGTGCCTCTGCTTGCAAGAGGGGAAGCAATATGAGAAATCCATGAAAAATTGTTTCCCAGCAGAAGTAATCAGAAAAATAGCAATCCAAGTATGAAGTGTTTGGGATATTTCCTGTAAGTTCTACAATATCAGAGATCTTACCTGTTGGCTGTTGGCTGAATGTTTGTGTCCCCTCCTCACGAAATCATATGTTGAAGGTCTAATTCCCAGTGGGATGGTATTTGGAAGTAGAGCCTTTAGGAGGTAATTAGTTACGAAGGTAGAGCCCTCCTGAACGGAGTTCATGAACTTCTAAGAAGATAATAATCTCTCTCTGCCATGTGAGGATACAGAAGGAGGCTATGTACAAAGCAAGAAGATAGCTCTGAACAGACATTGTGTCTGCTGGCACCTTGATCTTGGGCTTCCCAGCCCCCAGAACTGTGAGAGATAAATGTTATTATTTAAGCCACCCAGTCTGTGGTAATCTGTTAAAGCAGTCCACATTGACTAAGTTGTCAGTCCACATTGACCTGCTGTCAGTCTTGTTCACTGTACAAGTCTTACAGAAAAGTGTGTAATAGGCCTTTAATCAATATTTACTGTCTGATAAATATTTAGTGTCTAGTAATTTTTTAGCGCTTAATACGTGCCAGGCCCAGCACTTACCACTTGACAAGGGTTAATGCATTTAATCCTTGTAACAGTAGGTACTTTAATAATCCCATTCTATAGATGGGATACACACAGACACACATGTAGAACAGTTCAGCAAAGTTGAAGGATACAGGATCAAGATATAAAAATCAGTTGTATTTCTGTACACTAGCTATGAGCAATCCAAAGCTGAAATTTAAAATAAAATTTCATTACAATACCATCAAAAAGAATGAAATACTTAGGCATAGATTATTGTTAAGATGGCATTATTCCAGGCACCTGGGTGGCTCAGTCGGTTAAGTGTCTGCCTTCAGCTAGGGTCACCATCCCGGGGTCCTGGGATGGAGTCCCACATCAGGCTACCTGCTCCACTGGGAGTCTTCTTCTCCCTCTTCCTCCGCCACTCCCCAGCTTGTGCTTTCTCTTTCTCTGTCAAATGAATAAATAAAATCTTAAAAAAAAAAAAAGATGGCATTATTCTACTTCAAACCTACTATTATGGCTAGTACCCAAAAGAAAGCCAAAACCCAGGAAAACAACACAAAATAACAAGTGTTGGTGAGAATGTGGAGGTACTGAAACACTTGTGCACCATTGATAGGGATGTAAAATGGTGCAGGTCATGGAAAATAGCCACATGGTCATGGAAAAGAGCCACAGTCTAGTGGCCCTTCAAAAATTAAAAACAGAATTACCATATGATCCAGCAATTTCACTTCTGGACATACACCCCAAAGAACTGAAAATAGGAACTCAAACAGACATTTGTACACCCATGTTCACAGCAGCACTATTTACAATTACCTGAAGCAACTCAGGTGTCCATCACCAGATGGGTCAAAAAGATGTGGCATAAGCATGCAATGGAATATTTTTCAGTCCTAAAAAGGAAGGGAATTCTGACACAATATACAACATGGACGAACTTTTGGGACATTATGTTGAGTGAAATAAAGCAGTCACAGAAGGACAAATCTCTATGACTCCACTGACATGAGGTACCTACAGTAGTCAAATTCATGGACACAGAAAGTAGTATGGTGGTTGCCTTGGCTGGGCAGAGAGAGGAAAGGAGTTATCGTTCAGTGGTTGTGAGTTTCAGTTTTACATTACAGATACACAAAGACAGAAAATATAAATTGGAAGTCTTAAGTAATTTAAACAAAAATTAGAATAATCCAATTAAAAACTTGGGAGTACTTGAGAGTGAGGGACCAGTGAGGGACCCTCACTGCCATGTTTTCACATGTGTAAGGTTGGCACAGAAGCAGGAGGCATGGATGGAACTCACGCTCCTTGTCAATTATCTACTGGCTCATCTCCTTGATGAGAGATGAGGAATTCTGGACGTGGATAGTGAAGATAGCTGTAAACAGTTTGAATAGCCAAATATGGTACGGCCATAAAATGGAATATTATTCAGCCATAAAAAGGAAGTACTGATATATGCTATAACAAGGATGAGTCTTAAAAACATTACACTAAGTAAAAGAATTCCAATACAAAAAGTCACATATTCTAATATTCCATTTATAGAAATGTCCATAGTCAAATCCATAGAAACAGAACGTAGATTAATAGTTGCTAGGGCATGGGGGGAGGAGGGAATTGAGAAGTATGGGATTTCTTTTTAGGGAGATGGAAATGTTCTGGAATTAGATAGTGGTGATGGTTACACAACACAGTTGATGTCAGAAAGTTACTACATTGTATACTTTAAAATTGGTAAAGGGACACCTGGATGACTCAGTTGGTTAAGTGTTCAACTCCTGATTCCAGCTCAGGTCATGATCTCAGAGTTATGAGATCAAGCCCCGAGTCGGGCTCCATGCTGAACATGGAGCCTGCTTAAGATTCTTTCTCTCTCTCTCTCTCTCTCCCTCCACTCCTTCCCTTTCCCCAAATAATGTATTTACACCTAAGTTCACATAGAACTTTCCTCCCTCCCTCCCTCCCTCCCTCCCTCCCTCCCTCCCTCCCTCCCTCCCTCCCTCCCTCCCTCCCTCCCT
>CM053606.1:81867269-81901138 GCA_028646535.1 Procyon lotor | reverse complement strand
GTGGTCAGAGAACTTCCCTAGAGAATTAGGAATTTCCAAGGATGCTCTCAGAGCTGCTAAAACCAGAAAAATTTTTGTTTTTTCTTTCATCTTCCATGGTTACCAAAAGAAATATACATTACAAATTTCAAGTCCAAGAAGTGGTCTGGTTGAGGACAAACACATCTGATATTGTAAGTCTGTGCATAAGAGAGATTCTCCCTTCACTGCCTACATCACAGACCAAGGGCATCCATACGGCCGTGTGGTATGAAGTCTGCACTGCTGTAAATCAGATTTCCCTACCCTTAGGTGACTGTTCCAAAACTTCACTTCTCTCTTCAAACTCTCTACCCAGCCCTCCACTTCCTCTCTTCAGCGGCGCCTGCTACTTCATTAAATGAATGGAGGCCTCCACGCAGCTTCCTGCAGCTCCCGCCTCCCATTCATGTCATCCCTCTGCCCACGTGGAAGGGAGCCACACAACCACTTCTCCTTTATCTAACCTTTGTGCATCATCCCCAAGTTCAACGTCTATGTGAAGAAGGGAACGCTAGCAGGAACATAAACCTCTTACCTTAAGATTCCCATCTTGCTTCTCTCCAGTTGTTTCTTCTCAAGGCAGTGGTCAATTTCCAGTCTCTTTCAATCTTGACTCACCTAATTTCTCAACCTCCACCTGACCCAGTTTTATTGCTGTCCTTCATAGCTTCTTGAGACTCTCCATTTCTGTGTGTGGCTTCTGTGAGGCTCTTCTTCTCTAGGGGTCTTAGATTTTAAGACTCTTTTATGGGTCCCTCTTCCCCTGAAGGTTGGGTCCCTCAGAGTTCTGCCTTAGTTCATTGCTTTTCTCTTGGTTTTCCCCTTCTGGTTATTTAATTTCTTTATGTGATTATAACAATCATGTAATAATAGCATTATATTATTATTATAATTATTATTATAATTAATAAGCCTGCTAAGCATCTCTACTTGGAGATTCCATAGGCTCCTCAAACTTGGCATGTCCCAAATTGCCTCGCCTACAAATTTATTACTCTTTTTTTCAGTTTGCCTACAACTTCTCTACTGATTTCAGTTCTCTCATGACTGTACCAGTCAGGATTCTGTTAGGGTGCTCACAGACAATTGCAGATCCCCTATATGGACCTTGAGCTGAGAATAAGAATGGAAAGCTCTGAGCTCATCATTTCCTTCTCTAAGTTCTCCAGCACACGTAGAAGCAACCAATCAACCCTATTATAGCTCATATTGTCAGTAAATATCCTATATCCTATGGCAGCAGACTCTTGTTCACCCAAAGCTTTACCTTTTATGGAAGAAATTGTCAAACTAAGCCTCCCGGACCAAACCTGGCTTGCGCTCTGTTTTTGTAAATAAAGTTTGATCAGAACACAGTCACGACCATTCATATGCTCACTGCCTAATGGCTGCTTTTGAGTTACAACCACAAAGTTGAGTGGCTGTGGCTCACAAAGCCTAAAATATTTACTGTCGCTTCCTTTTCAGAAAAGTTTTGCCGACTCCTGCTCTATAGGCATTTGATTAAAGGTGATAAGGTCTGATAATTAATGTAACTGTTTTGCCACTTCATGCCACGTAGAACTCTAGTGTCCTCCTTACCACTGGAAACAGGAGCCATTAGTAATACCTTTAAATCTAATTAAATTAGAGAATGCATTCCAGATAACCCAGAACTTATTCAGAGAACTCATCCTTCAGACCCTAGACCCTGGAATCCTGCCCAGCACAAAATTCTCTATCAGAGTTCAATCAGAGAAGCAAAACCACTTAAGATTTGACCTCACACCCTTGTGAGATGTGGTTACACAGTCTCTATGAGGTCGTGTTCTCTGTGCATCATGCAGAGCACGAAGTTTGCAGGGCAGGAAGTCAGGAAGAGAGGGAGGAGGTAAAGTGGGAGAGGAAGAGCAGGAACAGGCTGGAAGCCAGGGCCTTGAGCTGGTGGCCCATGAAGATGGACTGGAATGTGTGTCAGTTTCTCATCACCTGCAACTTCTACAGGAGGAGCTGTCTTACTTTGCTATGGAGCTAGATACTCCCCTGTCCCGGGAGTCAGAAGAGGTGAAGGAAGATCCAGGAGGAGGTAGCACAACTGTAGGACTGGCTGCGGCCCCACGCCAAGGAGATGAGCCAGTAGATAATTGACAAGGAGCGTGAGTTCCATCCATGCCTCCTGCTTCTGTGCCAACCTTACACATGTGAAAACATGGCAGTGAGGGTCCCTCACTGGTCCCTCACTCTCAAGTACTCCCAAGTTTTTAATTGGATTATTCTAAATTCTGTTTAAATTACTTAAGACTTCCAATTTATATTTTCTGTCTTTCTGTGTATCTGTAATGTATCTAATCTCAAGTAATAGCACCCTGTTCCCTAAACTTCTAAAGCTGGGTACCTGGGTTCATATCTTCCATCCTCGTCATTAGTCACTCACCAAATATGGCTCGTTTTAGGTCCTAAATATATTTCTAATGTGTATGTTCTTCTTTAGCAGTGAACCAGCACTTCCCTAATCCAGGGTTTCCTCATCTTTTGGCTTTTTACTGTCACCGCCTAACCATTCTCTCTGCCTTTGATTTTGTCCTGGTGAAATCCACCCTTCTCTCATACTGTCTCCAGCTCAAATTGAATTACATCCCATATTCTCCCATTTGCTGCTCTGGAGTATTCTACTTGGTAGGAACAGGAGGATCTTGTGTATAGCTATGAGTAACTTTCTTGCTCTTCTTGGGTTCACAGGTGGGGTTCTTGGGGGGGGGGGTGATAAAATTTAAATAACATAAAACTTGGTATTTTAACCGTTTTCAGTGTACAGTAGTTCAGGAGCATGAAGCATACTTGCATTGTTGTGAAACCGTTCCCACCATCCACCTCCAGAATTGTTTTCATCTCCCCACGCTGAAACTCTGTACCCATTAGAGACTCCCCAGCTCTTGACAACCATCATTCTACTTCCTGTCTATGAATTTGATTCTTGATGACTCTAGGCACTTCATATAAGTGGAATCATACAGTATTTGTGGAGTTTGTTTTTGTTTTTTTTGGGTTTGGGTTTTGTTTTTTGTGACTTGCTTACTTCACCCAGCATAATATCCTCAAGGCTCATCCGTGGTGTAGCCTGTGTCAGAGTTTCCTTCCTTTTAAAAGCTGAATAACGGGGCACCTGGCTGGCTCAGTCGTTAAGCATCTGCCTTTGTACAGGTCATGACCCCGGGGTCCTGGGATCGAGCCCCGCATCGGGCTCCCTGCTCAGTGGAAGGCCTACTTCTCCCTCTCCCACTCCCCCTGCTGTGTTCCCTTTCTCTCTGTCTCCCTCTCTTTGTATCAAATAAATAAAGTCTTTTAAAAAATAATAAAAGCTGAATAATATTCTGGGGGCGCCTGGGTGGCTCAGTTGGTTAAGGCCATGATCTCAGGATCCTAAGACATAGCCCTTACCCCCACCGCGCCAGGCTCCCTGCTCAGCAGAGAGTGTGTTTGAGATTCTTTCCCTCTGCCCCGTCCCTTCTGTACCTCCACCCCCTCCAGTTTGCGCACTCTCTCTCTCAAATAAATAAATAAATAAATAAATAAAAATTTTAAAGGCCCAGTAACATTCTGTCATATGCATACACCACATTTTGCTTCTCCATTTTTCTGTCAATGGACATTTGCGTTGTTTCCATCTTCTGGCTGTTGTGGGCGATGCTGCTGTGAACGTGGGTGTGCAAATAGCTCTTGAGTTTCTGCTTCTGGTTTTTCCGGGTATACCCAAAAGTGGCATCTTCAGATCATACAGTCATTCTATTTTTAATTTGTTGAGGACCTGCCGTACTATTTTCCATATTTCCCGCAGCAGTAGGATTTCTCACTTCTGCACATCCTCACAACCCTTGTTCATTTATCTCTTTGTTTTAGTAATAGCCATCCTAATGGCTGTAAACTGGTCTCTCCTTGTGGTTTTGGTTTGCATTTCCCTACTGATCAGTGATGTTGAGTGTCTTTTCATGGGCTTAATGGCCATTTGTCTATCTTCTTTGGAGAAATGACCATTCAACTCAGTTTGCCCATTTTTTAATTTGGTTGTTTTTTCATTATTGGGACTTAGGAGATTATATATACTCTGTGTGTGTGTATAAAATATATATAATTTATTAACCTCTTATCAACCTCTTATCAGATATGTGATTCGCAACTATTTTCTCCAGTTCCATGGTTGCCTTTTTACTCTGTTAATAGTGTCCTTTGGTGCACAAAAGTTTTGAATTGTTTTTTTGAAGTTTTAAATTTTGATAAAATTGTAAAATTTACCTGTTTTTTCTTTTGTCGCTTGTGCTTTTGATGTCATAGCCAAGAAATCACTGCCACGTCCAATGTCATGAAGCTTTCCCCATGTGCCTTCTTTTAAGAGTTTTCTAGTTTTAGCCTTTATGTTTAGATCTTAGACCCATTTCGTGTCAATTTTTGTATATAGTGTAAGGTAAGGGTAACTTTATGTGTGAGTATCCAGTTTTCCCAACACTTTTTGTTGAAAGATTGTCCTTCCCTCGTTCAATGGTCTTCAAACTCTTGTCAAAAATAATTTACCATATATGTGGTTTACTTCTGGGCACTCTATTCAATTCCACTGACCTATATATTTGTCTTTATTATTAGTAGCACGCTGTTTTGATTATAGTAGTTTTGTAATAGACTTTGAAATCAGGAAGTGTGATGCCTCCACAATTTTTTTAATTGGAATTTCTTTCTTTTTTTAAATTAACATATAATGTATTATTTGCCCCAGGGGTACAGGTCTGTGAATCATCAGGCTTACACAACTCCCAGCACTCACCATAACACATACCCTCCCCAATGTCCATCACCAGCCACCCCATCCCTCCCACCCCTCTGCCCCCCAACAACCCTCAGTTTGTTTCCTGAGATTAAGAGTCTCTTATGGTTTGTCTCCCTCCCTAGTTTTGTCTTGTTTCATTTTTTCCTCCCTTCCCCTATGATCCCCTGCCTTGTTTTTCAAATTCCGCATATCAGTGAGATCATATGGTATTTGTCTTTCTCTGACTGACTTATTTCACTTAGCATAATACCCTCCAGTTCCATATGTCGTTGCCAATGGCAGGATTTCTCCTACATTTTTTTTAAGATTGTTTTTGCTATTTGGGGTTGTAGTTCCTAGTTTTTTTTTTTAAATAAAAGAGTATTAATTTCATGATAATAAAACATTAAAAGGCAAATTTAATAAAATGTTATCTACCCAAACAGCTGCCTACACAAAGGAAGCAAAACTCATCAATAGGTCCTCACTGTGTGCTGAATACAGTCCAAACTCCTCAGAGGGCCATTCAAGGCTGTCCACATCCTGTCTTCTATAGGTTTACCCTTCCTTGTCTCCCCTCTGTCCTCACCTCCACTTTATGCTTCTTTTGCCTAACTGCTTGCATTTCTTATCACAGTCTATCTCCTTCTACCGTTGGACCTTTGCTTACACTGTTCCATCTGCCAAAAGTACACTTCCTACTTTTTGGGAGTGACTCCTCCTCATTCTTCCTTTAGAAATTAAGTTATAGGGGCGCCTGGGTGGCTCAGTCGTTAAGCATCCGCCTTCGGCTCAGGTCATGATCCCAAGGTCCTGGGATCGAGCCCCACATCAGGCTCCCTGCTCGGCGGGAAGCCTGCTTCTCCCGCTACTATCCCCTCTGCTTGTGTTCCCTCTCTCACTATGTTTCTCTCTGTCAAATAAATAAAATCTTAAAAAAAAAAAAAAAGGAATTAGATTATATACCATTTTTTCAAGAAGATTTCCCCAAACCCCCATACTGGGCTAACAACCTTCTCTTCTGAGTTCCAGTGGTCCCAAGTCTCTGTTGCTTGGTTGAGACATTATATTATATAGCACTTGCATAGAAGTTCTTCCATATCAGGGACCAGAGCTTCTCCTTTTTTTGCTTAACTTCCAGTGGCTACACAATCTTTGGCACATAGATTACATTTGTTAAAGTTAATTCAATAGAACCGAAAGGAATTTTGTGTCTCTAAGGCAAGTGCCTGTTGCTAAGGGTGGGATATCACTGCCCTTGGCAAAGGAAGGCTCAAGTGGGAAAAATTCTCTCTTATTGTTCCTGGGGATCAGGCCCATTGGGATGTAGAATATATAAAAATTTTGCAGAGGAATATAAGTAGCAGATGACTTTGATATCATAGATTGGGGAAATTCTCCGGTTGCCAGATCAGTAGGCAGGGCATCTATTTGAGTGAGTATATAAAGTTTAGGTCATTCCAAAGGCTACCAGGCAAAAATCCAGTTCCTCTGTGATGTGGCAGTCCTTTCCTGGAGGAATTCCAGAGGTCCTGGGAATCTTTTTTTATTCTTCAGTGCTCTGAGATGGAAACATGCTCTCCTCAACCTTAGCTCTTTAATTCTTGAGACTGTTTCCCCAAATGCATTCCAAAGATTGCAGGAGTCGCAATTATTTTGTAGACAGTATGGCTCTAAACCCAAAGGAGATTCTGTGTGCTTGGCTTATGGGACTTCAAAGATGAACTACATGCATTTAGGGCACAATATGTAGTGTAGTGGGTGCCCACAACGTAGGGCCGGATGCCGGTAGGGCCGATTCAGCAGCCACAGCAGGAGACACACGCTCCTCAGGAACTTCCTGCTCATGGCCTGCTCAGAACCATTAGTCATATGCAGACATGGCGTGTCCAAGCAATGAACTTGATAAAACACTTGAACTACATAGTTTGTGTAGCCATGCGAAAGTTGTGGGTGATGAACTTCCCAATGCCAATCCTTCTCCTGTATTTGGTAAACTTGAGAGCAAGGAGTCACTGGGATATAACATAGTTTTCTCCATGGTATCTTGTCTATAATATGTAACTGATAAATGTTTGATACAATATCTTATCCAGAAGAACACACTGTGTTTTTCAGTGAAATTTCTTTAATTGTCTGCGTATCATAGGGAGTGCATTTTTAACGGCTGGTATCATCCAATGACATCATCCTGATATGCTCAATTTTGTGATGCAGCCATTCTTAAAAAATTGTGGAAATGCCATATGAGCTGACAAATAGCAAATAAGCAGTCTTTAATTTTAAATGCTTAGGTATTTAGGGAAAGGACTTAAAGAAAATGAGAAGCTTCATTCTGATAGTAAGGACATGGGGCCACGGTGCGGAATCCCCCTGTATAAGTGAATACTAATTAAAATGGTCCAGCAAAAAAGATCACATCTCTTTTGGGTGCCTGGCTGGCTCAGTGCTAGAGCACACAACTCTTGATTTTAGGGACATGAGTTCGAGCTCCACCTTGGGCATAGAATTAAAAAAAAAAAAAAAGATCAAATGTATTTTAATCCTGGTTACCATGGCCCCTGTGTGTTTCATGTTGTTAATTATATTGTTTTAATTTTCCTTAAAGCTTATTAATTCCAGATTAGATATGTCTTGCTTAGTTTTGGTAAAGTAGGATTGTTTCCCTCAGAAACTTAACCTCTGTATTCCTCAGCATTTCCAAATGAGTTCAAACTACCTTCTTTCTAATTCTTTGAAATCACATGTCAAAAAGGGAAGGTTCCTCTTAAAGGAAGGAGAACTCTGGTGTCCTAGGACAGCTTGTCCCAGGGACAATTTTCAAAGTGCTACTTAGATTTGGAGACTTTTTGGCCTCCGTTACCAAGGGAAGGTTCCCCTTTTAGCAACAATGTTCTTAGGAATTTGGTTTTTGCGTCATAAGTGCCAGTTGATGTCTCTGCATACATTGCTGCAAGGTGAACTCTGACATCAGATTGCCTTCAGGCGCGCAGCTAGTCTTCCTAAAGAGACTGCAGAACGCTCAGTGCTGTGCGAGGAGCTAATTCATTCATTCCGTGCGGGAATTTACTGAGCCCCAGAGCTCCACTGGACATGGGAATACAAAACAAAAAGGTTGGCTTCTGTGTTCCGATGGTTCAGCATTCAGGCGAGGAGAGAGCTGAGGCATAAGGACGCAGACAGCAATCGGAGAGCTCTTGTGTTAGAGCGCATCACCCAGGGTAACCCAAGAGGAAGCCATGACTGGCATGGAGGAAGAGGAACTCGATGAGGATCTGTGCTGCCATGCCTTGAAGGATGAATAACATTTTACCAGTTAAAGAAGAGTTAGGGGAGCACCAAGGGGACATGAGTTTGGACAGATAAGGTGGTTGCAGGAAAATGTGAAAACCAAGGGGAAGAATTTGGACCTGAATTGGTGGGTAATTCAGGAAGCAGTCAACCATGGGTTGAGGAGCAGAAGGATGGCGTGACGGGTGAGTTGCTCAAGGAACATTCTTCACACATGACATGCTGGGGACAAGAGAGGTTGGCCTGGAGGCAGCCAGGTAGCTCTTGAAGATGTTGGTCCGTTGGAGGGAGATAAAGCCTGGGATGAGGTGACAGAAGAGGGAATAGAGAGCGACAGGGCTTGGCTCATGTTGGGAGATGAATAATGTCTCTTGAGAGAATATTTAAATGGATAGCTAATAGCACTGGATGTATCGAAAGGGAGCGAACATGAAACATGACTAAGAATTTGAGCCAACATGACAAGAAGAATGGCTTATCATTTCATTGAGAGGGAGGAGGAGTATGAGATATGAAGTGTATTCAAAGAAAAAGATATTAACTAATCACTCTACATTTCTGTAGAGTAGACTTTCGCTTCCTTCTGAGTACGACACTCAGTATATAGCAATCTATCCATAAGGGTTAATAAGTTAATAATGCAAATTAAATTTGCAAATTAAATTCCCAAATTAAAAAGGGGAAACAAGGGCGTGGCTCTTAGCTTCTCTGGGGTCCTAAGATGGTCTGTCCTGGGGATATACCTCTCAAAGTGCAGCATGGGCCCGTAGCCTCTTTGGCCTTGGTTTCCTCGTCCGAAAAATGCAGGAGTGGATCGGTGACTAGCTCACACCCTTCTGGTGTTAAAAATCAGTGACTTTGTTCTTTTTGCTGATATTGGCGTTCTCTCTCCCATAAAACAACTTGGAAAATGAGCCTCAGCTTCTCAGGCTTTATTCCTTCCCTCTGAAGTGAGCAGAGGAAACTGATGGATGAGGCAGAGAGAGAATGCACAGGACTTCTGAGCTGCAGGGCTATTTCTCAGTTTGAAGGATCCCATTGCCTAAAATGGAAGTGGTGTTTGGAGCGTTGCTGTTGCCATGTCCCCTGGACTTAAATGGAACTGAATTCTCTTGCAAAGTCGGAGAGGAGAGGAGGGGGTGCCTTGGCGGGGAGCTGGCTGCTAGTCTGTGCACCGGAGGTCCAAGTTCAAATATGCTTTCAGAAAAGCTTCAGTTCATTTTTCTCTCACACAATGGAGCTGTTGTGCCTCCAGAAGCTGGGAGAGGGCAGCTGGATTTCTAGAGCCCCATGGCCGGCATCTTTCTGATGCCTCTTTGATTCTCTTCTTTTGGAGACACACCCCACAGGACACATTGGTCTGGAGAATGAACTACTGGCCCGTCATTGTCATAAAGTCTAGAAAACGAGAAGCACACGCCAAATGGAGGTCATCAGACGCTCATTAGCGCTTGGCCTCAGTGAATCATTCAGCAGTAGGTGCAAAAAGGCTTTCAGTAGAACAGGGGCATTAAATTCTTTAACCTCCCCTTAAGATTTGCTCTGCCTAGGCCAGCCCTTCTAGGTAGGTAACTCCCCGGACTGCTGGGTCCTTGTGCTGTGTTAGTTTAATTCTGTAAACTACCCTGTACAGGAATGTGTTGAATAAATGCCCATCTGATTTCAGAAGTCCAGAAGGATTCCTGAGCCTCCTGCTTATAGGATTTAATCAGATGGTCTCTGAAATGGCTCTGGCCCTCTTTTTGGGAAAAAAATGTCTGAAATGAGAAATTGTGGGGGGGGCGGTTCTGCTAAATTCTGTGTACTGGCTTTTGTGTGTGTGTGATTTCTGTTTAAACAGATGAAATTTGGGACTCCTGGGTGGCTCAGCCCGTTAAGCATCTGCCTTCTGTTCAGGTCATGATACCAAGGTCTTGGGTTCGAGTCCCACATCGGGCTCCTTGCTCAACAGAGAGCCTGCTTCTCTCCCTGCCTGCCACTCCCCCTGCTTGTGTTCTCGCTCTCTCTCTCCCTCTCTGACAAATACATAAAATCTTAAAAAAAAGAACAGATGAAATTTGAGGAATGGGCACGAAAGGAAACTGAAGTCGGGAGATAGGGATATGTGGATGTATTTAGAAACAGTGATGGGGATCGCTGACATTTAGTCACTGCTCGCTCTGTGCCAGGCACTGGTAGAGGCACCTTATGAATTTAATCCATCTAGTCCTCAAAGTGACTCCATAAAATAGATACCTCTATCGCCCCAAATGTGAAACACAAGGAGATTAAACCCCAAAGCTGATAGGCTGCTGAGGCAGGCTCCCCAAAGTGGTACTTAGAGTCAGAGACTATACTGATTTCCTGTGAGCAGGGTGTTCCCCAAACCTCATGCCTCTTGGCTTTATGTTGTGTTGTGTTCCCGAGATGCCCATTGTGCTGTATGTGCTGTGGTTTAGTTCTGGGCACAGGTCTTGGCTCTTCGTTGTCCTTATGCTCTGCTTCTCAGATACAAGATGAGCGGAAAGTAATCGAAGAGTAGAGAGGAGTGGAAAGCAAGGGAAGAAGGCGTGACATTGAGTCCACACATGCACACACGTGCATGCAGACGTGCGCGCACACACACACGCACGCACACACGCACACACACTCCCAAGCCGACCCTTTTGTTTATTTGCTACTCCCACCACTCAAGTGCTCTCACAAGCTCCTTTCCTGCCAGTTTCTACATAGTCCTTCCCTGAGGGATCAGCCCTTTCCAGTCCAGGTCATGGGAAGGGGCAGGAAGAGGAGGACTTCCCTTCCAATAGCCTGTCGGAAAACCATGTTTGGACAGGGTCACTAACAAGAATCGATCAATAAGAACAGCAACTGTGAAGGCCAAACCTCTATGAGTGGAACAGGGCCATCAGTCGCCTTCAGAGCATAGAAGAAAATCTGTGCTGTCCTTTGGGAGCTCAGCATTGACAAAAGCAAAGACAGGTTCTGATGTGTCCTCCTCGACCTGTGCCCATAACCCAGGACACCAAGATTAAGATCTTGGGATACATGTTGTGGGGTGTGCTGTCGTGTGCTCCTAGTTTCTTATACCCTGGATTTAAAAATAACTCCAACTCATGGGGCGCCTAGGTAGCTCAGATGATTGGACATCTGCCTTCAGCTCGGGTCATGACTTTGAGGTCTGGGGATCAAGCCCCGTGTCGGGCTCCCTGCTCGGAGGGAAGTCCATTTCTCCCTCTCATTCTGCCTCTCCCCCTGCTTGTGCTCACTCTGTTTCTTTCTCTTTCTCGCTCAAATGAATAAATAAAATCTTAAAAAAAAATAACTCCAACTCTTACAACCATACAATCAAACGTTGTGTCATTACAATTACTATTGAGATTGAATCTCAGTTAATATTGAGATTGAATTAATATTGAAAGATATCCATAGGGCAGGGGCACCTGGGTGGCTCAGCTGGTTAGGTGTTTAAGCATCTGTCTTTGGCTCAGGTCATGATCTCAGGGTCCTGGGGTCCAGCCTGCATGTGTGTAGGGGGGTGGAATGGGTCCCCTGCTCATCAGAAAGTCTGCTTGTCCTCTGCCCCTCCCCCTACTCACACTCTCTCTTTCTCAAATAAATAAATCCAAAAAAAGGAAAGGAAAAAAAAGGAAAGAAAGATATCAATGGTATGTTTATGAGGTGAAATACACTTGCACAATAGGACACTTGGTATTTGCGTAACAAAGATAGAAATACAGGCATAATAACAATAATAACGCAGGACAATAATATCTCTATAGTGTTTATTATACACCAGTCCTTATTCTAAGTGCTTTACGTTTATTAACTTACTAATCTTCACAACAATCCTATAAAATGGATACTAACATTATCTCAATTTTATGTGAAGAAATCAAAGGAGAAGTTTAGAACTCGCTCAAGATCACCCCACGAAATGGCAAAGTCGGATTCAAAACTCCCGCCTCCTGGCCCCAGAACGTCTATGATTAACCAGTACGCCGCGCTGTAAATGCCATATAGGCACAGAACCGTTCCGGACACACACACAGCAAGCTGCTAACAATAGCTAGCAAAGAGGAGTGGAAATGATGGTGGGGATAAGAGACAGGACAGGAAAATCCGTTTTTACGGTACATACCTTTGTACTTCGGGGCATTATTGTCCAGCTCTCTTATGATTTGTTCACAGTTCTAAGAATCCTTTAGCATCCACAGACAATCATTAAATCTGGACAGAGTCTGTTTCTAGGGAGGAGAGAATGAGACGTGGGTTGGCTACCGGTAGAAGGGAAAGAGCGAGATTTGACTTAAGGAGAAGAGGTTGATGCCGGCGAGGTACTTGGGTGCTTGGAGCTGTCAGAACCCGCGCCCCCCCAGACAGGAAGTGTGACAGTGCCTGCAGGGGGTGGGGCGGGGAGCCTGGAGTTAGTGCTTAATGGGTACAGTTTCAGTTTTATAAGATACAAAGAGAGGGGCAGGACTCTTAACTATAGGGAAAAACCTGAGGGTTGCTGGAGGGGTGGGTGGGGGGTGGGGTACCTAGGGGATGGGCATTAAGGAGGGCACGAGAGGGAATGAGCACTGGGTTCTCTATGCAACTGATGGGTCGCTACATTCTACCTCTGGAACTACTAATACACTATGTGTTAATTAATTGAATTTAAATTAAAAAAATAAATTCAAAAAAAAGAGGGGTGGGGATGGATGGTGGTGGTGGTTGGAAAACAATGCGAATGCATCTATTACCCCTGAACCCTGCACTTGAAAAACTGGTTAGGATGGTAAATTTCATGTTAAGTGTATGTTGCTACCATAAAAAAGAAATTGAAGAGGACAAAAAAAAAAAAAAAAAAAAGGCAGAAGCAGGAGGAAGCAATCAGAAGAGCCAGGAGAAGCAACAAAGGAGGGAGAGGAGTTGAAATTGATGCGTTAAAGTGTACCGAGGACCTTGGCAGGCAGACACAGCCAGCTTTAATGGCAGGGATTTAGATACAAAGTCTCAGTGAGGGGAAAACTTATGTTCTCCAGGTCATAGAAATGAAGTATTTTGCATGCTTTATAAATTAACCATTAACTGTCCTTTTGAGAGCTAGTTAGAGGGTTCTGGAGAGAATTCCAATCCTAACACATTCTTCTCCATCCTGAGACTCGGTATTGTGGTTTGGAGGAAAGGTGGTTGTTTTACTTTTTATTTTATTTTATTTTTAAAGAGTTTATTTATTTATTTGACAGAGAGATTACACAGTGAGAGAAGGAACACAAGCAGGAGGAGTGGGAGAGGGAGAAGTAGGCTGCCCGCTGAGCAGGGAGCCCAAGTCGGGGCTCGATCTCAGGACTCTGAGATTGTGACCTGAGCTGAAGGCAGACGCTTAATGACTGAGCCAGCCAGGTGCCCCAAGGTTGTTGTTTTAAAGCAGAAGTGAGCTCTCTGTCTCTGAAAAATGCAAATACAGATTGATCTGCTCTTCTACAGGGCCAACCAGCGGGGGAGAGCAGGGACCACTTGCTGGCCTGCTAGTGAGGTGGCCCCATCCCGGCAGATCCCAGAAGTTCCTTTGCCGGGTCTGCTATCAGCTCACCCACCTTTGCCCTTGAACTAGAGCCAAGGTCTCTAGAGGAAGGAGTGTGCCATTGCTTTTCCTATCTGGGCCTTCCCAGCACACACGGAGGTCAGGCTGTACTTAGCACTGACTGGCTTCCAGGGCTTCCTCTCCCTGGAAAGACCAAATCTCTGGAAAAGACAGCCTCGGAAGGGCCATCAGTCAGGGCCATCAACAATCATCCTCACTGGGGACGTCTCTGACAATTTTGATTTGGGGGGCATACAAATGAGATTTTCTTAGTTTTTCCTAGGCTTGGATGGACTTCACTTTGGAGCACGACATGGTTTCATTTTGGCAAGTATGAAGAGGTACCACCTTTCTATGTCTTTCTTGTGGTCACTGTTTTCATCTCCAGATAGCCACCTTTATAATAATTACAGTTACTGAGTGACTATTACGTGCCGGGAATCATTCCTGAACCCCTCTCACGAGAACATCCTGCAATGGAGAATACTGCTGCCATTTTATACATGGATGAGACTGATCATCAGAGAAGTCATAAGCCTTATCCAGGGACCATCCACTTGTGGCAGAGCTGGGATTTGAACCTAGGTCTCTTTAGCTCCAAAGCTGCTGAACTTATATATTCAATTTATGCATTATACATTATGCTAGACTGCCCTTCCAAGGGCAAATAGGAACTATTTTTTTTTAAGATTTTATTTATTTATTCAACACAGAGAACGCACAGCAACGGGAGCAGCAGAGGGAGCGGGAGAAGCAGGCTCCCTTCTGAGGAGGGAGCCCAGTGCAGGGCCTGATCCCAGGACCCGGGAACCGACTGAACCACACAGTCTCCCTAGGAACTATTCAAGTAGCTCTTTAATAAATAGGTGGCCAGAGCCGTGGCATAAGCTCAGAGTACCTTGTCAAGATGCAAGGTCTCAGATTCTCCTCTACCTTACCAGGTATGAAAGGCATTTGCGTACGGAAGCTTTGGAAGCCACATTTCCTCAGCTACTAAATACCATGAGGTCCTACAAGTGGGTTACTGTATCCCCAAAGTTCCTCATTTACATGGAGGATATAACTTAAGCCCTAAGAAGGGTTTGCTCTGATTGTGTTCAGAGGCCTGTAGAATGAGCTAAGCTAATCCTTTCTCTGCCATTATGAGGCCAAGGATAGGCTCTCCCAGCTCATCACTGCCCGCAGGGGAGGGAGGAGAGGGCTGTTTCAGTGTTTCTGGCTAGGTCTTTGGGGAAGAATCATTGATTATCAGTCAGGGCTGATTGGTATCTGAGAATCACTTCTCTGCTGGAGATCCGTCCTCACCTCAACGGTGAGGCCGTTCTGTGTGGTTTGTTAGGGCTGGCCTCAATTTCCCAGTGTCTCTTGGACATGACCTTAATGATGATTTATGCTACTTGAGTTCAAGTTCTCAATCTTTATACAAGTTTCTAACTCCTTTTTAAAAAGACAGTTCAGGAGGGTTCTGTTGAAGAGGTGATTTTTCTAAAGCTGGTCGATCTTTTTTTACTCTTACTCAGGAAAGTAAGCAGTGTTCTTTTTTACACTGCCCCTCACCCCACAACCCACAAAAAAATAGATTTTAGACTTCTAATTCCAATCAAGACAGACTAAGAGGAACCAGATTTGTTTTCCTGGCTGAAACAAAGAATAAGTTGGACGAACGAGTAATGAACAGCGTTTAGACACTGTCAGGCAGTGAAGGTAGCATTCTCTGAGAGAAGGAAATGAATGAAGTTAGCCCCAGAGTCATCCAGATCACTTCTGGAAGGCTTTCTAGGATGCAAAGCAGAGAGGTGGAAGCCAGGCAGAACCTTGCCGAGCAAATGGAAATGGGAGTCTGGGGAGCCAAGGTGGCCAGAGTGTGCAGAGAGAGAAAGTGCCGGACACCCCCAGAGGGTCTCCCTCTAGTCTAGCTGAGTACCGCTCAGCACATGCATGTGAGGAAATTAGCTGCAACTGGAAAGAACCATCCAAAGGGAGCAGAGGATGGAACCAGAAGACTTCATGTTCCTCCCAGCCAGAGTGGAAAACTTCATATTTGATGGGACTTGCGGTAGCGATCGCGTAAAGATACTGCCTCGGTTTCGAGCAAAATCAGTCCTAGACTAAAGGCAGCTCTGGTCTCCACAAAGTTTGAAGCAAGCCTGGAAAGGATAGAACTGTTTTTAAGTAACTTAATCATGTGCCAGAACACAGCCCAAGAATATTCATCAGAATACAAAAATATCTAGCACCAGCAAGGTAAAATTCACCAGGCTGTGCATCCGATCAAAAATTGCCTGTCGTGTAAAGAAGCCAGAATATGACCAATAATTATAACATTTATAGAAGTAAAATGTATGGCAATAGCACAAAGGCCAGGAAGGGGAAATGGGTGTATACTGCTTTATGGTCTTATGCTCTGCCTGAAATGGGGTATCTGCAGCTGGACTGTATGCTACAAATCTTTTGGTCATAAAATAATAAAGTTATAGCTAATGAGTCAACAAAAAAGGATAAAATGAAATAATTAAAAATATAATTATAGGAGCAAGGCAAGGATGTCCTCTCTCACTCTTCTTTTTCTACCTTGTACTGGAAGTCCTAGCTAATGCAATAAAACAAAAAGAAATAAAAGGTATAGAGACTGGAAAGGAGGAAATAAAACTGTCAATTTTTTTAAGATGACCCAATTGTCTATGTAGAAAAGTCCAATGAATCAACAAAAAGCTCCGGGGATTAATTTGCCATTATAGCAAGTTTGCAGGATACGAGATAAATATACAAAAGTAAATTGTTTTTTTATATACCAGCAATAAAAAATTGGAATTTGAAATTAGAAGCACAATATCATTTACATTAACATTATTATATAAATATAAAATACTTGGGTATAAATCTAATTAAATATCTGTGAGAGGAAAACTGCAAAAACTTCGATGAAAGAAATCAAAGAAGAACTAAATACATGGAGAGACAGTCCATGTTCACATATTGGGAGACTCAATATTGTCAAGATACGGGGCACCTGGGTGGCTCAGTGGGTTAAAGCCTCTGCCTTCGGCTCAGGTCATGATCTCAGGATCCTGGGATGGAGCTCTGCATCGGGCTCTCTGCTCGGCGGTTAGCCTGCTTCCCCCTTTCTCTCTGCCTCCCTCTCTGCCTGCTTGTGATCTCTCTCTCTGTCAAATAAATAAATATAATCTTTGAAAAAAAATATTGTCAAGATATCAGTTCTTTCTATCTAGAGCTATAGATTTGACATAATCCCAGTCAAAACCCCAGTTTTATTGTATGGATCTCAACAACAAATTCTAAAGTTTATATGGAGAGGCAAAGACCCAGAAAAGCCAACACGATATTGAGGAAGAAGAACAAAGTTGGAGGACTGACACTACCCAACTTAGTGTAAAGCTTCAGTAATCAAGGCAGCACGGTATTGACAAAAGAGTAGACAAATAGATCAATTAAACAGCATGGAAAGCCCCAAAAGACACCCACTGGATTCAGCCAACTGATCTTTAACAAAGGAGAAAAGACAATACAATGGAGAAAAGAGAGTCTTTTCAACAAATGGAGATGGAAGAATTGGACATGCACCTGCAAAAGTACATTTAGACGTAAATTGTATACCCTTCACCGAAAATTAAATAGATCATAGATCTCAATGTAAAATGCAAAATTATAAAACAACTAGACGATAACGAAGAAGGTGATGACTTTGCTTGTGACAATGGCTTTCTAGATACAACATCAAAGACACAATCCAGGAAAGAAATAATTCATATGCGGGACCTCATTAAGTTGAAGTTTTTCTTTCCTGCAAAGGGCACCGTCAAAAGCATCAAAAGAATGAGAAAACAAGCCACAAACTGGGAGAAAATATTTGCAAAAGACGTATCTGATGAAGGACTGTCATTCAAAATATACAAGGAACACTTAAAACTCAACAGTAAGAAAATGAAAAACCAGATTTAAAAAAATAGGCAAAAGACTTGAATAAGACACCTCACCAAAGAAAATATGCAAATATTCACATAAGCATATGAAACGATGCTCCATCTCTTGTCCTAAGGGAAATGCAAATGAAAGCAACGAGACACTACTACACACCTAGTAGAACAGCCCAAATCCTAAACACTGACAATACCAAATGCTGACAAGGATATAGAGCAACAGGAACTCTCATGAATTGCTGGTGGGAATGCAAAATGGTATAACCACTTTGGAAGACAGTTGAAGACAGAAGAAACAAAACAGAATCTTACCTTGTGATCCAGCAATCACACTCATTAGTAGTTACCCAGATGAGTTAAAAAACAAAAACAAAACTCATATCTGTACAAAAACCTGCATAGTTGCCAAAACTTGGAAGCAACCAAGATGACATAGTGTAGCTGAATGGATGATAAAGTGGGGCACATCCAGGCCGTGGAATGTTATTCAGCACTAAGGATAAATGAACTATGATGCCATGAGAGGACAAGGAGGAACCTAAAATGCATATTACTAAGGAAAAGAAGCCAATCTGGAAAGGGCAAAACTGGAAAAAGCAAACAAAACAAAACCAAAAAACCCACTGGTTGCCAGAAGTTGTGGGGGAGGGAGTGGGATTAATAGGTAGAGCGCAGAGAATTTTTAGGACCCCGAAACTATTTTGTGTGATACTGTAATGGTAGATACACATCAACATGCATTTGGCAAAACCCGTAAAATGCACAACACCTGGAATGAACCTGAATGTAAAGTATGGACTTTGGTGATAACGATGTGTCAGTATAGGGTCATTGATTACAAGTGTACCACTCTGTGCAGGTGGTTGATAGTGGTGGAGGTTACGTAGACCGGGCAGAGGATGCATGGAAACATTCTGGACTTGCTGCTCAATTTTGCTGTGAACTTAAAATTGCTTTAAGATATAAAATCTATTTAAAAAAAAATTCTAACAAATCATCCAAAAGGCATAAAAGAGGAGAAAGGAAAGCCAAAACAAATGGAACAAATAAAGACCAAATAGCAAGAAAGTAAATTTAAATCCAACTATAACGATACTTACATTAAATGCTAATTAAAAGGCAGAGATGGTCAGATTATATAAAAAAGCAAGAATCACCAAATGTTGTTTCCCATGAAATCCACTTTAAATGAGGTTAAAAGTAACAGGATGGGAAATAATACACCATGGTACCACTAACCAAAAGAAAGCTGGAGAGGCTCTATTAATATCAAAGTCGATTACAGAGCAAAGAATATTGTTAAGGGTAAAAAGGGTTATTTCATAGTGATAAAAGGGTCAATTCATCAAGAGGACATAGCAGCTCTAAACATTTAGAGTTTAATAGAGTATAATAATAGAGCTTCAAAATAAATGAAACAAAGACTGATAGAACTATAAGGGGAAATGGACAAATCTACAATTATAGTTGGAATTTTAACACCCCTCGCTCAATAATTATTAGAATGAGTTGACAGAAGTCAGCCAGTCTGTGGAAAAACTGAATAACAACCATCAATTAACTGGGCCTAATTGTTGTTCGTAGAACTATCCATGCAGCAAGAGAATACATATTCTTTTCGAGTACCCATAGAATATTTACCGATAAGCCATGAAATAAGTCCCAATAAACGCAAAAGGATTTAAATTATACAAGTGGTTCTCTAGTCACATGGAACTAAATTAAAAATAAATAATACAAAGATATTAGGAAAGTTCCCAAATATTTAGAAATTAACACGCCTCTAAATAATCCGTAAGTCACCCAAGAAAACAGAAGGTAAATTGGAGAGTATTTTGAAATAAATAAGAATAAAAACGTAACATCAACATTTGTGGACATAGCTAAAGCAGTGGTTAGAGGGAAATTTATAGCAGTAAACATTTCTATGAGGAAGGTCAGAACAATGGCCTCAGCTTCTACTTTAAGAAAGTAGAAAAAGAAAAGTAAACTAAGCCCAAAGCAAGCATAAGAGAGAAAAAAAGTTAACAGCAGAAAGCAATGAAAAAAAAAAAATGGAAAAACGAAAGAGAAAATCCAAGAAACAAATGCTGGTTCTTTGAAAATATCAATAAAATTGACAGACTTTGACAAAAGAGAAGACAAAGTTACTGAAGGGGGGACATTCCTGTAGCTCCTACACAGATTAAGTGGATAATAAGTGGATATTATTTATAACTTTGCTGATAAGCTCAATAGTTTAGAAGACACAGGAAATATTTTATAAGACACAAACTGTCAAAGCTAAGTGAATTTCTTGTTAAAAAAAATCTTCCCATAAAGAAAACTCTGGAGCTAGATGGCTTTACTAGTGAATTGATCAAACATTTAAGGATGAAATATCAATGCCACCAAAACTCTTCCAGCAAATGAAAATACTTCCCGATTCAGTCTGTGAAACCAGTATTGCTTTCATACTGAAATCAGACAGACACCACAGGAAAAGAAAATCCTGGACCAATATCCTTCATGAAAAAAATCCTTAAAATTTCTAGTAAATTACATCTAACAAGACATAAAAAAGATAACACGTATGTCCAAGTGGAATTTACCTTACTCAACCTATAATTCATATATTAACAGACTAAAAAACATAAAAATCATATCATTTTCGAGTACACATAGAACATTTACCGATAAGCCATGAAATAAGTCCCAATAAACGCAAAAGGATTTAAATTATACAAGTGGTTCTCTAGCCACATGGAACTAAATTAAAAATAAATGATACAAGATATTAGGAAAATTCCCAAATATTTAGAAATTAACACACCTCTAAATAATCCATAAGTCACACAAGAAAACAGAAGGTAAATTGGAGAGTATTTTGAAATAAATAAGAATAAAAATATAACATCAGCATGTGTGGACATAGCTAAAGCAGTGGTTAGAGGGAAATCAATCTGCAAAACCATATGTAAACTCTGAACACTGAAAACTACAAAACCTTTCTGGATGAAACATTAAAAGGCCTAATAAAATGGGGAGATAGATTGTGTTTATGGATTGTAAGATTCTGTGTTGTTGAGATGACAATTCACTCCCAAACTGATCTATGAATAACACAATACCAATCAGATTTCCAGAAGGCTTTTTTGAAGAAACTGAAAAGCTGGTTTAAAAATGGATATGAAAATCCATAGCCTAGCATAGCCAAAACAACTTTGAAAAAGAACAAAGTTTGGAGTTCCAACATTACTTGATATCAAGACTGACTATAAAACCACAACAATCAGGGATGCTTGGGTGGCTCAGCTGGTTAAGGTTAAGCATCTGCCTTCTGCTCAGGTCATGATCCCAAGATCTTGGTATCAATCCCTTTGGTGGGCTCCCTGTTTATCAGGGGAGCCTGCTTCTCCCTCTGCTGCTCCCCTGCTTGTGCTCTCTCTTTTCCTTTCTCTCTCTCTCTCAAGTATAATACATAAAATCTTAAAAAACAAACAAACAAGCAAAACCCATGACGATCAAGATGCTGTGGTATTGGTGTAAAGATAAGCAAATAGATTGATGAACAGAATATAGAGTCCAGAGATAGACTCACACGTATATGGTCAATTGATTTCAAGAAAGTTGCCCAGGCAACTGAACGGAGAAAGGACAACCTTGTTAACAGATGGTGCTAGAACAATGAAAGAAAATGAACTCCAATCCTTACCTCATGCCATGTATAAAAGTTAACTTAAAATGGTTCATAAACTTGAATATAAGGCTAAAACCATAAAATTTCTAGGAGAAAACACAGGAGAAGGATGTAATGGCCTTGACTTTGGCTCAAAGATTTCTTAAATATGACACAAACCCCACAAACGATACAAGGAAAAATAAGTAAATTGGCTAAGCAAAAAAAAAAATTATCAATATTAAATCCTCTGCCCTTCAAAAGGCCCTATTAAAACAATGAAAAAGTTAGCCCCAAATTGGGAGATGGTATTTGCAGAACACATATCTGACAAAGGACTTATAACAAGATATATAAAGAATGCCCACAACTCCTTAAGAAGATGAATAGCCCAATTAAAAAAGTGGACAAAACATTTAACAGTCACTTCACCAAAGAAGATGCACAAATGTCAAACATGAAAAGATGCTCAAGCTTGTTGGTCATTAGAATATGAAGATTAAAGCAATGAGCTATGACTATGGAATCTTTAAAAATTAATGCAACTGACCATTCCAAGCATTGGCAAGTGTCCATTTAGAGGACCTGGAACTTTCACCCATTACTGATAGATATGTAGAATGGTGCAATCATTTTACGGTTTTGTTTTGGCAGTTCCTGAAGGAGCTAAATATACATCTTATCACATGATTCAGTCATTCCATAACCAGGCATCTACCCAAGAAAACATATTGCCCACATAAAGACTTGAATGTGAATGCCTACAGCACTTTTAAATGTAGTAGTCCCAAACGGGAAACAATCTAGATGCCCATCCCTAGGAGACTGCATAACCAATTTGTGACAATTCGTGCAGTGGAATTCTACCCAGCAATGACAATGAATGAACCATTAGTGCACGGAACTACTTGGGTGAATGTCAACATAAGCAGCCTGATTGAAAGGAGCCAGATAAAAGAGTGTGTGCTTACTGTATGACCCTATTTCTACACTTTTTTAGAAAGTACAAACTATAATGACAGAGGGCAAATCAGTAGTTAGTGGGTAGAAGTGGGGGGAAGGGATTACAAAGAGGTATGAGGAAAATTTGAGGGGGCAGGGATATATCATCTTTTTTAAAAACAATATTTTTGGGGGGGGAATTTATTTACTTTTAAGTAATATCTATACCCAACTTGGGGCTCAAATTCATGACCCCAAGATGCTCTACTGACCAAGCTAGCCAAGCACCCTGCATATGTTATCTTGATTGTGGTGATGGCTTCACACGTGTATACATATGTGAAAATTCATCACATTGTGCACTTTAAATGTGTAAAGTTCACTGCATGGTAATTATGTACTTCAAGAGGGTGTGAAACAAAAGGAATTAATTTTAGAGTGCTACTCGCCGTACATTCAAACATATACCGGAAACAATTAGTCTTGCCATGTGCTATGTCATCTGATACGTCCATTTCATTTCATTCCACTCAGTTGAAAATATACTCCGATCACGATCTACTAAGTTGACTTCCTAATTCCCTACTAGGTTGATACCTGTAGTTTGGAAAACATTGCTTTTAAGATCTGTTTGAAAAAAATGCATGGCTTGAGCCCCAAAACAGTCCCTTAATGGCACTGACAAGTCCCCCTGGGTTAGTTCCTACGTCTTTTTTTTTTTTTTTTAAGATTTATTTATGTATTTGAGAAGGGCACAGGGAGGAGCAGGAGAGGGAGGGAGAATCTTAAGCAGACTCCACACCGAGCACGGAGCCCAGCATGGGGCTCCATCCCTCGACCCCGAGATCACGACCTCAGCTGAAAGCAAGAGCTGGCTGCTTCACCACCTGAGCCACCCAGGTGCCCCCATTCCTAGGTCTTTATCGCCAATGGTCCTTCTCTTCTGTGAATGTGGTGACAAATTAGAGTCTTAAAGTAGACGGCCTAAACTTTCCAATTCTTGCTCTGGAGACTGAGATCAATTCTTACCCTTTTGGGTAAGAATCTTCCCACTTTGTTCGGAAATGGTTGATTTTCGGATCTCAGACTGAAAACTCTTCTGAGACGGCTCCAGTCAGGAGGAACACTATGGGGGGCTCCCGGGGGACAGTGAGATGGCAGCCGCTGACCACATGGTTACTACAGTCTCGGAAGCTTCTGGATCTCCCTAGCATGGGTAGCAGATGCTGCTAGCTATCATTTCCCTGATAAAGGAAAGCAAGCGGGCTCTGGCACCAAACCTTCCCTTTGTGATGACTTATTCAGCTCCCCAAAGAATTTACTTTGAGTTGTTTTTCTGCTTATGCATGAAGGAGGCCATATGGAAAGTGGCTCCTGTTTCCACAGCAGACTGACAGTGGTAAGTAACTGTGTCTGTGCCCCGCAGCATCCAGCCAAGGGGAGGAATAAGCTAGAGAAGAGAATGGGGAGAAGAAACCTAGGCTTGCGGTAGTTTCAACTCTGCCATGAATTCGTGTTCCTGCATGCAACCTTGTACTGATGTAGCTGGTCGTCTGTCCTCAATGACACACCTTTCCGTGTCACAGGAAGCGGTGTCATTTGCAAATTCAGTGCATTTGACATCATAAAGATTTTAATGAATGGATTTGGAACCAAAAGGAGATGAAATTCAGGCAGAAGTTAGAGTTGTGAGTCTGGCCCCTGCCTTTTTCTAGACAGTAGCCAAAGACAGGCATAGGAAAGAACTGCCCTTATGTATTCCAGAGGGACCGACCGGTCCAGTGGATGCCCAAGCCAAGCTGGGTGGCCCACTCAGGGGGCACAGTGCGGTAAAGGAGAGCTTGAATCCCTAGGCTCAGCAGAGCGGCCTGGGTCTCAGTTGATTTAGCTCCAAAAATCTAAGATCTGGATTCTGCTCAGAGAAGTAGCCGCCGGAGGCTGTAAGTTCAGAATTTGAACGTTCTTCCGGGCAGGGATTGAGAGTATATTGATGCTGTTGCTTCTGGGCAAATAGATTTTTTGGTGTCAAGTTCACACCTTCCTTATTTAGAACCAGGAGGGAGCACGCTATAGTGATCAAGTGACCACGTATTTGTCACTTGGTCTTGGTACCAGGCAGACGTTGGTTCAGATCGTGTCTCTGCTACCTGCCAGCCTGTGACCTTGAGAAGATCGTTTAACCTCTCTGAACTTCAGATCTCTCTCTCTCTCTCTCTTTTTAAAAGATTTTATTTATTTGACAGAGAGAGACGCAGCGAGAGAGGGAACACAAGTAGGGAGAGTGTGAGAGGGAGAAGCAGGCTCCGAGCCCAGCAGGGAGCCCGATGCGGGGCTCGATCCCAGGACCCTGGGATCATGACCTGAGCCGAAGGCAGACGCTTAACGACTGAGCCACCCAGGCACCCCCCAGATTTCTCTCTTAGAGCAGGAGTTCTCAACCAGGAAGGATTTCCCTCCCTTTCCCTCTGCCCCTTCCGGGGAACATCTGGTGGTCTCTAGAGACATTTATGATCATCACGGCTTGGGGGTGAGAGGTGCTCCTGGCATTTAGTGGGAAAGGCCAAGGATGTTCTAAACATCCCACAATGCACACACATTGTAGGATGTGTGTTTGCATTGTAGCACCCCCGCAGCAAAGAATTCTCTGGTCCAAAATGTCAATAGAGCTGAGGTTGAGAGATCTTAGTTGAGAGGTAATGTATGCAAAAGGTCTGGTATCAACTGGGTAGGTGCTGAGTCAGTGGTAGCGATCACTCAGTGTGGCTGATGGAAACCCAGATTCCAGCGAAGCAAGGATCGTGCCCGTCTATCTGAGGTTCTGGGAAAGTCCCCGGTAAGCCCACTGACAGTCACTTCGGGTGTAGCAAAGAGGTTCAAAGTGGTGGCTTTGAACGGACACAGCCTGTGTCCGAATCTTGGCTCTACCATTCACTACCTGTGTAACCCTGGGCAGGTCACAGAAGCACAGTCGATAAAGTGGAGGCGATCATGCTACCTGCTTCAGGAAGGACGGGGATGCCTCGCAGAGCACCTGCCCATCCAATATATGCTGTTGTTCAGAGGGGAGCAAATACGCGACCAGCGCCCAGAGGAGCCCCGATTGAGGAAGAAACAGAGTTTTTGGATAGGAAGCATGGAGGGGAGCACAAACCAGACATGAATGGGTAATTGACACAGCGGCAGAAAGTTCATCAGACCTCTAGCGACCCGCCCACGGCTGCTGCTGGGCCAGGGGCCAGATGTTTGTAGATATCATCTCACGGAATCCCCCTGACGACTCTTTGAAATGGCTTCTATTAACCTATTTCGGTCTTCTTTCCCAGACGTGGAAACAGGTTCTAAGCAATTAAAATAGCTTGCCCAGACTCTCACAGCCTTCAGGCTAGAGCTGGGGCCTTGGATCTAGGTGTTTGAATCCAGCCTGTGTTGTTGTGGGCTGAAGTTCAGAAACGCTCAACGGAGGGCCGGTTCCAGGATCTCAAACATTCAGCCAGCTGGGGTTCTCCGTGTTTAGGAAAGGAAGAAGGGAAAGCCAAGCCTCTCTCTCTCTCGGCAGCCGAAGAGGGGGGATGGGGATGGTTAGGTTACTCAGTGTTGGTGCTTTGTGCCATGAGGAGAGATTTTCTAGAGGATTCCTGAGCTGCCCCTCCCCTCACTAAATGTTTCATGAGGCTAGTGCCGCATGCACGTGTGTGTGTGTGTGTGTGTGTGTGTGTGTGTGTGTGTGTGTGCAGCAAGAGGAGACCCCAAGAGCCTGGGACTGAGCAGCCAGCAGAACCAGGAGAAGGTTCCCAATAGAAGCTGTGCCTCTTGCTCTAAACAAACAGCTGTGATTACAGAGAGGTGGGAATGGTGCCTAAAAATAGCCAAGAGGCCTGGATGTGTCCCAAGACTGGCAGCATGAAGGGGTCGCGCTCACGGAAGCTCAGGGCCGAGGCTGTGAAGTTGTGTTGTTTCGTGGCCCTCTGGCTTTGCTGGGGGTCCCTTCACTCCAGCTGGGGCTGGAAGGCATCACACCTGCTTGCGCCTAGAAGGCCATCAGGGCCGAGCTCCCCAGCCGGGCACCACCCAGCAGAAGCCGAGGAGGAGCACGGCACAGGCCACAGGTTCCTCGGCCTCATCCTCTGCCCCGTGCGTTCTGCAGGGGGCTGCATTCTCTCCCCCCAGCCCCTCTGGGGGGAAAGACTCTCCCAAGTTCACTAACCTGGTTGTTTAACTACAGGAGAGGAAACAGATGCTGGCTGGCCGGAAATCTCTGAGAGCGCAGGGTTTTGGCAGGGGGGCTTGCTAAGGCTGATAAGGACGCGGGGCATGTTCCCAGATGGGCCTCTGCCAGTTCGCTTTCAGGCCTTTCGGAGGCTGCCCTGAGCCACCACCATCCGAACCTGGCTGCTTCCCAAGCCCCTCCTCATGGCTGACCCGGAGGAGGGTTATTTTTAAACTGATCTTTGTGACTTCCTCTTGGCCTCCCTCCTTGCTCTCCTCTCTCAGAGGCCCTGAGAGCAGCTTCCTGCCCAGGCCCACTGGAACCCTGGTGACGGTGATGTGTCCTGGGAGGTGAGGGCTGGCGGTGCAGGGATGGGACGCGGCCCGAGGTGGGGGGTGCAGAGTGGGAGGGGGCGGGGTGCCACGGTGGGCAGTCTGTCACAAGACTCGTGGCTTCAGGCTCAAGTACTGGGGGCAGGGGGCGCACCTGGAGCAGTCACCCGGCAGGAATCACATGAACCCTGCCGTTCCAGGACTCTGCAGGGCCACGTAGACGGGGATGAGTGCCCTGAGCCCGGGCCTCACCCTGCTGATCCCATGAGGGGCTGACCCTGGGCTGGGCTGGGCTTGGCTGACCAGAGCAGTGCACTTTTGCAGTCTTCGGGGAATACCCCTGTGGTGCCCCTTGGCTCACAGAGTTCTGGGGGATCATGTCTGGCCGGCTGTACCCCCAGCATCCTCAGAATCTGTCGTGGATCAGTCATACTGACGGTCCCAGGTCCAGCAGCCCGGCCGTAGAGGAAGAGAGCTTCGCTGCTGGCATGGGGGCTTCTGGGGTTCGCCTGGGAGACACATCCTTGCACAGAGACCCCCGAGCTCTGTGGCTGCCGCCTCTGGCTTGCTCCAGCTCCCAGACCCATAGCCGGGCAGCACGGGGGCAGCCACGGAGCCCAGCAGTAGCCCTGAGAATGGGCCCATTGCTTCGGGTGCAAGCAAGCCCCTTCCTTGTCATCCGCTGGGACAGACAGCCCCCACACTCCCACCAGGGAACACACAGCCCCTGCCCTCTCCCCACCTCTTGGGCTGGCCTGAAGCGAGGACCTGAAAACACCTCTCAGACTTTTTCCACCAAAGAATCAGGGCCGAGGACAGGCAGGTAACAGTGGGGGAAGTGGATGATTCTTCTCCCAGACACGGGGACCCAGGCTCAGTCCTTACCGGGAGGCGACCCCTGATTCTGCAGCCCCCGTGAAATCAGGTGGGAAGAGCCAGGCTGCGTCCCACAGGCCAGTCTCCATGTGATGCTCAGGAAGGCCTTTCCAGGTTATAGAGTCTGGGTCAAGAACTAGGCCTTCACTCTGGAGACTCCCTCTTTAGGGGATGCGCAGACCCGGGGGGCATCTCTCTGTTGAATTAAGAATTTTAGATGCTTAGCATCTGTCAGTCATCCGTGGAGAGTGACAACCGTCCCCCCCCCACTCCCCTGCCACCCCAGGGTCACCGGGGGATGGAACAGACTGCTGGGACAGGAGCAGACCCCCCCAACCCACCCCGTTCGCCAGCAGGGCCCCGGGCCAGCTCCTTACCCTTACAAAATGTCAGCTTCCTTACCTGCGCCAAGCAGCTGTGATGGAAATGATGTGCCCAGTGACATGGCCGTGGCAGGGCCGGAGGGAGAGCATGTGACAGAGGACTTAGCGTGAGGCCGGGCCCCCAGCAGCCCACGGGAGGGCTCGTCGCGATGCCTGCGCTCCTACCCGGGGCCGCCCCCAGCCTGGTTCCCGGCACACAGTAGGCAATGGGCACTTGTTATGTTTTCCCCTTCCTTCCTCAACAACTTGAGGGGAGGTGACAGGGTAGAGTGTGTGTGTGTGTGTGTGTGTGTGTGTGTGTGTGTGTGTGTGCGCACGCGCATGCCCTCCCACACTGCACACACACTTGTAGTGAGTGGTGGTGATGTCAGGTACTAGTTTATCTATTTTTATTTTTTATTTTTTAAAGATGTACTTATTTATTTGCGAAAGATAGAGCGTGTGCATGTGTGTGTGCGAGAGAAGGGAGATGGAGGGAGAGAGAATCTTAAGCAGACTCCGCAATGAGTATGCAGCCTGACGCAGGGCTCGAACTAACGACCCTGAGATCATGACCTGAGCCCAAACCAAGAGTCGGATGCTCAACGGACTGAGCCACACAGGTGCCTCCCTGTGTCAGATACGAGTTTAGACTTTGCTTTTAACTCACTCCATCTGTTCCCTCTGAGGGCCTTTGCTGTCCCCTGTGAAATGCGGAGTTGGGCCCATCGTTTTCTAAGATCCGCTTGCAGATAGAATTCCGGACGTAAAACGGTATCTGTGAAAGGGCACGCACACGCTCTGTGCATTTTGTTGCAGCAGAGCAGAGTTGATCTCCCGCAAAGATAATCAAGGAGGAACCACGCGGCTGACAGTGGTCCTTGAGTCTGACCCCAGGCCCCGGCTGCCTGTCCGCCCTGCTCAGAAGCGGCTCTGCCCTCTGCCCTCTTCCCTGAAGGTCGCGCATCTTCCTCCCACCGCCTCTCCCTGCTGCCTCCCCACGGCCCCACCCGGCGGCGGCTGCCCTCGCCTCCCTGCAGATGTTTCCAGTTTCTAGACTACGCGGAGTTCACGTGGGTCATTTGTTCCATTTGCTCAGAAACAACAGCCAGCATTATTGGCAGGAAACAGGGAGGGTGCCAAGTGCAGGATAACACAAAAAGCCCTAGTCATGGGCACTGGGCGGGGTGGGGGGTTAGGGAGGCGCGCAGGCCAGATGGTCTGGCAGTGACCTAGAGCTCTACTGCCCTGGCCGAAGTCATGGTCGCTGAAGCGAGGTCCAGCTTTCCTCCGGGAAGGGCCAGAGCGGGCCAGCTGACTCATCGCGGAGGGACAAGGACGGAATGAGATGCTATCTCAGAGGCTGCCTGGCCCTGAGGCCGAACCTCGACCAAGAACAAGGTCTATTTCTCTGTTTCTTCGGAATCAGGAAAGATTGCTGGGTTAATGAAAGGTTAAATGGTGTTGGGCATTTAAGGTTGAGAGCAAATACAAATAAATGTAATACAGATGAAATCGTGGGCCTCCCCTGGCCCCGGATGTTTGCCACGCAGTTGTTTCAGTGGGAGCCAGCTGTGTCTCTAGCCGCCCTCACTCCGTGTGCAGGAGGAATTGCCCTTCATAGCACGAGGAGAGTGCCGGGGGATCCGCCAGGCCCTTCCAGAATGAATAGCTCGCGACACACGACACTGTGGTTATTGCTCAGGGATAACGGCTCTAGAGACCCGAGCTGGGAGAGCTTCCCCAGCAGGAGGCTGGGGGCCCACGTGGCTTTTAGGGGCTAGTGATCTGGCAGGCTGCCCTTGCCCAACCCCAGCAGAGTCATGGGTGGCTCTGTGGGTGGGTGAGCCCGCCGAGCAGGCCCGTGGATGCTTTCCTGGGCAAGCGGGTGCCGCCCCACAGTGTAGACAAAGCACTCAGAATGGGACTTCCCGTCAAGCGCGAAGAAGGGAAAGGGAGGTGTCATGGCCTCCTGACGTCTCCTTTGGACACATCGCATTTCTGAAGACAGCAGCACGTCAGGGGAGACTGGACCGGAAAAGAGCCCCTTGGGTGAGAGACTGAGAGGCAGCACTGGAGAAAACAGGACCTGGGGGTGGGGGGCACATCTTTAATGGATTCCCAGCAAGCCCGGGGCCCCTCCTGAGTGAAGCACGGGGCCAGGAGCTGGAGGGACCCTGACCGTGAAGCCTGGCTCCCCCCACCCGCAGGGCCCTCATACATGCTGAGCAGGGCGGGTGTGAGCCAGTGCTGGGGCCCCCTAGCCTCTGTGACACCTTTGTGCCTGTAGTCACTTCACCTGGGCTCCACTCAGATATCTTTGTCATCGATCAAAGGGGCAATGAAGACACAGAGAATAAACAGCTTGTACAACATCTTTGTGTAGAAAGAATTTAAAACAAGAGAGATGGGTTTGCTTTGAAGCCCACGGCTGGACCTGAGAGTGACTTCTTCCTTGGAGCCGTGGGTCAGAGCAGCGGGAACGGGCCTCCCCCTGCATGGAGAGGCGTCTGGCTGCGGCGGAGCCCGCTATTCACCCATGAGTGAGGACCCACGGGCAGACTGTCAGGGGCCAGGCGCGGCAATGAAAGAAGGAAAGACCAACCGTGGGCTTGGTTTGAGGGGGTCCCAGGCTGTTCAGGGAGATGCAGACCAGGGGGACCAAAGAGCCAGCAATACAGAACAGGGAGAGAGCCCCTCCAATAGGAGACTCGGAGAATCAGCCCTAAGGAAATACAGGAACCTGGGAGCGTGTTTTTATGAATTCCCAGCCATTTGGATCCCTAACCATTTCTGCCAGAGAAGAAACCTGGCTGCTCCAGGTCTGACCTTGAATTAGCCACTCTGGGCATCGGTTTCCTCCGGTGCTCCGACCCAATCCACCCACCATGAAGCACAGTGACCTGGGGCAAGTCATCAGGCCTTGTGAGCCCCGTGCCTTCGTGTGTCAGACCGGACTGGCCAGCCAGGGCCAGAGGTGGTTCGAGGTCCTGCGGAGAGAGCGGTGACCCATCAGGCATGGACAAACCGGTTCAGACTGTGCAGTGGGAATGAGCAGAGTAAGGCCATGGACAGTATGTGTGTGAGTATGTGCGCGTGCGCGTGTGTAAGGGGCACGCTTTAGATATTTTACAGAGATGAATGCCATGGGCCAGTGCATGTACAAAGGCTGAAACTAGGAAATGTGATGGAGCCATCAGACAGTCTCTCCGAGGATCCCTTTCCCGAAGCCCTAACCGGTCACGTGCTGTTTTCTGCCTGAACTGGTTTGAGGTTGACGTCAGATGCAAAAAACCATTTTTCCCCGAGCAAGGGGTCTGTCCCTCCTGATTCCTCGCTGGACATTGAGAGGTATGGTCAGAGCTCTTGCGGGGCGAGGGGCAGCCGGCCCCAAGGTCACCGCCTCATGCGTTTGGGGAGAATGTACCGTGGGCCCCCTTTGCGCCGGGTACTATTTTAGGCTCTTGGTCTTCTGGGGACAAGGGGAGTGGAAGAGAGGTCTAAAGATGAATCAGGGATAATTTCTTATGGAGTTTACTTCGGGACTTTACTAGCTCACGGGAGAAGCAGTCATGTAAATAAGTAACTACGAACAGTGTCAGAAGTCTGCAAAGGGAGGAACATATCAGCAGACGTGGGTGTACAGGAGGAAGCTGTTAACTCGGTCTGCTAGTGACTTCCATCCTTTGTGGAAGTAGGGGGGTGTACATAAATAAAAATCAAGTCTGCCCGAGGGAATCATAACATCACGCCCTACACAGCACCATTCCTAGGGGGTGTGTGTGGGATAGCGGTGCTCCAGGCTGCGCCCCAAATCTCTCCTCAAAGAGCTCAGCTAACCCAGGGGGCATTTTCTGTCTCCTCATTTTTTTTCTTTTGCTCACAGTGATCATCTAAAAGACGATTGTGGGGGTGCCAGGGTGACTCAGTTGGTTAAGCGTCTGCCCTCGGCTCAGGTCACCATCTCAGGGTCCTGGGATCGAGCCCCGCGTCGGGCTCCCTGCTCAGCGGGGAGTCTGCTTCTCCCGATGCCTCTCTCTACCCCCTTGTGCTCTCTCTCTCCCTTGCCCTCTCTCTCAAATAAATACATCTTAGAAAATGATAAGATTGTGGACCACTTGTTGAGGAAGAGAACGTCACCCCAAAGTCTGGAAGGAACTAACTAGAATCTTTGTACAGGAAGAATCATCTTCCACACCTGCCTTGAAAATAAACACTAGCGCTCCTTCTAACGTTAACTGTATGTATTTATCGTACCTTGCCTACTTCTAAAAAGGATGGGAGGTTGCTCCCAGTCGGAGAATAGGGCCTGACAGAGCTGCTCACACCCGGGGAGCCCAGGGATGCCGGGGAGCCTAAAGACATGGGGGAAAGTCTACGCAAAGCGTGGCCACGGAGACAGAACACCAGCTCCGAGTCTCTTTGCTGCCCTGCCAAAGCCGAACTACACACGGCCTCCCACGAATCGGTGATACAGAGCAGGCTGGTTTAGGAAGAAAAGCAACCTGTTCCTCAGCCCTAAACTCCTCTGTGAAAGTTACCCCAAGAAACTTTCTATAAGGAACATGGCAACAGATCGCTCTCCTCAGTCGTGATGAAATGCTGGGATGTACCTCCTAGGAGAGCTTTCTGTATTTACCTTTAACAAAAAGCCGAGAGGTTCGGGTTGCCTGGGAAGGCATTTAGCGAGACGCTGCTGTCGATCACAGGACCACAGACTGGAGGAAGGAGCGGCACTCGGAGAAGGCAGAGGTGCCGGCTGCCCGCCGGACCCCCAAACCACCATCTTCTCAGCTGAGCTGGGGAGCAGACGATTGACAAGCTAACGCACTGTCCCGCCTCCCCCACACCCCCCGCCCGGCTCGCCTGACCCGTGACACGAGACTTACCCACTAGGGCACCGAAGATCGTCTGCTGCCAATGACAAACTGGGTTTTAGCATCACTAAGAAGGAATTGTTCTCGAGGGCTGCCCTGGGAAAAGCCAGGGCTTTGGAGCCCAGGATAGACTTGGGTCTGGCTGCCAGCTCTGTCATTTACTGCTTGTGTTGCCAAGAGTAAGTCACTCATTTGTCACTATGCCTGTTTCCTCATCTGTGGAATGGGTCCAACAATACTCACCTACGAGGTGTTGGTGTTCTCTCAAAGGAGAGCTGTCACAATCATAGATACGAAAGGCCCTGTGGAGTAGGAGGGGAAGACACCCCATGGCAGCCGAAGAGGGAGGTTACGTATCTCCGGCCATGTTCCCAGTTCATTACGGAGCGTCATCACTCAAGTTAGGTAGAGGGTTAAAAAAAGACGGGTTGGTGGGCAGTCTATGGCCCCGCTGTAAACATTTAGGGTCAGCGATCGTCCTGTCCAGGGTTCATTCGTTCCTGCACTTTCTGGGGTTTAGATAAAGGCTGCGCGGGATCTACAGTTGGCTTCGGAGGTCTGTCCCACTTTGGGATTTGGAGAGACACCTGCCCGGCACAGGTGATTAGAAGCCTGGTGTGGACTTGTGAAGACATTCAAGGGGCTTTGAGGAATCGCGGGCTTTGAGGGGCAGGAGGCTGGACCGGCACAGGTCAGTAAGACTGCCCACGGCTGGGAGAGGACTGGGCGGAGACTGGCATCGAAACATCCCGGTGGGACCTCACCTGGAAAGCCCTCTTCCGGTCTTCTCGGTCCTCCCCTGAGGTGAGGAAGCCAGTGGCGGGCTCCCGTCCCTGCGTCGCCTCTGCCCTTGAGCAGACCCCTCCAACTGCTGGGCCTCAGTTTCTTCTGCTGTGAGCCCAGATGAATAATGCATGCCTCGCTGGGTGGTTTTGTCAATTGAGTGAAGCGAAGCGAGCGTGTGAGCGGCTTCACACACACCTAAAGAAAAACACAGATACTGGTTTTATTGGAATACTCACAAGCCTCAAAGTAGAAGC
>CM053606.1:81794436-81858019 GCA_028646535.1 Procyon lotor | reverse complement strand
AGGCAGCAGAGCAGGGCAGCTTTCCCATGGTCACAGGGCGGGGCGGTGGCGGGGGGGGGGGGGGGTGCTTCGCTGGGCTCTGGCTGGAGGCTGGCAGCCAGGGAAGCTGCGGGCGGGCTCATGGAAGGGGGGTGGCCCGTGCAATGGGTTAGGAGAGCGTATCCGGTGGAAGCAGGACAAAAACTTGGCAGGCTGCCCATTATTACTAGCTACTTGGGGTTGATTGTCAGAGGGATTATCATTTGGCATTCTGGACTTTTGCTAGAAATTACGGTCTAATTTCCTACAAATCTGACTTCTGGCAGGCTGGCTTCCCCGGCCAGTTACTGTAGATAAGACACGAGTTTCCTGGGCCCATTTTACAGATGGCCTCGCCATTGTCTGTGGGTATATTCAGTTTTTTACAACCAGATGCACATTTTCTAGAGACACTCTAGAAAGGCCACGCTGGGTATGGTGGGAAAGGGAAGACAGCTTCCCGTTGTCCCAACCGCGCAGATGACATGGTGTACACACGTCCCCTCGTGAAGTCTGACATCTCTGTACTTTCGCCAGGTTGTTACCACTGTGGAAGACTTAGTTAGCATCAGGTCATCTTGCTGGACTAGCTGCGTGAACTCGGGCAAGTTCCTAAAACTGACCCTTGTCATACCTGAGTTTGGTTTGGTTTGGTTTTTTACTACTTATAAGTAAAAAGTGAAGAGGCCAGAATAATGACCCTGCAAATACCTATTAACCTGCTTTAGAAGCGATCAACTTACAGCCCACGTTGTTCCATTTCTGTCCCTCCTCACCCACCCCACGCTGGTTATCTTGAAATTTTGGACATCAAATTATTTCATCTGCAAACATTTCGGCTTTTATTTATGAAAGGTATTTTTTTTATGAAAGGTATTTTTTAAATGATCAGTTGGCTTATTCGTATTACCCACTCATCTTCTTTTTTTTTTTTTAGATTATTTATTTATTTATGTATTTGACAGAGAGAGATCACAAGCAGGCAGAGAGGCAGGCAGAGAGAGGGGGGAAGCAGGCTCCCACCTGAGTAGAGAGCCCAATGCGGGGCTCGATCCCAGGACCCTGAGATCATGACCTGAGCCAAAGGCAGAGGCTTTAACCCACTGAGCCACCCAGGCGCTCCCCCATTCATCTTCTTAAGTTATACATATAAGGAGTGAAAATTAATTCTACCCTGATGAGTCAGCAACAGAACTAAGAGCACCAATGAATACTCAGAACATTGGTGGACACGTGACTTGTTCTCTGTAACTCTGGGCCTCTCATTTGCTTTACAATGTTACCTTTTCCTGTCTCGGGCGCTTTGTTGATATCAGTGCCCTATCCGTTTCTCCTTTGGTTGCTGCTTTCTTCCGTTTCACGGTGCTATCTCTGAGCCACTCCCGGTATCCGTTTGGATGTAGCTTTCTCAGAGATAAGAACTGATTTTTAAAAGTACAACTACAATATCTATATGAATTATTAACTGCTATGTGATTTTTATTGATTTTTCTTTTTTAAAAAAAGATTTTATTTACTTATTTATTTGAGAGAGAGAGAGAGCAAGAGGGGAGGAAGAAGGACAAGTAGACTTTGCATGGAGAATGGAGCCTGATGCACGGCTCGATCTCAGCACCCAGAGACCATGACCTGAGCCAAAATCAAGACCCAGGTGCCTGACTGACTGAACTGCCCAGATGCTCCAGTTTCTATTGATTTTCTTGATCCCACAGGCCAGCCCTGATTCAGTTTAGGAGGGGACTGAACAATAGCATGAGTTCCAGGAGCCATTTTCGACATTGGTTATTTTTATTTATTTTGTATTTTTTTAAAAAGGAACTCATAATTCCACCAGTCTTTTTTTAAAAGATTTTATTTATTTATGTATTTATTTGAGAGATAGAGAGACAGAGAGACAGAGAGAGCACAGGAGCGAGGGGCAGGGAGAGGAGGAAAGAATCTCAAACAGATTCCACACTGAGTGTGGAGCCCAACACGGGGCTCGAACTCATGACCCTGAGATCATGACCTGAGCCAAAACCAAGAGTCGGACACTTAACTGACTGAGCTACCCAGGTGCCCCTTAAACACTAGTTCTTGATAACGTCATTATCACATCTGAAAAGAACTTAACAATAATTTCTTAACATCATCAACTAACCACTGTCTAGACCTTCAGTCAGGATCCAAATATGTACCATATGCTACAATTTGTCATTCTTTCTCCTAAGCCCCTTGTAATCCATAGATTCCTCCTTCCTCCCTTCCCCTTTCCCCATTGTTCCTACCTTGCAATTATCTGTTGAGCTCACAGAGGTTTGATGAGGAGTCAACGAGGCGCTGGTAAAACAGGCACGGGAGGCAGGCCCGCCGCTGGCCCACACACGTTGCTGAACACCCTGGACACTCATCCATGCCTGGCCCTTGGCGGGGAGGGCTGGCTCTGCAGGGGAGAGGGGAGCGGGGGAGAGGGGGCAGTGGTAAGTAGCGTTCAGCCTACATTCACCGGAGGGGTGGTAATTCAGACTGTCACAAGCAGCGGTCAGGCCATGAGGCCCAGCAGGGACCAAGAGAAGCTTCTCTTGCTGCAGGGGCAGATCTCCTTGATTTGTCCCGGCTCTGCCTGGGGAAGCTCTCAAGACGTCTGGACTCGGCAGCCGCGGCATGCCAGGTGCATCTGCTCCTAACAGCTTCATGCTCCCCCCGCCTCCCCAATCCCATTCCACGAGGGAGGCTTCAAGGTCCCCCGGGAGTCTGGGAAGTTGGCACTCTCACCTGGTCCATTGGCAGGACAGGCACAGTTGCACACCTAGATGTGTGTGAGTGCTGGTGGGCCAGCTTGTGCTCTTCCGAGTGGGTACAAGGCTTTGTTGCACCAGGGTGCATTTTATACAGGAGGGAATATCTCCTGTATAAATAGGAATATCTCCACCACTATTTTGGGAGTGCCACAATTTTTTCCATTGCCTATATTATTATATAAATAAGTTCATTTCCACAAATGGCTTCCCTCTGGCGAGGGAAGTTGGGCAGTTGCGCAGTGCACAACCTGGAGAGCTATACATAGCAGCGCTGCTTGGATTGACTGGTTGTTCCCTTTGCCCTGGTCTCTTCAAACAGGATAAAACCAGTTGAAGCTCAAAGATCTCGGTTTCCCTTAAACAGAGCCAGGATTCCTGAGACCCCGGGGGCATGGCTTGTCATTCCAGCTGAAGGTGGTTCACTTCCTTCCAGTCATGGGGTTCTTCCTTCTGCTCTTCTTGACTGTCTTTTCAGGTAAGACATGGGAAGGAACATCTCCAGCCTCTACACTTCCCAAACACCTTGCATTTCCTTCTCCTCGCCTACTCAGAGCGCCAGATCAGTAGGCCGAACCCCTGCGGGAGTGGGATAGGAAAATAAAAAGAGGAGAAAAGAGATCCTGTCCAAATTCATCCTTGTTCTTAGCTCTGAGAAGAGGGTAGAGAGGGGAGGGAAAAAAATTTTAAAAAGAGGGTTGCAAGGAATTTGAAAACCTCAGCTAAAATGTGGGCTCTGTACTCTCTCAGCTTCAGTTCCCTCCCCCCCCCCGCAAAGTGTTTGTGCAGATGGACAAGGCGGGGACTTTTCTGCTGTCTGCCTGTGCCCAAGCCCAGAGGTGAGACCCCGGGGAATGGCCTGGTGACCTTGACGGTTGCTGTGCCTCTCCCTGGGTCCACCCCCAGGCCTGTAGAGTGAGCATCACCCCATTTTCCTTGTGGGGTTGATAGGAGAACAAAATATGAAGTCATACCAATTCACACGGGGGACGCGAGCCTGCCGTGCAGGCTGGTCCCAGGCGGCGTTTGCGGGGATCTAGCCCACCTCTGGAAGGCTGAGACACAGGGGGGCCCTGCTGCCCCCTTCTCTGCTCCTTGTTCAGGTACTTCCCCAGCCACGGTCAAAGGGGACGTGGTGTGCATGACTTCCTCACTACACAATATCCTGAAGTGACGGCGCCGCCCTTGCAGGCCTCGTGCAGAGGAAATAGAAAGTTCTTAGCCCCTCTGTTCTCAGCCCTATGCGGCCAGCGGATGCTCCGAACCTTCTCAGTTTTTGAGGAGGCCTCAGTGGAGTAAGGGGCTAGGAACAGAGGATGTGCTCACAGTAAGCCTCGGGCTCTTCAAGCCCCCTGCCAGGCAATGGCAAGAGGCCGCCTATATCCGTGCAGACGGGGACCCCTCGGGCCAGGGCACAGGGTTGCGGCAGTAGATTGGTTAGGCCTGCTGGAGCCAGCTCCACAGACTGGCTGGCTTGAACGACAGAGATTTATTTCTTCCCATTTCCGGCTGGAAGTCCAAGATCAAGGTGGGGGGCAGTCTGGTTTCTTCTGAGGCCCCACTCCTTGACCTTCTTGCTGTGTCCTCACATGACTGTCCCCCGGCCTGTTGTGCGTATCCTAAGCTCCTTTCTCTTAAGGACACCAGGCAGGTGGCCTTAGGCCCTTTCTAATGACCCCACTGTAACTCAATTGTCTCTTTAAAGGCTCAGTCCCCAAATACAGCCACATTCAGAGGCGCAGGAAGCTAACACCTCAACATATGAGTTTTAAGGGGACCCGATTTGGCCCCTAATAGTCGCTAACCCAAAACAGGCAAAAAAAAAAAAAAATAAATAAATCAGCTTCCTGTGCTTTAACGGATTTTTCTGGAGGATGGCAGGAACTGCAACATGTTTAAAGGAATGATGGTGTGTGTGTGTGTGTGTGTGTGTGTGTGTGTGCGCGTGTTTTCACAGATGCCATGGTCATGGACGAAAAGGTCAAGGAGAACTTTGCGCTGGACACAGCTTCCGCCACCTGCAGCTACAATGCCCACTATAAGGACCACCCCAAATACTGGTGCCGAGGCTACTTCCGGGACTACTGCACCATCATCGCTTTCACACCCAACAGTACGGAGCGCGTGGCCCTGAGGGACACGGGAAGCCAGCTCATCGTCACTGTGTCCTGCCTGACCAAGGAGGACGCCGGCTGGTACTGGTGCGGCATCCAGCGGGACTTTGCCAGGGACGACATGGATTCCACCGAGCTGGTGGTGACTGACAACACAGGAGGCGTGGCCGGTGATCTCTGGTCTGGGAAAGGTACGGGGTCTGCCAGGAGTCCGGTCAGGGGTAACCCACAGTCGCGCGCATGCGCATTATATGTGGTAAATTCTCACTGAGGCCCGGGAGCACCAAGTCAGGCTCCCCCTAGGCTCTTTGGGGGGTGACCTGGTCTCTCCTTCCCTCCGAAGTAGGGTGGTTGCCGATGGTTGGGGATTAGCGTGGAATTCGGGGAAGAGGGGGGGCGTGGGACGTCCCCTCCCTCACAGCGATCTGGCTCATGGGGTTTGGGGGAGGCTCGTGGCGGCTAACAGGTGGGAGGGCTTTGGGTGACTGGCCAGGAAAGGCTCAGAGGTAGTTATTACACGTCTGCGCTCCAAAGCCAGCCTTGTAGGTCTAGAATCTCAAAGCTCCATTTCCTGAGAGGCGAGTGAGGCCTCATCCGCGTGCCTGGATGAGCCCCCTCAGAAACGGGGATGAAGATGGCGGCCAAAGGGGTCGTGAGTAGGCCGCTGGGTGGGTGCAGGTCGGACTGGCGCCTGTAGGGGGCAGTCTGTCTAAGCCAGTCAGCCGCTCCTCTGGGCCGGGCCTGAGTTCTCCAGATGCTCGCCAAAATTCTCCTGTCAAGCGCCCCAAACTCCTTTTTACGTGAGAAAGCCTCTGTCTCAGGCAGAGAGCTTACAGAAGGCACCAGCCTTTCTCTTTTTCCTCTCTGTGGCTTCTCAGTTGTTTCCGTTTCTAGGAGGCCTTTCTATCCCAGCCCAGAGCACAATGCCGGTAGGAAAACAAAGGAGAACTTAAGGAAAGCTGTAGGAAGTCGCCTGGTGCTGGAAAGAGAGTCTTGCTCACACGTGAGCCACTACTCATTAGTCTAGCAAGTATCTTGTTGAATGTCTGGCGTCCTCACACCTAACGTGTTTCTACTGTAGAGTTTTAGGTTCGGGATGAAAGAGGTCTCACCTAAATGTCTCCTCTTAGTTTAAGCCCCCACAACCTCCCCAACTAGAGTTGCCAGAGAAGGCAATGTGGGGGGCCTCGGGGCAACCTCTCCCGTTGGGTTTTGGTGGCTGTCGGAAGCACGGTGTGACAATGATGTCACCTATTTGCTTGTTCCCTAAGGCTTGGACTAGCCCTCTTGTGTCTCTTGTGTCTCCTCCCATAGCCTTCAGGCTGGGACTCTCTAACCATGGGCCACTTCTAGTCTACACAGGGCTTTTGTGCAAATCTGGAAAAGGGGTCCCGCCTCCAGGTGCACAAAGCCCAGTGACGGGGTATATGGCTTGGTCCGCAGACCACGGGCTGGACGTCAGCCCCTACCCGTTCCCTCCACCCTCTGCCCCATGCCTCACCTTGGCCCAGCATCTGTCCGCAACCCTCAGTCTCTGAGGGTTGAGGGAATGACACCAGAGATGCAGAGATGCAGAAGGCAAGGGCAGGCCTGGGGACTGGCTCACGGGACCCTCGGTACATTCTTTCTGATGCAGACCTATCAGGCAACAAGAACAGAAGCTGCAGAGCTTCCAGAGTGGTCCACAAGGGCGATCACTCCAGGTGAGGACAAACCGGCTTTGGGGGGTGAGGGGGGCGAGGGTGACCCAGCAGGGAGGAAGATCCGTCCTAAGGAGAAAGCAGTGCCTCACATGCGACAGGCGGGACAAGGCGCCCTCAGAAACGGTCCGGAGTGTGTTTGGGACTTTTTCTCAGTCTCTGATCTGCTGCTCTCGTGTGTGCTTGCCGCCCCTCTCTTGGCACTGCACTTTTCTGTTTCATTTTGGCCCGTCTTGGATCTGCCTGCTCTGAGTCCCCTAGTCTCTGAGAAAGGGGCTCAGCCCCACTTGGTCTGCCCATCAGCCCAAGTCCAATCAGGCTTGGGCTGGGGGACAGGAGCACTCTGAAAGGACACAGTGGTGGAGCTCCTGGAACTGGGTGGGGGCGGGGGATGGAGCGGATCCCAGGCAAGGGGATCCTGGGCGGAGAACAGAATTCAAGTGACATGAAGTCTCTCGGTCTGTGACTACTTCCAGGATGTCCATTCTCATCATTTGCATACTGATCACAGGCTTGGGGACCACCTCTATGATCAGCCATTTGTCCAAAAGAAGGAGAAGTCAAAGGAATAGAAGGGGTAAGTAGCCACTGGGGGTGGGGGGAAGGTTGGGGAGTTGGGATTAGGCAAAAATGAAAGTGACCAAGGAGTAGCTTTCAGATGAGTGAAGGTGACCCTCCTTTTGTTGCCTGGACCAGTGTAGGTCCAGGAGGCCAGTGCAGCCAGCCCATGGGCTGGGGGGATTCCAATTCATGGTGACCAGGGCCTCACGAGAGGTGACAGAGAGGGTAGGGTGACCTTGGTAGGTGGGGGTGTGTGTAGACTAGGGAGGAGGGAGGCCTTGAGACAACCACACCATAGGTCCCAGTGTATGGAAGGCCACCTGCCTCCCCAGCACACAAACTTTGGGAGGTAGACTTCCTCTTTGCTTGAAACTTTTTGTTCACCTGGAGAGACGGTCAAAGGACCTCTGGGGCTCCTGGTTAAGCAGACATAGACAAGTCTCCTTGAGAAGGCCCAGGAGTGGGAGAGGATAGGCCCACGGGCCTCAGCTCTGGTCTTCAGTCACGAGACGAAGGGCCCTTAAGCTTTGTGCCTCCTTCTGCCCTTGGGTATTGCAGGTAAAAGCTTCGTTAGAAATCAGAAAACCAGACAAGCTTCTTTTGTGATCCCCACGCCTCTGGTAAGTTCTCTCCATGGGTCTTCCTGGGCCCCGGGCCCCACAGTTACCTGATCTTTAGGGAACTCCCTTCCTATCTAGAGGATAAGAATTTTGTTCAGCAGGGACTATGTGGATCTGCCCACCTTCCCTTCCACCACACCCCCCCCTTTTTATTTTTGTTCACCTTTCCTTTGGGGCAGCATCAGAGAAACCAAAATTCATAAGACCACTATGTGGTGGTTCTTCTAACTTCTCAAGGGGACACAGGATAGAAAGAACACCATATACAGGTGCCACTGTTTGGCTAGGGAACTCTTTATTTTTTTTCTTTTTATGCTCAGAAGTCACAGACGTACATTGGGTAACAGAGAGACTGTAGACATAGTTACAAGCAGACTACCCCCTCCTCTGTGTCTGGAAGTGCAGAAAAACAATGCTTTAGAGAATGAGGGAAAATATGTACACGCAAACACACACACACACACACACACACACACACACACACACACACATCAGCCCCTGCTACTGAAACACAAGGTAGAGCTGGAAGAATCTGGAATTCAAAGCTAAGACTGAGAGGTCTCATACTCTCCCTGTGATAACTTGGCCCTGTGACAGAGCAGAAGACCTAAAAAATCAAGGATGTGGCTCCCTTTTGTCCTCTAAGAGCTTTAGGAACCGGTGGAGATGGGGAATGTAGACGAAGCAACATCTTCCTCAGTTGTGCCCAAGACCCCCCCTTTGGGACACAGTTGTACTGTAGGTTTTTGCAAAAACCAGTGTCACTTCTTTAAGGCATGATCTTGGGGTAACATTTCACTTCTCTGGGCCTGTTTTCTGCTATAGATTGAGGACCTCATTCTCACATTCCCCAGGAGTTTTTAATCATACATTCAGTCTTCTTTCAGTGCACAAGAACCATGATAGGTGTTGGGGATACAAAGGCCAGCAAAAGAAATGGCATCTGGCTTCATAGCACTTATAATGCAGGGTGGGAGGGAGACAGACTAAGACACAGATGAAAAATTGTCAGCTAGAGTAAATACTCTCCAGGAGAGGCACACGGTGTGGCGGAAGTTGAGGCAAGGGAATCCAACCCTATTCCGCTTGAGCAAGGAGTTGTGTCGCCTATGTTCTCCATGGCCTGCTTCCTCACACTTAGGCAATTGAAACATGGCAGCTGGAATCAAAGACCTTTTGGCTTTGATGTTTCGGGGCCCCACAGGGGTGAGTGGCATTAAATCACCAAAGCTTGGTGAGAGGTGAATGCAAGCCCCAGGTGCCAGGCTTCCCTACTGACTGACCGAAGAGCTTTCCAGTAATGACAGCTGATTCCTGCCCTGAGAACCAACTACGGTGTCTAGTCCCCATAAAGCCACCGTGAGAGAGCTTACAACTTCTACTGCAGAAACTCGCAGTAAAGGGAGGCAACAGATCTCAACCTGATTTCCATTTTCTATTCCCCACAAAACAGATAAGGCACTGACGCCCTCCTCGTGTGTCCCGACTCCACAGAAAATGGCTCATCCTGAACAGATGTGACTGAAGATTTCTTTTATTTAGTTTATGAATTAAGTGATGCTGTAATAGAGTTGTCATGACGACCAGCCCCCACATCGTGGGGACCCATTGTGATCTCTCAGGTGTCCTGCAGGACCCTCTGACTTGCCAGCCACTAGCTGAGAACAGCAGTTGCAAGTGAAGAAGAGGGGAAGAATCTGGGGCAGGGGGCTGAGAGATCACTTGTGTTTTCTTGGTTTGCCAGTAAATTCCTGATTGGTGTTGAACGGACTCTAGAAGTATGATTACTTCTCCTGGGATATCCCTGGGAGTGTGTTTCTGGAAAAGTTTCAAGTACGATACTGCAGTATTTATTTCTGCGTTGGCATGACCTGCTGTCCCACCAGAGAAAGGGGTATAGGCCAAACCAGCAGGTGTCAAGTTTTCTTGGGGGAAAGATTGTCCTCTGTAGGACACTGTCCCCAGAGTGAATGGAGGCCGCTCTGGATCAGTGAGAAACCAGGGTGTGCTGAGTGAGATATTCAGTCAAATCGGGAAGCACAGATCAAGGCCTGGGAGGCATCAGCAGCTGTGGGTACAAGGGAGGCTGTATTGTCTGTAAAAGCCGGAGCTACCTGCATGTCTGCACCTTCTTTCCCCCTGTGATTTCTTCCCTGCTATTTCAGAGAGTTCCAGGGACTCCCCATCACTGCCTCCGCTGCCCCCATAAAATCCCTGCTCTTCTGGTGTCTTGCAGTGAGGGTGCCGGCCAGTCTCAGCACTCAGGATGCTCGGCGGCCCTGGGGTCAGTGCAGGGCTGGGGCAGGGAGATTGGCTCTTGACCCGATTCCCCACCTGCTCTGCTCTACACGTTCGGGTCTAAGCTCTCACAGCGTCTTTCATGAACACGGTCCCTTCAGCTTCCAACCTAACCCCTCCATCGATGAGGGGCTGGAAGCTACTCAGCAGCCTGAGGGGAAGGGGTGGGAGTGAGGAGACCATCCCATTCCTGCCGTCTCGCCCTTTCCTGTGGCCAGTCCCCCTCCCTCGTAGAGTCTAAGACCCAAGAACATCAGAAGGGCTGCCTTCCTCAGCCACAAAACAACTCCAGTCCCTCCTCGGTGGCCACGTACTGAAGCACAAGTCCACCAGTTCTACAAACAGCAATCGGTCTGGGCTCCGTGAGGCCACGCTCCTGCCCAAGGCAAGAAAGCTGGCGTCGATCTTCCACGACACATGAAGACATCTGTAGCTGTCATGCAGGATTTATACCCCTGTACCTGGAGAACCAGTTCCCCTCAGAATCCTACAGGTTTGTTCTGATTCCATGAACCAGGGATCCGGAAACTTTTCTTCTTTCTTTTCCCTGGCAAAGACCTTTCAAATCTATGGTCAGTTATTTAATTACTCATTTCACTCTCCAGCAAGACTAGGGGCACACCAGTTTTCATGGTAGGGAGACAAAACCTAAAACTTTGTAAGGAGAGGGTGCTGCTGTTAAAAATAGGAAGCTTCAAGAAAACAGAGGGAGGGTAATCAACGTGATACTTCATGTCCAAGTGGGTGGTCCTAGGACAATGCTTCCTCTTCTCCGAACCGTGGAACAAGCCCTGGCTTTCAACTGGAAAGCTGATGGGGCCTCTAGCTTCAAGGTCAGCAGCCTCTGCTTCCCTCCTGAGGCGGCCACTCTGCTGTGCTGTGGCCTCTTCACAAGACCACGTCCCCAAATCGTCTTTCTCCTTGGACCCTTTCGCTCCCACTGGGCCCACCCTTCCACCGTCTTCTCAAAATCCGGCTGTGAGGAGCTTCTCTGGGTACTGAGTCGGGTCACCGGCTATCCCTTGCTAGTTTCTCCGCCACTCTGCCTGCTCTGGGTGAGGCAGCTTGGGCTGGAGGCAAGGCGCAGGGGACCGCAAGTCAGAGGACTGGATGTAAGTGTGACTCTGCCACCTCCTCGCTGGGAGATATTGGCTACATTATTTGATCTCTTTGAACTTGAATTTCCCAACCTCAGTCTTGAAGTTGATAGCACCTGATGTGCTATCTCAGAGAGATTTGAGGAGGCTGCTTTTCTCCCACTTTGCTTCCTTTGCTATAGACTGAGCCCCAGGAAGGTAACATGCCTCAGTGACACCCTCCCCCATTGGAGGAGTGACCCCTCTGAAGGGAGTTTATGGGTCAGGCTCGGGGCGAACCTGCTCTGCCCTTCCTCTTCCTTTTTTAACCTTCTGCGTGCAGCTTTCAAAGGACACATGACCCCTTCCGTGACTCCCAGGCGCAGCTGAGCCACTGGTTCGGACGTGGGGAGGGGAGGGGATTGTCCCCTTCTCCAGGGCCACGTAGACACCCGGTTCTCCAGTGCCAAATGCGTGATGAAGACAGTACTTCTCAGTTGGTTCAGAATTCAGGTGGGGATGGGAGCAACAGGTATCGGGTCCCCTGAAGATCCTCAACAAGGAAAGTGAAGAACTTCAAAAGTTACAAAAGGGCTTTTAAGGGAAAATACCTCCTCCCGCCCCTGCCCCTCAGTCGCTCGGTTATCAAGCTCCCTTGGCCAGGGGCAATCACGAAGACCAGTAATGCTATTTTCTTTCAGAGACTAGATATGGACAAATACAGGTGCACGCGCGTGCGCACACACACGTTCTCTCCTGGACGTGAACAGAGCAGGCAGAATTCTGTTCCACAGCTTGCACTTAGGTTTGACATAACTTGGGATCTTTTTTCCCCCTGGAACATAGAGCGGCTTCCCTCTTTTTTTTTTTTTTTTTTTTTAAATTTATTTGACAGCGAGAAACACAGCGAGAGAGGGGACACAAGCAGAGGGAATGGTAGCGGGAGAAGCAGGCTTCCCGCGGAGCAGGGAGCCCGATGCGGGGCTCGATCCCAGGACGCTGGGATCTGACCTGGGCCGAAGGCAGACGCTTAATGACTGAGCCACCCAGGCGCCCCGGCTTCCCTCTTTTTAATGGCTACATTGTACTCCATTAGCTAGCCCCCTCTTACTAGTCACTGGGGGTTTCCTTGATCTTTCTCTGTTGCAGAGTTGAGCATGGTGGGAAAACAGGCACACTCTGGAGCTAGCCTACCTGGGTGGGAGCCCCGGCGCCGCCGCCACTGCTTACTAGCAGTGGGAACTCAGCTCCCTGGGTCTCCCTTTCTCTTCTAAAATGCAAATAATAACAATTGCAGCCTCCTAGTGTTTTGTGAGGCTTCTATGAGCACATGCTGAGCGCTAGGGATATACTTAGAGTATGACGAGCTTCACTGCGTTTTAGGTAATTTGGTGAACACTACAGTTTATACAGGCGACTTTCCACAGGATGTATTCGCAGTGACAGGATTTAAAACGTGGTTAGCTTTTGCCAAACTGCCGGCCAGAGGCATTGAATGCGTGTCTCCATTCCCTGCAGCTCTGCCCAAGCGGTTTGTTAGCAAACTTTGTGAATGTTGCTAATCTCGTGGATGGAAAACATCTGATTATAGTTTTAATTACTATTTCTCTTATTATGAGTAAACTTGAGTTCATCTCCTCGTCTGTTGAAAGGCCATTTAAATTTCCTTTTCTGTGATGAACCTGGCCTCATCCTTTGTGTTTTTTTTTTTTTCCTACTGAGTCGCTGATTTTTTTTCCTACTGACTTATAGGAGTTCTGAGTATATTAAGAAAATTAGCCCTGTGGCTATGAGATGATTTGCAAATATGTTCCAGGCTTGGCAGTTTGAATGGTATTTTGTAAATCTAGTTAATCAGCCTTTTCTGGTTTATTGGCTCGGGGTCATACATTCGAGGCAGGGACCACTCTATTTTTAAAGTTCTCCCATATACTCTTCTAGCACTTTTATACTTTTTTTTACAGTTAAGTTTTTGATGCATCTAGAATTTATTTTGCTTTAAGGAGGGAGATGTGGATCTGATCTTATGTTCATCCACATGGGTGCCTACCTGTCAAAACACCTTTTACAGATAAACCAGTTTGCCCCAAATGATTGGATATGCCATCTTACTCTCAATTTCCTCATGTATATCTATTTCTAGTCTTCTTACTCTATCACATTTTAATGAGTCATGTTTGATAAAAAAAATACTTTTAGTTAGTGGTTAGGACTAGCCTTCCTATATTCTTTTATTTTCTTCTATAAATTTTCCTGGATTTCCTTTCTGGTTTATTGCCTACACAGGGACTTTAGAGTAACTCTACCGAATGAAAAATAATATTGGTAGGTGCCTGGGTGGCTCAGTCAGTTAAGCGTCTGCCTTCAGCTCAGGTCATGATCTTGGGGTCCTGGGACCGAGACCCATATCAGGCTCTCTGCTCAGCAGGGAACCGGCTTCCCCTCTGTCCCTCCCCCTGCTCATATTTTCTCTCTCTCAAATAAATAAAATCTTTGAAAAAAAATTGTATTGGTATTTTTACTGGGACTGTCTGTGGGATCACCCATTAGGATTTGGGGGGCTTAACATTTAAATTGTTAGCTCCCACATAATATTGCTTTGCATATCTTTTATGCTATAGCAAAGAGGTAGACATCCACATTTGAACAGTGCTTTGTACAAGAGGGACCTTATATTTGCGTAAAACTCTGGGGATGTACAAAGTACCGCAGGAAATGACACCTTCCTTATTCTCGCACTAAGAGGTAAATGTTATTAGTTCTGTTTTCACGAGGAAGCAGCTACACTTACCAAACAAATGCAGCTAGTTGGGGCCGAGCTTGAGACCCGGGCCCCGATCAGTCCTGAGCTTGTTCTGGAGTGCCGTCCCCTCTGTTGGGCTTCGGGCTACAGAGGAGCTCTGGATCTCTGGACGTGACAGGACCAGACAAATAGATGATTCAGGAGGAGCCGGCACTGCAGATGGGTTGCTTTTATTTGTTAACTCTTGCTCACTTGCCCATCTGGCTGACTTCTCCCAAGCTCTGTACCACACACGTTGGAAGGGGACCAGGGAGGCCGTCTCAGCCCTCAAACGACTAACGGGCTGTCCATCCAAGCAGGAGGGCCGGCAGTCTCCTCTCAGGCCAAGAGAAGGACTCTCCCTCGGTCTTCAAAAGTGCCGGCTAACATTTCCGGGTCCCACCCAAACAGCTCCAGCCGGACCATGCTATGGTCCAGAATTTGTGCTAAGGGAAAGTGAGTATAAAGACGGAGCCGAGAATAAGAGCGACTGGCATCAAGCCTCACTGGAAAGGCAGGGGAAGTCTGTCCCTTTGACTGGAGCATAGACAACTGCGTCCAAGGCTGCAGAATGTTTCTTGGTCAGGTGATCACTCTTTTCTTCTGAGACTTTGAAAGCTACGCTAGCATAGGTAAGTGCTTCCTCCGGGGATGAAACCTGCAGAGGGAGAAGGAGGAGGAACGAGTGAGTTCAGGTTGGAGGACGGAATCTCTTTAAAAGCCAGTGTCTCTCTAGGAGCCACTGTGGAGGCTATGGTCACAGAGGACGGAAGAGATCAGAAGGTGCACGTGCTCAGGGTCCCAGCAACAGTGTGATCTTCTTACCTTGGCTGGAGGATCACGGCTAGAGGGAGGGTCCAAGGGAGGATCCGGGGCCCAGGGACTGGAGTGGCCTGCCACAGGGGCCAGGAAAGAGGGATAAGTCTCACCAGTGGGGCCTGGAGGGATGAGAAGCCTCTCTCTGCAGGGTGGGGTGCAGGGGTGGGTGTTGGAGGTGGCAAAAGTGGAGAAGCAGGGAAGGCAGGGAGAGAAGCCAAGGGATTCAGGTCCTCGGTCTGCAGAGAGGGTGAGCCACCAGGGTTCTACTCCCCCTCGGAGCTAACACTGAGGCTAATTCTCAATGTCAGAGCCGGAAGAGCGGTCCCATCTCTCGGAGACTACTTACATTTCTTGTAACTCTTCACGATGAGGAAGATAAGGGCCAGCAGCAGCAGCGTCAGCAGGACCCCCGCAAAAAAGGCCAAGAGCAAATACTGTATGCTGTTTTGGCCAAGAAAGGGAGAAGGTGACCCGCTGGGCTTTCTGAAGGCCTCTACTAAAGGCCAGAGGGTCACCGTTTCCGCCTGTGGGTCGATCCCTGAAATAGCTTTCATGCTGGTTAGGTGGCTTTTACCCACTGCTTTTCAACTTTCTGCTTTGGGGTTCCAGAACTATCTGAGGCCTCAGTGCAAATTGTGAGTTCTTGTCCCCTTCAAAAGTTGTCATAAGCCCGCCCATACACACCCAGTTTGTCGATGAGCTGAGGGGATTCATGGATCTCTTGAGGGATCTCCCCTCCCTGGGGCACCCTGGGTTAAGAACCACATTCTAAATATAAAAAACTGATTCCGTTTTTCAACTGTTTCTGGTCCCTTTTCCCCCGCCCTCCCTCCCGAGTCCCATCAGGAAAGGCCATCTGCACAAAATCCAATGCCTTGTGGTACAAGATGAAATGGGTAGGAGAGTGCCCGCTTACTTGGTGTGCTCCCAGAAGCAGGTTGTAGAGGCGATTGTTGGAGCTGCCGTGTTGACACTTGGTTTGTCTGTGAGAAAACGCAAGGGGGCTTAGTATATCTGCCTGGTCTCATGAATCTAGCCAGCTCAGACGTCCCTAGGGGCCCCACCCTATCCAAGCCACCAGGGGAGATAAACGGTGGAGGGTCCCACTCTGCAAAAGGAGAGAACCGTGTTTCGTATCCTGGATCCTTTAACGTGAAAGCTAGAGTTTCCACTTAAAAACCCATCAGCTACACTCGAAAGAGGAGCCTCGTGTTTCTGCAGCCCCATGTGCCCCTTGGACAAATAAACACAACTCCTGTCGCTCCCTCCAAGATTTAGCGGACCCCAGGGAGATGGGTTTCCTCAGACATAAGGGGACAATGTCAAGGCCAGGGATAGAGAACCAAAAGCGAAACCCAGAACTAACATTTCCCACAGTTTGGGGGAACTTGACCTTGGAAACTGCTGCCTTTTTTAGTTTGTTCCTTTGTTTGCAGGGCAGCTTTTAACAGCTGCTAGTCAAATGCAGCCACAGGGAGTTCTCCCAGAGCTGGGGCCATAAATAGGGGGCCAGTAAGGGAAGTGAACTGCATTGCTCTAAGCTACCCAGCTGGTCTTGTACTGAGCACACAGACACCCTTTACTCAATTTGAGAGGATAGACTGTTCTCCTTGGTTCCCCTTGTCACTCTTCCTGGCACTGGGTAAAATTTGATTCTTCAGAAATGTCCCATTCTTTAGGCTGGTTACTGGTTGGTCCAGTCCATGTTAGCTCAGTAGAGAGGTTTCTGCATTGGACTTACCATTCTTGGGTTCAGGTTTGGAACCTCCTAACCCCATGCTGTCTTCCCAAGAATGAAAAATGTTACTCCTTGAAAGCTAGAAAGGAAAGGTAGCAGAGAGGTGAACTCGGAGACTGTGATTTTAACACCAGAGCAGTATCGATGAGAGAGAGGCTAATCATGGTGGGTGTTCTAGAGAGGACAGTGATCATGGACTTTACGTGGTGTGGTTACCACACCTCGGCAACCAGTCCTCAGCCTTGCAGGTCCAGAAATCTGATTTTAGCCGGGCACCAAGAATTAAATTGACTGATTGCTCCAGAACTGACTCATGCCAACTAACTCACAGGAGACTGATGTATAAACTGAAATGTCATAAGGCACCTGCTCGTGCTTTCTATCACAACACGTGAGAGAGCCAGTTAAAACCACAGCTTTGCTTGGCAAGCATTGAATTGAACTAAGTACGGGGAAGATGAATGGATGATTTTAATATTGAATGTCACAGAGGTCTAATGTATTTGCCTCACTCCTCCCTGGCAGTGCTGGGTAAGCTTTGACCCACTTTCTCGTGAAGGTCCTTCCTCTAAGCTGTATCCGAATTTTTATTCTGTTCAAGTATTGTCTTCTCAAGTGTGTCAGTGTCTTTAGGCTATGGTTCTACTTATGTTACGTTTTCTGTATTTTCCCTTTTATTTATTTGTACTAAAAAGTATAAAGTACCTAAAAGCATCAGATTAAAATCACCTGAAGTCCTACTATCAATTATTATATTAATAATTTTAGTCTATTTCTTTTTAGTTAATCTTGCATGCATTTCCTAAAAGCTAGTTGAGACTTCATATCTCCTTTTTTGTTGTTGTTGTTAAGTTTTTTTTATCATTAACATCCCTCCCGTGCCATTCATAACTTTCTATAACCATTTTTAGTGATAAGTCTTTCAGTTATAGCCATGTACTATAGCTTGCTTGACCAGTTTCTTTGCTGATAAAAATGGTTTCCACTTTTATTTAAATAAGAAAATAAAACTATTTTAGGAAACCACAGTTTTGCTTTGTCGTTAGGCACGCCCATGATAAGAATTTTTGGCTCTGCCTATACCTGCTGTATTTTAAGGTAATTCATTTAGATAATAAATGTCAGCTATTATTTGTGTTTATTTATTCAGCTTTCAAAAGGGAATCAATTTCCAAGTCCTTGGACATGGGGAGGGTCAAGAGAAAGATACCTCATCACAATGTACCACTTACAACAGCAACAGTAATAAGTACCTTAGACTCGACCAAATAACATAATCTAGGATAAAGTGCCGGCAGGGAAATCTGGTGAGATTTGTGAGACACAAGATTAGCTATCCACAACAGAATCATCAGTGGTAACAATTTTTCTAGCATTGTTGCTCCTTTTCTAATTTAAAAGTCAGCAGTGCTCTTTGTAGAGCACCATAAAATATAGAGTATTTTTTAAATATTGAAATATGTGTTTGCCCTAAAAAGAGCATGAACTTATCCTATGAATTTATATCAGACTTCGCCACTGGGGATGTGGGAGATGAGAGGATCGTAGGTTTCTGTAAAGTCTTAACCTTCACATAAGTGGCTCTGAATTTACAACCATCCCAAAGAAATGCTATGATAGCCACCTTTAAAAACTTGAGGGCCACCCCATACTGAAAGGCAAAACTGTCACACCGTGCAGCAGGGAAATATATACTTACAGATCCAAGCCAAGAAAAGCAGGAAACACATTTCCAACTGAAAGCAACACCCCAAACATTTGACAGAGCATAAATTAAAATAGAAACAGCGCTATATATACACTTTTGCACATTTTGTCCCGTCCTGGGATACTCTTACCGATTGCCATAAAATCCACCAGCTACCTGCAGTCACTCAAATACAACCCTTTCCCCGCCAAATAAAGTTAAAGAGAAAAAAAAAAAAAGAAAGAAACCACTAAAAATTAGATGACATTTTCTTTGTGTGAATGATTATTTCATCTAGATTAAAAGCATGGGGTAAATGCGTTTACCTTCTAAAAAAAAGTCCGGTCATAAGATGCCAGTCGTCTGACTGAACTTTTCACTTGCTTCCGTGACTCCTACTTTTCAGAGATGACGAAATCATGGTTCACTGCTACTACCCTATCAAGCTGCGTGTTGCAAAGATCTTGTCTAAACTCGAGGTCAGACTTCCTCTTTGAGCCCAACATTATATACATATATATATATATATATTTTTTAATTATTTTAAAAACACTATATATTTTTAATCCCATGAACAGGTTCTTCTTTAACACTAGAACATAGGGGGTTAAGACAAGTTTATTTCTAATTAAGTATCTATCAAGTATTTAACTACCATGTGCGATAAGGTGGCGTTCCCAGCAGTACGGCTTTATCACTGTCATCTAGCATCTTCAAATCTCACTTGTTCTAACCAGAAAGAGGCTGATAAGGAGGGACAAAGAGCAGAGTCAAGCGTAAGGTGCTAGCTGGGCAGACACCAAGTGTGCTAGGAGTTACGGAGATTACTGAGGGCGCCTGAGGGGCTCAGTCAGTTAAGCGTCTGACTCTTGGTTCGGCTCAGGTCATGATCTCAGGGTCATGAGATTGAGCCCGTATGGGGCTCTGTGCTCAGTGAGGAGTCTGCTGGAGATTGTCTCTCCCTCTCCCTCTGGTCCTCCTCCCTGCTCATGCCCCAGCTCTCTCTCTTTCTCTCTCTCTAAGATAAATAAATAAAATCTTAAAAAAAAAAAAAAAAGAGTTATGGGCGACCCCTTCAGAGGGAAGGTGAGTCATTTCTTTATAAATATTTAACCATAAAATAATGTTGATAAAGTACTCTTAAAAAAAAGTAGCAAGGGACGCCTGGGTGGCTCAGTTGGTTAAGCAGCTGCCTTCAGCTCAGGTCATGATCCCAGAGTCCTGGGATCGAGTCCCACATCAGGCTCCTTGCTAGCGGGGAGCCTGCTTCTCCCTCTGCCTCTGCCTGCCTCTCTGCCTGCTTGTGCTCTCTCTCTCTCCCCCTCTCTCTCTGTCTCTGACAAATAAATAAATAAAATCTTTAAAAAAAAAAAAAAAGTACCAAAAAGTAAAGGGAGGATGAATTTAGAAAAATAAACATATGGATTTAGAAATATTATCCAAAATAGAATTTATGAAAGATTCACTATTATGTATTTACAGAGATTTAAGAAATTTGGAGCATAGTAATTTCTAAGAATACCATAGAAGTCCTGGTCACTCTACTGTGTTTTGTGTTTGGCCCTATAAAAAAACAGTACCCTGAGAGTGAAATCTGATATGTAAGGATTCAAGAAGTGTGACAAAAAAGAAAAAAACCCCTGAAATTATTATTCTTTTTATCAAAGAATGTCTTCGATTTATGGAGTTAATGGAAAATAAAGCAAGAATTCTTTTTTTTCCCAAATACTTTTATTTTTTTCAGTGTTCCAAGACTCATTGTTCATGCACCACACCCAGTGCTCCATGTAATACGTGCCCTCCTCAATACCCACCACCAGGTTCGCCCAACCCCCCCCACCCCTCTCCCCTCCAAAACCTTTAGTTTGTTGCTCAGAGTCCACAGTCTCTCATGGTTCATCCCCCCCTCTGATTTCCCCCAATTCACCCTCCCTTTCCTTCTCATGATATCCTCCATGTTTTTCCTTATGCTCCACACGTGAGACCATATGATAATTGTCTCTCTCTGCTTGACTTATTTCACTCAGAAAATAAAGCAAGAATTCTTAGGAGGCCGAAGTTATCAAAGAAACAGATTGGATAATCCTCATCAGATTATCCTCTCAGCAACTAAAAGAAACTATCTAAATAGAGAAAAAAACACCTTTTAACTTGGAATTACTCTCTGGATCTCTTAATCGAGAAATGCATGCTATTTTTTTTTTTTTTTTGGTGTGGTATTTGAAAACATGAAACATTCTATAATTTGAAAAAAAAAGATTTAAAATATTAATACATACACTCGCAAAATAAACTGTGAATTAGGTGCTGTGGATATTTCAGAGAACAAGGCAGAAAATTTTCTCATGGGGCCTAACTGAAAAGAGAAATCATAAACAAGAAAACAATAGATATTACATATTGTGTTAAGGGCCATGAAGGACAGAAGCAGAGGGTCATGTTCTACTAGATTAAATGATGGGAGAAGGTCTTTAGATGAAATGGATGAGCAGGGATGGTCTATCCAAGGAGTAGACACTGGGAACCAGAGGATGGAAAAGAACTGGTCAGGCAGAGAGCCCCAGAAAGACAATGTCAGGCAGAAGGCAGAGCAACTCACAGGCAAGGGAAAAGGAAGAGCTGGCCGAGCTGGTGAAATCAGGCAAGGCTGCATGCCAGTGGGCCCGGAGCTGGAGGTCTGGGGCATGGATGGAATTTGGACAGAGGGAGCAGAAAGGAACCACATAGGGAGTGCCCCAGGCCTGGGACTGGTTGCTGGGACTCAGGGGATGTTTTCCCAGAGATCAGCGTGATTCAAGAGTGGAGCATTTTTAAAATTTAATCTTTTTATTACATTCAATTATTTAACATATAGTGTATTATTAGTTTTAGAGGTAGAGGTCAGTGATTCATTAGTTGCATATAACACCCAGTGCTCATTACGTCATGTGCCCTCCTTAATGCCCATCACCCAGTTAGCCCATCCCTCCACCTCCCTCTCTTCCATCGACCCGCAGTTTGTTTTCTATAGTTAAGAGTCTCTCATGGTTTGTCCCCCTCTCTAATTTCGTTGCTTTATTTTTCCCTCCCTTCCCCTATGATCCTATTTTGTTTCTTAAATTCCACATTTATCAGTGAGATTGAATAATTGTCTTTCTCTGATTGACTTATTTTGCTTAGCATAATACCCTCTAGTTCCTTCATTGCAAATGGCAAGATTTCATTTTTTTGATGGCTGAGTAGTATCCTATTGGGTATATATACACCACATCTTCTTTATCCATTCATCTGGCAATGGACATCTGGGTTCTTTCCATAATTTTGGTATTGTGGACATTGTTGCTATAAACACTGGGATGCAACTGTCCCTTCAGATCACTAATTTTGTATCTTTGGGATAAATCCTTAATAATGCAACTTCTGGGCTGTAGGGTAGCTCTACTTTCAACTTTCTGAGGAACCTCCATCCTGTTTTCCAGAGTGGCTGCACCAGCTTGCATTCCCATCAAGAGTGTAGGAGGGTTCCCCTTTCTCCGGATCCTCGTCAACACCTGTCATTTCCTGATTTGTTAATTTTAGCCATTCTGACTGGTGTGAGGTGGTATCTCACTGTGGTTTTGGTTTGTATTCCCCTGCTGTCAAGTGATGTTGAGCATTTTTTCGTGTATCTGCTAGCCATTTGGATATCTTCTTTGCAGAAATGTCTGTTCATGTCTTCTGCCCATTTCTTGATTGGATTATTTGTTCTTTGGGTGTTGAGTTTGGAAGTTCTTTATAGAGTTGGGATTCTAGCCCTTTATCTGATATGTCATTTGCAAATATCTTCTCCCATTCTGTCAGTTGTCTTTTGGTTTTGTTGACCGTTTCCTTTGCTGTGCAGAACCCTTTTATCTTGATGAAGTCCCAGTGGTTCATTTCTTGCCTTTGTTTCCCTTGCCTTTGGTGATGTCTCTAGGAAGAAGTTGTTGTGGATGAGGTCAAAGAGGTTGCTGCCTGTGTTCTCCTCTAGGATTTTGAGGGATTCCTGTCACACACTGAGGTCTTTCACCCATTTTGAGTCTGTTTTTGTGTGTGGTATAAATAAGTGGTCCTGTTTCAGTCTTCTGCATGTGGTTTTCCAATTTTCCCATTTGTCGAGGAGATTGTCTTTTTCCATTGGATATTCTTTCCTGCCTTGTCAAAGATTAGTTGACCTTAGAGTTGAGGGTCCATTTCTGGGTTCTCTATTCTGTCCCATTGATCTATGTGTCTGTTTTTGTGCCAAGATGTAAGTGAATTTTTTTTTTTAAAGATTTTATTTATTTATTTGACAGAGAGGAGAGAGATCACAAGTAGGCAGAGAGGCAGGCAGAGAGAGAGGGGGAAGCAGGCTCCTGATGAGCAGAGAGCCCGATGTGGGGCTCGATCCCAGGACCCTGAGATCATGACCTGAGCCGAAGGCAGAGGCCTTAACCCACTGAGCCACCCAGGTGCCCCAGATGTAAGTGAATTTGAGAGATAACTAGGAGAGTGGTAGCAGAAACAAGGAAGGGCAAAAGATCGAAGATGATTCCAAAGGGCTAATGGAGGAAGAAGAGCTGGAGGGAAACAGTTGTAGCTCAAGACTTAGAGTGACAATTAATTAAGTAATCCAAGATTTACTGAGTTCCTACTATGTCCCACATGCACTGCCAAGTTCTGGAGTAAACAGCATAATGAAATGTTGTAGGTGAAACGCAGACATCTGCACTGGAGATGCACCCAACAGAAAAGGGACTGAGCTTACACAATTAGGAGGGATACTGGGTGTCATGAGGAGATGATGTATGAGTTGTCTTGAAAGATGAATCACATTTTCTGGACAGGCAGAGGAAGGAAGTGTATTCCAGGCAGAGGGATTGCATGAGCAAGACGTGCTTTGTCATGTTGATTACAGTCAAGAAATGCAAGTATTTTGCCATGGCTGGTGCAGTGGGGAATGAAGGTCAGGTGGGGATGGAGAATGGAAGAGAAAAGGCTGGAGGAAGGACAAGACCTCGTTATGGAGGACTCTGACAAACCTTACCTTAGAGGGAATGGAGAGACGGCTGAAGAGTGGCGTGGTCACGGAACATGGGAGGGACTGGGGAGGGGCCAGGCAGAGGGTAGCAAGTCCTTCACCATTGCTGAGGTCTGACCAGAGGCGGTGGCCCTGAGGAAGAAGAGATGGGGCAGAGAGGTGATAAGTTTAGTCCTTCACTACTCGTAAGAAGAAGGTATGGGGGAGAGGAGCTCAGGGTGGCTCCCAGATTCCTGCATCGTGTCACTGACCAGTAATGCAGATAGAGAAGTGATGTAGGATTGAACAAATTATGTGTTTACTCTGCGACACATTGACTTCGGGGTGCTTGTGGAACATTCAGGCAGAAATGTGGCGAGAGTAACTGGACATGGGGTCATGAAAGAGATCTGGATTTGTGTGGTAGACAGTCTTACTTCTTGCCCACAACCAATTCTCCTCTCCGGGCCCGGAGCCTCACCTGTGGTTGGGTGGTGCCATGTGACTCATTGTGGCCAAAAGACTATGAATGAAAGTGATGTACTCCCTTCGAGATGAAGCATTTAATCACAGAAGTAAGACGTCTTCTGACCCCTTCTCTGGCAGGGCGATCGTGGAGACTTTGTGGTGAGAAGGTAAGGTTGCAGGCTCTGAAGCTAGATCACTGTGTCATCACAGGGAGGATGGTTTCTCTGGAGGATCACTTGGACCTGTGGTGGATTCTTTATAAGCAAAAAATAAGCTTTTCCACGTTACACAAAGATTTAGGGATAGTTTCTTATCTCACTTAACCTAACCTATCCCGCCTAATCCGATCTGAGATACAGGTGAGGAAGTCATCAGCACACACGTGATAGTAAAAGCCATGGGAATGACTAAGACTGTCCAGGTAGTCTGTAGAGTGGGAATGAAAATTCACAGGACAGAACCCTGAGCGACACCAATATCTAGGAGGGAGGCAGACAGTTGTCAGCTAAGGAAATTGAGAGGAAGCGGCAACAGCAAACACATGCTACTAGAAGCCAGGAAAGAAGGGAAGGAAGGAAAGCTGTGGCCAATAGCACTAGATGCTGCCGAGAGGGAGGCCCAGTAACACGAGGACTGGGAGGAGTGGACTGGATCTGGAAACGCAGGGATCACGATCCTTGCTGGGAATGCAGCTTAGGATGTGGCAGCGGCAGAGCAGAAGCCTTCAGCGGGTTGAGCGGTGAACACGAACCCCAGGACAAAGAACAGACCGGATCTTTAAAGAGATCCTCTTGTTAAAGAACACCAACCAATGCTGGATGAGACATTTTAAACACCAGAATTGAAAAATGCATGGCTGAACTGGATGTTGGAAATCCTCAAAGGTAGAAAGGAAGCACATACTGAGGAGACCTGGAGCTGGGCTTTGCTCTGGGAACAGCCGCTCCTTTCTGCTGACCCAGAGCGAGGGTCGAAAGGCCCTGTGCATGAGACCAGGGGGCCAAATCTAAAGGCTGCACCAAGGGGGGGATTTGCATCAGACCCTCTGAAAGGAGACCCACAGAGGGTGGATTAGAAAAAAAGCCATGCCACAGATGGAAATGTTAAGGATCCTTGTACTAGCTTTCAACGGCAGCGTAACAAATGATCGCACATTCCGAGGCCCAAAAGAGTACACATTTATTATCACTTCAGTGTCTGTGGGTTAGAGGCTTGGGTATACCAGGCTTCTCTGCTTAGAGTCTCACCAGGTTGCAGCGAAGGTGTGGCTGGGGCCTTGGCTTCATCAGAGGCTTGACTGGGAGAAGATCCGCTTCCAAAGTCCATTTGTTGCACGAATTCATGTCCTTTCGGCTATATGACTGAGCACCCTAGCTTCTTACTGCCTCTGTGCTGGAGTCAGTCCTCGGGTCCCAGAGCCTGCCTGCCATTCCCCGCCTGTGGCCCTGGTTGTAGGTAGTTCACAACATGGCAGTCTGTTTCTTTAAGGCCAGCAGGGGTCTTGTCAGGCTGCCCGGATGGTGGTCTACAGTGTAACGTAGCAGTTACAGCAGGAGGGACTGGGACTTCTATCACCTTCGCCTACATAAAGTAACCGGATGGAAGGAGTGGCAACAGATCACCTTTGCTATATTGTATCATTAGATGCAAGTCACAGAAGCCATCACAGTGCTCAGGGGAGAGGATTTTACTGGTGGTAACCCCAGGGCAGACACTAGGGGGCAGTGTAGAATCCTGCTTGTCGCACTGGCTTATTTCAGTCCTGACTGCGCAGAGGAGGACAGAGAAAAACAAAATAACTTTTCTTTGAGGATTCTCCAACCACAAACCCGACTTCAGGAAGTTTTGGGCCAGATTTTATACTCCTTGTGGTTCTGTATCTTCTGTTTTTTATCATTCATTTCACAATACTAATTTCTTCTTTGATGCACGGATTGTTTAGAAATGTATTTCCTCATTTCAAAATACACATGGATTTCCTTATCATTTGGTTAACTTTTAAGCACAATTGCTCTGTGATCAGCAAAAAAGTATTATGCATGATTTCAATCCTTTAAAATCTGTGGAGGCATGCATTATGCGATATTAAACGGTCAATTTCTGTACACTATTTCTTTTTTTAGATTTATTTATCAATTTGAGTGAGAGAGAGAGCATGAGCAGGAGGGGAAAAGGGAGAGGGAAAGAATCTCGAGCAGCTCAGCCTTTCTTTTCTCATCTGTCACCTTTCTGCTCTCTCCATTTCACTGGATGTTCATTGACTTCTTGGAATTAGATTTTTACTTTAAGTATTACTCATTCAGGTTAACATTTATTAATAGGCGAGTTATCGTGGTGGTTTGTAACGTATCAGGTGGGTAGGCTCAACTACTTCCCAGGATTCCCTTCCCTGAATGTTTTGGTTAGAGTGAGCATTTGATTCTTGAGCAACTTTAGAGGGCAGATGTGAAGCAGTAACTATTTAGTAGCTCATGAATGTCACTGCTCATCTGTGGCTCCCCAGGGACAGCCGGGCCTGCGACTTCCCAGCCTTTCCCCAGATCACTCTTCAGCTTTTCTAACCTTTGGACAAGGTATGTGTGAAAAAGGACCCGGGCTTTTCCAGGAGTCATACCATCAAAGTCCGAGGTAATAAAAATGACAAGGGGTTCAGTCTTTATTGCGATTTCTACTTGTTCCTGTCTCCCCCTTTACAGCCATCTTCCCTCTTCCCTGCCTGCTCTTGGACTTCGAGCTCCTACATCAGAGACAAAGGTAACGAACGGCCTCAGAGAGCCATGCTTAACCAGCTCCACGCGACAGAGCCAAGTCAAATTCCGCATAAACCTCTATCCCGGGAGTTCTGCTTCTCCGACTAAACACTGACTGTTGTTCTATACAAGGAAAACGAGGCTACTGAGACTACCTCAAGTGGCACTTGTCAACGTATTCTCAACGCACCCATGCTAAAAGTCTTTATACTCTTATTGCCTTTTCTAGATTTTTAACTTTCTGAGAAAGAATTTTAGCTCTGTATGACCAGTGAAGGATGGTGCTTAGCACAAACTAGGTATTTATAAATCCTTTGTTAAACAAATAATTTGGAACACCCTGCTGACCCTAGCAAAATCTCTTTAAGTAACAATAAAGATGTCGATCTGATTTCTACAGCAGAGGAATACATTAGCCACCAATATATACCGACCTGACGTCGGCTGTTACATAAAATTAAAATCCTAGGAAGTCAGAGAAAATAGCAGCTACCCAAATGGTACACATTTAAAAATATTTCCTGTTATGTAAGTTGTCTTTTGTTTACAAGTACATCCCTCTATAAGTATAGGAGAATTAAATGCAAACAAACCTATGAAAAGGCAGAATTTTTTCACGTATCTGCTGGACTTTTTAGGTTACTTTTATGACACATTGGGTCCGTAATATCTCCTACAGACACACTAAAATAATAAAGCCAATATGACTCGATATATAACATTTCCTTTAGTTATTTTAATAATAAAAAGCTTTAAATTTCCTGTAAGTCGTCAGTAGCCAAAAATAGCTTACCACTAAATTATCAGTTCAATGACGTGTTTTTTAGCCATATGATGTTAAGATATTTCAGAACATTATGCAACCTGAAAAACCTAGTTTCAACTCTCATTACAAAGTGCAAGACGGTAGAATTAATTACAAATTTAAACTGTAGCTTGGTAATCGTTAGCCAGCCAACAAATTTTATTAAAAGCAAACTGTTCATTCAAAAGTGATCATGGAATTCAAAATACAGAGCAAGAAGGATGAAAAACATCTCGCTGACCAACGGATTGTTTCAATTCTCTCACTCTATGAAACAAACTCTTCATTTTCAGGAAAGGTTAAGTATAACTTCAGTAGACAGCAATACACAAAGATTTTGTCACATGGACTAGTTTCTTTAGTCAATTGCTTCTAGCTCTGTCCACTGGGTTAGATGCATTTACAGAACTGGCTGTGCTTGAGCCTTCTTTGCAAGCAGCTTTAGATCTGCAATGCACTTGGCAATTGTCTCCTTTTCCTGTGATAAGGAAAGAGAATTCTGGTTAGACCTCTCCAAATCACAGAAGTAGGAATAAATACTATAATTCTAAATGACAGCTCTTATTCAAGATCTTGAGGTTCCTACAGACTCTCAAGTTGACGTGACAGACTACTAGGAATTTTTTATGTACCATAGGGACCATGCAATTTATTCTAAGCAAATCCAGGGAATTAGTTAAAATCTCCCGGCTCACAGCTTTTATGAGTGAAATCTACACAGAACTTGAAGCCAGGCACTCCTATAACCATGTGCCACTGATGTTAGCTTGGCTGCTTGAAAAATAGCAACTAGCAACCTAACGAACATTAATAACACAGAAATGTTAAGAATAAAAATAATTTTGTCTCTTTTCTTTAGTGTTTCCCCCATTTCTTAATTATGTTATTTTTCTGTAAGACAATTTACTGAAAAAAAATTCATTAAATGATGGCAGACCCCGTTCTTCTAATCCTTGATGGTTATACAGAAAATGATCAGAAATGCCTACATATTCCATATATTTGGGAAAGAAGATTTTTCCATATATTTGGGAACTCAAGTCATAAGAAAAAATAATATAACCTTTAAAAAAGGAAAACAAATTTAGACAAATAATAAAAAAACCATTTCTTTTCTGTTCAAGACCCACAATGTAAGTGGCTGGGAAGAGGAAACAGAGTAGAAATCACGGAATTAGGGAGCGGAAGGGACTCAGAAATAGCCTCAGCCAGTCTGCTGTACAGAGAAATGAACTATGCTGGTTAGCACTGTATACAAGTGTGCCACAATCAGTGTTCTCAACTGTCTCTGACAGCGAGAGACGACAGGTGACCAAAGTGTGAGGAAGTGGAAAGCCACCCAGGTAGCTGTGCAGCGTCTTGCAGGTTATCACTACCCACGCCAATGAACCAGGGCGACCCCAGCATCTCTAGGCTGAAGACTCCCTCCCTGCCAGCTATTCCTTTGGTAAGAGAGCAGCAGCAGAGGCGCATTAAGAGGAACCAATACAACTCCGGAAGCTTCCGAACACCACATACCTGCTGTGCAGAGATGCTCTGCACCACATGCTTCTCCACCCAGTTTATCATGTGCTCTTGCTCCTTTCGACGCATCATGTTCTGCACAGAGATGTGATAGTCCAGGCGATTCTTCACCTCCCTGTACACTCTGTGCAGCCGTTCCCGGTAAGTGAGCTCCAGTGCCATAGCAATGTTATTCTGAAGCAAAATTAAGAACTGATGAAAAACTCTGCATCACTGAAGGATCGCTTCCACTCTGTGGATACTGCTGATTAGAATACCCCACCGCTTTCTTGTATTTTACGGAAAATTATTTTATTTAATACGAAGAGGTAAGATATAAATTCTAACAGCATATGGCAAAAATATACTTAAAAGTACATAGAGTAAGTTTCTTCCAGTCTGCCCACATACCACCATCTTCCTGTATTTCTTGTGTGCCCTCCCAGAAATATTCAAGAAACAAAATACAGGTATAGGCAGGCTTGCACACATACCCACGCACACACACCACTTTTACGAATTATGACATCTAGAGCAACCACAATTTTAAGTTACAATGAATTCTTCTACTACACTGGTGTCCCATAATCCAGAGTTCATTTAGCTAAGCTCTATTAATAAATACATTAGATTGCTTCCAACTTTTTCTACCAGAAATAATGCTGCATCTGTTGTATGTCTTTGCACATCTGTCTTTGGACTTATGTGTAAATACTTGCTGTAAATGGGGTGCCTGGGTGGCTCAGTTGGTTAAGCGTCTGGCTCCCTCAAAGGCCATGATCCCAGGCTCCCTGCTCAGCTGGGAGTCTGCTTCTCCCTCTGCCCCTCCTGCACTCTCTCAAATAAAATCTTTAAAATAAATAAAAAACAAAGTTAACAAAAAAAAAAAAATACTTGCTATAAAGTAACATGTTCAATACCTACTATATTCTAAAAACTGTGTGTCGATTCAATTGTCTTACAATCATACCTGGGGATAGTTGCTATTCTTATATCCATTTTATAGCAAAGAAACTGAAGCGGAAGCGAAGGAACTCAACCAAAGTTACAGAGCTAATAAATTGTGAAGCCAAGATCGGAATTCAAGGGGCCAGGCTATAAAACCCACGCTCTTCAACATTGGATTAGTTACTGTCACATTCCACATAAAGCTGTGGAATTCTCCTACTAGCAACACAAACGCCTATCACTTCAAACCTGACCAATGATATTTATAAAACCTTTTACTCTCTATCCTCATAAGCAGAAAAAAACAGGAATTTTAATGTCATTATCTAAGAACATTTACACATTTAGAAACCATTTACATTTATTTATGAGTGGTCTGTATGTCACATGGAACAAATATATTCTCAGTTTGCCGTTTAACTTAGTTTATGCTCATTTTTACACGTAAAACTTTCATGGGATCAATTTAACAACTTTTCCTCTTGTAGTTTCTGGATTCTTTAAAATTTTTACTTTTTTTCTCTTCCAAGTTTTTACTTAAATTCCAGTTTAACATACAGTGTAATGTATTAGTTTCAGTGTAGAACACAGTGAACCAACACTGCCCAGTGCTCATCTAGCAAGTACATTCCTTCATCCCCATCACCTATGCCACCCACCCGCCACCCACCTCCGCTCTAGTGACCATCAGTTTGTTACCTACAATTAAGAGTCTGTTTCTTGGTTTGCCTCTTTTTCCCCCATGTTAATTTATTTTAGTTCTTAAATTCCACGAGTGAAATCATTCTGTATTTGTCTTTCTCTGACTTATTTCACTCAGCACGATATTCTCTAGCTCTATCCATATTGCTGCAAATGGCAAGGTTTCATTCTTTCAGATGGCTCAGCAATACTCTATCGTGTGTGTGTGTGTGTATAAACACATCTTGATCCATGGAATTTTTAACAAGATTCAGTTATTTCATATATATTGTGAAATGACCACCACAGTAAATCTTATTAAAATCTGTCACCATTAAGTTTCTAGATTTTGTTATCTTTATTAGAAAGGTCTCGTCAACTCCAAAGGTATTTTTTTGTGCGTGTTTTTTTCTACTTTATGCTTCATTTCTTACAAAGATCTTTAATTCATTTGAAATTTATTTTAGTAGAAAGTGAAAGGTAGGAAACCAACCCTGTTGTCTACACGGGTGCCCACTTTTCTCCCCTCTACAACGGAACTGCCACGTCTACATTGCCACAGCGTTTAGCTGGATCTCTAGATCTTCTCCTCTGCTGCACCACCCTGACTTTCCATTCATGCCCTGCACAATACTATTTACAACTCCTTATAATCTTATAGTGGGCTTTCATATTTGGCAGGACTGTTTATTACTTCTCTTTTTCAAAATATTCCTGGTCTTTTTCTCTTTTTAAATCTGTCCAAGTCCCAATATCCCCTCCCTCCAGGCTATTATTATTTTCCTTCTAGGAATGTGCTAAATGTAGAGATTAAAGTAGGGAGAATTGATGTCTTTATAACATTGAGTCTTCCAATCTAAGAACAAGGCTCTAACAACTTTACACCTCACAAGTATTGTATGTTTTTTGAAGTAAAAACTCTGCACATTTCTAGTGAAGTTTACTCAAGGCATCTTTTCCTAGACAGTTTATCTTCTTCCAGTGTATTTGCTAACTGACTGCCATTTGTATATGGAAGGTACTGATTTTGCTTATTAGATATTAACGGTGCATCCAGACGCCTGACTGGATTTGGTTATTATTTTAATAATTATGCCGATACTTTCGACTCTAGCTACTACCTCCAGAGCAGTATCGATTTAAAAACAGTGACAAGGATGTTGCTATCTTCCACACACTTCTCACACCACATAAGCCAGTCTATCTGAATCCATACTCGTGTATTTTGCCTTTCCTTCTGTAACTGAGGCGGAGCTGTCGATGCCAGCCCCTCCACCTCCAGATTATATTCCAAGCCCTCTGGCCTACTGAAGGGCATCACTCCAGCCAATCTCTCTCCCTTTTTCTTGCATCCATTTCTCTTTTTCCTTTTATCAGACACTAACATGTAACTATACTTTCCATCCTTTAAAAAAAACCTCTCGATTCCAACATCTTCCCCTCCTAGCAACTAATTCCTTTTCCCACCATTACATTAATAGTTGTCCATACTGACTCCAATCTCTTCCCTTTCACTTTTTCTTTGACCAACTCCCATTACTTCCCTAAAACGGCCCTTACCAAGGTTACCAAGAACTTCCATGTTGCTAAATCCACGGCAAATTCTTAGGCCCTTTATTTCTTGACCATAACTAGGATGACTACACATTGGAACTGTTGTTTTCACTGGTTTTTCCCTGACCATGTTCTAGTCTTATAACTTTAAGTACCACTTGTCAGCTTATGATTCCCAAATCTCCAGCCTGGAATTCTGGACTTCTCCCCATAAATTCCAAACTCCTATATCCAATGGTCTACACCCAACAACTCTACTTGACTAACCTGTAGGCATTTCAAACCAATGCTACAAGACCAAAGGCTATTTGCAACAAGGCTAGTGAGACTGTATTACTCCTCTGCTTAAAGCTTCAATGACTTTCTTACTCAAGAGTACAGATCACAGTCCACAGAGAAGCCTGAGACTTGACCCAATCTAGCCCCTGACCACTCTCTACTTTGGTTTTTTTTCTCCTCCTCACCCATTCTGCTTCAACCACACTAGTCTCCTTACTATTCCTTGACTAGACCAAATAAATTTCCAGGTTTAAGGCCCTTGCAATTTTTCTTCCCTCTGCTACAATACTGTTTCCCCCAAGTCCACAGAGCTTGCACCAACACTCCTTCAGGAATCTGTTCAAGTAACACACTAGTGGTCTTTCTAGATTGCCCAATAAAAGTTAACTCCCTTCTTCTAAAATCTATTTTCCTTTCCTAGTTTGTTGTACTACATGGTATTTATTACCACTGACATTCCTATCTGCTCAATTTTTTTTTTTCTGTCCTCTCAACCCCTGGTTAGAAGACAGACTCCATGAAGGCAGACTTTCTTTTATTCCCAAACATCCGCCTTGACCAGAGTCTCCATACAGGAAGAGCTCAATCAACAGTTGTTAAATATTTCATAAATAAGTAAGAATGTAAAGACTACCATCTGATTCTTATTAAAGAGCTACATCTTCAAGTGAGATTTTGTGTGTGTTTATCATGTATGAGATAGGAAGCACTCTCTGGTTAAAACCTAAATATGTATGGAAGAGATTTTAAAGTTTCCTAAGATTTTCAAACATTTATGTGCTTAAGAATCTTTAGGGATCAGTTTTTAAAAATATAGATTCTTAGCTAGCTCCTAACAGTGGTTCTGACTGCATAAGTCTTGGCCTGCATAAACCTGCACCAAAGAGGACTGATACATGTAGTACTAAGACAACACTAAGAAATACTGGACTAGATCTTTACTATTTCAGATACTTTACCTTAGCATCTCATTTTTCATTTCATATGTGCTTCTGTAACATAAAATTTCAATATAAGGGCATCTCACTGTAAATATCAGGCATAAAGCAGGGGCTCAAAGAGAGTAACAATGTGATTGTTAAAAGAAAAATATTTGAGCTTATTCCTAAAAATGTTCCAGAAATGAAGTTATTTTAGAATCTAATGATGCCTTGACCATGGTAAAAAGCTTTACAGTTATCTGAATTTGCTTTGTGAACTGGAATGTAAGGTCTCAGATTTCCTCATATCCAGCATACATGAGTATTTATTTCACCTATGGCTTTAGATAGTGAATACCATTTTTTAGTCAGCTGTAATTTAATGACTACTTTCCTTCTGTGTGGATCCAAAAGATGTTCTTTTATAGCTTTTACTCTAATTTTAGAGTAACTATTTATACACTTGATAGATTTAAATACCTAAATAGCTGTAAATGCTAAGCCCCACCCAAATCTCATTTCTTTTTTTTTTTTTTTTTAAAGATTTTTTATTTATTTGACAGAGAGAAACACAGCGAGAGAGGGAACACAAGCAGAAGGAATGGTAGCGGGAGAAGCAGGCTTCCTGCTGAGCAAGGAGCCTGATGCTGGGCTCAATCCCAGGACTTTGGGATCATGACCTGAGCCGAAGGCAGACGCTTAACGACTGAGCCACCCAGGCGCCCCCCAAATCTCATTTCTAAATAAAATATGCTAAAGATATTCAACCATTCCTCATAAAATTCCAATTTTTGTTTTAAATGCACACAAACGAGTAAATTTATTTTTCTTAGAAGGTTCTGAAACCTACCCTCTGGACATCAAAAAGGTAATGGCGCTTGTCAACCAGTGCCTGCAGTGACTTCTCCGTATCAATCGCATCCTGGATATATTTGATGGAAGTCTGTTTCGCCTCTTCTAGTTGGGCAATTTTTTGCTGCAATTATTTTACAAAAAAGATCAGCAAAAGCATAAAGGGTAACAAAAACAGCCTCATTCTATGCTTCCTCAAAGTTATATTCCTTATTTGTGAAAAACGACCATGAAGAAGCTTATACACATACAGGGAGAAATGCACAAATCCTTAAGAATAACTGCTCATAATAGCTATGTAATATCTTGTCGACTGAACTTAACTATGGAAAAACTGGCCAAAGTTTTGTAGATTTAAAAAAATTTATCTCAAATTAGTAACCAACATAAACACTTTATAATTTTAATCATTGTAATTAGATTCATTTCTACATGCTTGTCCCTTAAAATTAACATCAGAAACATCACTTGATGGTACTGATGCTTTTAATACAATCTAAAATGAGAAATCAGGTTTACGGTTCTTACCTCATTGAGTTTATCAGCAAATTCTCCAATGGAGGCACCATATTTTTTAACTACATAGATAAGCAACCCTATTGTTGATATGGCAGAGAAGGTCTCTGCAGTAATCACATATATTTCTTTGGACAGAAAATATAGGATAAGTCCAGTTCCAAGCACATAGGGTCCTAAAAAAAGGAAAAGTTATTTTATGATGGATATACTGTATCTGAAAGGAAAGACAGAAAGTTCTACATTTGATTAGTTGAAGGTGTTATGTAATAATTCAGAGTAGTTGCATTTATAAATAACCCTGCACTGAGTAGCAGTGTGGTAGGGTTGGAAAAAAAACAAGGATCTGGACTCTAGGAAATCTGACTCTGCAACACAGAAGAAACTGAGCAATATAAGTATCTCTGAGTTTTAGTTTCCTCATCTGTAAAATGGGAACAGTACTTTCTTCACAGGTGGATGAAACTCAGAAATAATATATGTAGAGTGTCTGGCACAACTGCTTAAGTAATTTGTGCAGCAAAATATATTATTTACTGAATGGGAACACTGGTCAGGGTAAAATCTATCCATTCCTACCTATTTTTATTTAATAGAAACCTGACACTGGAAATAAGCAAGTCAAGCAAACAAACAAAAAAACCCTAATAGAAAGTAGTATGTATGTAAAAGGATGAATTTGATATCAGGATTCTCAATTCCTATAATACCTAATTATAATGCTTCAAATATAGCTATCTTCTCCTTTAACCAGGCTGAGTTCTGAAAGGACACCAAGATACACATTTCTTTAGGATTTTCTGTTGTGCCTCAGAGGATACTGGCAAGGAGAAAACTGCTCCCTAAAGAGCAGCATTATACAACGTTACTGAGAAACACAAGTACCAAAGGATGTTATGATGTATTACAAGAATAAAAAGCGTTAACAGTCTCAAACGTATTTTATCCAGTTTTCCATAAAAAGTTTCAACAGCCCTTTTTAAAATTTGCCTCCAACACATAAACTTTAAATTTGAACATAAATTAAAAATTTTAACTGTGAACTTGCAAAAAAGCCTATCATAGGTAACATTTTAATCTCCTATGGGGACTGAGGACCTTAATGTTTCTTGCAATTTCAGTTACAGAAATGCTCTTTTCGGCCATTCCCTGGAGGAGTTAAAAAAATAAAAAGCAAAAAACAACAATCTTGGTTACCAGTGTTCCCTAGTCACAGCAGTAGTTGGAGCAAGAAGGGCAATGGATGCCATAAAATACTACTGAATTGGAGAACCTGGGTTTAAATCAAACCCAGTCACGAAAGAGAGAATAAAACCTAGCAAATTATTTTGTAGTTATTCTTGGTAATAATCTCTTACAGGACTGCTGTGAGGATTAAATACTCTAAGTAAAAGCAGACTGCATTATAAAAAATGTAAGATTTCAGAACAGTGTATGCCTTCTTTTTTAAAAGGGAAAAAACTGATAAATATGGCCCAATTTCTGTTTCTTACTTATAGATACAATATAATAACCTCTACGGTCTTACCTAGCTTTATTTTAGTCCATAGCTCTTTCCGCCACCTGCCAATGTATCACAGTTACTCATTTCTTTACTGTCTGTCCTATGATAGAGCGTGTGTTCCATGACAGCAGCCACCTCAGCTCGCCACTGTCTGCCAGAAGAGTACCTGGCACAGAGCAGGCCTTCAGTGGGTGTGTGTATCAACAAATCAGAACTGTTCCACTAAATTACTTCCACAATTTACTTTTGACTTCATTTTGGAGTATATGTGGAAGAGGTAAGAGACCATTAAAATCCTAGGTAAACATAAACTATACCATCTAAATATACTATCAAACAGGGGGGCAAATGCTTACCTGTTACGCCAGTTTTGGGATAAAGGAACTGAAAGAATTCTTCGGGGATCAGCCCCAAACGAACTTTTCCTCCATGTTCAGGGAGAGGTGGTACAGGGGCAAGACTTGGCTGCCCTGTGTGGAAGATCCTCGTTGCCTGCAATACCCTACAGGTAGCAATTACATACAATTACAGGCTATTCTGCAGGTCTTAGAGGTCATCTGTCTAGCACTTGGTATGTTTATTATTAGAATTACAATATATAAGAACGTAGACTTTGCAGCCCAGATCATCTGGGTTTAAATCCTAGACCAGGCACTTGACTTTGAGCAAGCAGATTAAGCTTCTGTAATCGCAGATTTCTCTAGGGAAAATGGGAATAAAAAATATGATTTTATAGGGCTGCTGTGAGGATTTTAGGTCAAGTGCTTCAAATGGTGCTAAGCATACAATAAAGTTCTATGTAAGCAATTAGCTATTACATATCCACCGTGTTGTGAGCACCCTGATGGCCAGAACTTTGACCTTTTTGAGTATAATCTGTGATGGGGTGCTAACCACTGGATTAAACAGGCCTTTTCGTGTTGGGCAGCTCTAACTATGTTCATCTTGAAACTGAACTGCTGTGTACATACTTGAAATCTCTATCCATTAGTTCTAATTTTATTTTTCTATGTAACATACACAATGTCCGTGATCTAGGTTAAACATCTCAGTTCTCACAATCCTGACTGTCCACAGGAGCTGTCTGGTTTTGTTTACAATAAGGTATGTAGAACACAATAATCTAACTACAGCTTCACCTATTCATTCATTATACAAATATGTATTGAGAACTTGCTAATGCCATTACTGAGCTTGAATTATTGTACTATTACTATGGATTGTAAACCAATCTCATATTCCAACAGCCCAAGACTGCATTTTCTTTTTTTTTAAAAATTTTATTTATTTGACAGAGAGAAACACAGCGAGAGAGTTAACACAAGCAGAGGGAATGGCAGCGGGAGAAGCAGGCTTCCCGCCAAGCAGGGAGCCCGATGCGGGGCTCGATCCCAGGACCCTGGGATCATGACCTGAGCCCAAGGCAGATGCTTAATGACTGAGCCACCCAGGCGCCCCCAAGACTGCATTTTTAGCGGTTACAGTGTAGTGACAGCTCATTAAAATTCTGATGAAATAAAATCCTCTAGCCTTTTTTATATATGCTGACAAGCTCAGTCTCCTTCAAATTCTCAGTGTTTCAGTCCCACACATCCTTACTCTACCTCTATCCCTTTACAATATAAGAGTTTATATTATTTCATTGATTTTGGCTTGATTCTTTTATCTTTTAAAGGTTACTTCTGCCTCCAAATGCATTAGCTAGCCCACCAACTTTTGTCACTTGAGAATCATGCTCAAGATTCTTTCATTTAAATCAGGGTTTCCCAACCTCATCACTATAGACACTTTTTGCTGCTGTGAAAGGCTGTTCTGTGCACTGTAGAGGGATTAGCAGCATCCCTGTGGCCTTTACGCCACTAAATGACAGTCAGCATCCCCCCTCCCACCCACTGGTGACAACCAAAAATGTCTTCAGGCATTGCCAAATGTCCCCTGGAGGGCAATACTGCTCTAGGATGAGAGCCACTGATTTACTTATCCTTTTTAAAAAATTATTTTCATAAAGATTTTTATTTATTTATTTGACAGACAGAGAGAGAGAACACAAGCAGGGGTTGTGGCAGAGGGAGAGGGAGGAGCAGGCTCCCTGCTGAGGAGGGAGCCTGATATAGGGCTGGATCCCAGGACCCTGGGATCATGACCCCAGCCAAAGGCAGACACTTAACCGATTGAGCCACCCAAGCACCCGTTTTTATTTTTTAAGCAGGTTCCATGCCCAGTGTGGAGCCCAACATGGGACCTAAACTCAAGACCCTGAAATCAAAACCCGAGCTGAGATCAAGAATCAGATGCTAAACCAACTGAGCCACCCAGTTGGTCCAAGAATCACTGATTTAAATCCCAGAACTAGAGAATTTGCTTTAGGCCAACTCAAATCCTCTCCTTTAACTGGCTGTCACAGTTCAAGCCCTGATTATCTCTAGCCTAAACTACTTAATCTAAAACCTGGTCTTCCCACTTCTCAACAAATACCCCTTTAAACCTAGCCCCTCCACAGTAGCGTCAATGTTTTTAAAATGCAAATCTGACTTTAAAGCTCTTCAACAGGCTCACCAGCCTAGAGAAAACAAACTTCTTAACATAACATACATGATTCAGCACCTGTCAGATTTTATATCCTCCTCTTCCTTCATTCTCCTATCCTCTAGCCATATGGAACTGGATTAAACAGGCCTTTACAGCTCTCAAAAACAAACAAACAAACAAAAACAAAACATGCCTCATGCGGCTCCTTCTGCCTGGAATGACCTTCATTAAATGGCTGCCAAGCCCAACGAGCCTTCAGAACATCTCAAATATATCCTTTTAAATAAAGGTCTCCCCAATCTTACATTCATTCACCCTTATGTCAGGGGCTGGGAGCATAGCAAGGAACAGACAAGGTCCCAGCCTTCCCATTCTAGTGGGGTTGTGGAAAGTTTGAGTGTGCATGTCCATACACAATTTCAGGCAGCTTAAAGTCCACGAAGAAAAATAGGTTAAGGTAAGGAAGTAAGGAGCAATGAATGGGAAAAAGCTTTTTTGATGGGAGGTCAGACGACATGAGTCAATGACTTGGGGAAAGAAGAGGAGAGCTAGTACAAATATTCTGAGGCAACATTAAGCTTTTCACAGCAACAGCAAGGAAGCCAGCATGGCTAGAGAGTGAAGCTAAAAGGAGAATATAAGGAGATAAATTAAGAGGTAGGAAGAAATCAATTCATGTTGGGCTTTCTGGGTTATGGTAACTCTGGTTTTTATATCAGTGAGATGAGCGGCTCTGGAGAGTTTTGTTGGTGTTGGGGGCTCATGTAAACCCTACGGCTCCTAGGAGAATGGGCTATAATGGGACAAGAACAGAGGAGTTCTTGTTAAGGAGGAGACTAGTTAAGAGGCTACTGAAATAGACCAGGAGAAAGCTGATGGTAGTTCATACTTCAGCAGCAGTGGTAGTGGAAGAGTGGTTACAAGTCTAGATATGTTTTGGATAAAGAGCCTTGCTGATATATAGATATATATAGGTATGGAATGTGAAACAAAGAGAAACCGAGTATGTTCCTCTTATCTTATTATATATGTAATTATTTTGTTTATGACTTCTATTAAAATTGTTTACCTGTCTGTATAGAATCTTTTTTCTCTGATAAGTTGGAAGCAACTGTAGCCTAACTTCACTGCACACACAAAAATTAGATGGATTAAAAGCCATTTTTTCAAGGCAAGAATAGTTGTCAAATTTTGGCAAGATTTAGGTCTAAGTCTGGAAGCAAAAAGAGAAATTCCAAAGAAAACTAACATGATTTATGAAACATTAATAACAGATGCCTACACTTAGCACACACTATATATCGAGTGCTGTTTTAGAGTTTTACAGGAATTAAGTCTCTTGGTTCTGCTAACCAGTGTTCTATTATCTCCATTTTGCAGAGGAGGAAACCGGGCTCACACAGCTTGTAAGTGGAGGAACCAGGTGTACCTCTAGCTTTAGAGTCTCTGCTCTAAATCACTACTATCTAGAGCTGCCTCCTTTCAGAGACTGAGCTCTGCAAAGGCTGGTTAGCCTTACTCATTTTTCTATCTTTTGCTATGTAAGTGGCAAGATAAATATTTACTGAATCAATGAATGAATTCTCTGCCTCTTATGATCTGGACGTAAAAGTTGGAATCCGGGAGAGAGACTAAAAATAACATGCTTCAATATTTTATTTAATAAAACTTGCTTTTGGGTATGCAATGTAGAAATTCCGACTCCTGCCGCCGTGGTGACAGGTTAAGTCCAGATGAAGGTCACAAGGGAAAGGGGCGGGGCTTAGAAGACACCAAAACCACCTTCTAGTTTAGTTAGAACACACAGACTCTTAGTCTTTGCCAGAAGATGATCAGACAATGTTCCAGGCAGTTACAGGAGCACCAGTGTTTGAATGAAGCTTTAAGCCTTTCAAAATGATCTAACGAAGGGTAATTTCGGGCCTAAAGCTAAGAGAGGTTTACAGAGAAGGAAATGAAGTGATAAAACAAGGACGAAGGGGAGTATTATACCCCTCTTACTTACCCCGGACCGAGGAGGGCTGCGTTCTTCAGACAGGGGGCTGCACGTAAACAAGGCGGAGGTCAGCAAGGTCAAGGTGAAATCTGGTTTGTCCCTTCCTCGTCCCCGTGGGGTCCGCCCACGAAGGCCATGCATCCCCACCTCCAGTCCCCCGAAACCCCCACGCGCGCCCCTTGCGAGCGGCGCAATTAATTCCCCACTCAGGCCCAAGTCTTGCCGCGCCTTTCTACACCCCTTTTCCTCCCACCTCCTCCAGTAACCCTAAACACATTCCTTTGCAATCGCTCTCATAGCCCGGACAGGGTCTAGGTTGCTTACCCGCTGCGGCGGCCGCAGAAAAAACCACCCGGGACAGCATGCTCAACGGGGCCCGCGCAGTACCCTCTGCGTCCCAGTGACCCGGCCAAGAAGACGCTCTACCAGGGGCGGGAGCAAGATGGTCGCTCACAAGTCTCGCGAGAAGAGAACAGTGTGCCCTCTGTCCACCGACTTTGCCTCGAATCGTTTTTCTCGCGAGAAGAGGCACGGAAGGCGGAGAACTTTTTACTAGAGGGCCGCAGCCGACAGCGGAACGTAACCGTAGAAGCAATTCTCGCGAGATGTAGAGTGGCCGTAGCCTGTGGAGAGGGGCGGAGGCCCAGAGGGACACCACGTGGGGCTGCCAGAGCCGTGTCTCGGGCGGGCGTCCAGTTTGGGTCTAGGTTGGAGTTGGAACCGTGGAGATGCGGAAGGAAACCCCACCCCCCCTAGTACCCCCCGCGGTCCGCGAGTGGAACCTTCCCCCTAATGCGCCCGCTTGTATGGAACGACAGTTGGAGGCTGCGCGGTATCGGTCCGGTGAGCCCAGATCCCGGGCCTGGGGGATCCCTCACCCTGGCTCGGGATGCCCTTTCCCAGGACTGGCCTTTCCAGCCCGTCCCCGCCCCGCATGCCTTCCTGACCCCCTGCCTCGCGTCTCTTAGTTCACTCCCCACCTTTGCCCCGGGTTCCTGAGCTCGGATCCAGACTCGGCCCGCGTGCTCTTCTGTGCGGTCACCATGGAAACGAACCCTTTTACTCCTCCCGCGCTGACAGCTTGTACTTCCTTTAGATGGGGCGCTCCTGCTCGGGGCCTCCAGCCTGAGTGGCCGCTGCTGGGCTGGCTCCCTCTGGCTGTTCAAGGACCCTTGTGCCGCCCCCAACGAAGGCTTCTGCTCCGCTGGAGTCCAGACGGAGGCCGGAGTGGCTGACCTCACTTGGGTTGGGGACAGAGGTATCCTAGTGGCTTCTGATTCAGGTGAGTCACTTTTCTTCACAACCGCACAGGTGGAATGGACGATGGGATATAGATCGAACCGGGTTCAATCTTTAATGTGCCATACTCAGTGATTGGGGAAGCTTGAGGGTGTTGGCCCAAAGGAGAGCTCTTGTGTAGCGGGAAAATAACGTTTCCGAGATTCTAAATTGCCTGATGGGAATTTCTAACAAAATTAGGAAGTGAATTGGAACCATTTTTCTTCCCTATAACCCTCCCAGTATCACTCCCACAACCCAGAGCAAGAATAATCTTGATCTTAAAGATGATTCTTAAGTCAGTCTGTGCTGTCTCTTTCCATTTCCTCCCATTTTCTTCTTTTTAAATGTCTTCATTCTGCTTTGTTTGTTTTGAAAGTCAGGTTCAGCAATGGAGTCTTTGGAGTTAAATCAGTATTTGGATATTGGCAGGCACTGCGTGGAAGGATGAAAGTAGGACATTAAAGACTGAACCTCTCTGACAGTTGAGCTTGAGCACGACCTACTTAAGACAACTTTTGGAGGGTTCTCTGTGCTGTTCTCTCTAACCTGTCACTGTGCAAGACATTCAGTTATTCACATTTGTAAAGAAGGCATTTATTCAAATTGTTCAACAAATACTAATGTCCAAGCAATCGGAAAGATTTAACCACACCAGACTGTGCACTACACAGATTGTTGAGACTTTATCCTTGTCTCTGGGGACTTATTTTCCAGCGTTTTCTCATGGAAGCCAGATAATGGATTTTGCCAGCCATTCCATCTTTCTCTGTCTTTCTAGAAGCTTTCCCTGCTTAATTGTCTGGACTGTTATTAAGAAAACATTAATGCCAGCATAAAGCTAGATGGCTTGGAAATTGTCTAAATCCTCTAGTGATAATGGGTTTTGCTTTCATAATAATAGCTTACTTTGTTAGTTTAGTGATGGTGGACTCACTTGAATCCTAGAAGTGAATTACTGTCTTAGTGTAATGCACACTCATTTCCCTCAACCTTTTCCCCACTCCTGACAGGTGCTATTGAATTGTGGGAACTGGATGAGAATGAGACACTCATCGTCAGCAAGTTCTGCAAGTATGAGCATGATGACATTGTGTCTACAGTCAGTGTCCTGAGCTCTGGCACGCAAGCTGTCAGCGGTAGCAAAGACTTCTGGTGGGTCCTTGTGCTCATTGCTTCTGCATTTTAGACCTCTTTTGGGTGCCTTCATTCTATTAGCCTCACTGAGTAACGTTTTGGGTGTACTGTAAGAACCTGGTGATTAATTATGACATGTCTGTAACATTTCTAGAGATAATACAATCCATTGTGAATAGGCCTTAGCAGAAGCCCAGTAGGCAGTGACATAGAACATGTCAGTTAAAGGAAGTCTTGTTTGAACACATGTTTTTATGTAGATACTCTAGGTCAAAATTAAGGATGTCTTTCCTTTTGCTTCTTAGCATCAAGGTTTGGGACCTTGCCCAGCAGATGGTACTGAGTTCATACCGGGGTGAGTGCACGTTCTTTTTAGTCCTGACCTTAGCTGTTTTGCTTTTATTCTCTCCTTGGGCTCTTTGAACTTTGGATCTCAGGGGCAACAGTTTCTTGCCCCTCTGCCTGATAATTTTCTTCCAAAACTATAGTTAGGCCCCAATATCTATCTGTTGCCTTTTCAGTTTCTCTATTTCTGGTAATGGCCTCACCATCTTCTTGGCCACGTGAGACTCCAGCTCTCAGTCCTTTTCTGCGCCTCCTGCTTCCTCCCTATCAGTGGATCTCTGAGTTCTTTGGAGGCTTTTTCCACTTGGTCAGCGATTTCCCTTTCCATTTCTGATGTTCCCTTTTGCTTTCAGGTTTTACTTAGCACAGATGGTAGCACTCCCCTTATATATCCATCTGCAGTCCCTCATCTTTCATGGTTTGTGTGGCTTGTGGGTTAATATCCCATTTTCTTGTCATGGCATTCAGGCCCTTCTGTCACTCCCCCTGTAATTAAACCTGATCACAGAAGATCCTTAACCATTCTCCTAGAATAAACCCTGAGGCTTGTGAATCTTGAACTTTTGAATATTCACCTCCATAAAATTTCTCTTTTTCTGGTGAGAGCCATCATTTTCTTTAAAAAAAAAAAAAAGAAACTCATTTTCATTAATAGCAGTATTAATGACTTTATTCTGGGAGCCATTCTTCATGAAGATAATACCCGGAGCATTAATGTGTGTGTGGCTAAGAGATGTAAATATTGGATGATCACCAGGTTCACTCAACAGCCAAATGCCATTCCCTGCCGATTCTAACTGCAAAGTATATGGTTCACATATGTGCCAAAGCAGAAATCTCATAAAGATCTCGGACCTTCAGGGTCCAAGACTTGTGAATGGTCAAACAATGTTAAAATGCCAACCCGGAGTCTACTACACATGCCTTTTGTTTCTTAGGGCAATGAGAGGTTTTTCCTGGTGTGCCCTAACTCTTTCAGCACTTCCTCCATTCACCTTTTTTCATTAGTTCTTTGTATTTCTGTCTTATTCCCCCCACTGAATTGCAAATCCCTTGAGGGCAGAGGAACCACTTATTCTATCTTTTGTATTTTCCTGCTGGTGCTTATCTCTGAGCTTTGCTTTCAAGTGAGCAGTCAGTTCCTTTTCATTGTGTTGGCTTTCCTTGGATTCTAGGGCTAGGAAAGAACTGTGAAAGGTGGTTTGATTACATCCTCCTGTCTTGGGGCAGAACCCTATTCAGACTATCTCAGGTAGTCTGGTTAAATTCCTTTAAAGTATGTGGTTGCATGAACAACCACATGTGTTGAATCTTGTGACACAGAAAAAATAAACAGTTTTTGGGGAAAAAAAAAAAAAGAAATATTAAAGAGGATTCTTTGAGTGGAGAGAGATGCTCAAAGCCATAAACCAAAAAGGACCAAAGACAATCTATAGAAACAGTGAATTTACAATTAATACAATGGCACTAACTTCCTATCTCTCAATAATTATTTTGGATGTAAATGGATGAAATACTCCATCAAACATAAGGCATCAGAATGAATAAAAGTAAGACCCTCAATATGCTGTCTATAAGAGAATCATTTTAGACCCAAAGACACCTTCACATTGAACAGGATGGGTGCAGAACCATTTATCATGGTAGTGGACATTCAAAGAAAGCTGGAATAGCCATCCTTATATTACACATGCTAGATTGCAAACCAAAGACTGTCATGGGAGATAAAGAAGGACACTATACTATAATAAAGGGTTTTATGCAAGAAGAAGACACAACAATTTAAATATTTATACCTCTAGTTTTGGAGTAGCCAAGTATGTAAACCAATTAATAACAAAACGAAAGAAACATTTTTCTAATAACAGTAATAGTAGGGGACTTAACACAACATTCACAGCAAGGGATACATTATCTAAGCAGATCACCAAGTAAATAATTAATTTGAATAACACACTGGATGTGATGGACTTAAAAGGTATGTTCAGAGCATTTCATCCTAAAGCAACAGGATACACATTTTTCTTTAATACACAACTAACATTCTCTAGAGTAGATTACAAAGTGGCTCACAAATCAGATCTCAACCAGTATAAAAAGACTGAAATTATGCCATGCATGTTTTCAGAGCACAATACTTAAAAACTTGAAGTAAACCACAATGAAACATTTAGAAGGACCACAAATACATGGAGGGTAATAAACATCCTACTAAAGAATAAATGGCTTAAGGAGGAAAATAGATGAACCATGAGAGACTGTGGACTCTAAGCAACAAACTGAGGGTTTTGGAGGGGAGGGGATTGAGGGTTGGGTGAGCCTGGTGGTGGGTATTGAGGAGGTCATGTACTGCATGGAGCACTGGGTGTGGTACATGAACAATGAATCTTGGAACACTGAAAAAATAAATTATTTGGGGGAAAAAATAAATAAATAAAGTATGTGGTTTCCACAGCCTGTAATAACATATAACGGTGATCTTCAAAGTTTTTACCATGTAGGCCTCCTGAAGAATTTTCAAAAAACTACCCTCTCTCACACATTTTTAAATTGGCATCTAATTTAAGTTTAAATAGTCGCAAAGGAGGTACTTTCTGGCCATATCATTATCGTGCCCTGGATTTGCAGATTAAACCTCTTCAATCTCTGCAAAATGTCCACCAAATAACCTGACTAAAAACCAACTTCCATTGTTAAGCCAGCTGGCCAAGTTAGACCTAACTTTCTATTAGAAAAAGTCCGACTTCATTTTTAAGCTCAATTCAACCTGTCATATGTGTCCTTATGACAACCATCTGCCATAGTTTTCAAAATTTTCATTTTGAAATTTTCATTCATAAGCCCCAGAATCACTCTAGCACTTGTGGTGTGTTGTGGTTTGTGGTAGGATGAAGCAGGGCCGGCCCCTGCCTTGAATTTTACCCAGATGCTCTTTTACTCTTTGGCTCTTAGGGAAAAGCCCCTTTGGTTTAATACCTTAGGTTTTCCTGCACCTGGGCACTGTACCAGGGCGCCATGTGGGGTGGGTGAGAGGTGTGCATCCCTTCTACAGCTGGGAGAAGTGGGATGTGAAAGCAGAGGCAGAAAGGGGCACTGGCAGCCTCTGGCAACCTCTCAGTTCAATTTCAGGAGAGAGAGCTTTGGAAAGTTTATTTCCCAAAATGTTTCAGTGTGCAGACCTCCCTTGAAAGTGTGTGTGTGTTTCCTGGAGGTGTGTGCGTACTGTCCGATGAGAATTGCTATTCTGGGGTGTAAATCCCTTCACTCTTGCTCGGCCCCTAGTTTTTTCTTTCCTTGTCTTTACTAATTCATTTTCTTCCCCAAGCCTTTGTAGGTCTTGGAACGCCATCCACATCTTCTTCTTGGTTTCGTCTAATCCGAAACCTCTCACAAAAATTTGTTTCAATTGCATCATAAGATAAGGGCCGTTTCTCACACCTCCTTTGGGGGTACCTGGGCTGCGTGGTAGTAGTGCCTCCAGCTTCTGCTCGGCCATACTTCCCTTTGTCTCTCCTTCACAGCGCACTCCGGGCAGGTCACCTGTGTCGCGGCCTCCCCTCACAAGGATTCTGTGTTCCTTTCATGCAGTGAGGTGAGATACAGCTTTTCCTTCCCTCCCCACTTCCTAACCACACTTGAACCCTCTGGCCACAGGTCTAGTGTGGAGACTTGGCCAGCAGCTGCTTTTTGGATTGTAAAGCTCTTTTTCTGTTCCTTCTTCTAGGACAACAGAATTTTACTCTGGGATACCCGCTGTCCCAAGCCAGCGTCACAGATGGGTGAGTCTGAGAGCCAGTGGTGGGAGGGTGGTCCTAGGAACCCACCTGGACGAGGCTTCCTTGGCCAAAGACAGAGGCAAAGTCACCAGATGCTCAGTCAGTGTGACATAAGGGACATAATCACTTTTTTCCCCACTGAGGCTCTGTTAATTCCATTTTGTGCAGTGGGTACCAAGAGGAAGGGTTGGTTCGTGGGTGGCTGATTGACTACATTTCTGGGATGGGGGGCAAAGGGGCCAGAATTGTTGCCATCATGCTTTATGCCTGAAACCTGCATGTAACTCGTGTCTAGAAAGGGCAGGAGGCCAAAGGATAAATGAGGTTGTGAGGGTCAGGGGCAAGGACACAACTGCCTTAGCAGGGTTTGGGAAGGCAAATAAAGGTGCTGCCGGGACTTGGAGTGACTTTGTAGAAGCTCCTTCACAGAGCTGGGCTCTGAGTCTTGTTTCAAATCCCTCTTCTCTCTTTGCAGGCTGTACCGCCTCTGGCTACCTTCCTACCTCCCTGGCTTGGCATCCTCAGCAGAGTGAAGTCTTTGTCTTTGGTAAGGCAGCCTGTCCCACAGCATTCGACTCTGGGAAGGGGGAGGATGAGAGCGCGCTGACCTCATAATGCATGAAGCTCTAGCTGCTCGGTCTCAGCAACACGCTTGGGTATTATGTGAAGTATGCTAGTGAGAAGGGGGGATGATCCAAAAGCGGGTTGAGTTTGGCTTGGGAAAACATGACGACTTTTTCAGTTTGATTCCTGATTGTGTGCCCCAGCTCCTATATTCTGGGCATGGCCAGAAGTCAGTGGACCACAAGACAAGTGGATTGCCAAATAGGGCATTCTGTTGGAGAGTGGGGATAGCTCCTGTGCTCTCATAGCCACGAGGCTGTACATGTGATGACAGAGTTTGTGGCTAAAATAATAACTACCTCATTAATTTTCATAACCACCAGTGACTAATTACCCTATTTGACAAAAGAAGAAACTGACGCTCGGAGTGGTTAGCTTGTGTAAGGTTGAGGAACTAGCATTCAGATCCAGGTCTGGCTGACTCCAGGGCCCATGTTCTTATCCACTGTGATGGGCTTCCTCTTTCCTCTAGGTGATGAGAGTGGGACCGTCTCCCTTGTGGACTCCAAGAGTGCAAGGTGTGCCCTCAGCTCAGCCGTGCACTCCCAGTGTGTCACGGGGCTGGTGTTCTCCCCACACAGGTACTGTCCTTTGTCCCCAGGGGCCTGATGGGTATGAACGGGACAGTGCTGGGCATGCTTATGTTTGCAGAGCATTAGCTGATTAGGTCATTCCTTAAAGCAGACGGTGATCTAGCTGAGGTTTCAGAAGCTAATAATGATCTCTGAAGACCATAGTCCTTTTTTGAGTAGTTTGCTTTCTGTCCGCACAGGGCTAAAATAAGGTTCTGTTCCTGCTCAACACCCAGAATGATTAATATTGTGGGCTCCTGAGACTTCGTGGTTGCGAAAATTTCTGGGTTCTTGTTGTAGCTGCAGGCAGGGATCAGATGAGGTAGCTGGCTGCTAGGATGATTGTCCACCCTGGCTTACTCCATTTCCCTCCTCTTTCCCTGGAACTTGTAATGTGGACTTGAGCAGTAGGCAGACCTCAACCCAGGGTGGGGATCGGGCCACCTCCTCTGGGTCGCTTTAGGGTGGGGGCAGCAGGATTCATCTTGGGACCATGGCTTTACCTGTCGTTACCCTCCCCTTGCTCTTCTAGCACCCCCTTCCTGGCCTCTGTCAGTGAGGACTGCTCTCTTGCCGTGCTGGACTCAGGCCTTTCCGAGGTGTAAGTGTGAAGTGATGAGGAATCGGGGAGAAGTGGCTGCGGGTGGCTGGGTCCTTTCTGTCTTCTTCAAAATACACGGTCTCGCTCAAGGGCACTGGGTGCTGGGAGCGGGGGGACACCGACCGTCTCCCTGTTCCTGGGGCCGACTCACAACCAGCTCTGTCCCTGGTAAAGGACGGGTGTGGTGGTAGGTGGGATTTCCAAGGCTGGTGAACCACCATCTCCAGAAAGGGACAGTCTGCCCTTTTCACGTAAAAAAACATACGTGAAATGTGACCTGCTGTGGGGTGAAAGGCAGCAAACACAGTAGCAGAATTAATACTTCCTTCTCCCCGAGAGAGCCATGGTTTGCTCTCTGATCCCAGCCCATATTTCTCCCTTTGCTTTAGCCACCATTTCTTTATGAAGTGAGGGCACTGGGTTGAGTAATTGACATTCTCTGTGGATAACGGCACTGCTTTCGTGGTGACAAGGTCACACATATGGTGAAGTTTGTGTCACACATCCGGAGAGGTGCCCTGGTTGTGTTGGATTCTCTCTTCTCCAAGTCTGCTTTTGCCTCTTGTCTCTCATCGTGCCCAGACCTCCCTTTTTTCTCTTCCAGGTTTAGAAGCCGAGCCCACAGAGACTTTGTGAGAGATGCTACTTGGTCCCCGCTCAATCACTCCCTCCTCACCACGGTGGGCTGGGACCATCAGGTCCTCCACCACATCCTGCCTACAGAGCCTCTCTCGGCCCTTGGACCTAAGAGTGTGGCCGAGTAGAGTGGATTTAGGACAAAAAGCAACTCCCTCCTGAGTTTCTGCTCCCTCTGCCCCTGCCCTCTCTATGAGACCACATGGAGCCTTACACAGCATGTTGGTACAGCAGATCTGGGCAGTTAATAGGCTTTGTCTCTCAGCCTGAGGGAGGCTGGATGCTGGGATCCTGTAGTCACAGGGAAGAAAAACTTTCTTAAAATTGGGTATGTATGTGTGTCCGAGTGTGTGTGTGTGGATACATAGTTTTTGGTGGTGGGAGGGAATTAAAAAAAAAATCCATCTTACATCTTTCCCAAGCCCTCCCCCCACCAAAAAAAAAAAGTTCACAAAACGGTTTTATGCTTCCTGTGTAGCTGTGCATGAGGAATTGGCCATGATTGGATGAGGTGTGGGATGTGGGCATCCCTGGATTCTTGGAAGCAGCTTATATACTACTCGTGGAGATAGTAGCAACTTTATTTTTTATAGAACTTAATCTGCCTTTCTTAAGGCAATGCTTCCGTTCACAAAAATCCCATCCAGCTCACCTCAAGGAAAAGCCAGGACCCTCATCGTGGTTTTGCACACCTCTTTGCCATTAAACTGAGTCAAAAACCCATTTTCTGGCTGAATAAAATTTTGGCTGGTGCCTCTTTAACGCTCCCCCCCCCCACCTCATGGAATTGTACATGTGAAATATGAGTGTTTGCCTGGCACAAATCCTGTGCAAAAAGGTTGGGGGATGGTGGAGGGCGTAAAGGCATTTCAGTGAAGTTAAAAACTGACACAGACTTGCAGAGAAATGTCTGCCGTGTTTCTCACTGGAAAACAACTTGGGGCCTGACCTCTCCGGGCTTCTGGACCCCTTTCTCTGGATATAGGAAGTCTGAATGTTGCTTCTGGGGGCTCTGAAGATTTTAAAGTACAGCATCAGAGAATCAGAAATACTAGTTCGTGAAATAAAAAGCTGAGGCTTTGTTGGTCTATCTTTGGAAGCGTGTGTTATATGCAGTTAGACATCTCACGAGTCATGGGTATCAGTCATAGCCCAGTATTTGTGTGTGTGCTTCCCTAGCCCCTTAGAGTAGCTACATGGGACTTAAATATTGGGTTGCTTGGGTTGGTGGACTGGTTACTGCCAGAAGTCATGGTCAATTACTGATTATGAAACTAAAAATCCATTATGTGCTTTGGTGCTTTGCAAGTTCAGCTCAGCTAAAATCACATGAAATTGGGCCAGTTTGAAGGAACACAGACAAAATATTTGTAAGTAAAGCTTCCATGGTTCACCCTTGCCACATGTGAGATTTGTCATCACAATAACCCTGAGTAAAAATATTGGAATTTGTAGTCATGTGATTACTGGATTTGGGGGAAGATGGGAAGAAAGCCTTCGCTGCTCCTGACCATAACTTCTTGGAAGGTAATAGGGTGGGTGGGTGGAAACACTTAAGTTCTTCCCAGAGATAAACTTCACAAAGTTGTGATGGCTTAGATTTGAAAGGAGGGGTGAGGTGAGTAAAACTAAATTTGCCTCGCCCTTTTCCTCCTGAATTCAGGAATGGTGGAGAGGAAAGCAGTGGAGATGGGAACCCAAGGAAATGTCTGTTTCAAGGTGGTTAAGATGACAGCAAAGAAAGAAAACCTAGTGTTTGAAAAATCACATTATCTTACTGTAAAAAAAAGTTGGTTTGGATTTAGGTCTGCGTGGATGAGAGTAATCATAGCTATTAATGATTGCCACCAAGACATTTGCAAATCTGGTCAAAATCACCATCCCAAATAGGAATGACTGTCCCAGTTTGGGTTGAATGTCTGTTACAGTGAGCAAAAAAGGTGGAAGGTGGTTTAGAAGAGAAGGTGACTCCCTAGTGAGAAATGCAATAGCCCATGTGGTTCAATAAGTCCCGGATAAAGGGGCGAGTTTCAGTTGTGTGAGCATGGACATAACCGGTCGGTTGGGGATGGGTTCGTTTTACTTGGCTGAAAGCTACAGGCATTTATATTGCATTTAATTTCACTGGTTCAGAGCTCTGATGCTGGAGTCAATCCATTTCCCCATCTTCATTGTTCTTATTCTGAAGCCCATCGTCCTGACCCACTGTCGTCCACTGCTGACCTGCAGTTACCACAGTTAGAGGCTCGCCTTTCGGGTGGTGCCCAGAGCCAAATGCTCAGGGAGACTCGGTGTGGTTTCAGGTGACACCGGACATTACTCTAATTCCCAAGGGGTCTCCTGCCCTACAGGACAGCAGGAGGCCAGTTCTTTAATAGCTATATGGGCATTACTTGCTGATTCACCATCACATTTGCAACAGCAAAATCATCCCAATAATACTGTCTTCATTAATTTATTAAAATATTCTTTTTTTGAGTTGCCCCAATTTTTAAATAGTGTCTATGAAATCAGGGATGTGGGGAGAACATACACTTTAGTATGCATTAATATTTTTTAAATCCTTGAACACAACCAAAAATCATCTCATCAAATATTGGAAAGCACTGCTCTATTCCACTTGGTTGTTTTTTTTTTTTTTTCTTAATTTTTTATTTTAAGTAAACATACTACACGCAGGGCTCACATTCACAACTCTGAGGTCAAGAGTTGCACGTTCTACCAACTGAGCCAACCAGGCAACCCTGTCCCATTCATTTAACTTATTTATTTATTTAGATTTTATTTATATGACAAAAGGAGATCTCAAGCAGGCAGAGGGAGGCAGAGAGAGGGGGAAGCAGGTGCCCAATGCGGGGCTCAATCCCAGGACCCTGAGATCATGACCTCAGCCGAAGGCAGAGGCTTTAACCCACTGAGCCATCCAGGCGCCCCTGTCCTATTCATCTTAAAGATGTAAAATGGTAAAGATCTTTCAAGTTCGCACCAATCTAATCAACACCCTTTGGGCTCTTAGAGTCAACCAATTGATTTTATTCAAGTCATGCTTGTCCAATTTATCCACGTGAGTATTACAAAATATTTGATCTAATACTTTGTTAAACCAAGGTGTTTTAGCTCATGATCTTGCCTTCATCTATTTGAGTGTTGTAAAATACGGGAGGCGATGCACTGCTGTAGGCATTTCTTCAGTAGGCCAACTAAAAGACATTTGTAAATGTCTTCTCCCTCGTGAGAACAGGCTAAGCACTAGGGAGGAGTACTTTCAAGTATCCGGGTGGGTGTATAAAATATATAACAATGGTGGTATTTTTTGAGAGCAGACAGAGTGACATGGCGCAGTGACTTTGAACATAGCCTTCATTCAGCATTTATCATTCATCATCTGCAATACACATGGAGTCACAGTTGCCATCCTTGGCATGGTCATCACTGAATGAAGCAGAGGTCACTCCTGGGCGTCCGTTGTTTTACTGAGGTATTCTTTTCATCCTCAGTCATCCTAGGGCTGGAATGGTTACGTCTGAGATGCAGCCTTACCCACCGCAGCAGAACAGGATCCGGGAGGACTGACCCAGGTGCGGATGAAGATGGTTCAGATGGGCAGGCAGATTTGCAGCTCTGTCCTGGAGACAGCATTCAGAACTAGTGCTTCTGGCAGGAGTCGGGATGGAAGGGCACAAACCTAGTGGGAAATCTCAGTGATAGGGAATCTGGGGGACAGAAGGAGACTGGGGGGAGCCTTGGAAGGAGAGAGAGAGGCAGTCAATCACTTCAAGGGGGTTAAAAGATAACTAGCAAGAACCCCAGGTGCCTGGCTAGACTGAGTCAGCACCCAAGCCCTGGGGAACAACTGTAGTGTCGACAGTTTACAGAACAGAAAGAGAAATGAGTACAGAGACCTGTTAACAAGAATTAGGTGACTCAGGCTGGAATTGGGAAGGAAGAGCATGGTCATTAGTGTTAGAAACCATACCAGGGGTTCAAGTTGTTGCCCAGCTTGATCCAGGGCTGCTCTTGGGAGGCTTAATTATCTCCTGCTTCAGGTTACTTTCAGCCCAAGGGATGGAGTGTGGCATTGAGCATACAGGTGGCCCCAATGAGGGTGCAGTGTAAGAACTAGATCTCAAGTGTGTGTAGCAACAAAGCTCATGTTTTCCCCATTGCCCCCATCCAAGAGAGATGGGAGAGACACATACTTCTTCAAGAGGGAGACCTACACTAGCTCTTGAGGGTGTGATCAATCTGTTCATTAGACCAGAAGATCCGAGAGAGCAGAAACTGTGTCTGCAGGGCCTGGCACATGTTCAATGAATATTTGTTGAATATTTAAAGGAAGACAAAGATGGATGAACAAATGGAGAGACACAGTCTCTTTTAGGTGAGGTATTCCATCAGGCTTGCCTAGACTTTTATGGAAATACCCTTTGCCTAAACGTTCTATACCATTTAATGTTTTTGTTCCATGATATCCAAGCAAGCTTCTGATTTAAAAAGTGATTTTCTGGTTTCTTCATACTGGAAGGGATGCAGATTCAACGACTAGTCCTTGTATTTCCCTGTGTCATTTATTATATTGACATCTGGTTAGTACCTCAGTGACATGTGGATCAGGTGAACTATCGGGTCTCTGAGAAGATGGGCATCCGATCTGGTCCTCTCTGATTGAGCTGCAGACCTTGAAATATGGGACCTACTCATGATCTGAGATCCTCTGTAGCAGGAAGGGAAGACTGTTGTACCACAAAAGCACCTGACTACAGATCTATTTTGTTTATCCTTCATATTGTTGTTGTATTTTTAAAACACTGACTCTCAAGGGGCACCTGGGTGGCCCAGTGGATTAAAGCCTCTGCCTTCGACTCAGGTCATGATCTCAGGGTCCTGGGATCGAGTCCCGCATCCGGCTCTCTGCTCTGCAGGGAGCCTGCTTCCTCCTCTCTTTCTCTGCCTACCTCTCTGCCTACTTGTGATCTCTCTCTCTCTCAAATAAATAAATAAATCTTTAAAACACTGACTCTCGGGTATCCAGAATTATATTCTTTATGCTTCTTAGGTTCATAACACGTTCTCAGCACTGGCCTGTATGCTGGATCAAACATTGCTCACTCTACACAAAGATTCAGATATTTGTCTTCTCTTAAGAAATTGAGAGATCGGGATGTCTGGGTGACTCTATCAGTAAAACGTCTGCCTTGGGCTCAGATCATGATCCCAGAATCCTAGGATTGAGTCCCGTGTTGGGCTCCTTGGTCAGCAGGGAGCCTGCTTCTCCCTCCCCTTGCCGCTCCCCCCTACTTGTGCTCTCTCTTTCTCTCTCTCTTGAGTTTGAGAACCCCACTTGGGGGGTGGCAACTCTTTCGGCATCCTTAGTAACAGCTACCATTCACTGAGCCCTTAGTACATGCAAAGCCCTGAACTCACAGTTTTTCATCCATTATCTTTTTAATTCCTATAAAACCTTGTGAGGTGAGTATGGGCTGTTATCTCCATTTTACAAGTGCTCAAAGATCAAAGCTCAAAAAAAAAATTTAAAAAATTAAAAAAAAGAGATCAAAGCTCAAAGATCGAAATAACACCCACGATTAAAAAACTTCTAACTGGTGACACAGATTCAAATCTTGACCTACCTAGGTCCAAAGCTGGGACTTCTCAACTTTGTATTACACTGCTTCCCTAACCAATAATCTGATAACACTGGACTTACTGCCTCCATACACTATTTACTCCTGGGGGGCAAATCCCAGGAACAGGGCTGAGCGCTGCCCTGCCCTTGCCATGGCCCTTGGCAGACACCCACTGTGTGCCAGTGTCAGACAGAGCTATCGCTTTGCTGACTCTGAGAACTACAGCTCGGCAGGAGAGGGAGGATGGGAGGTGCTGCGGTCACTGTGACTCGGCAGCAGCCCATTAATCACTGCCCCCGGTTTTGTGTGTGTATAGCTGGGCGATGCCAGCACTGTCCCAGAGCTGTCCCAGAGCTCCAATAAAGGGGCTCGAGCCCTAGCCTTGCAGCTCTCAGGCCTCCGAGATGAGCAGACTGTTGCTGTGGATTGGTGAGTGTGGCAGGTCCCAGCCCTCACAATGTCACTCAGTCCAGGAGATACCAGGCTTCCTGTGTTTGTCACCTCTCTAGTGCCTGAGAAGCAGCCAGGGGCTTGGGGGCTGGATTAGGCGGAGGTGGGACAGGACACAGCGGAGGGCGGGGAGGGCCCAGGCAGGAGCGATCTGAGCAGTGGTCCTCCAATCCAGCTACCCATTAAATATCTTGATGCTCAGTTCCGCGTTGGACCAGTGATATCAGAATCTCTAGGGGAGGAGCCAGAACATTACTACGTTTTATTCTTGCCGCCAGGGTGAGAACCACTGGCCTAGAGCTTTTGCTGGGACTTCTAAGTCATTGTTGTCCCCGTGCTAATAAGCATGTGTGAATCGATGTGGTGGTCTTTTTTTTTTTAAAGATTTTATTTATTTGACAGCGAGAAACACAGCGAGAGAGGGAACACAAGCAGAGGGAATGGTAGCGGGAGAAGCAGGCTTCCCGCGGAGCAGGGAGCCTGATGCGAGGCTCGATCCCAGGACCCCAGGATCTGACCTGGGCCGAAGGCAGACGCTTAACAACTGAGCCACCCAGGCGCCCCCAACGTGTTGTTCTTTGGGGGTAAACAGGAGCTCCGATAGATCTGGCAACAGTGGCTCAACTTAGGAGGGAGCAAGTGAACGCAGTGTGTCTCCCTGTGTGCATCTGTGTCTGGCTATGGGGCCCAGTTGGCAGGTGCCCTGGAGGACTGGAGGGCGGCTGGGGCATGTGGCTCTGGGCAAGCATGGGAATTTGTGATTCCATCCTTTGTTTCCTGCAGGGCTTGTTCTTGTGCTGAAACAGCAGGATGGTAAGGAATTTAGGTCCTCCTCTCCAGAGCTGGGGAGCTTCTGCGGCTGAGAAGTGCTCTGTGTGGAATGCCCCCTGCGGCCCCTCCCTGCCTCGGCTCCTGTGTCCCAGATCATTGATCCGGGGCAGTTCAGTGGGGGATTTTCAGTCCCGGCCACTTGTGTTGCTCTGTGTGCAGGATCCAGACTGGAGGATCCATTCTGATCAGGATTCCATAAAGCACTCTTTTCCCGCTGGGGCTTCAGCAGTAGAGGTGGTGGAGGGGTGGGTGGGTGGGGCAACCTCAGGGTTGCTTTGGGCTGTGTTTGCATGGGGGGCAGGGTGTTCTGGTGGCCCCGGCCTCCCTTGCTTGGTTCACAGCGCTCCGTGGAAGCCAGTCTCGGTCCCCTCTCTTGATCTCCGCCAGCTAATGTGTGTCCTCCCTTGCCAGGCGCTGCCCACAAACTGGTGTGTTATTTTGCCAGCTGGGCACAGGGTCGCCCCAGCCCTGCCTCCGTGTTGCCCCAGGACCTGGACCCCTTTCTCTGCACCCACCTGATATTTGCCTTTGCCTCAATGAACAACAATCAGATTGTGGCTAAGGATCCCCAGGATGAGAAAATGACCTATGCAGAGTTCAACAAACTCAAGCAGAGGTGTGTTCACTGGCATGTGGGGATCATTTTTTTAGGTTTTACAGACAGAATAAAATTAATCCCATTTCTCTTGCTACTCATCAACCTTCTTTTGGTTCTTCTGGTCCTAGCCTCCTCTCAAGTGGGCCTCAGGAGCATCCCTGCCTGAGAACTCCCTATTGAATAACGCCCCGAGCTCATTCTTGCCTCTTTGCCCTAGTGAGGCCTTTGTTGCCTCTGCCTGGTAACCCCCAACTCACCCTTCAAGCCAGTGGGGCAGAGTTCATGGGCTAATGCTGTTAGAATGCTTCAAGGAGAGCCTGCCCATCACAAATGCTAGGGTCTTTATAACCATTCCTCACCTGCACCCCCCAGCCAATGAGCCCCCCAAGGCAAGGAGCAGGGTCTCCAATATGTTTGTATACCAGCGGCTGGGGGAGTGCCTTGCACACAGCTGGTGCTCAGTAAGTGCTTGCTTGAGTATTCCTATCCCCACAACTCCTGGGTTCTTTCTCTGTCCGAGGGGAGGTCTGTCTCTGCATGAATGGTTATAAACGGCCAAGGTAAAAATCCTTGTCACTTGATCACAGGCTCCCTGAGAGCAGAGAGCTTGTCTGTCTCACTCTCTGTTGTATCTGCTGTATCTCAATCAAGCACTCAAAGCCATCAACCGTGCATAGTAACTGCTCAATAAATATTTGTCACCTAAGAAAACAGTGAAAAGAAACATCTTAGATTACTTTCTTTTCCTTTACGTGAGAGCATCATGGAGATGTGGGGGAGTTTTGTGGACTTTGGACAAGCCTGGGGGGTCCTGGGTTGTGAGGACCTGTGGGTTGATTGTTCCTTCCTCTGTTCCTTCCTTTTCTTCCCTGTGCTCTGCTCTGCTCTCCTCTCTCCCTCCCTCCACCTGCCTTTCCCTTTCACTTCTCCTTCCTCCCTCTCTACTTTGCACTGTTCCCCAGGGACCCACTGGAGTGGGGCCCCAGCTGACCTCCGTTTATCCCACATCACAGGAACAGGGAGCTGAGGACACTGCTGTCCATTGGTGGGTGGAACTTCGGAACATCCAGGTGAGACTCTGCAGCCCCTCCCTGCTGCCCTAATTCCCCGCCTTGGGTATTTAGCCCCGCCCCCCGCCCGTGTTGGGAGGGGCCGCTAAGAAGGGTGGACCTACCTTCCTTTCCTCCAGCCACACCTGTGTGCCCTCCATGGTGGCGCACGAACCAAGGGGCTTTGTGGACGTTGTGGTTCTGCAGAAAGCCCTCCTTCCTCACCTCACCCCGTCTCTCCTGCAGGTTCACCACTATGCTGTCCACATTATCCAACCGGAAAAGGTTTATTGGTTCGGTTATATCCCTCCTGAGGAGACATAAGTTTGATGGTCTGGACCTCTTCTTCTTGTACCCTGGACTGAGAGGCAGCCCCAAGAATGACCGGTGGACTTTTCTCCTCTTAGTTGAAGTAAGGCAAAGTCTGGGAGCGCCAGGATCCAGCAATGATTTGATTTTTATCATACCTGGGCTCATGGCACAGGAGGAGCAGAAGGCCAAGGGCAGGGGCAGGAGAGTGGTGGCAGAACGTTCTTTTACTACCATCATCTTAGAAGTATCAGGCAAAAGAGCAGGAGTCTTGTGGCTCTTTCTCTTGGTCACATCCAGGTCCTTTAGCAGCCCGGCAGCCCAGGTGATGCCTCCTCTGTGCAGCTGCCCTCAGGCAGACAGTCTGCAGCCTGTGCTCCTGACCCTGCCAGCTACCCCTCTACCCCTCTATCAAGTCAGTTACCTCGCAGGGGCTCAAGGCCACCTGTCTCATGAGCCTGGGGGCAGGGCGTGTGTCTGGCTACCTCTATGTCCCCCAGAGCCTGGCTCTAGGGGCTCAGTAAATAAAGTTTTCCTGGCTGGTACTTTCTTTTCCTGACAGTCTCTACGTCCGCCTCTTTCTTGGTAGGAGCTCCTGTTTGCCTTCCGGCGGGAGGCCTTGCTCACCGCACGTCCCAGGCTGCTGCTCTCTGCCGCCGTCTCTGGGGATCCACAGATCATCCAGACAGCTTATGATGTGAGCCCTCTAGGAGGGTGAGTGGGTGCTGCCTGGTGGGGCAGGGCGTGGGAGGGAAGGAGGCAGCTCATGCTCAAAACCTCAGCATAGCCTCGCACTCCCCGCATAGGTGCTAGTTGGCGGGGGGTGGGGGGTGAGGGGGTTGGGGTGTGTGTGTGGGGGGGGTGTGACCCTCCAGCTGAGGGTCGTGGGTGGGGACAAGGGTTAGCTTCACATAGCTTTTCTCCACATAGGCTTTCTTATGTGGAGAAAAGGAGATCTCCTTATATCTAGGAGATCAGAGGGAGGTGTAGAAGCAGTCCCCCCAATCAGGCTGTCTTGGGTAAGGTGTTCCCTTTGCTGGGTCTCACAGGAAAGCATCCCATTGGGCCCTGCCTCTCTCATCCCAGGGGACAGCTGTAGACATCTGCCATGCAGCCCATGGCTGGCATCAGAGGCAGATGAAAAATCAACCACCGCTACAAATACAAAAATAGGAAAGACCAGCCAGGCCTAGCTTTCCCAGCAGGGGTCTCTGTGCAAGTTACAAAGTGGAACAAAGAATAACTCATAACTCACTCTTTTTTTTTTTTTCTTTAAGATTTGTTTATTTGTCAGGAGAGAGAGAGAGAGCACAAGCAGGGGGAGCGGTGGGCTGAAAGGGAGAAGCAGGCTCCCAGCTGAGCAGGGAGCCCGATGACACAGGGCTCCATCCCAGGACCCTGGGATCATGACCTGAGCCAAAGGCAGATGCTTAACCAACGGAGCCACCCAGGTGCCCCTCAGAACTCACTCTTTCTGGACATGCCAGCTCTGGGCTAATTTTCTCAAGCCTTAGGAATGGGATATTTATAGATGAGGCACTGAGGCTGGCACAGAACGCCAAAGGAGAGTAATTCTGTGTATGATTACGCCAGGGAGCCAGGTTTTGGTGTGGGGGCAATGGGGTGAGACCCGTAGGGCATAGAGTTTGTCAGCATTGGTCTCAGTAGCAGGTAGGATTGAGGGAGTCTGACCTTCAGCCAGCTGGGTGACCTCAGGCAAGTTAGTGAGCCTGTCAGAGTCTCAACGTCTTCAGCTCCAAAATGGAGACCATTGTGACACTGAGGCCATTGACCAGATTAAAATTAAATGGTGGGGCACCTGGGTGGCTCAGTGGGTTAAGCCTCTGCCTTCGGCTCAGGTCATGATCTTAGGGTCCTGGGATCGAGCCCTGCATTGGGCTCTCTGCTCAGAGGGGAGCCTGCTTCCCCCATCTCTCTCTGCCTGTCTCTCTGCCTACTTGTGATTTCTCTCTCCGTGTTAAGTAAATAAATAAAATCTTTAAAAAAAAAAATGAAATGGTGGAATCCTTGTACACCTTTATGCCTGTGACCCGGTAAGTGCTTACTGACCCTTGTTCATTCTGAAAGTGTTCTGGAAGAGACACTCTTTAGCTGCTGTGGGCAGTACTGCCTTCCTCGTGACCGTTTACGCAACCTGTTAGCGCTTGCGTCAGGCACAAGTGTCTTTCCTTTTTAAAATTTTTAAAAAAGGTTTTATTTATTTATGAGAGAGAGCGAGTATGAGCGTGAGCTGGGGGAGGGGCAAAGGGAGGGGGAACAGACTCCCTGCTGAGCTGGGAGCCCAACTCGGGTCTCGATCCCAGGACCCTGAGATTATGACCTGAGCTGAAGGCAGATGCTTAACTGACTGAGCCACCCGGGTGCTTCACGAGTGTATTTTCTTCTCTGACTCCTGCCTACTTCCCTGGAAGCTCTCAGGATGGCCTGGGTCCTGAGGCACGGCTGCCCCTGACCAGCAGGTTGCTCGGTGGCTCCTCTCAAGTAGATGACACAGACGGGCAGGCAGCCTGGGCTGAAATGGGAGGGCAGCTTGGATGACCAGCACACGGCTAGTTAGCTAGTCCTCTGGTGATCTGACTTGAAACTCTTGTCAACCCAATCTGCCTATTCCTCCTCTCGTCCTCACAGACTCCTGGATTTCATCAATGTCTTGTCTTACGACTTTCATGGAAGCTGGGAAAAGGTCACAGGACACAACAGCCCCCTGTTCTCTCTGTTTGGAGACCCCGGCTCTTCGGTAAGAAACAACCTCAAGGGGCCTCACGATGCCTGCCCTGAGCCTAGGCCGTTGGTCCTCAGTAACACAGACGGGTTCGGGTTCTTCCTACCTGCAGGCATATGCCATGAATTACTGGCGAAAGCTGGGGGCTCCCCCAGGGAAGCTCCTCATGGGATTCCCCACCTACGGGCGCACCTTTCGCCTCCTTAAAGCCTCTAAGAATGGACTGCAGGCGGAAGCTGTGGGACCTGCGTCTCCAGGAAAGTACACCAAGCAGGCTGGCTTCCTGGCTTATTATGAGGTGACAGGAATAGGGACGTCTGTCTATTAGGGCTTCTCCATCCTCTAAGAGGGCACGCGAGCAAGGTCAGCGGGGCAGAGGCAAGGGTGAGGGCTGGAGTCAGGACGAAGAAGTGGGTTACTAGCTCAGGAGAAATCCCCTGAGATGTTTCCTGTTTCTCCAGGGGAAGGTATTTGAGTCCTTTGTAGGGGATGAGGGGCTGGGTCGGATCTCGAAAGAATCTTAACTGTTATACAAGTCAATCCTGACTTACTCCTGTCTGGCCTAAATAAAAATAATATCTGAAATATATATAATTTCAAACATCTGCAAAAGTAAAAGAAGAGTGTCACCTCCTCTCTCCCTCCTGCACTCGCACTTACCCCTCACCAGCTTCAATCACTAAGCCCTCCTGCCCAGCCTTGTTTCATCTTTGCTCCCCGACTCCCCTCCTTCCCACTACCGGATTATTTTGAAACAATTCAGGACATTCCTTCCTAGAGAGTCTTCCTTCTTCCCTCAGTCCGGTTCCCTTATTCTCCGTCTTAACAAAGCTTGCTACTGAGGGGAAGGAAGAGACTTAGACCCGAGGGGATATAAAACACAAGACAGGATAATAAGAGAAATGGGGGGTGTGGCTTAGGGATCTGGAAAGTTCTCTCGGAGCAGAGCTTTGGAGCACAGGAAGAATCCCGACGGGCTGGAATGACGGGAGGGAAGGGCCTCGCAGGCAGAGGAGGGCGGGTACCGGGGCACGTGGTGTATGGGGGGCTGTAGGTAGGAGTGGAGACACAGGGTGTCCCCAGTATCTGCGCTCTGCTGGCCAGCCGGAGAGGTTTTCCTGCTAAGCCAGTGAGGCATGGTGACAAGGGATGGCATAGTGGAAATAACATTCTTGAATGACATTAAAGCCAAAGACATGTTGACAGAACCTTTAAAGAACCAAAGAGAGGAAGAAAGGAAAGAAAAAAAAGCCTGGGACATGAGCATTTGCAACCGACTGGAATGCTTCGACTTCTTTGTGCCGTAGGGTTTCCAGCACAAGCCCGGGCACCTAGTAGACACTCAGATGCTCGTCTGAATGTGACAACCTAGTTCTCCTTACCTTTGAGAACTTTAAATTTATTAGAGGTTCGTGAGTTCGTTTGATAACTACCGAGACTGGGCCCCTCACGCTGATTTCTAATGAAGAGAGGAGAGGTTTGTTTATGGTAACTCTTTGGAAGAGATCCGGGTTCGGTCAGGTCAGGTAGGTTACTGTTAGTATTGGCATTGGCGTTATTTAGCAAAGACCTGACTTGGTTTCTAAGGATGTCAGCCACTCCTTGGTTCTCCCTCTCTTTCCATCATGGACATTAGAGAAAGGAACATGTTCTAGTAGGAATTTGTTCAGGAAAGAGAGAAGGTCTTCCCGCTACTCTTTGGTCTGCCTCTCCCTACTTCCTGGTGAGGGGTCCTTGGTTTCTTTACCACTGGAAAAAGAGCAGTGTGCCTGCTGGTATTTCTCTCCATGGCACTTCCCAGAACTAACATGGTGATCCTCTGGGCAGATTTGCTCCTTTCTCCAGAGAGCGACAAAGCGCCGGATTGACTTTCAGCAGGTCCCATATGCCTACAAAGGGAAGGAGTGGGTAGGCTATGATGATGCCACCAGCTTCGGTTTCAAGGTAAGACCTTGGTCCTTTCTTGCTCCAGCATATAGTTTCCTTCTGGCTCCCATGAGGCTCTTATCTGTACAATGTGTGTGTGTGTGTGTGTGTGTGTGTGTGTGTGTGTGTGCGTGCACGTGCACATGTGCGTGAGCACATGTATGTGCATGCATGTGTGTGCATGTACTGGTTGGAGGATAAGGATCACATGAGTCTCAGGCATACCTGATGTACCTGGGGTTTCCTAATCCCATCTATTCAACCCTCTCCTTTTGAAGAGAAGGAATCTTGGTTTTGAGGGGAGAAATGACTTCTCTTGGTTTACATAGATTTTTGGCAACCGTTTCTTCTTTTCTTTTTGGACCAGATAATTTAATAACAGATAAATAGCAATACAAGGCAGATCATGCTAAGCGCTCCATGAGTATCACTGATATGTGTCGGGGTAGGAGAGTCAGGGAGGGCTTCCTGAGGGAGGTGAGCAGCAAGAGGAAATAATGACATGGGGAGAGGTTCAGTGGGTACTGAAAGCTCATTCAAAGTAGGCTCAAAGAAGAATTTGGGGAGGGCAGAGAATTTCTGTAAAGTGT
>CM053606.1:81778866-81794336 GCA_028646535.1 Procyon lotor | reverse complement strand
ATTTGGGGAGGGCAGAGAATTTCTGTAAAGTGTAAGAGAAGGCTGTAAAATGCAGGCCAGTTTATGGGACTTGAGTCAAGTCCCTTGAGTCAAGAGGGACTTGAAAGCTGGTGAAGGTGTTTGGCCCTCTTCTTGCAGGCATTTTAAGGCAAAATCAGGTTTCTTTTTTTTTTTTTTAAGATTTTATTTATTTACTTGACAGAGAGATCACAAGCAGGCAGAGAGGCAGGCAGAGAGAGAGGGGGAAGCAGGCTCGCCACTGAGCAGAGAGCCCGATGCGGGGCTTGATCCCAGGACCGTGGGATCATGACCTGAGCCGAAGGCAGAGGCTTTCATCCACTGAGCCACCCAGGCGCCCCCAAAATCAGGTTTCTGATCAGGCAGATGACCCGTAAGTTTGAAACCCACAGAACCTAACTCTGATCATCCCTTCGCCCTGTGCAAGCAATGTTGAATGAAGGTGAACGGGATGGGTTTCTACGGTGAATTACAACATAAATGACATGCCTCGGTGATTTCCAAACCTGCCTCTGCTTTGGAATCACCTGAGACCTGATAAATGTAAAGGTCTTGGTTCCACCCCTGAATATTTAGCAGGTCTTAGAAAGAATCTGGAAACTGTTCTTGGTATGTCCCCATGTGATCCTGCTATAACCAGTTTGGCATTTTGGAAGCTCTGAGGAATGCAGAGGTGTGCAGGGAAGATAGTGAGGGCATGGACCAGGTGGTTGGAAGAGGAGGTAATTTTTGAATGGAAAATGGTCAGCACGCGGCATCTGCCTGGATATCGAGCCTTTATTAAAAGTCACAGTCTCCTCTACTATAGATGGTGCAGAAGCAACAGGTGTTGGCTGTTCTTTGGGGGAAGTTTGGGGTAGAAAGCATCAGAGAGGGCAGCATTCATGAAGAAACACCATATACCTCCTCTGTGCGTATCACTGGATGAAGCCGGCAGCAGGGAGAGAGGTAGAAAGCATGGCTTTCAGCTCCCGGGATCTAACTCTGGTTTGGGAGCAGAAGACACCCAGAGAAAAATTCAATGACTCAGTGGAATTACTCAATTGGATGGAATTAAGAATATGACCTGCAGGACACAGGAGAGGAAACTGACCTCTGTGTGCTGGGAGAGGCCCAAGGCCTGCCGGGATGGTGTCCTTGCTTTGAGGGGCCGTTACCGCACCTGGCAGAGCTAGAGGGGACAGAGCCCTGTGTGAGGCTGATGAAGGGATTTCATCACGGCATCCCAGAGCTGAAGGAAACCTCAGCGATCACCACTGGGAGAGAATTATCCCCGGATTTCTCAGTGTTCCTGCACGGTCTGGGCCTTCTGAGCAAAGGAAGCAGACCCGCTCTAATGGAAATAGAGCCTGGTTGACCCCTCCCCCAGAGCCTTTGTTGAACAAGGGTCTGATCTGCCAGCTATCCTAGATGAGCTCATGAGTTCAGGATCCTTCTCCTGTGCTGACACCTTCCTGCACGTGCAGGGGACTATCTGGCCTTCGCCATGTCATTCTCTGGGCAACTGGGAAATGGGGACCAAAGTCAAGGAGCTATTCCGACTGTTCCGTTGCTGTGAGTATTACTGAGCCAGAGATCGTGTGCGCATATACGTACACGTAAAACCAGCAGGCTAACTTGTTCATTTGTCAGCAGGATAAAAACTCGGAATCTTCACAGTTTCAGCTGAATTCTAATTGCATCCCTCCTTCGTCTACATTCCGGGAAAGTAAATCCCCGAAAGGAGGCCACACGGGTTTGGCCAAGTTGTGCAGCTGTGCGGATGTGATGGAGTCTGTCTTTTTCATCAACCCTAACAGAGAACACTAGCAAAGTAGTACGAGGACTCGGATTTGAGTCTAAACCCTGCCATCCAGTTATAGCCGAGGTTTTAGAAATCATGGGCAAAAGCCTTTATTTTCTTATCTGTGAATGTAGTTTCTCCCTCCTTTTATTTTTTATTATTATTTTTTCTTTTTTTTTTCTCCCTCCTTTATAGCATCGCTGTGAGATAAGTTATATGGAAGTGATTTTAAAATAATATAGCAGTATCTATTATTTAGAATGATGATAATGGTGATTAGCGCTGGGATCTTGGGGAAACAGTTTTTAATATTTATGAACATGTAGTCGGTGCCAGGTATTGCTCCAAGTATTTTACAGGTAGGAACACTTCTTTAAATACGTTTTTAAAATTGTGGCAAAATATGCATGACATAAAATTTGCCATTTAACCCATTTCTAGGCGTCCAGTTCAGTACCACTAAGCGCATTCATACCATCGTGTAACTATCACCACCTTGCATCTCCAGAACTTTCTCATCTTCCCAGAGAAACCCTATACCCCTCTCCTCCAGCCCGTGGTAATCACTATTCTGCTTTCCATTTATGCAAATGTGACTACTCCAAGTAACCCTGTGAGTGAATCATACAGTATTTGTCCTTTCGTGACTGGCTTCTTTCGCTCAGCATAATGTCTTCAAACTCCATCCACGCTGTAGCATGTACATCTAGGAATTCTTTGGCCCCTAAAAATGTTGGAAATGTTACTATCCTTTTTTACAAATGAGGCAACTAAGACACATAAGGTTGTTGTTGTTGTTGTTGTTTTTAAAATATTTATTTGAGAGAGAGAGAGAGCATGCGAGAGAGAGCAAGCACAAGCAGGGGGGAGGGGTAGAGGGAGAGGGAGAAGCAGACTCCCCTCTGAGCAGGGAGCCTGATGTGGGGCTTGACCCCAGGACCCTGGGATCATGACCTGAGCTGAAGGCAGACGCTTCACCGACTGAGCCACCCAGGTGCCCAAAGACACTGAGGTCTGTGTGACCTTTTCAAGATCCTTCAGCTAGGAAGTGGATAGAGGCTGGATTCAAACACAGGCTCTTTTGCTCCTGTAGTGTTTCCTGAGGGTCTGTCTTCAGTGTTTTGCCATTGTACCCAGTCTGGGGGATGCCCAGCATGGCAGGTTGACTGACTACTACTTTTTCAGGCAATGTTCATAAAGAGAGAGAATTTTGGGGGAGCCATGGTGTGGACATTGGACCTGGATGACGCCACGGGTGCTTTCTGTGGCACTGGCCCTTTCCCCCTTGTCAACAAGTTGAAAAGTCTCCTGGTGCAGACTGGTGAGTAGCATGGCTTGGAACTAGGGTTGGAAGTTGTATGACCAGGCTCTGGCTGGGTCCCCTCTGTTAGATCCGAAGGCTCTAGTGAGGCAGCATGACTTCGAGGGAAGAGAACAGGCTTTGATGTCAGGCCAGTCCATTTTCTAGGTTTCAAGGTGGGCTCCATGTGACCCCCTCGCCCCCCAAGCTTTGGTTTCTCTATCTGTAAAATGGGAATGATCCTTATATTCATGACATTATTACAAGAACTAAAAGAGATAAGGGATGAAAACTACGGGCTCATAGTTAGTATTCAACATATGTTAGTTTATTTCTCTGTTGCTTCCTCCTGTTTTCACAGGACAAAGGCCAGAAAAGGAAGTCAGATTTCTTTTGACATCTCTTTGATGGTAGAGACTGCCCTGGTGTTTAGGAGATGGAACTTGGCATGCTAGAGTTGAAACATCCTTTGAGTTGGTTTGTAATCATCATTTTATATGCCAAGAAACTGGGGCTCAGAAAGCTAACACTGCTAGTCAGGGCCAGAGACAGGACTCCAACCTACAAATTTTTTACAAAATGCTGTCTAGAGTGGCCTCCTTGTCCATTGGCATTGTTCCCCGTGCCTCCTACAATGGTGGACACAGAAGGTTTCTGTTATTAGGCCTCGGGGGGCAGCAAGGTCTTGCTGAATGTGCAATCAGTGAGGTCAAAGGTCAAAGTGAGGCCTTAAGCATAGAAAACTGGCAGGCTCCCTGGGGTCATTCACCAGAAATGTAGTAAATGTGGCTGAGTGCCCATATGTGTCTGGGGTCATGCTAACGTGATGAAGTGAAGGAGAAGGTCTTCCATTTGGTGGGATTTTATCTATGCCCTCAAGGGGGTGTGTTATAAAATCCTTAAACTCTGGATTTTGGGAGCATGTACTTCAGCCTTGGAGGGATTAATAGGAGGGGAAAGAAGCAGTAGGAGTCTCATCCTGTTCTGATGATTTTCTCTAGAGTTCAGCCCAAGTCCTTCACCAACATTCTCGTTCTCAACTGCTATGAATTCTCCAAGAACTGGCCCTGAAAGACCAGCTATAACCAAAGCTTGGACCTCTGATATGGGGATTTCATTCCCAGGAGGAATGTTTCTGGCCATTAATACCAATAAAAAGTCTCAAAATACGACTACAAGCTACGGAGGTGGGACTGTAATGCCTATGGGGAAAACTGAGTCCTCTGGACAGTTAACTATATCTCTGGAAGAGATGTATACGACCCCTGGAGAAACCATGACCACTGGAGAGATGACTATGATTTCTAATTATTTGTCCTCTTCTGGAAAGAAGATCATGCCCCGTGGAAAGAGGGCTATAGACTCTGAAATGATGACTATCCCCTCTAGAAAGACAACAGTCACTCCTGATGGGCAGACCAAGACCCTTAGAGGAGAGAATTTGATTTCTGAGGTGGACCCTGATCCCCTGTTGGATCATGTTGTTATTCAGATGGAAGCCGAAAGCGGGAGGCCATCCTCTGGCCCTGTCATGTAGCCCCAGGACACATTCCTCCTGCTTCTGACAACCCCTGTGTTCCCATTAATGGAAACGATTCCTCTGTCAACTCAATGACCCTTCCAACAAGTGCTCTCTCTCTAAAAAAAGAAAACCCAGAGAATTCTGCCATAGGTCAAGGAGCCCAAGCTCGTTGAAGGCAGAAGCTGGGGAGAGCCCTTGTCTTTTCTTGTAGGGAGCTGCTTTTACCCAGACATTCATAAACCATTCGTGGGTATGAGCAAGCCCCAAAGCCAATGAGATCATGTCTTTTCTGTTGAATAAACTGGAAACACAAGAATCCATCTGAGTCCTCTGGAGTTCTTTTCTTGAACTGGTTTCAAGTGCAACCAGTGCAATGCAATCGTCAGCTTCTGCCTTTCACGTTCACTTTCCTCTACTGCTTTTTTTGGAAAGAGGGAGTTTGTGTCTAGCCTGTGCTCATGTTTTCCAATGTGGATTATGTGCTTCCCTCTCTGCCTTGCACAACTACTCCCTTGTGGGTGGTCAGAGGCAGAATCTCTCCCAGCACAGTTTCTCATAATCCTCTTAAACTCCGGTGTAACATCTGTTCCCATGAATATATCAGAACCACTCTTGCCAAGGTCACTGGTGATACACATGCTGTTCATTGTAGTAGCGGAGTCTCAGTTTGAACCTCCCTTGAGACAGCAGCAGCATTGACGCTTGGTCACTTCATCCTCCTGGACACACTTTCTCCACTGTGCTTCCAGCTTTAGTCTTCACCTGACTGGTCATTCCTTCACAGTGTCCTTTGCTGCTATCTCTTCTCATTCCTGATTGCTTAATGCTGAGGAGCACCAAGTCTCTTCTCTGGGTCTCTTTTCTTCTATGTTTACAATCACACTCTTGGTGTTATCATCTAAGCACATCACTTAAACAGCAGCTATAACATTGTCAAGAGAACAAAAGCACAAGAGAACATCTATAGTATGCTATCTTTCATGTAAGAAAAAAGGGGACAGAAAATACATGTGTCTGCTCATTTGTGCACAAGTAATGCAGAAAGGAAAAACATGGAAATAATGAGATTGGTACTCGTAGGAGTTGAGAGATCACAAGCAGGCAGAGAGGCAGGCAGAGAGAGAGGAGGAAGCAGCCTCCCTGCAGAGCAGAGAGTCCGATGTGGGGCTCCATCCCAGGCCCCTGGGATCATGACCTGAGCTGAAGGCAGAGGCTTTAACCCTCTTTAACCCGCTGAGCACACAGGCACCCCGGTGGGATTGATACTTACTTACCTGAGTACTCATATTTGTGTAGTTCTGACTTTTAGAACCATCAAAATGCTTCACATGATCCACAAAAATAAATAAAATCAACTCACAATTGAAATACAAAGAGTAACAAGTATATTTAACTGTACTAAAAATACAACAACAACATAATCACATTGAAGGAATTAGGGAAGGAAAGAACTAACCTTAGTAACTGTGGAAAATAGCATTTTGCCTCTATGTTGAAAGGCTGAAGACAAAAGGAATTATGGACAAATACAGTACTCTAGCAAATTTGCTGTTTATAGGTATATAAGTTAGCAATTCCGAAACTGCCTTATGTATATTCCAGAATTAAATATAGAAGGAAACATCCTGTGGATAAGAAGAGCGATGTTTCTCAGTTAGAGAAATACTTAAAAAAGGGAAAGGTAAGAATGTAAGAATGTACCTTGGGGTGTTGGATTCAGAAGTATATCAGCAAGAAATCATGATGTTAAAAATATTTATGGATCAGCTGATATAGAAATTAATACAAAAATATGTATATACAAAAATATATTTCCTGCTTTCACCAATGAAAAGGGCTAGAGCAATGACATCCCAATAGACCCACCACCTTGAAGAGAAGGTCCCCGAGCACCCCTTGAGTAAGTGGGCATGGAAGCCTGTGTATCTTGCTATTCTCTTTCCTCCCCTGGTAGGTAATTCTGAGTGACCATTCTGCGCAGAAGGCGCTGTGCTGAGCACAGTGGGCGATATTTTGGGACCCGGGCTTCTAGAGGACTTTAAACGCTAGTGGGGGAGAGAAGACAGGCAGTCAAATGATTTATTTCTGATGGAAAAGAGTGGTTGCCCTGTGCAACATGGCATCTCGTGCCGAGGAAGCAGATGCAGAGAGGTTATGTACTAATGCCTCACTGCAGAGAAGACTTGGTAAACACAGTAAGACAGCCTGCAGTGTCCAGGATTGACAAGAGGTCAGAGGCACAGATGTGCGCTGGACAAGTCCCAGGAATGGCTGGCAGGTTGGAGGTGGGTGGACGCGGGGCAGGGCACAGGCTCAATGGACGTGACTAACGAGCAGGCGCTAGTCGTCTCCACACAGGAAAGTGAGCTGTGGACACAATGTTAGGAGCTTCTGTCACTTTCTCATGGGACTTTTGAAGAGTGCCATAAAAGACTTCTGTTTCTGGCAAGTTAGGCATGTTGCCACTAGGAGGCAGCAGCATATAGGCTTACATTGTCTATGCAGGCAATGGACAACTAGGAGGGGAAGAACATCACTTAGGACCCCTTTCTACAGAAAATGAAGTCTCATATAATCTGTCATTATCATTAAAGTTGATACTTCTGTGCGCATGGAGGCAGAGAGAGCGTGAGCACCCCAGGCTTAGAGGAGGAGGCTGTGCTGAGATACAGGTTGAATTCAGGCAAACGGGACTTGGAGTCCCAGCTGTGCCTCTGATTAACTATGTGATCACGGGGAAGTTAAATCAGCTTCTAAGGTTGTTCAGTGGTTAAATGAAATATGTGCCTGGTCCAAGGTCAGTAAGTGAGACTTGTAGATATAAGCATATCTTCTGTGGATCTTCTAGTTTCCCTCTAATAATTTTGTTCTATGAAGAAACATTAAATCATGCATATGAAATTGGAAACTCTTTAGGTTGGTGCATAGCTCAAAGGCTTCGAGGTAGATTTGTGATAAAGTTCCAGTAACTTCTCTCATGCCCGCTACAACTTTATGTAGGGAATCATTTTGTAGACTGGCCTCTTTCACCCCATGCTACCAGAAGGCTACAATCTAGAGACTAGTAAAGGATATATAAGAAGCACTAAGTGTTTCATTTCCTTGACTAAAATAATTTAATGGCTCCTTACTGTTTAAGGAATAAAGTCCATGCTACTTAGCATGGCATACGAGGTCCACCTCACCATCGAGTCACACCTGTGTAGACACCTACTACTGTGCTCCAGGGGTTTGATCCAGATGCTCCACAGTGAGCTCCATCAGTGTGAGGCTTAATAATAAATAGTTTGAAGGAATAGAATTAAAATACTGTGGAAAATTTTGTAAGAAGTGGGTAATGGGGGAGGGGGCTAAGATGGTGGAGAAGTAGAGGACCTATTTCAACTGGTCTCTTGAATTGGGCTGGATATTTACTAGACCACTCTGAATACCCATGAAATCAGCCTGAGACGTAAGAAGATATATCAGGATCTCTACCAACAGAATACCTCTGGTGGCTGGTTTTGAGGTATAAAGCGGGAAGTGGTGATTCTTTGGGCAGATGTCAGAAGATAAATAGAAGGGGAGAGAGCCGCCATAAGTACTTGCGCCGGGAAGGTGAGATAACACAGGAGTATAAAAGCATCCTGCGCTGGGGCCTGGGCACAGACTCACAGACCAATAGCCACGGGGGAAAGCACTTTAGGGCCACCCCCCAGTCTGAAACCTAGAGCTGCTGGGGCACACATGTGAACTGGGGACAGCTGGTGGTTTTATAAGTATAAAAGGCAGAGATATGCTTGGACCTGGAAGCGAGAGCTGGGAGTGCTGCTATGGGGCACATGACCCGGGAGGCTGTGGTTTTCAGCAGCACAGACAAAAATGGAGTCAGTATGGCTTGGAGGGGTTTTTGGAGACCAGTCTGCGATCCCTCTGTTCTGAGACACAGGATTGGATATGGTCAATTCTGCTCTGACTGTCTAAAGAGATGAGGTGAGCCACCAGGGAAAGCTGCCAGAGAACCAAAGCCCCCCCATACTGTTTTTCACTGAGCCCGTGCCCCCTCACAGGGGGCAGGGCAACTCTGCCCAAACAGGGTTGCCTGATTAACAGCGCAGCAGGCCCCTCCCCTAGAAGACAGGCAGGAAGAACAAGAGACTGACAACCTTAAGGTCCCTATAAAACAGGTACATTTTGCTTGGGTTGTGGCCAATTGTTTGGACTCTGTACAATCCCTCAGCCACCTTTACAAGAATGATTAGGAGGAACCCTCAACACAGGAAAACTTCAGAGACCGTGACATTTTCCACAGAACTAATGGGTATGGATATAAGCAAGATGTCAGAAATAGACTTCAGGGTAACAGTTATGCAGACTATAGCTAGGTTGGAGAAGACCATTAACTGCAACATAGATTCTTTAAGGGCAGAAGTAAAAAATGCTATCAATGAGTTCCAATCTAATCTAGATACTCTAACAGCTAAGGTAAATGAGGCAGAAGGATGAATTAGTGATGTAGAAAACAAACTATTAGAAAAGAAGGATCAGGAGGAGGCCTGGAACAAACAGCTTAGAATCCATGAAAACAGATTTAGAGAAATAAATGATACCATGCAATGTTCCAATGTCAGAATTATAGGGATCCTTGAGGGGGTACACACAGAGATAGGACTAGAAGATATATCTAAGCAAATCCTAGCTGAGAACTTCCTTAATCTGGGGGATGAAAAAATTATTTGTGTTCTAGAGGCAGAGAGAACACCCCCCAGGATCAAGGAGAGCAGATCGACCCCCAGGCATGTAATAGTGAATCTCATAAATCTTAAAACCAGGGAAAACATCTTAAGGGCAGCTAGGGGGTAGAGAATCCTTATGTACAGAGAGGGAAACATCAGAATAATATCAGACCTGTCCACAGAAACCTGGCAAGCCAGAAAGGGCTGGCAAGACATATTCAGGTTACCAAATTAGAAGAATGTGCAGCCAAGAATACTTTATCCGACAAGGCTGTCATTTAGAATAGATGGAGAGATAAAGAGCTTCCAAGACTGGCAAAGCTGAAAGAATATGTGACCACTAAGCCAGCCCTGCAAGAAATATTAAGGCGGTTTCTATAAAAGGAGAAAGACCTAAGAGTGATATAGAACAGAAATATACAATCTATAGAAACAAGGACCTCACAGGCAACATGATGTCAATAAAAACTTATCTTTCAATAATGACTCTCAATGTGAATGGCCTAAATGCTCCCATAGAATGGCACAGGGTTGCGATTGGATAAAAAGACAGGACTCATCCATATGTTACCTATAAGAGATTCATTTTGAACCTAAAGATACATCCAAACTGAAAATGAAGGGATGGAGAACCATCTTTCATGCCAACAGACTGCAAAAGAAAGCTGGGGTAGTAATTTTCATATCAGACAAACTAGATTTTAAGCTAAAAACTGTAGTCAGAGATACAGAAGGACACTATATCATTCTTAAAGAGTCTATCCAACAAGAAGATTTAACAATTTTAAGTACCTATGCCCCCAACATGGGAGCAGCCAACTACGTAAGCCAACAGTTAATCAAAATAAAGTGACATATTGATAATAATACGTTAATTGTAAGGATCATTAACACTCAACTCTCAGCAATAGACAGATCATCTAAGCAGAAAATCAACAAAGAAATAAGAGCTTTGAATGACACACTGGACCAGATGGACCTCATAGATATATACAGAACACTCCACCCTGAAACAACAGAATACTCATTCTTCTCGAGCGCACATGGAACTTTCTCCAGAACTGACCACATACCGGGTCACAAATAAGGTCTCAACCGATACTGAGGATTGAGATTGTTCCCTGCATATGCTTAGACCACAATGCTTTAAAGCTGGAACTCAATCACAAGAAAAAGTTTGGAAGAAACTCAAACACTGGGAAACTAAAGATCATTCTGCTCAAGAATGTTTGGTTCAACCAGGAAATCAAAGATCTTAAACAATTCATGGAAAACAATGAGAACAAAAACACATCAGTCCAAAACCTATGGGATATGGCAAAGGCGGTCTTAAGGGCGAAATACATAGCCATCCAAGTCTCACTCAAAAGAAGAAGAAGGAGGAGGAGGAGGAGAAGAAGAAGAAAGAAAAAAAAAAGAAAAATCCTGAATACACAAACTCTCTTTACACCCTAAAGAACTAGGGAATCAACAACATGCACAAGAGGGGAAATAATTAAGATTATTAATTAAGTCCCATGCACAAGAGGGGGAAATAATTAAGATTAGAGCAGAGATCAATAACTTAGAAACTAGAAACACAGCAGAGCACATTAACAAACTAGAAGCTGGTTCTTTGAAAGAATTAATAAGATCAATAAACCACTGGCCAGACTTTTCCAAAAGAAAAGAGAAAGGACCCAAATTAATAAAATTATGAGTGAAAGGGGAGAGATTATGACTAATACCAAGGAAATAAAAACAATCATCAGAAATTATTATCAACAGCTATATGCCAATAAGTTAAGCAACCTAGAAGAAATGGATGTATTCCTAGAAACCTATAAACTTTCAATACTGAAACAGGAAGAAATTGACAACCTAACTAGACCAATAACTAGTAACGAGATTGAAGCACTGATCAAAAACCTCCCAAAAGGGGTGCTTGGGTGGCTCAGTGCGTTAAAGCCTCTGCCTTCGGCTCAGGTCATGATCTCAGGGTCCTGGGATCAAGCCCCACATCGGGCTCTCTGCTTGGGAGGAAGCCTGCTTCCCTCTCTCTTTCTGCCTACCTCTCTGCCTACTTATGATCTCTCTGTGTCAAATAAATAAAATCTTAAAAAAAAAAAAAAAAACAACCTCCCAAAAAACAAGAGTCCAGGACCTGATGGATTCCCTGGGGAATTCTATCAAACATTCAAAGAAGAAATAATACCTATTCTCCTAAAGCTGTTTCAAAAAATAGAAGGAGAAGGAAAACTTCCAGACTCTTTCTATGAGGCCAGCATTACCTTGATCCCAAAACCAGGCAAAGACTCCATCAAAGAGAAGAATTTCAGACCTATATCCCTGATGAATATGGATGCCAAGATTCTCAATAAGATGTTAGCTAATAGAATCCAACAGTACATTAGAAAGATTATCCAACACAACTCAGGCGGGATTTATCCCTGGGATGCAAGGGTGGTTCAACATTTGCTAATCAATCAATTCTGATAGAACAAGTTAATAAGAGAGGAGAGAAGAACCACATGGTCTTCTCAATTGATGCAGAAAAAGCATTTGACAAAATACAGCATCCTTTCCTGATTAAAACTCTTCAGAGTATAGGGATAGAGGGAACATTCCTCTATCCCTCTTTGTAAAATCTATCTATGAAAAACCCACAGCGAATATCATTCTCAATGAGGAAAAGCTGAGAGTCTTACCCTTAAGATCAAGAACATGACAAGGATGCCCACTCTTGCCACTATTGTTCAACATAGTACTAGAAGTCCTAGTAACAGAAATCAGACAACAAAAAGATATAAAATATATTCACATTGGCAAAGAAGAAGTCAAACTCTCTCTCTTCACAGATGACATGATGATGGAGATGGACATAAAGATGACTTTATGTGGAGAACCCAAAAGACTCCACCCCCAAATTACTAGACCTCGTATAGCAATTCAGTAATGTGGCAGGATACAAAATCAATGCACAGAAATCAGTTGCTTTCTTATACACTAACAATGAAACTGTAGAAAGAGAAATTAAAGACTAATTCCATTTACAATAGCACCGAAAACCATAAGATACATTGGAATAAATATAACCAAAGAAATCAAATCAAAACCACATTGAGTTACCACCTTTCACCAGTTAGAATGGCAAAAATTGACAAGGCAAGAAATAACAATGTTGGAGAGGATGTGGAGAAAGGGGAACCCTCTTTAGTGGGAATGCAAGTTGATGTAGCCACTTTGAAAAACAGTGTGGAGGTTCTCAAAAAGTTAAAAATAAGGGCGCCTGGGTGGCTCAGTCGTTAAGCATCTGCCTTCGGCCCAGGTCAGATCCCAGGGGCCTGGGATCGAGCCCTGCGTCGGGCTCCTTGCTCTGCAGGAAGCCTGCTTCTCCCGCTACCATTCCCTCTGCTTGTGTTCCCTCTCTCGCTGTGTTTCTCGCTGTCTAATAAATAAAAAAAAAATTAAAACAAACAAACAAAAATCAAAAAGTTAAAAATAGAGCTACCCTATGACCCAGCAATTGCACTACTGGGTATTTACCCCAATGATACAGGTGTTGTGAAAAGAAGGGCCATAAGTCACCCAAAGTTCATAGCAGCAATGTCCACAATAGCTAAACTGTTGAAAGAGCAGAGATGTCTTTCAATAGGCAAATTGATAAAGAAGATGTGGTCCATATGCGCAATAGAATATTACTCAGCCATCAGAAAGGATGAATACTCAACTTTTGCATTAACATGGACAGGACTGGAGGAGATTATGCTGAGTGAAATAAGTCAAGCAGAGAAAGTCAATTATCATATAGTTTCACTTACTTGTTGAACATGAGGAATAGCGGGTAGGACATTAGAAGAAGGAAGGGAAAAATGAAGGGGGGGGATTGGATGGGGAGATGATCCATGAGAGATTGTGGAGTCCGATAAACAAACTGAGGGTTTTGGGGGGGGAGGGATGGATTGGCCCTGTGATGGATTGGCCCTGTGATGGGTATTAAGGAGGGCATGTATTGCATGGAACACTGGGTGTCATACACAAACAATGAATCTTGGAACACGTGACTAACATAGCATAATAAAAAAAATAATAAAAATAAGAAATTAAAATACTGTGGATACTGGATACATACTGCTTTAATGTAGTTTTGTAGAATCAACAGTATTCCTATTTTGGCATTACAGTCCTTTCCATTGCAACGGAAGCCTGAGTAGAAAATAATTTCCAGAGCTAATAGACATGATGAGGACTGCACAGACCCAGTGTAGGTCCTTTGGATGGGTCTTGGCTTGTGAAGAGCCATCTTGAGAAGTACTCTTGTGGCCACACCAACTGCCCTTCTGGGTGCCATTGCTCAGGCTTTGCTTCTGCCTCCAGTGGTTTTTCCATTTTCCCTACTTTCTCATCTACCAACCAGGAAGATTCTGACTCAAATTACTTCTTCTCTGAAGGCTTTTCCATCCCCCACAGGAGCTGCCACTTCTTGTCTCTGCTTGCTTTATGAATACTGTTCTTATCATTCTCATTCATTCTAGAGTGATCACATCATCTTGTAATTAGATTATGTGTCAGTCATTAGGCAGGATGCCGACTTTGCATAGGGGGACCATTTCTGAATTTTCTCTGTACTCCCAGAACTTAGTGCAGAGGTAAGCACAGAGTAGACATTCCATAATGTTGGGTAATTGTGAACTAAGAAATTAAAAACAAAGATCAGCGTGTCATGGACTATGAGACTCACATCAGAAGACTATAGATGCTCCACATGTAAGTGAAACCATATGATAACTGCACTGGGTATGGTGCATGAACAATGAATCTTGGAACACTGAAAAAATTAAATTAAATTAAATTAAAAAAAAAGAGAAGACTATAGATGGGTCTGATGAGAGGAACAGGAAGGAAAAGGAGAAGTGGAGCGTCTACTGTAAATATCCAAAGCACATGGACTTTGGAGCCAAAGAACAAATTGTTCCATTGTTCTGGCAGAAGTTGCCAGCACCCATTTCCCAGTAGATGTGGGCACCAGGATCCTTTGTCTCCAGTGCATTTCACATTTGTTATCACATCCTAATCTTTGGATTCCATCAGCAAAGTCACTAATTACTTTTTAAATTGACTACAGAATGGATATTAAAGGCCACAATTCTTGCCAGGAGGAAAAACAAACAGAATCCATGCCCCATGTAGGGGCACAGTTGGCACAAGGCTAAGAAGTCCATGTGCCTACAGGTGAAAAGTGCAGGGAGATCAGGGTATAAAAGAGAGACCCAATCTTGCTCTGTGTGTCCCAAACCTTGGGTGTGCCACTGTGTCTTGGTGTGTCTGTCGGCCACTAAAATTAGTACCATGAAGATCCTGGTCTTGGTCTTGATTTGTCTACACCTCTCAGAGGGTGTTGAAAGGTGTGTATGAGGATTCAGACTCTATGGAAAGGCAATCATATCGTGTCTTGGTACTATTAACTGAAAACCCGGGGAACCAAGACTGAAAATGGATGGATGGATGGATGGATGGATGGATGGATGGATGGATGGATGGTGTGTGTGTGTGTGTGTGTGTGTGTAAGGATGGATTGGTCTTGTGTTGGCTAAGAAAGAGGGATGCAGGATTCATGTCCCAAGTTTATAGGAGGGACTTCAGATAAACAGAAATTTATTCTGTGCAAACAATATGTAAGTAGAAAAACCTAAATATATGTTGTAGTGGATTTTCAGGTTACTAAGGAGATTCGAAAACCCCAGATCAGATCTTTGAAGGAATTGCTTTAATGGGGAACATGAAGCTCACTCCTTTTGTTTGCCCTAATCTCTGCAGAATCATTCTGAAGAAAGGCAAGTCCATCCGCCAGGTGATGGAAGAGCGAGGTGTACTGGAGACATTCCTGAAGAACCACCGAAAGGTCGATCCAGGTGCCAAGTATCTTTACAGTAATGATGCTGTTGCTTATGAGCCCTTCACCAATTACTTGAATGTAAGTGAAGAGGAGGTGGTGTCCATAACCCTTGGCTAATAACCGTTCTTGGAAACTTCTTTAGACATCTCATGAGGTCTGATTTTGGACTTTTTACTAAACCTAAGTCTCACCTTCTATGGGAAGTGTCTGGATAAGTCATGAGTTGGTACCACTTTACACTATAGGATTCCCTTTCC
>CM053606.1:81753536-81778366 GCA_028646535.1 Procyon lotor | reverse complement strand
TCTGAACTTGGCCACAGCAGGGGGGGCTCAGCAGGGGGAAATGGGCTGGGCGCTTGGTGGGGGTGGGGCTCAGGAAGGGACAACTGTGGACCCTGAAGCAGGCTTTAGGCTGGATTTCTGGTACTCTGCCTTCTGCAGCTCTTCCCCTTTCACGGAGATCCTGAGGCCCCTGTAGGCTCAGACCCTATGTAGAGGGCCCCGGGGCCCGGGCTTTGTGCTGGGCGGAAGGCGAGATGGGGTGGTGCTGCTTTGAGTGGCCGAGTCACACAGACCCTAGCTGTTTGGTCTCTCCAGCAAGGAGCAGGGAGCAGAGATCCAGCCTCCAGCTTCAACAGGCCAGGGCTCAGTCTGGATTTTTCCATGCCATTTCTCTCTTGTCCCCGCACGGCCAGTCCCCACCACTCCCCCCAACCAGACCTCTGTTTGTTTTTTTTAAAGATTATTTATTTATTTATTTATTAGAGAGAGAGAGAGAGAGAGAGAGAACATGAGAGGGGAGAAGGTCAGAGGGAGAAGCAGACTCCCTGCAGAGCTGGGAGCCCTATATGGGACTCATCCTGGGACTCCGGGATCATGACCAGAGCTGAAGGCAGTCGCTTAACCAACTGAGCCACCCAGGCATCCCCAGGCCTCTGCTTTTTCGCACTGCTGCTTTCTCTCCCTTTTCCTTGTGCTCAGGGTCCAGAATGTAAAAGTGAGGCTCCCTGTGGGTTGCTAGAAAGTGCTAAAGGAACCAAGCACAGGATTTCCAAGGCCTAGAGGGTGTGTTCCAGCAAGTCAGGCACTCCTGGAATACGTCTACAGCCGCGCATTGTTTCTGTAGCTTCCCCTCTGAGTCCCACCGCATCTGTCCGCCATGTAACTAATAGTAACATTGCCACACCCCCCTCTTTCCTTTATCTCTCCCCTTTCTCATCACCCACGTCTTCCCCAGTGCCAGCTGCTCTAGAGGAAGAACGAATGCTGCCCTCTGTGCTCAGATCCACCACCTGCCAGCACACCATCCGGGACAGGCTTGGAAGGCTGTGGTTCCCAGGTGGGCTGAGGGTGCTGAACCCCGGTGTGCGCGGCTGGCCTATAGGCTCTGAAGCATTCTAGGCCTCAGGGAGTGATGCTGTTGCCCTCGCTGAACATGCAATGGAACTGAGACAAGAGTAGATGGGCTGGAGCTCGGCTCAAGGTCACTGACAAGAGGTAGGTATACAGTCCGTTGGAGCCTCGCTCCCTACTCCAGGTGGATGGGCCAATGGTTTAATGAAGACATATTTATCCAGTTCTGAGTGTATATCCATCCCTTCAGTTACCTCACCCCATCTTTGCAACAAAATTGTGAAAGAGGTTTTACTCCCTCCATTTTTGTCAGTAAGTGAACAGAGGTAGAAGATGTGTGACAAGGTATCCAGCACCCTGCAGCTCGAAGTGGAAAAGCCAGGCTTCAGGTGTAACGGTATCTGCTCCAAGCCCTTGCTCTTTCCAGTTCGACACTCACTCGGTGGGGGAGAATCCAACACCAGGATCCCCTCCTCACCAGGTGTGGTTTAGGTGCAAGCCGTGGAGAGGAAAATCTTTTGCGGGGATCACTGTGAGCTGATTGTTCCTGATAGTTATCCAGCAGAGCCACCGGCCTGTAGCTTCCCAGGGAAGCCCCCCCAGCTAGGTCATGGGGTCATTGCTAGTGTTTTTATGGGTCTGGCTGTGTTTATTTAGCTGCAGGTGGAATGTGCCATGAGCGTCTTTCTGATAAAGGTGTTTCCACCATCAACTGACTTCGATATTTGAAAATCTGAGGCTTGAAGTTTCCATATCTTATAGGACATTCAAAATTATTACCAAAAATTTAAAGAAAGAAAGAAAGAAAATGAGAGAGAGAGAACACTTCTTCTACCTTACTCTTCCCAGCCCCTCCATCCTCATTCCTTTGAATAGGAGATGGGAATGAGGGCTGCTGAGGATCAGGATGACCCTTCTCAGGCTATAGGATTAAGGTAGCAGTAGAATGGGCTAGTTTAGAAAGGATCCATCATTAACTCCTCAGAAATTAGAAATCTTCAGGGACTCTGGCGGCCATATTTATCCTCTATTTTTCTCATCCCATTCCCAGGTCCTTGAGAAGGGGGCTTGGCTGATAGCCTTACTTCACCAAGCTGGTTCACCTTACGCCTTCCTTATATCCCCAGCCCGCAATCCAGAGGGAGAAATGGCATCCTCACAGTGTTTCTGGGGCTCCTCCCCCGGGAGCCCATGGAAGAGACCAGGGCGTGGAGATGCCAGGTTTCAAGACTTCCAACTGCTAGCCCCTGGCCTTCCCATCCAGGTGTAGCCACGAAGCCTGTGTATTACTTTATCAGTTGGTCCCAGTACCACCCAGACGCTGCCAAGTACATACCAGAGAACATGAAACTGTGCCTGTGTACAGACTTTATCTATGCCCTCACTGTTTAGTCAATCACAAGATCATGCCCTGTAGTGCAGCGGTGATTACTGTACCCTGGTTCCAGGACCTCAAACAGCAGTCAGTACCTTGTTCTGGAATATCTGGAAGAGTCACAGGACAGACACTCTGGGTGAACGTGAAATCCAAAGGTAGTATCGGGGATCATCTCCGCACTCAGGGCTAAAGGGCACGGTATGGAAAGGGTGACTCTTGGAGGAGAGGAAAGAAAATGTTGAGCCACCTTGACAAAAATAAAAATTAGTTCCTTCTCTTTGGCAGTACATTTATCTACTAGAAAAATTGGCTTTTTTGTTCTAATCCTCTATTTCTCTTTCCCTACCCTTACTTTTAAACGGAAAGCCCCTGTCATGCTCTGGTCTGTGTCCTTCAGAAACTCCTTAGCCAAGGGCAGTGAGCAAGAGAAAGTCCAGAATTACCAGAGGGACCTAAAAGGAAAGTAGCTTTGGAAACTGATGAAATTAACCTCAGGGAACTTTCTAGAACCATTACCTTCCTCCTGAGATCAGAACGAGAGAAGTCAACCCTATTTGGAAGATACCCTGTTTTCTGTTTTCCAATAGGTGGTATGATTGACAATTTTGGGGGCAGGTGGGGGAAGTGACAACCTCCAGAGTCTCATGGGTGTTTTTGGGTAAATGTTCACCATTCCCTCCATGAGAGTGTCTCCAGTCAGGGAGCAAAGTTCTCTACAAGATCCCATACACATATTGTTTTATAAGAGGAAGGCTCTCTTCCTTTCATTCTGGCCTCTGTCCCTCAGCTCCAGAAAGGATGAGGGGTAGCTTGTTAACCAGGTTCTCTAACCTGAATGGTTGGCATAAAGTTGATCCTTGGAGAGGCAGGAAAAGGATCCCAAGAGACGAGTACCCGGCTCTGGTGGTAATTTCCTCATGCCTGGCTAAAATGGATTTCACTCTGTCATTTCTCATGCTTCTTCATTAGAAATGAAAGTGTGGTTATGCTTCTGGTGATTAACATGTAAAACTTCCCCACCCAGAAAGAAAAACCTCTTCTTTCCATGGGGAGTTGGCCTAGGGGCTGCTCTTGGGAAGATGAGGCTGAAGCTAGTTTGAAGGTGAAAAAAAAGGTGATTGAAGTTGGCATGAGAGATCCCAGAGGTGTATCCACAGGAGATTTTCCAAGACAGGGAAAGAGTTAGAATTGGGAAATGAAAAATTTATTTATCTTAAAATAGGGGTTGAATGGAGTCCACAATTTTTATTACTAGGATCATAGGTTGAGAAAAGGCAGAGAGCTAGAGGTAGAGTACCAATATGAAGGGTTGCTCTATGGAAGGAATCTGTGACCTACACATGACCTACACATAGTATGTGCTCAATGTCTATTTGCAATGCTTCAGTTTATTTCAGTAAATGCATTATGTACTAAGTACAATGGCAGGCACTGAAGATATGGATCTGAGATACACAAGGATGAAGGAGATATAGAAGTGGAGCTCTTAACAATATTGTGTCTCCTCCTATTTTAACTAAAGCAAAGAAGATGGATAGGGGGATATTCATGAAGGTATTACATATCATTGAGATACCTCAAGGATATTAAGTATTTATCAAGTAGCATACAATACCTTTCAAGACACTGCAAGGAAAGAAAAAGATAAATAAGAGAGTCCCAGGAAGCTTCCTGTCTAGTGGAGAGACAAACATTTACACACCCAACTGAATACTACAATGGGTAAGTCCATGATAGCACATCACAGTGGTGAGAAAGTGATGGTAAATTCTGCCATTTTCTGGAAGGACATTGTAAGAGAAGGGACCTGCATGAACAAAGGTGTAGAAGTGTGAGAGTATAGAGTATTTGGTGGAACTCTGAACAATCAAAGAGTAGGAAAACCAGATCCTAAAAATAGGAAAAGAGAAAGAGGGAGAGAAGAATTAATGAACATTTTATGAGTGGAGGAGATGTCACATTTCTTTCTTTGTTGATGAATTGTCATGCCCTTCTTGAAGGGATTTGGGAGTTGAGGAGAGGGCATGGAATGTGACTGATAAGTGGTTGCAAGAAAACCCTAAAATAACTAAAAGATGGTTCATCTGCAAGAACTAAACACCTGTCCAGTTTTGTTGCTCTCTGGGCTCTACAAGAGGATTTGTATGATATTAGACTATGGAGAGTAAATGCTAGAGATGAAGGTCGTTTTAAGGACAGGGCTTTATGGACTGCTGATGGTTCCTCTGATATTTCTTGGTTTTAGAGAAAGAAGGAGGGGGAAAGGTGATGGCATCTCAGTGCCGGCAAGGATTATTCCTTTCTCCAGGGTCACCAGGAATGGGCAACCATGAGATTCTCATTGACTCAGTGATTTGGTATCTCCAGCTATTTGAGTTTGATGGCATTGACCTTGACTTTGGGTACCATAATCCTGGGCAGTCCACCCAAAGACAAGCAATACTTTACCATCCTCATCAAGGCAAAGACCTATAAGTACATTTATATAGCCCGGGACCTCTGGGGGTTTTCCACTCTTGACCGACTTCCATGTCTAAAGAAAAGAGAAGAAGAAGACAAAGGAATCAAAACTGTTGAAATTCTACAATGTGGTCCATATATACAATGGAATACTACTCAGCCATCAGAAAGGATGAATACCTGCCATTTACATCAACATGGCATTTACATCAACAAACTGGAGAGGATTATGCTAAGTGAAATAAGTCAAGCAGAGAAAGACAATTATCATATGGTTTTACTCATATGCGGAATGTAAGGAATAGCATGGAGGACCGTAGGGAAAGGGAGCAAAAATTGAATGGGAAGAAATCAGAGAGGGAGACAAACCATGACAGACTCTGAACTCCAAGAAACAAACTGAGGGTTACAGAAAGGAAGGGGTAGGGGGATGGGGTAACTGGGTGATGAGTATTAAGGAGGGCACATGTGGTGATGAGCACTGGGTGTTACACACAACTAATGAATCATTGAACACTACATCAAAAACTAATGATGTCATATAAGTTGGCTAATTGAACATAACAACAACAAAAAAAGTCCTGTCAAAAACTAGGTGCGAGACACCCACCAACATTTAAGAAACAATTAAATAATTTTAGAGCATAGGAAAAGTAATTCATTCGCATTTCACTCAAGCCTGATAAATAATCAGCAAATATTTATTGACTATCTATTACAACCCAGGCAATCTGCTGGGCCCTGAGGATCAGAGGAAATAAAATATATAAATTCCTTCATTGTGGCTCTCATAATCCCTCAGAAATAAATCATGTTCCTAGATGGGAAAACTCGATATTATAATGTTGTCAATTTTCACATATCAGTCTCTAAATGTTTTAAAGTCCCAAAGAGTGTATGTGTATTGATTTGATAAGTTGATTATAAGTTCCATTAAGAAAAAATACATCAGCGAAAGTGATCAAGAAAATATTTCTTAAGAAAGGAAAAGTAATAAAGACATGTCCCGTGAGATATCAAAAATGTTATATAAAGATTTTCATATTAGTGGAAAATAATAGGAAGTTCAGAAATACTTTCACATTTATCGGAATCTGGGTTGTTTTTTTTTTTTTCCTTCAAGCTAATGGTTTTCCTTTAATGATGCACTCTTTTTCCTTTTCCCTATGTCACTGGGATTTCATGATTCAGTACCTGTACATGGGCGTCTTCAGGCAGTGATGGAAACAGGAAGTGGATGGTAAGTTGATGTTTCTTCCCCAGGGGATCAGAAAGATTTCCAGGCCAATTTTCAAGATACTCTAAAATGCAGGGGAAAAAAAAAAAAAAGGTTTTCTCTCAAGGTAATAAAACATGTCTTAGATGTTAGACAAGTTGTAAGATATGAGAATTTGGGGGATCCTGAGGATTGATTTTTATAGAGTTGGTAAGACTCCCTTAATTTTCCAGAAAGATCTTGGGCTGGGTTATCTTCACTTCTGTATGCCAGTGCATCTCTTTACCTATCAAAGGAGAATGAATGAGGGGGTAAACACCATTAAATGTAAAAGATGCAGATTGGTCCATTGCTTAGGGAGTAATTCGGTTGATGTAGGCTTTACATATATGGGCTGTAGGCAGGCGAGTCCTATCCTGACTTGTAAGTACGTGCACAGTTGATTGTAGACCATCTGGATGGAGCCAGGTCAGCAAATGGAGGAAGTGAGACCAGTCAGGACCTCTACCATAAAGATGAGGCCGAGACAGGAATCAGGTCCAGAGAAAGGAGAATGATAAAACTCGGGATTTATTGAGCACTCTCCATGTCCCCAGAAAGCACTGGATAAGTTGACAAAATATGAAAACTCCACTAAAAAAGTCTAGTTGGGTGGGTCAGACACTTGGGAGGCTGTTGACTAGCAACTCAGTTTGGGTTGTTGCCCCTGCTGAGTGCTCCTGTGGACCCCACAATATTTCGATCTCCCCCACTTGTCACTGAATTCCTGGAGGGCAGAGATGGTGTCTCAGTTTTTGAATCCCAGTATTAAGGATAATACCTTCATACATGGACGATCAGAAACTGCACGTCAAAGTGGATGCCAGCTTCCAAAATGGCCTTCAGTGATTCTTGCCCGCCGGTTCCCTCCCGCAACTGAGTAAAACCGGCCTGTGTAACTACTAGAATGTTGTGGGTATGTTGGAGTAGGGCTTCCATCTTGCTCTTCATTGGATCACTTACTCTCAGAGAAACAGCTCCCGCTCTAGGAGCCCTAGAGAAAGAGAGGTCCTCAGAGAGATACTGAAACCTCCTGCCAACAGCCGGCACCAGCTTGCCAGCGGTTCGAGTGAGTCGAATTCAAAATGGATCCTCCGGACTCAGTCAAGCCTTCAATGACTGTTCCAGCCAATATCTTGACTGCAACCTGCAGTTCTTAGGACAAAACCCAATCCAGAAACACTCAGCCAAGCTGCTCCGGAATAATAAATATTTCTTACCATTGTAATAGCTAAACTTTAGGATAAAACCAACCAACTCTTATCAAGTGCCTAGTTTGTGTCAAGTCCTAGGGCTCCAAAGATGAATTTTGCTCTGGGCATATGAGTCAGCTCCTTCCAGAGAAGGCATCGAGATGCACTGAGCCAATTTTTTTTGGCTCAGCCTGAGGATCTGCTTTCAGGCCAAGCTGGCAGTGGCCCCTGCACCTGTGCCCACTCTTATCGGCTGGCCTGGCTTAGTCCCAGATCTAAGGGAGCACAGCTGCTGGCAATGGCAAATCTATGGCCTCGGGGGCATCAAGGTGAGTAAAGACAAGCCCTGACACCTGGGTACCACTGACCCCCCTCCCCACCAGCACACTTCACCCTCCCCTGATCTGTTTTTCCCAGGAGGACAGGCTCTACCCAAAGTAGGTCACAATGTTCCTTACACCCTACTGCCTCTACCCCTCCCAGAATGAGGAGGAGGGGGCAAAGGTACAAGGTCCACGCTTCTCCGGTAGCAACTGCCTTCTCCTTCTCCTTGCCCTGGGCTAGAATAAGGGAAGAGACTCAGCAGCTGCAGCATCCTATGGCTGCCCCGTGTTTCCCCTCCAGAGCTGTGGCAGTAGAAGCACAAGGGGGAAAGGGAAGAAGATGAGCAGGGCTAATTGTGCCCTGTCCCTGAACTGGATCCCTTCCAGGACCTTTGCTACTGGCCTTGAGTGTAGGGCCTGGTTCTGCAGAAGAAAAATCACATTCCTCAGTTAAATGCTTCAGTATCTTAACTCAGCCCATCATGTGCTTTCCTGGTCCGGGCCTGGGCCCTGGGCTTGGGACCATGATTCCCAGCGTGGTGCCATTCATTCTGTCCTTGGGCTTCCACATGCCTAGGGGGACTTGACCTCAGTGCTGAGTTAATACCTCCTATTGTAAGCAGAAGTGTCGTAGTTGCCAGGCCTGCTGGTGAGGGGGTTCTGCTGGCTTTCTCTTCCCACTGGGGGTCGGTGCCTGTTCTTATGAATCTGGGATAGGTGGATATATGAACGTGAAGGCCTTGGGGACCTGTGGTCATGAGGTGGCAGCTATGGTGCTCCCACAGTGATAAAGGGGTCTTCTCTTCTATAGGCCTGAGCACGGAAGCTGATCGTGACCAAGGGAGCTGGTGTGGAGGCATGATGCGGAGCATGCTGCTCTGGGGCTCTGAGTCTTCCAGTCTTTTCATGCTTCTTCCTTCCCACAGATGGGGAGGAGGAGTTCCCTAGAAATGGGGTAGAGGGTGGGCATCTGTGTCCATGAGGCTGTTACATGAGGTCTCCCCCATCCCACGCCCTGGGCTCTGAGCAGGCGAACTGGAATTCTAGACTTGGGAATCATAAAATGGAGCCCTGGGAAAGGCCACCAATAAATCGAAAGGCCCTTGAGCCCTTGACACCCTGGAAGTCCACTGGGGGGGGCAGCAAGCCACAGTTGGGAAGCCTGTCTGATGACTTCCTGTTTTTGTTTTCTTTTCATTTAAAAAATTTTTTAATTAACACATAATGTATTATTTGCTTCAGGGGTACAGGTCTGTGAATCATCAGTCTTACACAACTCACAGTACTCACCATGGCACATACCCTCCCCAATGTCCATAACCCAGCCACCCATCCCTCCTGCCCCAGACCCCAGCAATTTGTTTCCTGAGATTAAGAGTCTTTTATGGTTTGTCTCCCTCCCTGGTCCCAACTTGTTTCATTTTTTCTCTCCCGACCGCCCAAGAGCCCCCCACCCTTGCTCTCAAATTCTTCATATCAGAGAGATCATACGATAATTGTCTTTCTCTGATTCACTTATTTCACTTAGCATAATACCCTTTGGTTCCATCCATGTCATTGCAAATGGCAAAATTTCAGTTTTTTGATGGCTGCATATAGTATCTCATTGTATATATAACATATCTTTTTTATCCGTTCATCTGTTGATGGACATCTAGGTTCTTTCCATAGTTTGGCTATTGTGGATATTACTGCTATAGACATTGGGGTGCATGTGTCACTTTGGATCACTACATTTGTATCTTTAGGGTAATTACCCAGTAATGAAATTGCTGGGTCATAGGGTAGCTCTATTTTCAACTTTTTGAGGAAGTTGGTATTGTTGTTGGTATTCCCAACAGTGTAGGAGAATACCACTGCCTATCTCCACCAACAGTTTCCCTTTCTCCACATCCTCGCCAACATCTGTTGTTTCCTGACTTGTTAATTTTAGCCATTATGACTGGTGTGAAGTGATATCTCACTGGGGCTTTGATTTGTATTTCCCTGATGCTGAGTGATGTTGAGCACTTTTTCATGTGTCTGTTGGCCATCTGGATGTCTTCTTTGCAGAAATGTCTGTTCATGTCTTCTGCCCATTTCTTGATTGGATTCTCTGCTCTTTGGGTGTTAAGTTTGATAGGTTCTTTATAGATTTTGGATACTAGCCCTTTATTTGATATGTCATTTGCAAATATCTTCTCCCATTCCGTCAGCTATTTTTTGGTTTTGTTGACTGTTTCTTTTGCTGTGCAAAAGCTTTTGATCTTGATGAAGTCCCATTAGTTCATTTTTGCCCTTGCTGCCCTTGCGTTTGGGGATGTTTCTAGGAAGAAGTTACTGTGGCTGAGGTCAAAGAGGTTGCTGCCTGTGTTCTTCTCAAGGATTTTGATGGATTCCTATCTCATATTGAGGTCTTTCATCCATTTTGAGTCTATTTTTGTGATGTAAGAAAACAGTCCAGTTTCATTCTTCTGCATGTGTCTGTCCAATTTTCCCAACACCATTTGGTGAAGAGATTGTCTTTTTCCCATTCTTTCCTGTTTTGTTGAAAATTAATTGACCATAGAGTTGAGGATCCATTTCTGGGTTCTCTATTCTGTTTCATTGATCTATGTGTCTGTTTTTGTGCCAGTACCATACTGTCTTGATGATTACAGCTTTGTAATAGAGCTTGATGTCCGGAATTGTGATGCCATCAATTTTGGTTTTCTTTTTTAACATTCCTCTGGCTATTTGGGGTCTTTTCTGGTTTCACATAAATTTTAGGATTATTTGTTTCATTTCTTTGAAAAATTGATAGTATTTTGATAGGGATTGCATTAAATGTGTAGATTGCTTTAGGTAGCATAGACATTTTCACAATATATGTTCTTCCAATCCATGAGCATGGAACCTTTTTTCCATTTCTTCGTGTCTTCTTCAATTTCCTTCATGAGTACTTTAGTTTTCTGCGTACAGATTCCTTGCCTCTTTGGTTAGGCTTATTCCTAGGTATATTATGGTTTTGGGTGCAATTGTAAATGGGATCGACTCCTTAATTTCTCTTTCTTCTGTCATGTTGCTGGTATATAAAAATGCAGCTGATTTCTGTGCATTGATTTGATATCCTGACACTTTACTGAACTCCTGTATGAGTTCTAGAAGTTTTGGAGTGGAGTCTTTTGGGTTTTCCATTTGGGTTTTCCACCTAAAGTATCATATCATCCACAAAGAGTGAGAGTTTGATTTCTTTGCCTATTCGGATGCCTTTTATTTCTTTTTGTCTGATTGCTGAGGCTAGGACTTTCAGTACTATGTTGAATAGCATTGGTAATAGTGGACAGCCCTGCCATGTTCCTGACCTTAGGGGAAAAGCTCTCAGTTTTTCCCCATTGAGAATGATATTCACCTTGGGTTTTTCATAGATGGCTTTGATGATATTGAGGTATGTACTGCCTATTCCTACACTATGAAGAGTTTTGATCAAGAAAGGATGCTGTACTTTGCCAAATGCTTTTTCAGCATCTGTTGAAAGTATCATATGGTTCTTGTTCTTTCCTTTATTAATGTATTGTATCACATTGATTGATTTACAGATGTTGAACCAACCTTGCAGCCCAGGAATAAATCCCACTTGGTCGTGGTGAATAATCCTTTTAATGTACTGTTGGATACTATTGGCTAGTATTTTGGTGAGAATTTTTACATCCATGTTCACAAGGATATTGGTCTATAATTCTCCTTTTTGATAGGGTCTTTGTTTAGTTTTGGGATCAAGGTAAGACTGTCCTCATAAAATGAATTTGGAAGTTTCCCTTCCATTTCTATTTTTTGGAACAATTTCAGGAGAATAGGTATTAATTCTTTAAATGTTTGGTAGAATTCCCCTGGGAAGCCGTCTGGCCCCGGGCTCTTGTTTGTTGGGAGATTTTTGATGACTGCTCCATCTCCTTGCTGGTTATGAGTCTGTTCAGGTTTTGTATTTCTTCCTAGTTCAGTTTTGGTAGTTTATATGTCTCTAGGAATGCATCTATTTCTTGCAGATTGTCTAATTTGCTGGCATATAGTTGCTCATAATATGTTCTTGTAATTATTTGTATTTCTTTGGTGTTGGTTGTGATCACTTTTCTTTCATTCATGATTTTGTTAATTTGGGTCCTTTCTCTTTTCTTTTTGACAAGTCTGGCCAGAGGTTTATCAATCTTATTAATTCTTTCAAAGAATCAGCTCCTAGTTTCATTGATCTGTTCTCCTGTTCTTTTTGTTTCTATTTCATTGATTTCTGCTCTGATCTTTATGATTTCTCTTCTCCTACTGGGTTTAGGCTTTCTTTGCTTTTCTTCAGCTCCTTTAGTCGCAGGGTTAGGTTGTGTATTTGAGACCTTTCCTGTTTCCTGAGAAAGGCTTGTATTGCTATATACTTTCCTCTCAGGATCACCTTTACTGTGTCCCAAAGATTTTGAACAGTTGTGTTTTCATTTTCATTTGTTTCCATGAATTTTCTTTTAATTCTTCTTTAATTTCCTGGTTCGCCTATTCATTCTTTAGTAGGATGCTCTTTAGCCTCCAAGTATTTGAGTTCTTTCCAACTTTCCTCTTGTGATTGAGTTCTAGTTTCAAAGCATTGTGGTCTGAAAACATGCAGGGAATGATCCCAATCTTTTGGTACTGGTTGAGACCTGATTTGTGACCTAGGATGTGATCTATTCTGAAGCATGTTCCATGTGTACTTGAGGAAAATATATATTCTGTTGCTTTGGGATGGAATGTTCTGAATATATCTGTGATGTCCATCTGGTCCAGTGTGTCATTTAAAGCCTTTATTTCCTTATTGATCTTTTGCTTAGAAGATCTGTCCGCTTCAGTGAGGGGGGTGTTAAAGTCTCCTACTATTATTGTATTATTGTTGATGTTTCTTTGATTTTGTTATTAATTGGTTTATATAATTGGCTGCTCCCATGTTAGGGGAATAGATACTTAAAATTGTTAGATCTTCTTGTTGGACAGACCCTTTAAGTATGATACAGTTTCCTTCCTCATTGCTTATAATAGTCTTTGGTTTTAAATCTAATTTGTCTGATATAAGAATTGCCACCCCAGCTTTCTTTTGATGCCCATTAGTATGGTACATTGTTTTCTACCCCCTCATTTTGAATCTGGAGGTGTCTTTAGGTCTAAAACAAGTTTCTTACAGACAGCATATTGACTTTTTTTTTTTTTTAAGATTTTATTTATTTATTTGACACACAGAGAGAGATCACAAGTAGGCAGAGAGGCAGGCAGAGAGAGGGGGAAGCAGGGTCCCTGCTGAGCAGAGAGCCCGATGTGGAGCTTGATCCCAGGACCCTGAGATCACGACCTGAGCCGAAGGCAGAGGCTTTAACCCACTGAGCCTCCCAGGCACCCCCAGGTCTTGTTTTTTAATCCATTATGATACCCTGTGTGTTTTGATTGGGGCATTTAGCTCATTTACATTCAGAGTAACTATGGGATGATATGAATTGAGTGCCATTGTATTGCCTGTAAGAACCGTTACTGTATATTGTCTCTGTTCCTTTCCAGTCTGTTACTTTTAGGCTCTTTCTTTGCTTAGAGGACCCCTTTCAATATTTCCTGTAGGGCTGGTTTGGTGTTTGCAAATTCTTTTAGTTTTTGTTTGTCCTGGAAGCTTTTTATCTCTTCTTCTATTTTCAATGACAGCCTAGCTGGATATAGTATTCTTGGTTGCATATTTTTCTCATTTAGTGCTCTGAATATATCATGCCAGTCCTTTCTGACCTGCAAGGTCTCTGTGGATAAGGTCTGGTGCAATCTAGTATTTCTACCATTGTATGTTACAGACTTCTTGTCCTGAGCCACTTTCAGGATTTTCTCTTTGTCACGGAGACTTGTAAGTTTTATTATTAGATGACAGAGTGTTGACCTATTTTTATTGATTTGGGGGCCGGGTTCTCTGTGCCACTTGGATTTTGATGCTTATTCCCTTCACCAATATAGGGAAATTCTCTGCTATAATTTTCTCCAATATACCTTCTTCTCTCCCTCTCTTTCTTCTTCTTCTGGGATCCCAGTTAGTCTAATATTGTTTCATCTTCTGGTATCACTTATCTCTCGAATTCTCCCCTCATGGTCCAGTAGTTGTTTATGTCTCTTTTTCTCAGCTTCTTTATTTTCCATCATTTGGTCTTCTATATCACTAATTCTTCTGCCTCATTTTTCCTAGCAATAAGAGCCTCCATTTTTTTTTATTGCACCTCATTAATAACTTTTTTGATTTCAACTTGGTTAGAATTTAGTTCCTTTATTTCTCCAGAAAGGGATTTTTTTCTCCAGAAAGGAATTCGCTAGTATCTTCCATGGCTTTTTTTTGAGCCCAGCTAGCACTTTGATAATCATCATCATTCTGAACTTTAGTTCTGTCAGCTTACCACTGTCTATATTAATTAGGTTGCTAGTCATCGGTACTGCCTCTTTTTCTTTTCTTTTCTTTTCTTTTTTTTTTTTTTTTTGAGGTAAGGTTTTCTGCCTTGTCATTTTATCCGGATAATAACAGATTAATGAGAGAAGAAAATACTAAAATTGTAGCAATGACCCCGGAAAAATAAACACTAACCAAATCAGAAGAGACCCAAAACTGGAGGGACAAGAAAGGAGGAAAAAATATATATATTGGACTGGTGAATAGAACAGAGCCACACACTTGATTTTGGGTGTATTTTGGTCTGTTAGAAGAAACTGCCTCCAAAACTTTAAAGAAAGAAAGACTTATATATATAAAAATAAGGGTAAACATGATGAAGGGACAGAATATGACTGTGAAGATGAAAATTTAAAAAGATGGTAAAAAGGGATTGATAAGAAGTTGGTGTAAAAATAAAAAAAAAAAGAGGAAAGAATGTGATCAGGCTGGAGGGTAGAACAAAGCCATATGCTAGATTTAGGGCATATTTTGATCTGTTAGAAGAAACTATCCCAAAATTTTAAAGAAAGAAACACCTATATGTATACAAAAAATAAGGTTAAATACAAAGAAGGGATAGAATATAACAATGAAAATTCACAAAGATTTTTTTAAAAAAGGTATTGATAAGATACAATAGTTAAAAAAGGTTAAAATAGGAAAGAAGAAAAATTTAAAAAAATAGAATAAGAAGAAAATAAAATTTTAAAAATTTGACTTTGAAAGACTAAAGAATCATGGGGAAAAGCCATGAATTCTATGTTTTGCATTCCCCTAGTTCTGAAGTTTTGAAGTTCTCATTGATCTGTGAACCTGGTCTTGGCTGGATGTTCTTGCTGATCTTCTGTGGAGGGGCCTGTTGCCGTGATTCTCAAGTGTCTTTGCTCGAGGTGGAATTGCACCACCTTTGCTAGGGCCAGGGCTAAGCAAACTGCTCAGTTTCCATCTCGTAGCTTTTGTTCCCTGAACGCTTTCCATACCACGCTGGGGATGAACATGGCAGCCTCCCAATCTCTGGTCCGTAGGAGCTGAGAGCTCCGGGCCCCGCTCCTCAGTGCACCCTCAGAGAAAAGTTGTCAGTCCCTCCCGTCTCCCTGGTCTCTGGCCACACTCCGTGCTCACCCAGCCTGTGACTGAGCATTTCTATCTCTGGCCTGCGGCCCCATTTGGAGTCTCCAAACCCAGCAGATTCTTGCAGCGCGCTCCCGCTCCACTCCTCCCAGAGGAAGGTGAGTTTCTCCGTATCTGTCGCTCAAAGGGCAGTGGCCCAACCACACTGTCCCCGCGAGGGCTCCACCCCCCCTTAGGCTCTGGGGTGACGTCCCTCAGTGGAGCTCAAAGTTCCGAGTTTGTGCTCCACTGCTCTACAGCTTGCCAGGAGCCCCCCCACCCCCACCCCGTGGTCTATCCTTCTGCCTTGGATTCACTTCTCCGCATGTCCTACCTTCCAGAAAGTGGTCTCTTTTCTGTTCCTAGAATTGCTGCTCTTGTTCTCTTCAATCTCCTATCGAGTTTGTAGGTGTTCAGAATGGTTTGATAACTATCTAGCTGAACTCCTGGGGCCACATGAATCTTAGATCTCCTGCTCCTCTGCCATCTTGCTCCTCCCTTGTTTTTGTCTTTTCAGGCGTGACTGTTCTGCTGCAGGGGCACCTGGGTCAGGAATAATACCAATCTTCCTGAAACATATTCCTTTTCCTCTCCTTTCTTCCAACTCGATTGCAATCCCTTCTCCTTCCATGATGAAGTCAGGACTAGAACCACAAGCCACCAGCCACTTTGCTGGATTCCAGAAGTCACAGCTGGGAGAGAACAGAGCCCATCAAATCCAGAATGTCTCACTAATAGGCGAGAAAACTAAGACACAGAGAGGGGAAGCGACTTGTCCTTCATTACTCAGCATGCAGACTTATCCATATGTTCTGATGCCAACACTGGTACAGTTTCTATTACTAGCAGTCTATACTTGTCTTTGTGTTGTCTTTTCTCCCCTCAAACCTCACCTTCTTCATGATACCTGGGTGTTGGGCTATGGATGTGGGACAAGACTAAGACCTGGACTGGGGGACTCAGGAGAGGAGAGTGAGGAGAGCTTAAGTTTTGGAGTAAGATTGTCTGGAAACAGTACATGCATGATAAATATTTGGGGGAAAGAATGGATGAGTAAACTGGCATTAAATTTTAATCTTTCAGTTTTGAGAAGTTTTTCCGAATCTCATATAAAAATGAGATAACAGTTCCCTCATAGAACCATTGTAGGAATTAAAATGTAAGCAAAACAATATGTGTAAATCCTCTAAACAAAGCACCAGTGCCATCATATGCCATCTGCAAAAGGTTTTATTGATAATGAACTTGAACAGTCTGTGAAGTTATTTATACAAGGAACATAATTATCCTGGCTACTTACTTCTGTGACGGCAAATTGATTTTATTTTATGTGTTGGTTCTAATTGATTTTTAAAGCTTTTTGAGTCATAATAGGTGCTTAGGCCTTGCTCAGATTCTGTTGAAGAAAATGTCATGACTGTTTAACAAGCTGTCCTGTAGGCATGGGAAAGGAGCATAGCAGTATCTCCAGGGATCATGCCAAGCTAGCTCCACGGCAGAGGTCATCAGCAAGTGATGCTGATAATAGAGCCTCACACTACAGTGACAGCTGCTCTCTCCTTGCAGGCCCAGCCTATAAGCCAGCGTGCTACTTTAGCAACTGGCCCCAATATCTACCAGAACTAGCCAAGTTCTCCCCTACAGATGCAGATCCATATCTGTGCATACCCCCAATATATGCCCTCACTGGCATAGATGACAAGACTGCTCACTATGAATGTAATGATATTGATGTCCTGTGTCCTCAGTTCTGAGCCCTGAAAGAATGGTCCGGGAAACTGAATCCACAGTGAAAGGGAGACAGAGGTATAATGAAAGCCCAAGTTCAGTCCCTAATTCATTCTCAAATATTATAAGATTCTGGCAGGCAAAGCCCTTTGCAGATAGTTTCAGGCTTCTGAAAAGGAGCCATAGATGTCTGACACACATGGTAAGCTCTGGTGTAAACACTAACGTGGGCAGGCGGGGAGGAGCACTGGCTATGTGGGACTTTAGAGGTCGGACCTAGGAGCTGCCCATTTCTAGTGGAGAATGAGGGGAGAATGGTCACTTGCCACAATGTCTATATCCTGCAGGCTCACAGAAGTCTCACTTGAATGTGGCTCCTTTGTTTCTTTCTGCAGCCACGGACATCTGGTCAACCAGCTGGCCATTGGCAGCCGGAACTTTGGGACTTGGAAGTAAGAGTCTTTCCATGGCTAGGGGATGAAGGTGAAGGCAAGAGTAAGAGTCCATAGGGCTGGGGTAGGAAACAATGGTGCCAGAGGAGAGCTGGAAATGGATATTGCAGAGGGGAAAGAGGCTGGTGTCTGGGAGAAACTGACGTCTGCCTGTGGAAAGTACTGGTGGCAACAGGTGTGAAAAGAGCAATAGTAAATGGAGAGTGGGCCAACAAACACTCAAAGGACTGTAGAAAACAACGAGTGGGAGAGAAGGGGCTTGCTGATGGGCAAGCACCCCAGCCAATGAGAATGCAGAGCCCTGGGCTTGCCTTCTCGGAAGCAATCGGAAAGGATTAGGGGGTCTCTAGGCATTTAGGCTTGGAGTTGGACAAGGGAGATTGTAAGATTAGATCTGACTTGCATGTACAGAGTTGCCCAAGTCTGTGGTAAATCACTGTTTAATTATGAAAATGGTGCATTCCCACAATTGTTTTAAAAATTAGGTAGCACAAAATCATTTGGCATCAGTAGTGACTTGCCCTTGTCTCCTCTTCCTGGGTTCTCCAGAGATGGCCATTCTGAAACTGCAGTGTTGGAGTAAATTGCAGTGACTGCTTTTCTTCTCGATCTAACAGCTAAGTAAACTTTCTGGCAGTTACCTGTCACCTAGCAATCTAATTATCTACAGCATTTTATCCATGTTTCTTCTGCCTAAAGCATCCACTCTACCAAAATAGATTTTTCTTATTTTTCCCACAAATCACTCAAATAAATAATTGTGGTAGGTTAATCCCCCCAAACCTAAACATCTCTCCCCTCCACCCTCTCTTAAGTTACCCAATTTGTACTATAGTTTACTTTCATTAAAAAAACAACTTCCTAACTATTAAATACCTGAACTAGAAAAAATAGATAAATTAAGTAGGTTGTGATCAAGTTTACAAAGAGTTCATCACAGGTTTAGTATAATCAGGAACAAACCTGGTGTTTAAACATGTGTTAATAGGCTGTAAAATTGCGGACTGTGGCAGACGAACTAAATATCCTTAGGTATTGCAAGCACCTTCAAACAGAGGACTCAGAATGTATTTAATAGTACATTCTTTGGGGGTCAGAAGGGCTTCATTACATGTATTCACAGATTGTAAATTACATATAATATTGGAAACAGTAAATATAAAACAATGAACATCTTAGAATCAAAGACATATAGTTTTGGCACCACTGCCCCTAATAAAGAAAATGTACATGTATCTTTGATTGTACAAATATAAAAATACTATTCAATGGGTATACTGAAGAAAAAAAGTCTAAGTTAAAAACATTTATCCATTGAGTAAATTAATATTTTTTAGGTCATCTTAACTATAAAAATCCAATAGGGGTTATTACAAAGTGTGTAATAAAAGCTGATATCAGAAATGGTGTGGGAGGATTGCTGGGGTCTGCTGATGTTAATACAGACCAACTCTCTGCCTACATTCACCACCATCCACAACCATCAACCACAAAATGTTCATCTGTTCTGTCACTGACTTCCTTTGTCACCATGAATTTGATGGCATTGACTGAATATTCAATGCAATTTACCATCTTTATTAAGGTAAGAATGGGGCACTCCTTCCACGTCTTCTTGCAGAGGAGATGGTGACTTCATGGATTTTCTAGAAGAGTTGCATTTCCCGGGGATAGCAAAGGGTGCTGTCCTCAGTACACCAGTTAAGATATTTGGGATTGCGAGCAACAGAAACGCTCTCAGGTTAGCTTAAGCCAAAGAAGAATTTATTGGAAGGATAAATGTTTCTGTAAGAACCCAAAGAGGAAACTATTGAATTGAGAGAGTGGAACAGTTTATCATATCTTTCGTCAGAAAGTATTTATCGAACACTTCTGTAATCCATGCTCTATGCATCGCTTTGGAGATGGAGCAGTGAGCAAGAGAAACATGATCCCAGCTCTTGTGAGACTTCTAGTGTAGTGGAGGAATGAGAGCAAAAGAAAGAAAAGAAAAGAAATGGAAAAGAAAAGAGAGAGAGAGAGAGAGAGAGAGAGAGAGAGAGAAATAGGGTTGTCAGGGGATTCTTCTCAGAGGAAGTCACATACCTTTGAGTTGTAAAGAATTAAATGGAATCAGGAATACAAAGGATAGGAAGAAAAATTTTCTCAGGAAATGGCCACCCAGCAACAGCATCAGCAAAGGCCTTGAGGTGGGAAAGAGCTTAACAGGCCATACGGAACTGGGAGATGAGGACTTGAAAAGGAAGAGTGAAGTCACAGCAGGCATCACAGTTCCTGGACCCTCTGCCAGGAGTTCCTGGGCCTTCTCTCCAGAATTGTCATTAAATGTAACTCAGATTTTAAGGATCTTAGACGCTGTTTCTCTTTGCTTCGAGTTATACCTCACCAGAACCTATCCCTGTATTTTAGGGGCTATTTCCAGAAACGAGGAATTGCTATGAACTGGAAAGTAGTCCATGGGGCACTTAGTATAGAAAATAGACAATGAAGGTAGCCACCAAAATCCCCTTCTCTTCTCTCCCCTGGAAATCCTAGAAGCTTTTGAAGATGAGGCTAAAGAAATAGGATATCCAGACTGCTTATCTCAGCAGCTGAATCTGCCGGTAAATGGACCACTGATGCAGGATATGAAATTACAGAGATTGGGAAGTGAGTGCACTGGGTCTCTCAAGCCCCCAAATCCTGGAGAAGAGATTCCTAAGCTTTTTGGTGGCTAGTACCCCAAGTGATCATGTAAATGTTGTAAGAGGGGATTTCAAGATGAAGCAAGCAAGCTTAGCTGAGAGTCTCTTTGAGAATCGGGCTGGGAGGCCGTAAGGGAGGAGGAATTCATGCAAGCCCTCATTAGAGGAACCATGAACTTCTTGCCAGCTACCAGCCCTCAGCCTGGACTCGACTTTCTCCTCACCAGGACACCTGCATGGGTCACATTCTTCCCTTGGACAGGAGCCAATGCAGTATAAGAATTTCAATCCCTCATTTACACATTAATGCAGCCAATCCCAGTTACCTAGTTCCAATCCCTGTTTTGCATGGAGGACTTAACTGAGAGCTGCTCTCATAAACTTTCACCTTTACAACTCTGTCTCCTCTTTGTCTTCCTCAGAAGTCAAGTTTCTACCTGCATCTCTGTATCTCCCAAATTACAATTCTAATTCCCCAAACAAATGCCCATTTGCTTAAATTGTCAGTGAATTCTTCCTTGGTCAACAACATGATGTCAAGAAGGTTTGTACCTTTAGTTGCCAAAGAGGTTTGGGAACTTAGCGACTCCGAATATGGCAGTGGCCCCTTTAAATTGTCAAGTGGTGGACTTTGGGAACAAGAGGAATAAGACTCAAGACCATGGCAAACCCTCATACTAGCAATCCTCATTAGTAATTTCTTTTTTTTTTTTTTTTTTAGTTTATTTATTTATTTGACAGAGAGAGATCACAAGTAGGCAGAGAGGCAGGCAGAGAGAGAGGGGGAAGCAGGCTCCCCGCTGAGCAGAGAGCCCGATGTGGGGCTCCATCCCAGGAACCTGAGATCATGACCCAAGCCGAAGGCAGAGGCTTAACACTCTGAGCCACCCAGGTGCCTCCTCATTAGTAATTTCTTTTGGAAAAAGCTGTATAATCAAGAAAGCTATGATCAGCAAAGCAATAGGAGAGTGACTCACCTGTGATTCCCATGGCCCTAAAGACATGTTTCTGAGACACATGTTCTAACACCCCACATTTCCCAACTTGCTTTGAGTTTGCCCTGTGTCTTTCAAGCAGGTAGAGGAGACATCCTATTTAGCTCTTATGGGGGTCACAGAAGATGACCTGTTCCTTGGAGGCCCTCAAGAAGCCACAATGGTGGGGCCATTTGGATATCTACTTGACATCGTGAGCTTCCCACTGCTACCATTTCATGCTCCTGAATTATCTATGAGAAAATGCTGCTAGATCCTGGTGGCTTAAAACATCTTGGTCCAGGCTCCTTGGTTTAATCAGTGTGATGACCTGTGACTTCCATGGTAGCTGGGACAGATGTTCAAGACACAACAGTCCCCTGTATGTAGGATCCAAGGATCAAAGTGGCATGCATTATTTGAACTGTGTAACAAAGAAAAGGCTCAAATGGTATGTGGAGGGGATAAAGGGTGGGGATTGGGGAGAGCTATTGTCGTGGGGAAAGAGGCTTTCTCTTTGGGAGATTTTGTTAATTAAGTGAGACAATGACTGGCAAGAAGATGATGCCTGTGTTACCTTCTTCAGGAATATCTCTAAAGTCCTGGAGAAACTACAAGTTCCCTGCACAGAAGCTCAACATAGTGTTCCCTATGGATGGAACTTCGGGCTCAACTCTTGTAATCCTCAGTCTGTGTCCCAGTTTCTGGTCCTTATATATGGGAGACTAGCTTCAAGGCTTACTCTGACATAACTGACATGGCTAATGGAGGCTTCGAATACACAGGAAAATTCTGTCATTCTCTAAGTCCTCTTGCTACCCTTCTCTTGAGAACCAATATCCTGGCTCCTCATAGCTCCGAATACAAGCAGTCTGGGAAAATGGTTGTGGAACACTTTTCACTAAAAAAATAAAACTAAAAACCAAAAATCAATCAGAATTTGTTTTTTGGATTTTGAAGTGTATGACCATCATCTTTCCCATAGCCCCAGAGCAAACACTGAACTCTATCGCATCCACGTATATATAGCTAGAGGATTTCGGTAGTCTAGCCCAGGACTGGCCAATGATTTGATTTTCCTTTTAACCTAAATTGATTGCATTCACTCATTCTGTGCCATCAATCCAAAGAGTATTGTAATCCTAATACTAACGCTTTTCTGTAGTCACTGGCAGCTTCTCAGTCTTTGGTATTCAGACATACACAGACTTGCCACCTTTCTGCTAATGACTAATTGGGCACGAAAGACCTTCCAATTAAAAGATAAGATAGACCACACTTAGTGCCCATTCTGAAGGAATTATACTTGAGTTATTTCAGTTAGCATTGGAAGGAAAGGGGCTACCTCTCAGGCCAGAGTGCCTAGATAAATACTTTGAAAGGGGCCTCTGTGTCTTCTGACCCTTACACCTTTGGAAGGCTCCTGGGGATTATTAACATTGGAGATCGGATCCAGTCCACTACCCTTCTGGGGAGACCTCTGCATACCGCAGGCCAGTCTAAGAAGCTTATTTTTTTTTTTTACTTTATTTTTTCCCCCAAAAATATTTATTTTTCCAGTGTTAAAAGATTAATTGTTCATGCACCACACCCAGTGCTCCATGCAATACGTGTCCTCCTCAATACCCACCACCAGGCTCGCCCAACCCCCCACCCTCTCCCCTCCACAACCCTCAGTCTGTTGCTCAGAGTCCACAGTCTCTCATGGTTCATCGAAGGAGCTTATTTTGATTCTGGCTATATCTCCAGCCCTCACCACTCTTCCTGACACATGGTAGGAACTCAGTTTATATGATGATTGTCAAACAAAACATTATATAATAGGAAATTGGGAATTTTGGGTTGTATGAATTTTGTATTAATCTGGGAAAGGCAAAGAAATCAGGACCTTCCTTCCCAGTCCACACTAGGACCTCAGAAACTTAGAAGAACTTTTTTTTTCCCAAGATTTTATCTATTTATTTCAGAGAGAGAAAAAGAGCAAGAGCATGTGAGACAGAGAGCATGAGATGGACAGCATGAGAGAGAAAGAATGAACAGAGGCAGAGAGAAAGAGGCAGACTGCCTGGGACGCCCTGGCCCAGATCTTCACAGGCTGGCTCAGTCCTGTCATTCAGACTTCGGGTCAAGTGTCATTTCCCCTAAAGAACTTTCTGGACATCCTTGCCAAAGAGGCACCATCCATCCCATCACCGCCACCTTGTTCACTGTCTTCACAGCACATCACTGGGTCACCACACTGCCCAGTGTGCCTGTGACAGTCCTGGCGCATGGCTACTGTCTTGCCATAATTAGTAAGCTCACTCTCAGAAGTGCCACTGTCTGACTGCTAAATTACATGGCAAATGTCCTTATTATCATTTTTTTTTTTTTTTGAGTGTATTTGCTTCTCATCTGTCTGGATTCGAGAGTGTAAGCTGCAAGGAATGAGGAACCTTGTGTGATGGGTTTAATGCAAAGTCTCTAGATCCCCCGAAAGTGCCTGGCACACTGATAACTACTGATTGAATGAACCACTGTGATTTAGAATTCTATAATGCCAGAGATCTGGAAGGTCAGAGGTTGGCTCTTTCAAGATGGGCGGGTAGTTTCTTATTCAGCTGGCATGCTTTGGATGGAAACCTGTCCTTTGTGTGTCCTTTCCTATTGCTGTTTGCTGAAACGCTCCAGAACAGAGGAGATTTACCCAGGAAAACAATTGTCCTTTGAGTATGTCCTAAAGCTAGGCAACAAGGTATTAAATGGAGCAAAATTTTGTTTGTGCATTTGCTCCTGAGGATTTGCAGCCTAGTACATGCCTGGGTAAAGCACCATGACCTATTTCCATGAAATATGTCAACAAATAAGTTAGAGGATGATATATATACATACATATAAAAGTTCTAAGTAGATGAAACAGAATCATCCTCTTCTGGTATTGGGAAGGGACAGTTTTTTCTCTACCATTCAAAGTCTTCCATCTGGACTAAAAATTAAATTTACTTGAAACAAATTAACAGGAATAAAATACCCAAAGTTTTATTAAGTCTCAGGGGGGCCCAATAATGAGATCAAGAGCTAAAGAAATGATCAAGGCAGGCACTGTTTAGACAATGAGAAAATAAATTTGTAAGGAATTGACTGGATAAAGAAAAAAGGTGTTCAGAAGCCTGAATTAGGGAATTCTAAGTAGAATTTAGGTGGTGGTAGTAGATTAGAAAAAATAACAAAGTTTGTTTTTATAGCTTTCTCAGCTTCAAAGTCCCTATCTCTGGTGATAAGGAGGTTTTTTTTGTTTTTTTTTTTCTTTTAGTTCCTAGTACAGAGAGGGCATCTTTCATAAGAGAGATTGGTTTCCTGCATTTAGGGGGATGGAGGAGAGTCTGAGTGTCCTTGCACCAGCCATTTCTTAATTAACTTTTATTTAAAATAATCAATATGACAAAGTGGCACATTTGGGGGCCCCCACACCGTTCCTGTATCAGCTATGGTTTCACCACCCAAACTATAGAAATAAGCCTACCATAAGGAGAAATCCAAGATGAGAGTGGAGTTCAGCTTTCTCAAGACACATTTGCTGAGGTTGCAGAAAGAGACCTACAGAAGGTAAAGGACCAATGGGACTTGTTGCACCTGCTGCTTCTATAATTCTACCCAGAGATATTTTACAGCCAGTATCCCTTTCTTTGACCTTGAGTGTTTCCAATGAGTGTTTCCAAACACTCAAGTTTCCAAACATTGTTTGGAAAATGTCCAACAAGAGATTAGGGTCCTATACTGAAGACTTTTCTAATCACACAAAATGGGGAAAAAGCAGGAATTT
>CM053606.1:81721858-81753036 GCA_028646535.1 Procyon lotor | reverse complement strand
ACGCCCTGGCCCAGATCTTCACAGGCTGGCTCAGTCCTGTCATTCAGACTTCGGGTCAAGTGTCATTTCCCCTAAAGAACTTTCTGGACATCCTTGCCAAAGAGGCACCATCCATCCCATCACCGCCACCTTGTTCACTGTCTTCACAGCACGTCACTGGGTCACCACACTGCCCAGTGTGCCTGTGACAGTCCTGGCGCATGGCTACTGTCTTGCCATCATTAGTAAGCTCACTCTCAGAAGTGCCACTGTCTGACTGCTAAATTACATGGCAAATGTCCTTATTATCATTGATTTTTTTTTTTTTTTGAGTGTATTTGCTTCTCATCTGTCTGGATTCGAGAGTGTAAGCTGCAAGGAATGAGGAACCTTGTGTGATGGGTTTAATGCAAAATCTCTAGATCCCCCGAAAGTGCCTGGCACACTGATAACTACTGATTGAATGAACCACTGTGATTTAGAATTCTATAATGCCAGAGATCTGGAAGGTCAGAGGTTGGCTCTTTCAAGATGGGCGGGTAGTTTCTCATTCAGCTGGCATGCTTTGGATGGAAACCTGTCCTTTGTGAGTCCTTTCCCATTGCTGTTTGCTGAAGTGCTCCAGAAGAGAGAAGACTTACCCAGGATAACAATTTTCCTTTGAGTATGTCTTAAATCGAGGCATCAAGACATTAAATGGAGCAAAATTTTGTTTGTGTATTTGCTCCTGAGGATATACAGTCTGGTACATGCCTGGGTAAAGCATCGTGTCCTGTTTGTCAAAAAAAGATAAACATGTTAGATATATACATATATAGCCTCTAATTAAGGAAAACAGACTTGTCCTCTTTCTGTTCATGTATCAGCTATAGTTTCGCTACCCCCGCTACAGATATAAGGCTACAGTAGGGAGAGAACCAAGATAAGCGTGGGGTTCAGCTATCTAAAGACACACACGCTGAGGCTGTAGAAAGAGATCAGCAGGAGGTAAAGGATCAAGGTGACTTATTGCACCTGCTGTCCCCACCATCCCACTCAGAGATTTTTTTAAAGGCAGTACCCGTCTCTTTGAGCTCCAGTGTCAGAAAAATATCCAACAACCAATTAGGATCCTGTGCTGGAGTTTTAGACTTGAAATCCAATCACACTAAAGGGTTCAAGAGTAGCGATTTGTTTTGTAAGTGGCAAGGTAAAAGGATACATAGAAACAAAGCTTTGTACTTAAACGTCAGCTGTGTCAGTCCTGAAGCCTGGGGTCTTGATACCATTTCTTTCAAGAACTGTTCTCCACACTCCCGCTCCCCGGACTCTCATACATATTTGAGATGCTAACTCCCAAACTTTTCAGATAGACTTCTTCAGAGCGTTTGTCTAAATATTTTTCTTGAATTTCAGGGCACATTTTTTGGTAACTTCCCACTCTCCCCGCTTTGCTTCTCGATGCAAATACATGCAGCAACATGGATCACACTAAAATCTAAGCACATTCAAGCCATTACTAACCTTGTTGATCTCCTTAAACCTCTCAGCTGTTCTGGCACCAAACGCATATCCTTTTTTACTGGTCGGGATCTTAGAGAGGTTATATGCCAATCCATATACCTTCAGGTAGTATATTTAAAAAAAGAAAGGAAGGAAGGAAACACACGGAGAATATTATAGTCGTCCAAACAGAGTGAACTCAAAATGTTCTTTTCTGATTCTTCTGCAGAAGTTGCTCTTTCTTTTTGGACTCCTCTGAGTGAAGACCATAGAAACAATTCTATAAGCAAGGCCGGTACAGCAGTCTGCAAAGACATGTGGCTGGCCAGGCAGAGTAAGTGACATTGCTGTGCATACAAGTGAGTCCCGTCCTGTAAGCCCCTCAGAGCTGAATTTGCCAGAATCCCACCCTCAGTCTGATAACCTTTCATAAACTGATCCAGGAGCGCAGCAACACTCCCAGTTTGGACTAAGGGAAGCATTGGTTCGGAGGCTTCTGAAGGTGGGAATGGAGTGGGGACTATATAGAGGACTATATGAAGAAAGGCTTGCATCTGAAAGAAAGGTGGGTGTTGGAGGTGGGGAGCAAGGGTCCTTTAATTTCCTACATTGGACCTGACAGCTGGCTGCAGAGGACCAGGGCATCTTCTCATGTTACCACCCCGAAGGTCACAAATCCCATCGAATTTTTCTTCCAAGGAACCTGGGTGGTCACAGATAGTCAGGGAACTGAGACCCACCCAAGGGAAGGTGTGTACTCACATTTTCTGCTATGTAACATCCAGGCCCTCTGTGGGCAGCTCCTCGAAGAGGGAGAAACTTGTTCCCCAACAAGTTTGGGGGATGGTAGTGAGGAAAGAGCTTCCTCTGTTGACGTGTACCAAAGGGGTAGTTAACCAGCGACTCTGAAGATCAAGAAAGAGCAGAAACTCCGCATGAGGAGGGCCCCTGCGTCTAAGTGAGCGCTCTGGGGGCGCATGGGTGGTGGGGAGGCCGAGATGCGACTGGGCGCGATCGAGAACAGAAACAGGACCGAACCCCCGCGGAAGAGACGGCCTGCATCCCCCCGCCCGCCAGGCTCCCCACTCTTCCTCCCGCCCTCTACCCCTGATTCCTCTATCACAGCCCCGCGCACCCGCTTTGCCGAAACACATCGCGCGCGTGGCCGGGCTAACACCTGTGTACCGCGTTGCTAGGGGAACGCGGGGGAACGCAAGGGGAGTGGCTCCGCGCGCGCCTGCGCAGTGGGGCGGGGCTCCCGCCCCCCCGGGTCCCGGACGGTCCCGGGACGGTCCGGGACCGAGAGCGGGGCGAGCTGTGGCTGGGGGCAGGTGGGGGGTTTGCTGGACTCGCGGCTACAGAGGCTTCGCGGGTGAGGGATCGAGCAGAAGGGCTCTGGAAGTTGGGCCACCTGGAATGCAATGCTGAAGGGGGACGCTGGGTTCAGAATACCCCGAAATCTGGGCTCCCAGGATCAGGGACCTAGGAGAACACAGCCCCTGCAGTGACGGCGGGTGGAGTGGACTCCCAGGACCACGCCTACAGCAGAGGAACTGGGGACTAAATGGAGCTTAGCTCAGACAGTTCCCCTGTTCAGCCCGTCTTAGACCCATTTTTGTGCAGGTTGCTCCCTTCTACCTCTAAACGTGGCTCGCACGAGGTGTTTGTTTGTTTTAATATTTATTTATCTGACAGAGAGAAGAGGCAAAGGCAAAGGGGGAACAGCAGGGAGAGGGAGAAGCAGGCTCACCCAGCAGGGAGCCTGATGGGGGGGCTCAGTCCCGGGACCCTGAGATCATGACCTTAGCCAACACCTAAGGACTGAGCCACCCAGGCGCCCCAGGCACGAGGCTTTAAAGGGGTTGGAAGCCTTGAGTGGAGCAGGGACTGCAGAGGGATCACACAAGTGCTTAATAGTTGTAAAAATCTTGGGCAGTTACTTAAATGTTTAAGTCTCAGTTTCCTCATCTTCAAATTGGGAATAAGAATTCCTTTTTACTGGGGAAGGGCAGGATTAAGAGAACAGGATGAAAGCGATCAGGCCTCGTACTTGTCAGGTGATAATTGCAAGAGGTTATTGTTAAGATAATACCCCGCCCCCTCACGAGCACTCCCATCCTAACCCAAGAAGAAAGGTCATGGTGTGTGTTGATTTCTTTACCTTTACCTGTCCTGGATATTAACACTAACCGGTTTTCTCTTGAGTTTGGGATGGCTTTAGGAGTTATCTGAGGTGGGAGGCAGCAGACCTACAATGTGACACGTCCCTGCTACCCTTTGGCCTCTAAGGATGACCCTGGGATCAACACACACCCTGGCCTAGAACTGTCTGCAGGGGTAATTTCATACATTTAATGTAGGGTTTCCAAAAAAGGTGATACTGAGTCCTACAGGATATTTTGGAAACTTGAAGCATTTTGCTTGTTAAAAATTACTGAGGGGATGCTGCTGGTCACCTGGCCAGGGAGGCTGGATACCCTGCAGCTCATTGTGTCATCACATGCGTTGTCATGTATCCTACATAGCATTCAAATGTCCTGCTGGACTTTTCAGAAATAATTCATTACTGCCTTATATGCAGTAACACTGAGAAAAAAATTTTTTTCCGAGAAATAATGCATAAAGCCCAGTAATATAGGAGAAGGTTGTATGAGAAACAAAGCTTATAAATGGAGTAACGATTTGGTCTCAAAAGTACTGTATAACTTGAGAAAGTTATAAGCATTTTGTCTACTCAAAATATTCAAAATATAATTGCAGTAAAACTGATGATAAAGAGCGTATACATGGGGCACCTGGGTGGCTCAGTGGGTTAAAGCCTCTGCCTTCAGCTCAGGTCATGATCTCAAGGTCCTGGGATCGAGCCCCACATTGGACTCTCTGCTCAGCAGAGAGCCTGCTTCCCCCTCTCTCTCCACTTGCCTCTCTGCCTACTTGTGATTTCCCTCTCTCTCTGTTAAATAAAAAAAAAAAACTAACTTAAAAAAAAAAGAACGTATACAAATATTGGCATTGATTTGATAATTTTCAGTTTCATTAATAGTTCAGGTAATATTAATATTTTTAGATACCCACTGTGTTTTGAAATTAGCATTTACATTGTCAGTGACATGAAACATGTCTTGCAAAATACTTTGATATGGTGACACCCAATTTCCTCACTGATAGACTGGATTGCTTCAGACTAATCCTCCAGCAGAGAAGAGCTAGAAAAGCTGGATAAAATATGTATGTTTGGAGACATCAGAGATATACCACGCAAGAAAAATAGACAGACATGCAAAAAAAAATAGACAGACACGCAAAAAAAAAATAGACAGACACACACAAAAAAATAGACAGACACGCAAAAAAGAATAGACGGACACGCAAAAAAGAATAGACTATTCAGAACAGACAATTCAAGATTGCAGAGAGAAGGGAAGCCCAAAATGGTGAGCCACAGTGGGTACTCCTGTTCCCTTTGAACATCTGCTAATCAAAGAGTCATTAGAAGCAGAAGATTTGAGTGGAACTTCGGATATGTGTGTCTCTGGAAGCTGGGAATCAAAAATTAGGTTGGCCATGGAAGATGGGAGACTGGAAAACACCCTGGGCTTTTAGTTGGGACCCTAAAGGGATAAACTCTAGGACTAAGGATAAATAAGAAATAGATCAGCTCTCAAAAACAAACAAAATCCCTGGAATCCACCTTCGTATCTACATGGTCTCCAACTGCATTAAGGTGATCTGCTTCTACCCTTACTATACACCAGAAGAAAAAAAAAAAGTAAATAATCTCTGAATATAACATCATCCAAAGCTTCAACTAATTTTTATAATTTTTCATGCAAAATGTTTGGCATTCAATATAAAACAGCCACTCACACCAAACAAAGAACGGAAATAAACCCAAAGGAAATCTAGAGATTGGAGTTCTCAAACACAGACTTTTTTTTTTTTTTTCCAAACATGGACTTTAAAGTAACTGTATTTGGCTCAGATTTTGGAGGAAGCCTCCAGACTGCAGGGTGAACATGGGAAGCAAGAGAAAGCAAGGAATTTTGTGGCTGTCAAGCAAATCCTTGGCTTCTGAGGTAAAAGGCTAGAAGAAAAAGGTGATCAGACCCAAAAGACAAGGTCAGTAAAGGTCCCAGTATATTCAAGAAAGATGGGGAAATTTCAGTTTCATTAATATTTTAGGTAATATTAATATTTTTAGATACCCACAGTGTGTTTTGAAATTAGTGTTTACATTATCAGTGACATGAAACATGTCTTGCAAAATACTTTGTTATGATGTCACCCAATTTCCCCATCAATCTTCCTGTTCCTGTTACTAATATAACACACCACTGGGTCCACCAACATCCTGATTGAGGCAAATTTATCAACTTTTCACTAAAGCCAATTCAAACATAGTACAAAGATGGACTGTCTATATGCTACATGTATCTCCTGTATAACCAATTGTGTAATGGTGAATTTGAGAAGTTAAGGTAGAACCTCAGGCAGCTCTAAGGATTATCGAGGATTCGATGTTTGAATGATAATCCCACACAAAGGAAACCATTCAGGTGATGGTCTAGTACCAGAGAATGTTTAGACGAAGTTTTATATTGGGACCAGTATTGATGAAGACCTTAAGAATTTTGCAGTTCCCATCATGTACGTTTCTAACCATAGTTATAACATCAAAAGGATGCCTGACATTTATGGAGATTGTTTTAGCTTTATGAGACAGTTTATCAGCTCTCCTCATTTGACAACTTATGAGGCCATTATAAGAATTATTATTCTGGGGTCCCCTGGGTGGATCAGTTGGTTAAGTGTCTGCCTTCAGCTCAGGTCAAGATCCCAGGTCTGGCTCCCTGCTCAGCGGGGAGCCTGCTTCTCCCTCTCTCTCTCTGCACACTCCGCCTGTCTTGTGCTCTCTTTCTCATGCTCCCTCTCAAATAAATAAATAAAATCCTTTAAAAAATAAGAAGAATTATTCTGGGAAACCACACTCTGCTGTAGCGGTCTAATGGAATGGGATAAATAGATTTAATTTTTGATATAATGTTTTAAATAGACTTTGTCTCATTTAAAAATTTATTGAATTAAGTAATAAATCAGATCAGCGAAAGGAATAAAGCTGATAACTTGAGAAATTAAATGATAAGTTGGAAAATTTTAGGAACAATAAAAAGGAACCAAAAAAATTGTACAAATAAAAAGTGCCATCTCTTAAAGTAAGAATGCAAAGCATGAGTTTAACAGCAGATTATAAAAGCTAAAAAAAAGAATGAAAGAATTGGGCAATGAATCAGAAGAAAATATTCAGACTTGAAGCTTGGAGATGCAAACAGACAGAAAATACTGGGTAAAAAGTGTAAGAGACAAATGAGAAACAATGAATAGTTCCACTTATATGCAGTTTTTTTTTTAACAGTACAGCACTGTAAATATATTTTCTGTTATAATTTCCTTAATAACATTTTCTCTAGTTACCTTATGGTAAGAATACATTGTATAATGCATATAACATACAAAATACATGTTCGTCAGCTCTTTATGTTATTTATAGGGCTTCTTAGCAATAGTAGACTATTAAGTTTTGAGGGAATCAAAAGTTATAGGTGGATTTTCGGCTGCGCAGCAGTTGAGCACTCTTAACCTCACGTGTGCAAAGGTCAACTGGATGTGTGAGTGTGTGCGTGTGTACACCCACAAATGGTGAGAGAGAGAAGTAATATTTAGCAATTAAAAAATTGGTAAATAGGTAAGGGAATACATTGTACTGTCTTTGCAACTTTTCTTTAGGTTTAAAAATGTTTCAAAATAATAATTATAAAAATAGATACCATTAGAAAAGTGAGAAAGTAAGCCAAGATGTGGAGGAAGACATAAACACGAAAGCTTTAAGACCTGCAGTGTCCATCCAATATATGAGCCCCTTCCCATATTAACTTTTGAGGACTCGAAATGTAATTATTTATTTATTTATTTATTTATTTATTTATTTATTTATTTATTTGACAGAGAGAGAGAGAGCACACAAACAGTGGGGAGTGGTAGTCAGAGGGAGAAGCAGGCTCCCCGCTGAGCAGGGAGCCCTATGTGGAACTCGATCCCAGGAGCCTGGGATCATGCCCTGAGCTGACGGCAGACACTTAACCCACTGAGCCACCCAATCACCCAGTTAATTTAAATTGGTTAATTTAAATTGAGATTTGTTTAAGTGTAAAATACACATCAGAATTTAAAGACTTAGAATAAAAAAAAAGTACAAAATACCACATTAATAAATTTTATATTGGTTACATATTGAAATGATAATATTTTGGATACATCAGGTTAAATAAAACAGTAAAATTAACTTTACATGTTTCTTTTTACTTTTTTAATGTGGCTATTAGAAATTTAAAATTAAACACATTGCTCATATTGCCATTGGATAGCGTTGATCTAGGTTATATAAAGCAACTATTACAGATCAATAAGAAAAAACAACTTAACAAAAAAATAGATAAAATACTTGAACGGGAAACTCAGGAAGAAGAATATCCAAATAACCAGTAACATAAAAAGTGCTCGACTTCAGTAGTCATAAAGGAGTTAGAAATTTAAACCACAAGGAGCTACCCACAAGATGGTTAAAATTACAAAGACAGATAACACTTGGTGCTGCTAGGATGTGAAACAGCTGGAAATCTTGAATACACTTTTAGTGTAAATGGAAATGGATACATTCACCTTGGAAAACTTTTTGGCCGTATTTACCAAAGCTCAAGACATCCCTATGATCTTAATAATTCCCACTCCTTGGTGTTTAGTCAGCAGGAACGCATACAACTGTGCACCAAAAAGGCATGCATAAGAACATTAAAAACAGCATGATCCATAACAATCCCACAATCCCAAACTGGAACAACTAAATGTCTATTAATGGCAGAATGGAAAAACAAGTGCAATACTCATATGAAGGAATACTATATGGCAATGAATAGGAAAAAATCCTGCTCATGTAACATCTAGCTTAATCTCACAGTGTTGAATGAAATAATTTAGACACGAACATTTAGATACTGCATGAGTACATTTACATAAATCCAAAAATAGGCAAAACTAATTTATGTGTTAGAAATTAGAATGGGGTACCTTTTAAGGAGGGTGGAAACAGTAAAAGACGGGACATGAGAAGGGCTTTTAGAGAGCTAATGGTGTTCCATTTCTTGGACGGAGTTTACTGCTTATACTGAGTTCACTTTGCATTTTCATTAATCTGTTCAGTTATGATTTGGGCCTTTTTTGGTATGCATGAAAGACCAATAAAATAGTTTATTTTTTAGATCTGACAATCCTAGAGAAAGCACATTAACATTATTTGAAAAATAACATAGGCATACTCCTTTTCCTTTTTTTTACTTCGTGGTTTATAGTCGTCTACTATTCCTACTTTAGCTAAAACTATTCATCTCTTTTTGTTATCAGGAAACAGTAAGTCTGGAATGTTATTAATTTTCCTGACACTGGTCTTTGTTCTGATGTCCACTTATAAGTCTGCTTTTTTATTTTCCTAAACTGCGTGTATGAGATGACATTTAACCTTCTTAATGCTAGGCTTATTCATTGTTTATTATATGGTGCAAGAGCCTGACTACTTTGTTGTCTTATAAAGTAGTCACATCTGGGCATTTATATATTGAAACACATATTATTTTATTAGAAATTACTTTTCTCCTTTACAATTATGGCATCATTTATGAAATTATGCATGGCAGGCTATGTTATCTATGAATTTAATTAGGATAATAAAAGGGACATTATAAAATAATTCGTTACTCAAAGCAGGACTTGGGTTTGGATTGTTTTAGAATTCAGAACCTCTGATCTAGAGAAATAGGGGTTCTGCTGAGGAACGGATGTGTCTTCAGAAATGGAAGGAGGGGAACATAGACTTTCTAAATCCCACTTTGCAGACTTAAGTACCAGCCTCTCTCATCTGGTGGTAGAGGAATGAACACAGGCTTTGAAGACTCTCAGAACTGGTTTCCAACAGTTACTGGTGTGTCATTTACAAGTTACATGACTTTGTGGAAGCTACTTAGCCTTGTTTCATCTATAAAATGGCACTAATTATTTCCTGCCTCCTTAAGGCTGCCATGGGATTTTAAAGAGATAACACCAGACAAATCTTATAGCGAATGACTAGCCTATAATCGGCGTTTAGCAAAAGTTAACGCACTTCTGGTCTGCCCCCTCCATGCCCAGAGCCACAGGTAACCCCCAGAGTACCTCTGTGCAAAAACAAAAAAAACAAAACAAAAAGTTGCCCTTTCATCTGAATGGGTGCCGCCTCTCATCAAGGCTTAGGACTTGGTGAGAAGAGCACTTCCCCCTGTCCTGCCTGGATCAGGGCTTTTATGAAATCCTGAGCATACCCCCTCTCTTTCCAGTTAGACTCCCATACCGAAGGAATGAGTTTTCATAGATGTACTAGAGTTTAAGAACATGATTACCATCAGCAAAGTTCCAAAGAAATGGCTGGGTGATCCATGGCATGATTTTGCCACTCATGTACTCATTTGAATCGGATATCTTGGACCTTGAAGATCTCCAAGAAGCTCTGTGCCAGATGTCCCTATCAGAGGGCCTTTGAAGCAAACGGTTTTCCTCATTTAACAATGGCTCCATGAGTCACCACTCTCATAAACAGACTTTAACCAAGAAGATGAAGGGTGTAACTCAGACTGGTGCTAAGCAGCAGCCCCGCCCTTGAAGCCTTTCAAGTCATTGTGACATTGCTTTCTGAAGGCAGCGTTACAGTGAGAAGGAAGCCAGAAAGGCCCCTCTTTGAAAATCAGCCCTTCTAATTATCGACTGCATAACTTGGGGCAAGGTTTTCTCACGAGATCTCAATTCCCTCGCCTATAATGTGGGGACAATATTCACCACGCAGGAGATAGCCTATATAAAGTACCTAGTCTCATGCTTGGAATACTCTCCTTGTTAGTTCGTGTCTCCCTTCCTGCCCTCACCGATTTATTTATTCTACAAGTACACACGAAACTCTTGTAATATGCTGGGCACTGCTCTAGGCAGTGGAAACATAGCAGTAAACTGAAATCCTTATCCTCACAGAGGTTAATTCTACTGAAGGAGGCAGACAATGAAAATGGTAAATACATAAAATGTATGATATGGCAGGTACCAAGAGAAAACAAGAGCAGGAAGGGCAGAAGGAATAAGGAGGTTTCGATTTTAGGTTGGGCAGCCAGGAAGGGCTTCCCTGAGAAGATGGCTTTGAGGAAGGGCCTGAAGAAAGTGAGGTCAAAAGTCAAGTGGAAATCCGAGAAGAGTGTTGTAGCTTGTACAAAGGCCCTGAGGCAGTAACTTGCCTCGACTATTTGAGAAACAGAAAAGAGGCTGACATAGTTGAAGTGGAGAGAATGAGAAGGGTCAGAGGAGGTAACAATAGAGCCTTGGTGGATCTCGGGCTGGATTGTGCCTGTCCTCTTCCTGCACGTAGTAGGTATGCAGTAAACATTCATTTGATTGACTAATATGTCAAAGTAGCAGGAAAAAGGGGGGACACCATTTTTTGAGGTGGCAGTAATTTCTGCATTCTAGAAATGGTGACAGAATCAATCTTCATGGGGAAATAGTGACATTGGAAGAAGGTGTTAGTCTGGGAAACCACTTTGATCTAGCAGCTGGCCACTGTGTTGTTCAAAGATGCTTTTCCTCAGAGTCAATGGCCTCTTTCATGTCCTTCACCAAGTCTAGTTCCCTGCCTGCTCATGTCCCCTCCTCAGTGTTATTTGCCGTGGTAGTGACCTAAACAGAATCTCCTCCCAAAAAGTCTGCCCAAATTCCTATGCTCTATTTTACTCTAGGCTTTCTTGTTCTTTGGTTAGAAATGTAATTACATTAATAATAATACCTAATTTTAATGACTTTTGCCTCTACTTGCTTATTGAGGACACTCCCATCTCTATGTTTCTGATATCCAAGACTTGTCACGTAAGCACTCAGAAGTCAGTATATCAGTCACAATCACCAGTGCGAATTTTCCCATGTTCTGTAACCCTATTCCAGTCCCATCTTCTTGCTGGTGAATTTAGATGGTGGTGAATTTAGATCATGTCACCACCTCGCCATCCCTGCTCTAAACTTCTAATGGCGCCACAGCTCAATTGCAATAAAATCCAAACTTCTAAGCATGTTTCAAGACCTTGTATGATCTGACCCCCGCCTATTTCTTTCCTGTGTCCACTACCTCAGCACAGCCCTGCTCTTCTTTTTTCTAATGTGCTGCGTTCATTTCCAGCTCAGGGACCCTGTATTTGCTCCGCCTGTGCCCAAAACGCCCTCTACCCGGATCTCAAAATGACTGGCTCTTCTTGAATGTCAAGGCGCATCTCACTTAAGACCTCCCCACAGGGGCCTTCCTGGACTGCCCAAACTAAAGTATGTTCATCTCCTTGTCGCTTTCTATCACTGTTACACGTTACACGTTTTTTCATTTCTTTGTTTGCTGTCAAAATATAACCACCATAGGGGTGGAGTCTTTATCTTATTTACCACTATGTCTTTAGTACCTAGAATATTATCTGGCACATAATAATCACTAAGTGTTGTGAGCTCATGGGTATGTCATCATTACCCATAAAGCGGCCTGTGTCTCATCATTATCCCCAAAGTGGCCATCTACTGTCAACACGGACATCTGTATCAAGAGAGGTGGTGAAGTATCGTAGTTAAGACCGTGAGCTCTGGAGACAGGCTGCCTGGCTTGGGATTTGACTCTGCAACTTATTAGCTGGGTGATCTTGGGCAGGTGACCTAATTCCTTTATGCCTCAGCTTTCTGGAATCAATGTTATCTTCCTCACACGGCGGCTGGGAGAAGTAAATAATGAAATACATGTCAAACACCTAGAACAGAGTTCTACATACACTAAGCCTGCTGCTTTTTAGGAGCCATTATATTAGTTAGGATTCTTCTAGTTGCAATAAAAACAAACCTAAGCCAGCTTAAGCAGCGAAGAAGAATTCATTGTCTAGGAACAGACGTGTTCACAGAGCCCAAAGGCACGAATGCGTCTGGGTCTCAGACATCCCCAAAGGAATCCACAGCAAGATCTTCCCAGCACCTGGTCTAGGAGGCGCGGGACCAGCTTTGGAACCTCAGCAGATATGGACAGAATGTCCTGGGCTGCTGCTTTCCGAGGAAGCCACATAGGCCTGTACCCCCAAGTGTCACAGAATCACCCTGGCTCTTTCCTGATGACAGTCACCAGGCTACAGACCTATCTCCTTCATATCCTCATCCCATCCCAGCACCAAACACTCAAGCATTTCCTCCTGACAGCCTCCAACCTTCATGCAGAAGGCTACAAGAAGCAAGCTAGGCAGATAGAACACTGTGGGATTGCTGGCTCCCCCACTTCCTCACACACTCTCTTCCGCCACCCTCTGCCCGGGAGCAGCCTGCATTTTCACATCTAGAAGGGTTTCCACCCCAATCACTTAAAACCAAAAAGACTCATGTTTTGGTTGCTGGCTTTTATTGTAGGACTCTAGGCAGGAGCAAGATGTACTAAGTGAAGAAGCCTCGGGAAAGGAGACAGGTCAGGTTTATGCCCAGTTGCAGCAATCACAGCTGGTGTCAAAGACAAGCCCCGCCTGGCAGTTCTGCTGGTACGTGATTCCATTCAGGCAGTGCCAGAAGGCATTTCTGTTATTGGCCACCGGGTAGAGGCCATTGGCTTTTCCCGCACAGAATCCACTGCCCCCAGAACTGCCCCCAGAGCTGCTTCCAGAGCTGCTGCTTCCGCTCCCACTTCCGCTCCCACTTCCGCTGCTGGGAGCAGCAGTTATGGGCTCCACGGGCTGAGCAGGGGCAGTGCAACCTGAAACAGCACAAAACAGACTCGTGGACCTGGAAGAGGTTGCCACCTTCGCCCAGAGGGGAGGAGACTGGTGGCCCTGCGGAGAAGGTCTAGAGGTGGGGTGCTATTAGCTCCAGATCCCTACAAGCGAGGAGATACAAGATTACTCCATACTCAGGAAAAGCCGTAATTTCGAGCCACTCCAGTTTTAAATTTCAAAAGTTGTCTCTTCCCTTATGATGTCTCAATCATCATAAAAAATTACTCAAAAAAAATTACTGAGCACCAGTATGTGCAAAATACTTTGCCTTGGATCTGGGTATAAATGGCAAGCCAATAAGCTCTAAGAGAAAAATCTGGAACAAAAACACGTGAGCAGTCCTGAGGGCTTCTTGTTCAGTCTCCTGGTGGGCTAAAAGAGACTTTTTTTTTTTTTTTTAAGATTTTATTTATTTGACAGAGAGAAACACAGTGAGAGAGGGAACACAAGCAGAGGGAATGGTAGCGGGAGAAGCAGGCTTCCTGCAGAGCAGAGAGCCCGATGCGGGGCTCGATCCCAGGACCCTGGGATCATGACCTGAGCCGAAGGCAGACGCTTAACGACTGAGCCACCCAGGTGCCCCTAAAAGAGACTTTTAATGAGGGAGGAGCTCATAGAAAAGTAAATGCTTATATATTGAAAGTCAGCTGAATTTCTTGGGGCTTTTCCACACCTTTGAGACTTAGCTGATGTGGAAAACTCACCCAGGTAGGCCTGGTTTCCCATAAGCACATAACTTTCCTGACCCGGGAGTTCAAGGGTAGGGGAAGAATGGAGCACCTGTGTCTCAGCTGGGCAGGAGTGGGGAGGTGAAATGGGAAGTGACTCCCTAGTCAGTGGGGGTGGACAGATGTTAGAGCTGCCTTTTGAGCTGGAGAAGCAGCAAGTGTATACCCCTGGCATCCTTCTGTGTGCACTTACTTGCACTCTGCAGCCCAAGTGCTTTCTTCAGGGTGCTGACCAGGGGGAACTTGCCCTGGTTGCAGAACGTCCCTGTGAAGTCATCCAGGTCAATGGCCCAGACCATGGCACCTCCAAAATTGTTCTCCTTAAGCCACTGAGCCTGTTGAAGGATAAAGGGCACCAGAGGTCATTTTACTTCCCGGGATTCACAGCTGGGCCCGCAGCATGTCAGAGGGGCTGACCTTACCTTGATATTGAAGCTCTTGACATTGTCATAGCCAACCCACTCATTGCCCTGATAGGCATAGGGCACTTCCTGAGGGGCATCCCATGCCTCAGTGGCTCCATTTTTCAAGAAGGTACAGATCTTTAAAAAGTGGAGAGATTCAAACCTTTTAAATAAGATTCTCATGAAAGGAAAAACAGACACTTGCCTCTTCGATTTTTTTTTTTCTTTTATGTCTCCAGTTAGGATTTTCCTGTTTTCTAATTATGGGTTGTTATTTGAAGTAAATGATATCAAGTTGCTTTTGAAATATTCCTGTCATCCTTATCCTTAATGCTCAACTTTGGGAGACCACATTAATTTGAGAGATATAGTTCTTTTATTTCCTTATATGCTAATATAAATGACCTTAAATATGTAGTCTGTTGCTTGAAGGGATATTGCACATTGTAGGTGCTCTTCCTACTGGATTTGGTAAATGAATAGGTTGCTTAAACTCTTGAAGCATTTAGAATGACAGCTGTATTTTAAGTAGATAAGCAGCAGACAGATTGAGCAGTCATTCCGTTCAGCGAAGGGCATGGAATTCACAGGTTTGTACAGCCTAATCTACTTACCTCATAGTAGGCCCAGAAGCCAGCCTGCCTGGTGTACGGCCCGGCAGGACCAGCGCCAGAGGTGGGGGCACCAATGCCGGTGTTGGAGGAGTCGCTCAGGATGAAGGTGTGGCCATAGGCAGGGAATCCAACGATGAGCTTCTCAGCTGGGGCCCCACTGTTCTTCCAGTAGTTCATGACGTAATCCTGCAATGGCAGCCTATTAGCTAGAGAGGCTCCACCCTGCTGATGGTCCAGTGCTTAGTTGTGTTAGTCCACTGTCCTAACAGGCAAAATTGTGTGATTCTAATGACAGATAGATGGTACTTTTTTGAAGCATGTTGGTGAAATTATCATTAGTGAGATGTGCTCAGCCACTAGAAAGGATAGTTGTCCAAGTGAGACATTTGCAGAATTTTCATTTGTTTTGTCCCTGAATTTCCGTGTGATGTATAACCTCATCTCTGGTGTGCAGCTGCGTGTGTGTAGGGACTCACCACATTGAGGTAGGCGTTGCTGCCTGTGTCAGTCGGGTATTTGTACAGGGGGCTGTTCTCTCCAGTGTAGCCCTCCCAGGAGCCGTGAAAGTCATAGGTCATGACGTGGATGTAGTCCAGGTACCTGAGTTGGGGTAAGGGATTTGAAAACATTTGTGAGAGTCATTTCCCACACCTGTGTAGGCAAAAGATACCACTTCCAAAGCCTCCTACAGGTGGTCCCTGAATAGCAAGACAGACTGAGGACAAGTCTACCTTGCAAAAGTGGTAACTACAGGAACTTGAGGAATGGGTGACTGACTCACTGGGCCAGCTGAGGGATCTCATAGCCGGACTCGATGTTGGAGATGCCAGCAGCTACCGCAGCAGTGATCATCAGCCTGGGCTTGTTGATCTGCTTGGCCTCCTGCTCAAAAGCTTCGCGCATTTCCTATAGAATAATCAAGGACAGTAGGCCATCTGTGCATCTGATTGCAGCTCCTTAAATAAGTAGGTTTGTATCATGCTTTTCTTTTTCAAAATGCTTTCATAGAATTTTATCTGACTTCAGTCTCTCAATATCCCTATAAAGTAGATAGGATTGGTGGTATAAATCAATTTTATAGCTAGCTAAAATGAACAGAAACTAGACAATTTCACCAAAGTCCCACAGCAAGTTGGTAGCCAGCTCGCACCCAGAACACAGGTCCCAGATGGCCAGTCAGAGCTCCACTTACATCACTGTCCTCTGAACTTACAGTTGCTGTGGTCATTATCTATACCCAGCTTTTCCCAGGTTACATGTTGCTTCCCTTCATCCAGCAAGTGAATTACTTTATAGGACTGACATCCCATCAGATGTCAGAAAGGCTGATATGGTCAATAAAGGAAGTGCTTACAGCCAGGTAATGGGTTCCCGTTCGGCACTAGCACCTTTATTTTGGGTGACTCTAATCCCATTTGGAGGACTGGGGTCAGGGGGTGCCAGAGTGTGTTCCAGGGAAGGGTGGGTCGGAAAACTGTCATATGATAATGGCTAAAGGAACTGGGGTATTTAAACTGGAAGAAGAGAGATTAGAGGCAGGATGCTATAGCAGTCTGCAAATATTGAATGCTAGATTGCAAAAGGTGTTTTATCCTTTGTTGTCTTAGTGAGCAGAGCTAGCGCCAATGGCTGGAAGTTATAAATTATGACTGGAGGCTTGTTCCAGCTAAGAATAGAGATGTTCTTTCTGATCTCTAGAGCTGTTCAATAAATAAGTAGACTGACTTTCAACTGTTGAGTTACTTAATATTGAAACCATTCGGCGGCTGGCTGATGATCTGGTATATGGGACAGTGTAGAAGGAATCTCTGTCTTGGGAGAGGATAAATCCAAAAACACATCCTTGGCTTGTCTTACTCCATTCACTTTTCCTTGGTGACCTCTTAATTATCAGCCTTTGCTGAGGACTTCAAGGCAGTATATCAAGTGAGCTTCTTTGTCTTGAACTCTAGATTGGTATTCATTCAGGGACTACTGGCCATTCCTATAGGAGGTCCTACAGATTCCTCTCACTCTTGTTGTTCAAAGACACATTAATGAGCCCTTCTTGTTTCAAATCTACTCTTCTTCTTGTATTTACATTTTAGCTAATAGGACCACAACCAAACCAGTCCTCAAAGTCAGAAAAATGGAAGTCCTCTTGTTTCTACTTCCAGTTGGTGTCCAAATCCTATTGACTGTATCCTCCTAGTGTCCCTTGTATACTTGCCCTTTCTGTCCTCACTGTTAGGACCTTTGTTTGAGCCATCAGCACTATATCCCTGCCTTCCTACCTCCTTTTAATTCATCCTCCATGGTTAAACTAGAGTTATCTTTCTAAAGCACAAGTTTTGCCATCTCTCTCCACTACTTTCAAAGCTGCCCCATAGCCTTGAGAGTAAAATCCAAATTCCTTAACATCATCTACAAGTCCCACATGATCTGATTTTTGCCACACATGCAGACTCAAAATCATCCACGTGTCTTCATTTGTGTGGTTCCTATCTTCATTGGTAACACCAGTTGCTTTCAAGACTAAGCTCAAGTGTCACTTTCTCTAGGAAGCTCTTCTTGATCCTTCCCCAGGGTAGACTTAGGTGCCCTCTGTACCCACCATAGCATGCTCAAAGCATATTATAAATGTTGGTAATTTTTCACCTCATATTGTATTCCCTAAAGCCAAGGATTATCTTATTCTTATATTCATCCTGACACCTAACCCAGCGCCTGGGACAGAGTAAGTGTTCAGTAATAACAGACAGTCTGCTGTAATGGTTAGAAGCAGTGGGCTCTGTAGCCAGACTGCATGGGTAGTCTGTTACCTACTAGTTGTGTGGTATCAAGCAAGTTACTTGAACCTTAGTTTCTTCTGCAAAATAAAGATTATGATTCTTCTAGTACTTAGATCATGGAATAGATGTACAGGTAAACCATAAAATACGGTAGTAGAATAGTGCCTGGCACATAGCACACGTGTGTTCTTGCTATGTTATGAAATGCTGTTGAGTGAAGGCATGATATCTAGGAATCTTTGTGATGTGAAGATTCCGTAATTCTAAATTCCAGTTTAGTTGCGCTTGGGAAACACCAGATTCTCCTTGGAAAGAGTAGGCTTTGGATTTTCTTGGGTTAGAGATCGCCACTTCCCTCCTCACCTGCACCAGGACGGTGAAGAGGTGCTTGTCCTGAGGAGGGCTCCCACGGGAGCCAGGGTACTCCCAGTCGAAGTCCAGCCCATCAAACTCATACTGGCGCAGGAATTTGATGACTGAGGTGATGAAAGTCTGGCGGTTCTCAGGAGTGGAAACCATGGCAGTGAAGCTGAGGGAGACCCAAAGAAGGCAGGGTGAGGGCGCTCCTTGGTGGGCCCAACACCTTGTAGTAAAATCAGACTTTTCATATTTCTGACTCAGAGCTCTTCACAGGGACCCACAACTCAGATATAAGTATACTTCTGCTTTTCTCTTGTCCTTACTTGGTATTCAGTACTCAGTAATCAATAATCAGTAATCGGTAATCCCAGAAATCAGGGGATTTCAGTGTTCCCTTTGTGATCTACCCAACTCTGATTTTTTCCCCTTAGGTTGCACTTGTTGCTTTGAATACCTGGCTACCCCAGCTCACTGTGTCCTCTCTCCAAATAGTCCCCCAAGTTCATATGCCCTTAAAGAAGTCTTCTTGTTCATTTGCATGACTTTCTCTTCTCTTCTCCCAGAAGGTAAATGAAAGTGCTGTAGCACTCTCCAAAGGGGTTGTGCTTTTGAAATATTTTAAAAAGAGGTTCTTTTGAAATCTCAGTGACTAAACCTCTGTGAATGGAATCCCAGAATATCCACCTAAATGTAAACATATGGGGCGCCTGGGTGGCTCAGTCGTTAAGCATGATCCCGGGGTCCTGGGATCGAGCCCCGCATTGGGCTCTGCTTGGCAGGAAGCCTGCTTCTCCCTCTGCCACTCCCTCTGCTTGTGTTCCCTCCCTTGCTGTGTCTCTCTCTGTCAAATAAATAAATAAAATCTTTTTAAAAAAATAAATGTAAACATATAAAATAAATTGTGTTCTATTTTAATACTGAGGTCTTGGTAGAGCAATTTATTCCAGGAGCCTATTTACTTAATGTTCATCCTTCATACCCTGTCTTAGGTTGTGAAGTGTAAAGGAACGTAACTTGTTTTCAATAGCAAATGAAACACCAGGCTCTCCCACAGAGGACTTACGGGGCAGTTCCAAAGTTCCAGCCTCCAATGGCCAGGAGAGTTTTAAGCTGGCTGTTCCTATAAAGCAAAGAATAGAAAAAAAGAAGCTTCAAAATCCATGAGTCCTTTTATTTAAAATAATATTGCTTTGGTACTGGGCCTGGTCATATACTTCGATGTTGCCTTGATAAGATATTCTGTAGGATAATTTTCCTTCACTACTGAAGACTTTCTTTAAAAAATTGTGTTGTTATCCCATACTTAGTATAATACTAAGTGAAGTAAGTCAGTCAGAGAAAGACAAATGCCATATGACTTCAATCAGATGTGGAATTTAATAAACAAACAAAGAAAAAAGAGCCAAACAGAAGACAGACTCTTAAATATAGAGAATGAACTGGTAGTTGTCAGAGAGGAGTTGGTAGGTAAGGGAATGAGGTAAAAATAGGTGAAGGGGATTAACAGTACACTTATCGTAATGAGCACTGAATAATATACGGAATTGTTGAATCATTATATTGTACACTTAACACTAATATAACTCTGTATGTTAATTATACTTCAACAACAACAAAAATTATGTTACCATAAATGCACTGAAAATTCTTTGAGAAAATTCAAATTATGGGAGCAGATTTTGTAAACATAGGTATCTATAGGTGTATATATATAAAACTTAAGAGCATAATTACATCATATTCTGTTCTATCAGATGAAATGATAAATGTTGCTTGAGTATAATTACTTTCTCAGCCTCCAAGATAACGAATAAAAATCAGTTGCTTAAAATTATGCACATTTTTCTTGAAGAGTTGTTCTCAAGAATGGAGTGCGAGGGTCAGAGTGGGAAAGCATTAAAATTCTGGGTTTATAGCCCCTTTCTCAGAGATTCTGATTCAGCTGGACTGAGGAAGGACTGACATTTTTATCAGGTACCTCGTGTGATTTTGATGCATAGTCATTGGATCACACTTCAAGAAATACCACTCTACAGGAGTTTACTTTCTCTGTTTATCATAACTTAAATACTAATAGCTACATTCAGGACAGTACCCTGCTGATGGTAGCGATGGCCTGTAGCCTTATTTCTCCTAGAAATAGCTAAACTGAGTAAATCAGGAATTAAAAGATACCACGTTATTGTTTCTTTGTCATGCTTCATTTTTACACAAATAGAACTCTTAAAATACAGCAGACGTTTCTGATTTGGGGGGTTCAGTGATGTCTAATCTTCATTATCTTCTACCTCCTGCTCTCTGATGTGAGCAGCTAAGATGGCTTGCAGGTTCTTGTGTCATAAAAAAAAGAAAAAGATATTGACAGGGAAAAGGAGAAACAGAACTGATATATTTTGAATACCTGCTAGAGCAGGCAATATGATAGACATAGATAATAATCTATGTCCTTGCTACTTAAAGTGTAGCTTCCTGGACCAGAAGCACCAGCATCATAGGGGAGCTTGTTGGAAATGTAGAATCTTGGCCCCCACCTCAGATTCACTGAACCCAAACTCATTTTAAGAAGATCCCAGGTGATTTGTGTGCACAAGTTTAATGTTTGTGTATTAAAAAAATTTAATAAAATTAATGTCTGGGAAGCACCAACCTAGGAGATACCAAATTAGATATCTCTTCCATCTCTTACTTGTTTTTCAGGCCATTGAAAGCTTGGTAGAAAGTCACATCATTCCATTCAATGGTGGTGATCTCATTGTTCCGCATCCCAGCAAAGGCATAGATCAGGTGAGTACACAGGCAGGGGTCAATGTCATCAGGCTTGAAGCGCCCCAGGCCTGGCCGGTACTGGGCCCAGTTAGTGAAGTAGCAGGTCAGCTGGAAAGCAGAACCTGAAAGCAGTAAGAAGTCAAAATAATGACCTGATTTAGGCGCCACTGAAATGTACTGTGAGTTTTGGCTCTACCTCTGCTTCGCTCCCTTTGCCTCAATGCCTGATCTCTGCGTGGGAATGTTTAAGATAAATATTCTTGCAGAAAAGTTCAAAGATTCTAACTTGGGAACTAGTCACTGACTTGGGGTTGTTTTTGACTCCAACAGATTCATTTGGGGATCCTAAGCCTAAGAACCACTTAAGATGTCTAGTAGTCCTGTGAAGTCTAGTGAATACCAATTTATAAATGACAGTGGTGATGCCAAAGAGGATAGTCGTGACAGCCAATCCAAAATAATAGGTTCTCTCAATGTCAAACCCATCTGTGACGTAGGCAGTAGCTCTCTTTCCTCATATGGCTTATCTCGATATATTTTTAAAAAATACATAATCAGACAATTGCATTATGAGTAATTTATGGGGATTTATAGTTTATGATAGAAAAAGACTATGTCAAAGATAAAAGACAGAGTTCATGACTTACCTAGCTGAGCAGTCAGCAGAAGGGCCAGACCTAGAGGGAAAGAAAACACATGTACTCTGAACCAATCGTCTATACCCTGTGAAATCTGATTGTGAGACCTTGGGTGCCATCCTATTTGCCATAGGTTGTTACGGCTCAGTGGCACATGGGGATTGTGCCAAAGAGTGGGCTTCCTCACGAAGGCACCAGTAGATCTACACTTCCCTCCTCTTAGTCAAAAATGGCCATGACACTCTCTTCTTCCACCTTTCATATCAGTAATAAATGTTGAATGCAGAGTTCACAGGCTACTATTTTGGAAGATCTACTGCATTTCTACTGAAATTACCCAGAATGTACTCTACTCAACGAGTACACATCCATCAGTACTTCACCTCCCTGAACCGCGATAAATAGAGCCTTCCACTGACAAGGCATCCTCCAAAGCAGTGAATTCAGTATCTCCTGGAGCCTGGGAATTTTCTTGGAGCCACTGTTTACGCGCTCTAATAGTAGAAGAGAAGTACCAGGAACTATGAGGCAAGATTCCAGATGCCTCTCCCTGGTTCTACCAGAGCACATCTGACATGATTGTTTTAGAAACTGAGCTAGAGGTTTCATATCAAAAATGTTCTGAAACTACAAAGTTTCTAAGTCACAGCTCTCGAACAACGAATAAACTGAGGATATAGCTTGGTTGTAAACAATTTACTGACTTAACCCCTTTAAATGATTGAATGTCTAGCTGGCATTTTGATGATATATCAGCAACTTAGTAGGACAGTAGGGGATAAAAAAGAAGTAATGCTGAAAACAGTAGAACAAAGATAACTCACATTCTATCTCAGTTCCCACTGATTTTCATCCCTGGAAAAGCTAGACCAAGGATTCAAGCGTGTAAATAAAAATGATACCCATTAAAATAAGGCGGTGCAGGAAGATGAATGCAGAACGAGACACAATTGGTAAGGGATTAGAGAATAAGACAAGCATTGGAAGAAAAGAAGCCTTTCTTTTAGGACCATGCCCATGGGATCGATGAAGATAGAAATGTTATTGGAGTCGGCTGAGAGCAAAAGAATGAGATAGACTGATTTGTATACGACAAGACTCTCTTGGAAATTTGAAATGATGAAAGAAGAATGGAAGAGCCCAGAGGTATAAAATGAAGACTGCTTCATGGCTGTCAGATCCAGAGAGAAAAAGAAGGCGGGTAAGAATAAGGTTCTGTGTCTGACTGCAGACTCACCTGTGAGGAGAGTAAGCTTTGCCATGGCTGTCACTGGTACTAGTTAGCAGAGCCTGGATTTGCTTTTTATACCATCTGAGTCCCAGGTTATCGTAAGGGCTTCCAAGTGGAGAACAATGAACTCAGATGTGTATGTAGCTAATCAGTAAATCAACAGATCTCCTCCCATACAAACACTTGGCCTTAGACAGGCAACCTATACTCTCCCACCACCACCACTTTCTCTGCTCAGTAAAAACAAGGTAAGGCTATGACCCCTAACAAGGTGGTAGAGACCATCACAATGGAAAGCGCCAGCTTAATAGCTTTTATGGCAGTTCCCGGGGTTGATAAGCGTCTGTTTAAACACTCTGGTTAGGTTTTTACATTGTGGACATTTCGTGCCTGACATCAAAGCATATCTTTATTGGAAAGCAAATAATAAAAACCCTTAGAAGTTATTAACCTTTTTAACCCCATTTTCTTCATGGAATTATTCATGTATAATTTGTACACTCAGAACAAACTTTCCATCTTTGGGTGCTACTTTCTGAACGTTTTGCCCACACCTGTTCTTTGGAATGACCTTAAGTCATAATTATATGATGATTTTATCTAAGAATGTATGGTTTCCCAAATGTCCCCTGTGAAGGTCAGTAAGAACTCTCTAGTGTTCCGTAGTTCCAAATTACATTCAGTTGATATATTTGTATTGCTGCTGGGTAGAGATAATGGTGACGATATTGAAAGGAGTCTCTTTTAATAGAAATATTTGCAACTTGACTATGTCTAGAATCGTATGTTTAAGGTTAATTCCAATCTACCTTTCTAAACATTATCCACTACCATTATCCTATAATAAATTTCTGCTTCGGCCAAATGGTCTATTTGTTGTCCCTAAACATGTCTTGCCTGCCTTTGCTTACACTGTGTCTCCACTCTTCGCCTGTAACATCTCCTTCTCCTCACTGACCACCCCAATGTTACAGTTCCTCAAAACGCAGCTTAGACCCTCTCTTTGAAGCTCAGTGATCTCTTCTTCCTCTGAAATACCTTATATGCTCTAGTACCTAGTATCTAGTATGCTTATATGCTACTCCTGTACAATACCTTGAAGGTAGTTGGTGGGCACCCATTATGGAACATCAGCACCTTTGCCAACTTCTATGGATGCAGTCTAACTTCTCTATCACATTTAGAAACTAAACTGTATCCATTTACCCCATGATAATTAGGTCCTGAGTGCTTAGTTCCCACTGGCAGGACCAGAGAAAGTCTGGTAGAAGTGCTGCCAGGGAGGACTTCAGTCAAATAGTAATATCAATAAACACTATGTTCCAGGGATTGTTCTTGGTGTTTTGTTTTTTTTTTTAAGACTTTATTTATTTATTTGACAGAGAGCGAGAGATCACAAGTAGGCAGAGAGAGAGGAGGAAGCAGGCTCTCTACTGAGCAGAGAGCCCGATGCAGGGCTCGATCCCAGGACCCTGAGATCATGACCTGAGCTGAAGGCAGAGGCTTTAACCCACTGAGCCACTCAGGCGCCCCTGTTCTTGGTGTTTTAAATCACTAAGAACTTATTTTGGCAAGTGACTAAAACCAACTCTAACAAGCACAGATTGGTATTTTGGAAAATTATGAGGATGTTCACAGGATCAAAGATAAGAAGATAATACTGCCTCTGATAAGACAGAAATCAAGCATTTTGGGGGCAGTGGAGTGGAACGAGGTCTTGGAATAAACCTTAATTTTATTTTTTAATCATGCTTCATCCCACGTAAGAATCAAAGGCCCAGGAGAACTAGTCTGTGTAGCTTTGAGTTTGCATCAGACACTTGATAAGGGACAAAGACAGGGCACTTGGATTCAAATTTCCATTCGGACTGATCACAAAATGAAATTCTGGGAGAGTGGGGGGCGGATACTGAGTGACTGAAAAACAATGAATGTTCATCCAAGGGCCTATTAATTATTTCCTTTAACCCATAAAAACCATTATTACCGTTACCTCAATTTTGCGGATGGGAAACTTGCTCAAACAAACCCTAAGTACCAGATTCAGGATTCAGTGCCAGGATGGCTGCCTCCAGAATGGAAATGTTAATCTTTCCACAGCACTGCCTCCTTATATTCAGTTGGTGGTCCAAGTTGAACTGGGAAAAGTATTTCCCTGAGGCATCCAGGAGAATCTAGTTGGGACGAAGAGCCAGAATCGTGTCAAATCAAGGTTAAACCAAGGATTTACAAAAATAGCAAAACCTGCAGTCGCAGGGTCATCCTCTTTGGCACTATTAGGTGTAGCTGCTGTTTAGATTTAGTGAGATATTTTCTTTTGAGTTTGGTGCCTCTTATCCTATATGAATGACCTGAGGGTAAACTATCCCTTCTTAATAGCTCCCTTATTAAGGGCTCTGGGTGTATCCCTATCAAGCCTGCCTCCCATCTGAGCACTTAAGTATTGAAAAGAATTATCATCATAAGCTTTATAGAATAATAAAGGTTTAAAAGCATGGCACTGAGTGTCCTTTTATATTGTCAGATTTTTTTCAATAAGCCTTCATTATTTTTAGATTCTCAAATTTATGGTCCAATGTACCACACACATAAGTTTAGATATGCATTTAAACAAAAATGTTAAAATGAAAACCCCTGTTCTACCACCAGCTTAAATATGATAATACTATCTTTGAGTATGACTCTGTATGTCCTTACCCAGCTTGATGCTTCTCACTCCCCTAGCATAAGCGACTCTCTGAATTTTGTGGTAACCATTTCTTTGCTTTATTTATAACTTTATTACCTATGCCTGTATCCCTAAATAATATATTCATTAGTTTTATAATTGTTTATTATAATAATATCTTCATTAGTTTTAATATCTTCATTAATTTTAACTTTGTATAAGTGAAATAATGCCAAATGTATTCTTCTATTTCTTGCTTTTTTAGCTCAGCATTAAATTTTTGGATTCATCCTGGATCCATCCAAGTTGCTACAGGTAGCAGCTCTTCACTCACTTTCTTTCTTTCTTTTCTTTTTTTAAGATTTTATTTATTTATTTGAGAGAGAGAGAGAGACAGAGAGAGAGAGAACAAGAGTGGGGTTAGGGGGGCAGAGGAAGAGGGAGAAGCAGGATCCCTGCTGAGCTGAAGGCAGAGGCCTAACTGACCTAACTGACCAAGCCACCCATGCACCCTTGCTTACTCATTTTCATAACTGTATGGTATTCTATTATATGAGTATGCTACAATTCACTTATCCTTTCTACATAGAGCAACAAGTTGGTTGTTTCCAGCTTTCCCCCCTGTATGCTGTTATAAGCATTTCTTAACATGTCTCCAAAGGCAAGGGAAACAAAAGCAAAAATGAACTTTTGGGACCTCATCAAGATAAAAATCTTTTGCACAGCAAAGGAAACAGTCAACAAAACAAAGAGACAACTCATAGAATGGAAGAAGAGATTTGTAAATGACACTACAGATAAAGGGCTGGTATCTAAGATCTATAAAGAATTTCTCAAACTCAACACCTAAAAAATAAATAATCAAGTCAAAAAAATGTGCAGAAGGCATGAAAAGACACTTCTCCAAAGAAGACATACAAATAACTAACTGACACATGAAAAAATGTTCAACATTATTAACCATTAGGGAAATTCAAATCAAAACCACATTACACCAGTTAGAATGGCAAAAATTGACAAGACAAGAAACAACAAATGTTGGAGAGGTTGTGGAGAAAAGGGAACCCTCTTACATTGTTGGTTGGAATGGAAGTTGGTGCAGCCACTTCAGAAAACAGTGTGGAGATTCTCGAAAAGTTAAAAAAAAGAGCTACCCTGTGACCCAGCAATTGCACTACTGGGTATTTACCCCAAAGATACAGATGTAGTGAAAAGAAGGGCCATATGCACCCCAATGTTCATAGCAGCAATGTCCACAATAGCTAAACTGTGGAATGAGCCAAGATGTCCTTCAACAGGCAAATCGATAAAGAAGATGTGGTCCATATATACAATGGAATATTATTCAGAAAGGATGCATAGCCAACTTTTGAATCAACATGGATGTAACTGGTGGAGATTATGCTAAGTGAAATAAGTCAGAAAGAGAAAGATAACTATCATATGGTATCATTTATTTGTGGAACATAAGGAATATCATGGAAGACATTAGGAGAAGTGTCTCCTAATGGAAGGAAGAAATAAAGGGGGGAATCAGAGTGGGAGACAAATCATGAGAGACTATGGACTCTGGGAATCAAACTGAGGGTTTTAGAGGGGAGGGGGTAAGGGGATGGGTGAGTCTTGTGATGGGTATTAAGGAGGGCATGTATTGCATAGAGTGCTGGGTGTTATATGCAAACAATGAATCATGGAACACTGCATCAAAAACTAATGATGTATTATATGGTGACTAACATAACATAATAAAAAAATTATATATTAAAAAAGACTCTTCTAACCCATTTGATTCTTACTATTCCCCCAAAAGTGAGACAAGCTAGACTTTATTGTTCATATATACAGATGAGGAAATGGAAAACAAGAATTTGATGAAATTACAGAGTCAGATATATAGGCTGAACTGAAGCTCAGAGCTGCTGACTCCTAGTCCAGTGTTTGTTTATCTTTTTTTTGCTGAATTGCATATTTCTACTAATGCAGCCTAAGACTGTATTATCTCTTACAACATTGTCATGTTGTTGCTTCATATGGAATGAAATAGGCTCAACTCTCACTCATTGCATGTGCTTGAGAAATTGATTTTTATAGCCATATGCATATTTTCATTATAGACACCATTGTGTTTTGTGTCACTTGTTTACAGTCTATGTCTCCTACTAATAAGTAAGCTCCTTGGAGGTAGGTACTATTTTTTATGCATCTTCATATCTCTAGTGAATTGGATAGTTCTTGGCATTTCAAAGATGAGACTACAATAAAGTTGAGGAATGCTATGAATCCTACCCCACAGAAAGGTGACTTCTTTGTATCCAGAACCAATGGTAGGCACAGAGTCCTAGAAGGGAGTACTGGAAAGCTAAAAATGGTTGGGTGAACCTCCAGGGTTCAGGTCTCATTTGCTTGAGGCTGACCAAGGAAGATCCTCATTCATAAGGAGGAAGACTCCTCATGGGCACAGTATACAGACCAGAAAGTGTCATTTCACAACCAAGGTCAACTAGTCATTCATTGTTCCCCTTACTGATGAACATAAGCATTCTGTGGAGTTGAACAAGGCCATTATTGGGAGATGCAGTACAAAGATCAAGATATAACTGAATAATGGCTACAACATTGGTCCCATGTCACCTCAAATGGCCATGGAGCCAGTAACATCCCAGAGGGAAGGAAATCTCTCCTGCATGGCCTACTAGGCCTAGGACCTACAATCTTTCACTGACAGTGAGTTACACTGGCAGATACTACGTGGTATAACTCAATAGAATATTCTAAAATGATAATGACATTATGAGACACCAAAGTGGACTCTTGGCTCTCCCTAGCTGCACCTACTTCTGGACTATAGATTCAGTCAGAGACAGACAAATACCATATGATATCACTCATATGTGGAATTTAAAAAACAAAACAAATGAACATGGGGTGGGAGGGAAGAGGCAAATCAAGAAGTCAAGAAAGAAACTGATGGTTACCAGAGGGGAGGTGGGCTAGGGGATGGGTGAAATAGGTAATGGATATTAAGGAGAGCACTTGTTGTGATGAGCACTCTGTGTTGTATGTAAGGGTTGAGTCACTAAATTCTACATTTGAGACTAATATTATACTGTATGCTAACTGGGATTTAAATAAAAGCTTGGGGAAGAAATGGAATCAGTAGCATGAAGAGTCTACCACCTGTGAGAGTTGCATCAAAGAACTTGGGACAACCTGATTGAGAGTTCTCCTAGGAGGATCTAATGCAGGGCAGTCAGAATTCATCACTATCTTACATCCCGTGATTTCAGAGGTTTCCTTCTTGCCTACCAAGGGACTTCTACTTCCATAAGTATCCATGACATTTTGCCCATACCTAGGACCATCATCCTGGTGGGAATCCTGCACCAGCATTTTCCCATTCCTGTAGTCATGCAGTAGTTGGACCACTTCATTTGCACCAGCACCAGGATAAGAATGGCTTCTCAGTGCCCACGTGGCATAGTACTGGGACCACAGCAGGTGTTCAGTCAAGGGTAACAGGCAAAGCTGCAATTGGGGAAACCGTCAACAACCAGGTAGAGACCCAGGGTATCCAACTGTCCCTTAGTCCAGCGGTCCTGTTTCACAGTTGCTAAGACAGGGTTGGGGGAATAAAAAGAAAAAGGTGTGGGAAGGGATATCTGGATTGGGTCCCCAAATCACAGTTGTTCAGCACCAGAAAACTTCCTGTCCTCGGAATCCTAGGTTTGTAACAGATGGCTGAGAACAGATGGACCGTTGCTAGGAATGGCTCTGGTTTAGGATATTTATAGCATTGGGCAAGCAATCCAGTTAGCATACCAGTTGGAGTGAACACTAGGCTTAAGCAATTTGTCTTTGTGTTGGCTTCTTTGCATTCTCCTGCTTTCATCCTCTGTGGGTAATAAGAAATTGAAATAGCCATCAGGTTAGGTTTGGACATTGTTTAATTTGCTCTGACTGCCATAACAAAATTACATAGATTGCGTGACTTAAACAACAGATACTTATTTTTCTCATCGTTCTGGAGGTTGGAAAGTCCAAGATCAAGGTTACGGCAAGATTCAGTTTCTGGTGAGAGTTCTCTTCCTGGCTCGCAGACAGTCACTTCTGGCTATATTCTCACAAGGGAGAGAGAGAGACACAGAGACAGAGAAAGATCTAGTGTCTCTTTTTGTAAGGGCACAGTTCCACTGGATCAGGGCTCCATCCTTGCAACCTCACTTAACCGTATACCTCCTTAAAGGCATTATATCTCCAGTACATGTGAATGATCCTTTCATGACCATCTTATTCTCAGGAAACCCACAACAATCTAGCAGACAGTGAATCTAGGTCTGAGAGAAAGAGAGATCCTGGACCTTAGATGTTGGGGTTTTTAAACTGCTCAATTATTAAAGAACCAAACTCTTCCTAGTGAAATTAGGACATGGGCTCTAACAGCAGAACCTTGGCCTTTGGTTCCACCCACTCTCTCAGACTTCATCAGTTGGGAGAACACTTGGCTTTCCCCAGGTTTGATCTCAGCCCTTGTGATTACAGCACTACTACTAGATGGAAACTTAGCTGAGGTCTCAATCCACAGGTCAGCTCTCTGCCAGGATGGATTGCATTAAACCCTAGGTTGTAGGCTATCATTGGTGTCCAGAGGCAGTGAGCCAACTTCCTCTCCAGGAGGCCAGCCTACAAGTCATTAGTTAAGTTAATCATCACCTCTCAGCTATGTTCCATGAAAAATTGATAAAGGACCATCAAAGCCAAGACATATCTTGGTTAAGTTATTGAGTTCTTCAGGCACCGGGAAAAAAAATTATCAAATAACTTAAAATGTATGGGTTGATGAAGGGATAGTGGGTACCCACTGGCCTCAAACATCCCCACAACAATATTCAATGCCAGAGCACAATGAAGCAATGCCTACTATCTAAGGTTAAGTTCTCCTGAAAGTAGTTCATGTGAGAGGAATTTACTTAAGAGCAGAATACAGGAAGCAGGAATAAAAGATAAAAGAATGAAACAGGGAAAAAAAGGGAAGACCAATACAAAAATATATTATTAAGTTGATCATTGTTAGGGGCCACTGGATGCTCAGTCCCTTGGGACTATCTTAGAAGTCTTATGAGATGTGTTTCTAGACCATCCAGAGAAGAAAAGTGGAAAGAACATGACCCCCTGACCTCCCAGGGATGACATTAACTCCTCTACATGGGCAGGTTGTCCATGCTTTAGTGGAAGCCTCTATCTAAGAAGCCTCACATAAGAAGCCAGAAGTGTAGGACACATGCCTGAAGCAAAGGGCAACAACTCCATGAAAATGATTGAAACTTACACAGAGCTGGTTGCTGCAGTTGTGGCTGAAATTGAAAGATAAGGCAGTCACATGTACCCCAATGTTCATAGCAGCAATGGCCACAATCGCCAAACTGTGGAAAGAACCAAGAAGCCCTTCAATAGATGAATGGATAAAGAAGATATGGTACATATATACAATGGAATACTATTCCTCCATCAGAAAGGATGAATACCCAACTTTTGTATCAACATGGACAGGTGACTGGAAGAGATTATGCAGAGTGAAATAAGTCAAGCAGAGAGAGTCAATTATCTTATGGTCTCACGTGTGGAGCATAAGGAAAAACGTGG
>CM053606.1:81701144-81721358 GCA_028646535.1 Procyon lotor | reverse complement strand
AGGTGAATCCTATTATTACTTCCATCTTACTCATTTGGAAACTAAAACACAGAAAGGATAATGGTAGAAGTCTATTTAGCACTTAAAGCTATCTCCCTGAGTAATAATTTCACCCAAGGGGAAATGAACTAGCAGTTAAGTGTCCTGGCTCCTGGTTTGGATTCTTCCATGAACTCTTTATATTTCTTAGGACAAGTCACATAACTCACCTCTGTCTTAGTTAACTGGTTTGTGAGATGGGATATGAATGCTTCTCTTGTTCACCTCTTAGAGAGGAGTTGTTTCAAAGATCCAGTGAGGTGAAGATTTGAAAATGCTTTAACAGAGCCAAAGCACCATGTGCATAACTTCTCCATATTATTTTTTATTGTTAACATTAATTTTTAAGACCACTGTCAGTTGGTTTCAAGTTTGGGATTTTTAGGTCCATGATCCCAAGCCTATAAATTTGGTTAGGGAATTTCAAACTCTCTAAAAAAAATTTATATTCTGTGTTTGAAGTAGAAAGACAAAGGGCCATGCTGAATTTTCAAATTATGAAGACAGAAACAAACAATATGGTGACCCATCCCAAGAATGCATACCTATGCCAGCTGCAAGCACAAAAAGCAAATCTTAAAACAACAGAAAGAATAATGAGCTAGAGGAAGAGCAGCATTTGTAAACTCGTGCTTCCCTTGCAAGAAACTTTTCCTGTTTTACTCTTTGAGTCTTTTAATTTAATTTAATTTAATTTAATTTAATTAATTTAATTTAATTTTTATTAACATATAATGTATTATTTGCTTCGGGGGTACAGGTCTATGAATCATCAGTCTTACACAATTCGCAGAGCTCTCCATAGCACATACCTTCCCCGATGTCCATCACCCAAACACCCCATCCCTCCCACCCCTCCTCCACTCCAGGAACCCTCGGTTTGTTTCCTGAGATTAAAAGTTCTTTGAGTCTTTTTAATACTCTCTGTAGACTCCCAACCTACTGAGGCTGATAAACTTCAGGGTTTCTCCTGAAAGCCCACTGCCCTCTGTTTGCACTCACAAAACCATTAAGGTGCCCTAGCCTTGAGGCTTGTGAAGGGAGGGACAGTCCCCTATCACTGGGGAAGGGACTATGTCCCTGTACTTTTGCCAAAGGTGGTCATCTCAGGAAATTTGTCTGAAAGTTTTAAAGGAGCAAAAAATCAAGAGGGAGAGCTGCTCATAGGCACAGAGCTGTGGTAGTTCTTTCCACTGGGGACAGTGAATTTGGTCATCTTGCCTCAGTAATAGAGACTACCTCATCCAACCTGCCTTCCAGACTCTCCTTCTCTCTTATGACTTATCAGGTTCTTTATTATGATTACCTCTAAAGTAAATGTTGATCTTGGTAGTGTTTCCAAAGTTCAAACCCTTTTAAGAACCCATTATCGGCTGGGAAACCATGCTATCAAGATTGGGCTTGAGCCCAGGAACTACACCTATAAGCTCCATTACGGAGTAGCTTACATAATTCAAAATGGTTTGTGTAGTGGGCTATACTCTGCTTGGATAGTGAAGCAACTAATTGATGATTACGCGCTTTCTTTGACAGACAGAAGCATTGACTAAATTTGTATTCATTCGTTGTTTGCAGTCATCATTTGCATTCACTTACTGTAAAAAGAAAGGGCCCTCCCTAAGCAAAGGTATAGAGGGGCGTAGCCTACTCTGTCTTTTTGCCCCCAGATCCACTACCTACTTTCCTCCAATTTATTTGCCTGTGCCTATTCTTCCCACTTTGTCTGAGACTCCTATCACTGAAACAGCCCTAGCTTGGCTCCTCTCTGCTCAGTCTCCACCCCAAGTGGCTGCCCCCAGCAGAGCATACCTGGCCAGCAGACCCTGAGCCTAACACGTTACACTTCCCAGGTGGTTATCTCCCCAAGCCCAGCACTCTTCCCGTCATTCACATTTCTTATCTTTTCTTTTCTTTTTTTTTTTAAGATTTTATTTATTTATTTGACAGAGAGGAGAGAGCTCACAAGTAGGCAGAGAGGCAGGCAGAGAGAGAGGGAAGCAGGCTCCCTGCTGAGCAGAGAGCCTGATGCGGGACTCGATCCCAGGACCCTGAGATCATGACCTGAGCCGAAGGCAGAGGCTTTAACCCACTGAGCCACCCAGATGTCCCCTGTCATTCACATTTCTGTAAGCAGTTCCAGATTTCCCCTGGTCACTGAGGCTCTCATCACAGAAATCTTTTTGATTCATCTCCTTCCTCTACTCTCCACAACCCATTGTTCACTGAGCTATAGTGCTCTTCCCCTTTGGTGCCAGAGTGCCTCCTCTCTCAGGACCCTCCGTTCCCCTTTCCACCATCACTGCTCTCAGACCTTATCATCTGTGACAGTGTAGTGGGGCCTCACATTTCCTCATTTCCTTTTAAATCTAGTCAATATATAACCCCACGTCCCTGGTGGCGGTAGTAGTGGTGGTAAGAATTATAATGGCTCCCCATTGCCACATAGAGACAGTCCTTTCTCCTTCATCAGTCATCAAGATTCTTCACAATCAAAGCTCAACTTACTTTTCTAGCCTTGCCTCCTGCTATGTCCTCAGTATAAATCTTGCATATTAAATTATACCATTCTAGACCATCAAAATAGTCTCATCTTCATGTTTTGGCTGAAGCCATTCCCTCTGTCTAGAATATAGAATATATTCCCCCTGTATACAGCTCCACCTCCAACTCCTGAATGCTTTCTACTGTGACACTTTCCCCGATCATCACCCCCTGGAAATGATCACCTTCTTCATCTCTGCATTTTCGTCATTTTGTTTTACCACTCTGATAATCAGTGCTTATTTTTATGGACCGTTTGTAGGGAAGGAGTGCGTAATTAGTGGATGGGCCACACAGATTGAGGTTCAAATCCTTTCTGCTATTTCATAGGTGTGGGAAATTGGGAAAGTTTCTCAAGTTTCTTAATTTGTCAAAGTAGTATGCAAATGCCTACTTTGCAAGGCAGTTCTAAGCAGTAAACAAAATATATGTAAAAAAAATCAAGTGCATCATAAGCACTCCCCAAAATGATAGTTTTAATTATAGAATACTGCATATGTGCCTTATCCTTCTCTGCTTAAGAATACTAGTCAAACCAATGTTGATTCTCAGATCACATCTAAATTCTATTTCCTGTTCAAAATAGGCCCCCAAATAAACATTGGACAGCAAGTGAATTAATTTTAATAGGAGTAACTATTGTGAATATCTTATATACAAGAACAGGCTAGTACAAAGCCATCTTTTTGGGCAGGGATATTCTGATCTCTTTCAAGTCACACCTTGTAGAAAACTGTCTAGATATACTGTCTGCCTTAGTGCAAGCATTAGAATTGTGCTTGAGTCTTGCACAATGAATTTGAATGATGATGAATGATGAATTTCAGTTGAGCCTTGCAGTCTGAGAAGGGCTGCCATGAAACTTGTAGCCATAAAAGGGAGGCACGGAGGCAATTCGTACATTAGGTGACCCTGGAAAAAAGGCAAGTGTGTTTTCTCCCATATTGTACTCCAGCTCTCCTAGCTCAGCATTATTCTGTCCTGAGTTTCTCTACCTGTGTTTCAGAATGTTCAAAGTGTTCCTCTCCCTTAAAAGTAAAATGGGTGAGTTAGGGAGCACTAACAGTATAGCATATGGAGAGCTTTGCTGGTGCCTGTGAGTCTGGACTCAGTTCCACCTCTGATTTATTTTGTGTTCCCAATCTGTTGAATGGCATTGTGGTCCTGACCCTCCCAGATCTTATGGCTCTCAGGTGAGTTCAAGAAAGTTCACAATCATTTGTGCTAGTTCAGTAGTGGAGCTGCTTTCTTTGAAAGTCTTCCCATCCTGTCGTGGGCTCCTGGAAAGCCCTAGAGGGCTATTGCTATTCCTTTGTCTGGCCTCTCTATCAATGGTAAGAGCAGAACCCAGCCTATAATTCCAGGATAGTGCTGTTCATCTTCAAAGAACTTCTTCAAAGTTCTTCTTCAAAGAACTCTAAGAACCAGGATCACAGCAGTAATAGGGGTAGGGTGAGAAGGAGGGGAAAAGTCAGATACAACCTTTAACACAAGTCCAACGTGTAATTGTTAAGAAAATGTTGTAGACTTGGCAGTCAGGAGATGTCTAGTGTGATCTCTGCCATTTACATGCTGAAGGCCTTGGGGGGATAATATATAATATCTCTTGGGGGGGATAATCGCATAATCTCTCTGGCTTCCTATCTCATGCATTTGTAGCAAATGATTTCATTGCTCCCTTCCAGAAACAGATTAACATAGTCTCACTCTGTATCTCTTTCCTTTTGCCTTTACCTGATGCTAGAATATCTAACCCTTTTGAATAGCATAAACGCCCAGATTCTCAAATTCCCTATGTGCTATTTACTAGAATTTATTTGCATGGAAACTAGTCTGCAGTCTGAAGATTTTCCTTCCTTGCTTTCCTTTTCACAATTGTTATCCCCTCCAAAGAGGAGAGAAAACAGAATGTAAAACATGTGGGTCAAAAACATTGTAGGAGGGGCGCCTGGGTGGCTCAGTCGTTGGGCGTCTGCCTTCGGCTCAGGTCATGATCCCAGGGTCCTGGGATCGAGCCCCACATCGGGCTCTCTGTTCAGCAGGGAACCTGCTTCTCCTGCTCCCATTCCCTCTGCTTGTGTTCCCTCTCTCACTGTGTTTCTCACTGTCAAATAAATAAAATCTTAAAAAAAAAAAATTGTAGGAAAAAAAAAAACCATTTTAGATTTAGCTCTTTCTCTTCAGTGAGGCCGTCAATCAGCAGACACAGAGCTGTAGATCTTTGTGAGACCCTGATGGGCAAGACCAAACCGTTGAGGTTGAGCCCAGTGACATCATCAAGAATGTCAAAGTCAAAATCCAGGACAGGGAGGGCATCCCACTTGGCCAGTGGCATCTCATTTTTGTGACAAAACAACTGGAGAATAGCCACACTGAGGCTACACTATCCAGAAAAATCCACCCTGAATTTGGTGTTTCACTTCTTAGGTGGCATTTTTGAGCCTGCCCAGAAACTTGGACAAGATGGTCTGTCCTGAATGTTTTTCTTGCCTGTACCCCCACCCTGTCAAATGTTATAAGCCACACCAACAACCTGAACATACAAGGGTGGCCTCCTGCTCAAGCTCCATGGCCTTGTGGTCTTAAAAAAAAAGGATTATAGATTTAAATTTAAATATATGAATAATTGCATTAAATGTAAATAGGCTAAATATTCTAGGTATAAATCAAAGATTTCTGTTTTCTTGTTTAAAAAATGCTTAAGTGATGCTTTTAAGAGACATACCACAAAGATATAGCCAGGTCAAAGTAGAAGGATGGAAAAAGTATACCATGCAAACGTTAACCAGAGAAAGTTGGTATAGCATACTGATATCAGACAAAGCAGACTTTAAGATAGGAAGCATCCCTGGAAATAAAGAAGGACATTTGATAATAATAAGTTGATCCAACAAAAAGATATAGAAATATTTAATCTTTTTTTTTATTATAATTTATTTTATTTAACAATCTAGGAAGTTTGCAGCCATCAGCAGTTCCAGTGCAATTTCAGGTGCAATTGGAAATTCAGGAATCTCTGTGGAGCTGTTAGTGTAGCGAACCTTGTAGGTAAAATACATGCATACTTTTGATAGCACATGTGAAGGGATCTCTCTAAAATTGACTTCATTAGTTTCATTCTCAGCAAACTGACCTGGGCCACTCAACATGGCTTTTATTGTTCCGGATGTTAGTGCATGTTCTCTTTTTACAATAAATTCATGACCATCCGAAGATATCAATTTGACATACATGGCATCAGGGCCTTCACACCCACCATAGGTTTTCTCTTCTCCATCCATTATGTTCTTATGAAATTCTACTTTACTTCCACAGGAACTTTGGTAGTTTCCTGGTGAGGCGGGGACGCGGTCTCGAAATATTTAATCTTTATAAAATATAAAAATATATCTTTATAATTTATATAGAAATATATAATCATTATAATATATACTACATATAATATATAATGATATATAAAATCTATATAATATTTTGTATAATATATAAAGAAATATATAATCTTTATATATAAAGACAGAACTTTAAGTTCACCACCATAGTAGGAGATTTTAAAGAACCTCTCACAGTAACAGAACAAAGAAAACGTTAAATGTCTAGATCTGAGCCCATGATTAATTTTAACTGACATCCATAAAACACTGTATCCACAGTTGTGCAATCACATTCTTTTCAAGTGCACATGAAGAAGTAAAGGGGGTCAGAGACCCTTGTTTCCAGAAAGTTCTCATCCCTGAAAGCACATATGAAGAAGAAATAGTCTAACAAAGAGACACATTCTGGCAGGTGGTACTCATAAGTGTGTACACAGAAGGTTGAGAGCATTACCATAGAAATTCACATACGGGAAACCAGGTAGGAGGTATTGAAAGAAGGCATTCTTCCAGTAAAAGATGAGTCACAAATTGGAAGGAGGAAATAGAGAAGGAGCAGTTCCCATCTTCTATAACCTTATGGTGACATACTGTACTCACAGTAAATACCACGGGAATGTACCTGTATTACACTATTCATTCAATAATGTTCATTCATGTATTTGAGAATGATTTAATGGCTGCCTACCTTGTGTCAGGTACCATAAGGGTACCTATAAGCTCTATAAGTAAATAAGACACAAGGCTCATCGTCATCAGTGCAGACAGATTACATAAGTGGAGAATTATGACCTGGTGATTAAGTTCTACAGGACGAGTGAAAACAGAGTACCTATTAGAGCCAAATAAAAAGGAGTCTGGCTTAGAGATTCATTAAATGTGGTATGTCTCTTAAAAAAAAAAAAAAAAGAAAGAAAAACAGGTCAGAGGTAAGTGGAGAGAATCAAGAAAACATTTTTGGAGAACACTGTTTTTAGAATATCCAGCAGTTGGTATAGAGATAGAGTAAAGACATGGAGTTATGGGAGGGGGGAGCAAGCGAAGACTTGCAAAGTGATAATGTGAAAATTCACCACTGAAAAGCATAAAGTAGCTCTGTGATCCTGAAGAGACGGAGAGGGGTTTGAGAAAGTGAAGGGGAAGTAAGGTACAAGAGAAGATGCTTCTGTACATAGGAAACATAAGAGATAGATAATGATGGATTCTTCGGGAAGGTGGGATTACCAGTCAAGCTTGGGACGGTTTAAAAATGGCCGCTGAGTTTTTGAGCTCTTTTCACCAGGTGATAAAGATGCTCACCCCACCCTTTGAATCTGAGCCAGCCTGGTGATTTGCTTCGATTAATTGAATGCAGCTGGTGTGACACTGGTGCGTTCTGAGCCGGGGCCGTGAACATGAAGCTTTGGCTCTCACGGTCTCAGAATACCCAGACTGCCACGTGAGTGGGGCTAGCCCAAGGGAAGATGAGAAGCATGTGGCCAGTCATGCTCACGCCCGAGCCAACAGCTGAGCAACTCCCAGAAGCCCGTCTCCTTGACTGCAGCCGACCGTAGATCAGTGAGGGAGCCCAGCCAAGACCAGCAGAAGAAGGACCCAGCTCAAACTGCCAACCCACAGAATGGTGAACGAAATTAATTGCTGCTGGCTTTTTTTTTTTAATTTGAATTTTGGGGTTTTTTTTTTAAATTGTGGTAAAAAAACAAACATACAAAATTCACCCTCTTAACCATTTTTAAGTGCACTGTTCAGCAGTGTTTCCTATAATCCGATTATCATGTCACAGAGCTCTAGAACTTTTTCATCTTGCCAAACTGAAACTCTCTATTAGCCATTGGACGACTTCCCAGCCCCTCTCCCCACAGCCCTTGGCAACCACCATTCTACTCTCTGTGCCCCTGCTCTCGACTACTCTCGATATCTAATGTAAGTGGAATCATACAGTATTTGTATTATTACAACTGGCTTATTTCAGTCACCATAAGGCCCTCAGAGTTCACCCGTGGTGCAGCATGTGAAATTGTGGCTGTTTTAAGGCATTGTGTTTTGGCGTGGTTTATCATGCAGCCAGAGTTAACGTCTAAAGGTGGTCTCAAAGAATCGGATTAAGTCCAGGGTAAGGACTTGAAATCAGGTGAAAATACCAGTTTAGATGTTAGTTGGAGTAAAAAGCAAGAGGAAAGACTTCAGAGCCAAACCACAAGCCATACAGGGAGGCTGAGGGACCAGGGTAAGGCCCCTGAGCTTTGCCTCCTGGCCAGTGTTCCCTCAACTGCCCTTCAGAATGCCATCGATGGGTGTTGTGCTCCTGACGGAAAGGGGTCTCTGATTGATTATGTTGAAGAAATGCTACATAGGAGAAGCTGCTCTTGGAAAATCCCTATTATCCTTATAAAGAGTCCCGAGAAGCCCTCTATGCTTATTCTGGCATTTCCCAAATGTGTTAATTTATGGAATATTTTTCCAAGTTTGTTACATTACAGAACACACCAAGAAGTGGCTAACTATAGACGGTGTTTCCCAAATTGTTAAACTATGGCATCCTTTTGTCATGCATATTTATTGATATCTTTTTAAAATTTTTTAAAATTTAGTTTTATTTTTTCCAGTGTTCCAAGATTCATTGTTCATGCACCACACCCAGTGCTCCATGCAATACGTGCCCTACTCAATACCCACCACCAGGCTCAGCCAACCCCCCACCTTCTCCCCTCCACAACCCTCAGTTTGTTGCTCAGAGTCCACAGTCTCTCATGGTTCGTCTCCCCCTCCGATTTCCCCCCATTCACCCTTCCTTTCCTCCTCCTAATGTCCTCCATGTTATTTATTGATATCTTAAGAGTATATAGTTTAAGAAACCTTGTAGCTCTGTTCCACAGAAATATATTGGGAGCTATATATGTGACTCTAAATTTTTCCATAGCCCTCTTTAGAAAAGTAAAAAGAAACTGGTGAAATTAACTTAATATATTCTATTTAATCGAATTTATCTACACTATTATCATTTCATCATGGGACTGCTCTACCCATTTATACAATTTATATGTAAGTTATTGAGACGTTTTACCTTTTTTTTCCCTTAGTGAGTCTTCATAGTTTGGGGTGTATTTCATATTTAGATACCCACCTCAGTTTGGACTCACCAAACTGCAAGTTTTCAGTAACCGAATGTGACTAGTGGCTAGTGGATTGGACAGCCCTGCTCTAGAGAGCCCAGCAGAGAGGTCAGATATGTCTTTTCTGTTACAGGATTCCCATAGGTTTGCTGTAATTGGTTGCAGTTTGGACTTAGGCCCTCCCGTTCTTCTGAGGGATGCTATAGGGAGCATCCGTATATAAAATAGGCCTGTTTATTGTAACACTATTCAACCCAACATTATACAGTGTTCTCTTTATAAGTAACCCTGGGGGGAAGTATATGTCTTCTCCTAGAATCTAAAATAGTTTTTTTTAAATTGTCTTGTTGGTGCCCCCCCCCGACATTATAAATCATGTAGCTTATTTCCTATCTTCCATTAGCTACCAGAAATACAGAATCAAATTTGTAGCCCACACATAGCATGACTATAGGATAGCATTTCCCCAAATGTGTTTATTTTATTACTAGCTTGCAAAACTCTAGTGTTATTTAGAGCCCGTTTTGTGAAATGCCTCAGCTGACCAAGTGTGGGGCAGCCCCCTGTCAGATCCAAATGATAACTCTGTTAAAAAAAAAAAAAAAAAAAAAAGGAGTGAGAAACTAGAGACAGCAGAGTAAGAGTGGAGCAAGTATCAGTGAGGTGGAAAGGTGGGGCAAATCTGGGCACCTGGTCCCACCTGCTTGTCTCTGATCTGGGCACTTGGAACTTTTGACCAGGAGGTTTTAAAAACCCAAGGCATCGCCCACTTGCCCCATGTTGCTGGGGATGGTGGTGACTGCCCCTGGCTACACCGCAGTGGCCCACCAAGAGTCCTTAGAACCAGAGAAGGCAGGCAGTGGGTGCTTGTGAGTGTCTGCACTTCCCTGGTGAGTTTCCTAAGCAGGACCGGATGTTCCAACCAGCCGGCTGGAAGCTCAGTATTTCCCTTGGATTCTGGCCAACATTTGTCTTGCTTGAAGGCTCGAGCCACCTCAGGGATGTTGGGTTGCTCCTACGGAGGATTTGAGAAACCCTTGACCACCTTTGGCAATAGATCACCCAGCCCGCGGGGTGGGTGAAGGGCACAGGTAGCTTCGAGAACTAGCAAGTGCAAGAGGCGTTGATCGCTGACGCCTCCAGGCGCTGAGTGTCACTTTACCGTTAATCGCCTCCTTCGGGTACAGCGATGGGGATTTCCTCACCGGGCTCACTCCAACCCTGTCGCGTTCTATCCCGACCCGCCTTGCCAGCAGGCCAGCTTCACGCGGCCACTTCATCTCTGTAAGCGGAGATTTCGGCGCCGCGGCCATCCCCTCAGCTCAGCTCGAGGGGGTGTGGGGCGGCGGGACCTCGCCACCTGCGGGAGGGACAGGGAAAGGGTGAAAGCCGCCGGGAGCGGAGCGGAGAGGAGGGAGCGCGGAGTGCCAGCAAGTGCGCTCTCCCGGAAGGCCGCTAGGGGTCGCTCTGGCTGGGCTCCGGCCCGGAGGGGAAAGGACGTTGGGGTGGGGGACAATCGCGGTCGCGGCCCAGCTCAGGACCGACAATTCAGCACAGGCGGGGCGGGTGCGGAGGGCTGGCTCCCAGAGGGATGGCACCGAGAGGGGGGTCATTCGTGGGCGATGCTCGATTGTCCCCGCACCGCCTACGGGGTCGGTGCCCCACGGAGGAGGACAACCATACAGGGGATCAGCCTCAGGGCTCCAGGATCTGGGTGGGGTGTACTGAAGTCTGAGGGCGGGGGGCTCCTAAAATACTGAATGGCGTTCCCCCACTTCCCTCCTGCCCCCCGACCTGCTCCACTCTGCTTTTCCCTCCGTTCTGAGTAAGATCCAGAGACTGGAGCTTGGGCTGGGAGTGAGGGGTGGTCTCGGGGTGTAGTTGGGCCAAAGGAAGGCACAGTGTGGGGCAAGGTCATGCTCACCTGAGCCACACTGCCGGCTTTAACATGCATTTTCCCGCTGTATGACTTTAGGCAAAGCCCTCGGTCTTTCTGGGCTAAGTTTTCTCTCTGTGAAGTGGAAATAATCACCATGACTACCTCGGGGTGCTTGTGAAGATTCAAGAAGTTGATGTTTCTTACGTGCAGAGCACAGGAGCTGCTTATAGGGCGCTCTTGTAAGAGTTGGTTAAATAGAGCAGCAGGAAAGGCCTTGGAGCCGAGGACTGGGGAATACCGAGGGTGACTTCCTGCCTGCTAGCCTGGGCAATGAGATAAGGACCCATCTGGTTGCGTGGACCCTCAGGACGAAGACAGCAATATGGACGCATGTACAGATGACTAAAGGGCAAGCCACAGCGATCACACGATCACAGGGACATCTGGGGAAACCCTGGGCCAAAGACCCTGGGCCTTGTGATATGTTCAAGTTTTCTTTTTGTAATTCACTTACAAAATGGCTGGGTCAGCACTTGGTGCAAATCTAGTGTCTTCTATTCCGCTGAAGTAAGAGAACATTCAGTGTCTAATGGAATGTCTGACCAACATTCTGAGTCCCTTCACATAATTCATCATCCAAACCCAGACACATTGGAGAATGAAAGGGACATTAGAATTATGTCATTTTTGAAAGAGTTATTTTTGATTGTGTTGTTATACACATAAACTTATCAAATATTTCCATTAAAACTAGTTTCAAAAATATATTTTTCTAAAAAATAATACATACCTGCATAGTAAATAAAAATTTTAAAATCGGAGTAATTATTCTTATTATATATTGCAGCCACTGTGGAAAACAGTTATGGAAGTTCCTCAAAAAAATAAAAATAGAACTACCCTACAAACCAATAATCACACTACTGGACATTTACCCCCCAAAATACAAAAACACTAATTCAAAGGGGTACACGCCCCCCTATATTTATACCAACATTATTTTCAATAGCCCAATTATGGAAGTAGCTCAAGTGTTAATGAATTGATGAATGGATAAAGAAGATGTGATGTATATATCCAACAGAATATTATTCAGCTGTAAAGAAGAATGCAACAATGAAATCTTGCCATTTGCAAGGACATGGATGGAGCTAGAGTGTGAATAATGCTAAGTGAAATAAGTCAATCAGAGAAAGACAAATACCATATGATTTCACTCATATGTGGAATTTAAGAAACGTAACAGTTGAGCAAAGGAAAAGAGAGACAAACCAAGAAATAGACTCTTACCTATAAAGAACAAACTGAAGGTTACCAGAGGGGAGGTGGGTAGGGGAATGGGTGAAATAGGAGATGGGGATTAAAGAGTACACTTATCATGATGAAAAAAATATAAAATGATTAAAACATCAACAAAAATCTCAGTAATTTTTCTTGATGTATACTGACAAATATGGTTTTTTTAATTAATTTTATTTTTTCAGTGTTCCAAGATTCACTGTTCATGTACCACACTCAATGCTCCATGCAATCCATGCCCTCCTCAATACCCACCACCAGGATCACACAACCCCCACTCCCCTCCCCTCCAAAACCCTCAGTCTGTTGCTCAGAGTCCACAGTCTCTCTTGGTTCATCTCCCCCTCCGATTTCTCAATATCTAAGATCTATAAAGAACTCCTCAAACTCAACATCCATAAGTTTCTTATCCATATTTCTAGTTCGGTATCACTGGCATTGTGTGAAGAATTTTTCAATATGGTTTTATTATTTTTAATTTTCTTCATAATATTTCCTGAAATCTTCTAAGTCGCTCTTCATAATTATTTTGAAAATGCTGATACCTTTTTTTTTTAAAGATTTTATTAATTTTTTTTGACAGAGAGAGACAGCAAGAGAGGGAACACAAGCAGGGAAGTGGGAGAGGGAGAAGCAGACTTCCCGATGAGCAGGGACCCCGATGTGGGGCTTGATCCCAGGACTCTGGGATCATGACCTGAGCTGAAGGCAGACGCTTAACGACTGAGCCACCCAGGTGCCCCTTCTATGTTAGTTCGCTAGGGCTGCCATAACAAAATACCACAGACTGGGCAGCCTAAACAATAGAATTTTACTGTCTCACAGTTCTGGAGGCTAGAAGTCTGAGATCAAGGTGTCTGCTGGATTGGTTTCTTCTGAGGCCTCTCTCCTTGGCTTGTAGACGGCCACCTTCTCCCTGTCTCTTCACGTGGTTCCCTGTTTGTGTGTCTCAGTCCTAATCTCTTCTTGTAAGGACACCAGTCACCTTGGACTAGGGCCCACCCACTGATCTCATTTTCCCAATTACTCTTTAAAGCTATCGATCAGTTACTCTATGTATCTAAAAATATTTGAAAATTTGACAATTTTTATTTTGCATCATAGAATGTCACAGTTTGTTTTGGACACCTATCAATGAGTGATTGGTGATCTCCACCCAATCCCCAGGGCATTTCTTTTTCTTTTTCTTTTTTTTAAAGATTTTATTTATTTACTTGTCAGAGAGAGAGGACAAGCAAGGGGAGAAGCAGGCAGAGCAGGCAGAGAAGGCAGAGGGAGAAGCAGGCTCCCCGCTGAGCAAGGAGCCTGATATGGGACTCGATCCCAGGACCCTGAGATCATGACCTGAGCTGAAGGCAGTGGCTTAACTGACTGAACCACTCAGGTGTCCCTCCAGGGCATTTCTGCTTTGTGTGTTTTTTTAATTTAGAAAAAATATTGTTTTCACATAATGTTATACTCCACTAATATTTGACTTTATTATCACCAGAAATATTTTCTTTTTTTTTTTTTTAAGATTTTATTTATTTATTTGACAGAGAGGAGAGAGATCACAAGTAGGCAGAGGCAGGCAGAGAGAGGGGGAAGCAGGTTCCCTGCTGAGCGGAGAGCCCTATTCAGGGCTCGATCCCAGGACCCTGAGATCATGACCTGAGCTGAAGGCAGAGACTTTAACCCTCTGAGCCACTATCACCAAAAATATTTTCAGAGTTGAGTTTTTTCACTGACTTCACAATAGCATTTACAATAACATCAGATGTTTTTTATCTTTGACAAAATGAACCACCAAAAGCCTTACTTTTACTTCACAAACTGAGAGAAAAAATTTCACCCATTATTACAATTAACTTACTTGCTTTTCTATTTGAAGCATCTGATGACTTGGATATAAATGTGATATTACTTAAAACCTTGTGAATTTGTTCTATAAATCAACCTTCACTTCTGTACCTGTACAAACACATACACACACAACAAGAACAGAAAAAAAGAAAATATTAATTTGACCCATGTCCGTATTTGTCATCCACATCCCCCCAACCTATAATTTCCCACATTTCCCACAGATCCCGCCACTGATGGTCTGAGGTCTCTGTGCACCTCACAGCCTACACATGGTTGGGGCCTTGGAACAGGCAACTGGTCACCAGACAGATAGCTGTCCCCAGTCACCTTCACCCAAGCAAATGTCAGTTGATCAACAAGCCCCCTGCCAGTGATCACTGCAAGATACTATAATTTAAGCTTTGTCCAAAAGGGCCAGGAAAGGGAAAATCAGTTATCCCTTGGGAACATTTAGATGCAACCCCGTGTTAAAGGAAGAGCTCTGTGTACGGAATAAAGCAGAAAGTGAAAGTATTAAGTGGAAGTCTATTGAATCCATTCCAGATCATTTTGACCCAACTAGTAACAAAACATTCTTCTAATACAACTGAAAAACCAGCCAAATTGCTAAGCGCATGGGAGGCTGGAACCACAGTGACCAGCCAGCAAACCAAGATGGCTACGCATCCCGCTTATACCCCAGCTGAGGAGAAGGGAGGGAGAAAAACTCCCTCTACTGTTTGCTTTTGTCTAGAGAGCATAAGCGGCAGGACCCTCCACCTCTGCCCCCGTGGGGTTTGAGCCCTGGAGCCCTCAACCCCTGGAGTTGAGCCCAAGATACGAACTTGGGGAAAGAAGAGTTCCTGAAGGAGGTGAGGCAGTAAATTAGTCCAGTTACTCCTCTTGCTCCTTCTGTAAGACACTTTGGAGGCATATTTGTGGGAAGGCACAAGGGCGTGATCTCTCTTGCCACCCAGAGCTTCCCATTTCCTTTCCCCTTGTCCTCAGGATGGGCCACAGGGGTGCTCAGAGAGATCCCAGCCGCTGCTCTGCCTTTGTTCCAGCCCCAACCTCTGGAGAGAAGGCAGGTGGGCTTCTCCTTTACATGCAGGGCAGAAACATGCAGATTTATAAGTTCAAAGAGAAAACTGACATTCTGAAGCAAAACTGCCATCTAATGCTCCTTCCATCCTATAGTTCCCAGTGGACTCAACAGGTGGATGGCTTAAGACAAGTGACAGCAAGAGCAGTGGGCTCAAAGACCAGGCCTGTCTGACAAGCCTCCTCATAGGTGTGCCCATTCACAAAGATGTGGTGGGGGGCGGGGATAGAAACTCTTGGCCCTCCTGGCACAGAATCCACCATTACCCACACTCCCACCCCATGAGCCACAGTGATGATGGGAGCTGAGCTGGTACCCCGGTGGAGGTGGGCACTCTGCAACCTGAAGAGAGTAAGAAAAGGACCCCTGTGGGTCCAGGAATGGACTTGTGTCCATAAGGTCACTGGAGGTTCCACTCAGCCAAGGAAACATCCTACCCTGAACCAGAGACTGAGTGCTCTGGGCCGGAATCTACTACCCAAGTTCACAGCCCAGCTCTGCCACTAGCTGTGTGACCTTGAACAAATCCCTAACTTCTCTGTGCCTCAGTTTCCTCCATTTAATGATGGGATAATAGCACTATCTCTGAGAGTAATTATTATAAATATTAATCCAGGAGGATGGCGGGAGGGGATGATTTAATCATGGGGAGGAGGAAACGGGAGAGTGGCTTTGTCACAGTGACTTTGAGGGGCTCATGGACATATTTGTCTCCAAGGAAAGATTTTAGGAGTGCCAAGTCGGGGAGAATGAGTCTTGGACTCCAAGCATCCCTTTCCCCCTGCCTTCTGTTACTACCAACCATCTTCTGAGAAGGCTTGTCTGAGTTGGATCTTGGGAGGGTGGTAGTGTCATAAGAGACATAGGGCCCTTCACACAGCAGGTGTCTGGGCAAAGAGGACTCCAGATGGGGAGGTACAGGAAGAAAGACCCCACGTTGGTCAGCAGTTACCACCCACACCTGAGCAAGCAAAGACCAGGGGCAAAAACCTAATGGCCCGAATGATCTCTCGCCTCCTGTGTATATTTGCCATAAGCAGGATAGGAGTAAGGGAGGCGAAGAAACCCTGATCGACACTGTGGTCCTTGAGCTGGATCAGGACCAGAGCAGAGCAGGGAAAGAGACGAAAAGGGAGTGTCCGGGAGTTGGGGGGACGGGAAGGTGCAGGAGCTGAAGGAAGGAAGGAAGCCAGCTGCGGTTGCCCAGAGGGGCTGCTCCAACTGCCAGACTCTGCAGCTGGGTCATTAGCTCACCTTGAAACTTAGGGCCTCCCTGGGTCTTGCCCACCTTGCCTTACCTCTCTCAGGTGTTTTGGGGATTGTAATTCACCAAATGCCCTGGGTAGGCACTCTAGCTCTCCCGATGGAGCAGAAGGAGGCCAGTAGAGGGCCTTACCTGGGCGGGTGTGTGTGTGTGTGTGTGTGTGTGTGTGTGTGTGTGTGTGTGTGTGTGTGTGTGAAACTCTTAATGTTGACATACACAGTGCACTGGTCCCCCTTCTAAGCATAAGGCACCTCTTAGGGGTTGTTCCACACCTTGGTGGCTCCTTTCAGGAGGAAGGAGCAGACCTGGGGCAGGTGCAGGAGGAAGAGTCCCAGACTCAGATGTGCCCTGCTCTGCTCAGGCCACCTTTCCCTCGTCCCTCCCTTTCTTTTCTCCGCACCACACCGATCCTTGCTGGAAATGAGAGTTCATGGTTCCATTTTCACCCCAGCTGCCCTGCTTTGCTTCCAGTCCAGTGCACAGTGAAGAGGCCACTGGCAGGAATCCACAATCTCATTTGACCTTTAAGTGATATTCAAAGAAGTTAAGCCACTTGTCTAAGATGACCTAACTAGTCAGGTGGCAGAATCAGGAAGCAGACCAAATTTCTCTTTTCTGTGAAGTCTTCCAGTACACACCCAGGTCCCAAGAGCTTGACCTTACAACCTGCCCATTGGAGTCCCTACTGGCCCAAAGTGTCCTTAACCTATCTGATCAGGTATTCCTGGGCTCTGCTTCTCACCAGTCTGTGGGCTGGGGAATGCTTTTAACCTCTCTGTGGTTCGGTCTCCTCAACTTTATTATTTTTTTAAGATTTACTTATTGAAGAGAGAGAGAGGAGATGGAGATAGTGAGAGAGAGGAGGAGCAAAGAAGAGAGGAAGAAGCGGGCTCCCCACTGAGCAGGGAGCCTGACGCGGGGCTGGAACCCAGGACGCTGAGATCATGACCTGAGCCAAAAGCAGACGCTTAACCGACTGAGCCACCCAGGCACCCCTATTTCCTCAACTTTAAAAATGTTTTTTTAAAACTTTAATATTCCTGCTTCATGCTGTTTGTTGTGAGGGTTACATGCATAATAAATGAAAAGCATCCCACGTAATGCTTGGCACACAGTTGTCATCTGGTCAGCATGCTAAGCGTTTAACGGGCACAAGGTCCCTTTAGGTAAATCGGTAGCTAGCTCCTAGGTGGCTGGGAGGCTGCGCGGCACGTGGCGGACTCCAGGGCATGGTGTCCACAATGAGTCCCTCGTGGGTAACACCTCCTGGGACACGTGGAGAACAGTGCTGAGGATCTGGGGAGAAAATAATCCAGAGAAATGATAGCAACTGCCTGTCCTGCGAAGAGTAATGCTGAGAGCTCGGCTGCTCTGGGAGATAAGTACTCTTATTACCCCCATTTGACTGACGAGAAAGCTGGGGCACAGAGAAGGTAGACAACTGGCCCAAGGTTGCACAGCCAGCAAGTTAGCCACAAAGCCACGAAGTGAACCCGGGCGGTCTGACTGCAGCTTGTGCAGTTGATTATTCTGCTTTTCTGCCTCTTGGGAACACAATGATCCCAAGGAAACCACCAAACCCGTTAGAAGATCAGAGACGTGTCCCAGGGGATGCCTACCTTATCATAAGAAAATCTGAGCCTTGGGGCACAGTTTGGGGGCTTTGGGGACTGAGTTCTCCTGCTCCACCACTGCTTGCCACCCCTGTTCTGTGCTGCGTACATCTGGTGTTTTCCCAGTCGTAAGGGAATGTACTAAGCCCCGCGGAAATACATCCCAGAGCGTCTGGCCCTCACTCGCCTTCGGATCGCATAGCCATCCCCAGCCGCTCCTCTGCAGAATTATGGCCTTAAGTTCCCTGAGCCCCACTTAGCCCATCTGCAAATCGGACCTATATGACCTCCTTCATAAGCTGTGAGGATTAAATAGACTGGTGAAAGTGGGGTTCAACGTTTAGGTAAAAAAAACGAACACATTTTTCTAGAAGGAAAAGAAAGGGGAAAAAAGCAAGAGAATCAGAGGAAATTGATGGTGAAATGAAGGCGTCTGGACCCAGGAACAGCCTTACACCCTAATAGCCTTAGTGACTGCTCTGGGCACCATGCTTTGGAGGAAGAGTTGCAGACTTCTCTATCAAGGGCCAGACAGGAATATTGTAGGCTTTGCAGGCCATTCTGAGTCTGTTGTAACTTCCCGAGCCTGCCATTATAGAGAGAAAGCAGCCATAGCAACGTACTGGGCATAGCTGTGTTCCCCCAAAATTTTTATTACAAAAACAGGCAATGGGCTGGATTTGATCTATGGGCGTAGTTGGCTGCCTCCTGCTTTTGGTGGTTCTGCTCCGGTCCTCCTCTGGCTGCACCCCTTGCTATGAGATGAGACTCCAGGGCTAAGGGCATAGCCACCTGGAACTCACATCTCTCCTCTTCTAAACCATGACTCAGGATTCCTGTCCAAACAGCCCAGTGCCTTGGTCCCATCATCCTGAGTGTGGACCCCAAGGCTGGTGTGCACATGATTGGCCCAAAGGATCTTGTGCGTGTGTGTGTGTGTGTGTGTGTGTGTGTGTGTGTGTGTGTGTGTGAAGCCCTGGCTCCTTGAGAAGCTGAAAGGGAGAAGAGGGGGCTGCCTGGGGGCTGAGTGTGGAACACATGCTCGAACAGAATCCCCAGGAGTCTGAGAATGCTAAATTCAAACCTGATCTTCTTGGTTGTTGTGAAATCCTGTTTATTAACATGGGAGCATAAATCATATTTTAACAGTTAGCTCTTTGAAATATTTAAACATATGAAATGCAGACCTCTACTTGTACCCTCGCCCTGGGCCCCACAAATAGTAGGAACAGCACAGCCTTACACCACAGGGTCAAGATTGCACAAATGAGGCCACACTTGTTGGAGCAAAATGATGTGTGTGTGTGTGTGTGTGTGTGCGCACGTGCATGCCTCAGGGAACAAGTCAGCAGCTGCAAGAGAACAAAGCCAAGTCCAAGGTCTGAGATGAAGTCAAGGGAAGGCCCAGAGGGGGAGATTTGGAGGGCCTCGTCTAGCCTCCCAGAATCCCACACAAGAATTCCTGGAGAGGAAGCACGCTGTACCGTCGTCACCTTGCCTACTCTGATATAAGTTAAGGTTGGAAACAAACAAACAAATATTTCAAAGCCCAAGTTATTAGTAACCTGAGGCCTGAACTGAGTCACTAAAACACAGATGCTGGAAGGCGGCTGCCCGGGCGTCTAATCTAGAAGATCTCAAACTGCCCTGGGCCCTACTCCAGCACAGCATGGAGGTCTCCAGGGGTCCGTCCTCAGGAAGCTGCAGCCCTCTGCTCCCACTCTGACCCTCTTGGCCTGGCTGGTGGGTCAGCAACAGCTCCTACCTCCCCAAGAAGCCACAGGCTACCCACCACCCAAGGATGACAGTGGCAGCCAAAGCATCTGCCTCTAGGGCAATTCGTAGGCTTGGGCAGGAGCGTAGCAACAATGAACATGGGAACTCCCGAATATGTGGACCGAAGTCAGATCAGCTGTTGGGGGTGGGGGGTGGGAGGTATGAGTGTTACTAATGATCGAGGTTCAATTTCTCATCAGTCCAGTGAGTTAAGGGCATAGGATCAGATTTATTCTGATTTAGAAAATTAAAACAGATGCTTTTTGTCATGAAGGATCGTGGTGGAGTCCATACCTACCCTACTACACATGTGAATAAAAACCCTTAACTCAGACTGCGCTCAATAAATGGTAGTCAAAATTATTACAGTTATTATTTTAAAAGTCTGTG
>CM053606.1:81680569-81700644 GCA_028646535.1 Procyon lotor | reverse complement strand
AGGGTTGGAAAGAGGGTCTGGGCATTGCTAAGGTGCAGAAGAAAAGTTAGAAACATACTGAGCACTCAGCCATCAGTGAAATCTTGGGGATGGGAATGGTCTCCCCGGGCAGACACCGAGAGCAAGAGTGGCCGATGGGCCTTTAGGGGCGTCACAGCAATTGAGAAATGCCAGATGGCCGGAAATGTGAGGACATCCATTTTTGGTTCATAAGGTCAGATTTAAATGCCAGTTCTGGGTCACCTTGATTTACAGGGGCCTCAAAAGGCAAGGCCCTGCTCTGAAACCCCAGGGAAGACTTGAATCCCTAAAAGTGGGGAAAACTTTACTTATTAACTCAAGATGTGGTCAGAAACCATAGGCTTTAGTGATTTGCTTGAGGAAGAACATTCAGAAGCCTCTTCTGCCAAAGGAGCGAATAAAAATGGAGGATGGCGCTTGATCAGTCAACGAGGCAACAGATGCACTGCCACTGTCCAGAAGGAAACCTGGGTGGCATCCCGGGGAGCCTCTGAACCACCCCTTGCTGGACCCGGAAACAGCCTCCCCCGCAGGAGGCCAGGGGAAGCAGCGCCCTCTGGTGGCGGTTGGCAGGCGCTCGACACCTGATAGGCTCCTGGGAGGGTACTGTGTCCCCCAGCCTCTCAGTCTTTTCTCGGGATAGGGATTGTCTCCAAAGAGTTGGAAGAATGAGTAGGGAGAGAAGAATGAATCTATAACCCGGCTCACTGCGGAAATACGGAAATGCATACGGACCCAAAAGAAGAAGGAAGCAGAGGAAGAACACCAGGGAAAGTCGAAGGAGAAAATGCAGAAGAAAGAGGAAGGAACACTGCTTTAAATACCGCAAGATGGGTTTTTCTTGCTTGCCCCAACACGCATGCATCCCTAAGGCTTGGCACCTCCCCGTGTTGTTTCGTGGGACCTGGTTCACGCCTAAACTTGGTAGAAGAGAAATGGGCATTTTGTTTACGTGCCCCTAGGCAGAGGAAGGGATGGGCTTTTTCAGCATGTCAGCCTTGGAAACACCTGGGAAGCTTGCCGAGAAAGGCTGGTCTACAAGACGGAGCGCTGGGAGGGAAGAGAGGAGAGGGCAGCTTCTGAAAGAGGTATTTGGTCCTTGGTGAGAAGAGGCTACCTGCGAGGCACCCAGATAGCCTAACTGCCAAGACCCCGCCCAAAAAGAACTAGGGAGGAACCAACCAAAGGAGATGCCCTAACACTCACCTTGTCTGAGAACCCCTTCTGCCTGAGAAGTCACTATCCTGCCTGAACTAAAAACCTCTCGGACGTCCTTCTGGACACTGTGTGCGGGACTGGACTATTTGGTAAAGTAGTTGAATAGTAGACGCTAACCTTTCTCCCTTCGAGGAATGCAGGTCAAGGCTGCTGCTCGCTCCCACCATTTTGTCAGGACGTGTCCTGCAGCCAAAATAGGATCTCAGGAAGTCATTGTGAAACAAACAAGCGTGTGAATAGATGAATAGGTGGTTCATCTGTGTACTTCCAGCCAGCCAGCCCCCCTGGACCCAGCAAAGCCATCACTGGCTGCTACCACTTCGGTGGTAGTTCCTCGTTGATAAATGGATGCATGAATGAGTGACCTCCTGGGAGCCCCAGATTTGGTGGTTGTCAGACTGGCCGTAAGCTGAAAGATGTTGCATAAAGGCTTGTCTGGGTTGAACCACCTGTGAGAACTTCGCTCAGAAACAGGATGTGGGCTGAGAGCTGCTCCTGTTCCTGCTTTCAGGGGTGGGGGCGGGGCGCCGAAAGTGCCCCTGCTTTGCTGGTGGGGCCAGTGCAGGAGCTGCCAGATCGGCAGAACCGAGAGCTGGGGGAGGAAGGAGGAAAGGGTGGATGTAAGCACCAGCCAGAGATGAGAAGGAAACCACCGTCAGGGGCTCACGCTATGGAAGAAGGGGCCAGAACCCTGGAAGGAGCCTGAGATTGTCGTTCATCACCTGCCCACGCACGTGCCCCACCTCTTCACAGACAGAGGCTAGGGAAGGTCTTTACAGAGTGGGGATGATAGGGTTACCTTTCCTGGGGGATCATCTGTGGAGATCAAATGTGATCACGTGTGGGCAGCATACTGTCCAATTCTGTGCCTTGGCTCAGAATGTCCACTCGATAAATATCTGATGTTATTTTCCGATACATTCTGGATGTTCACTTCAATTTTCCATCATATTCGTAAAGAAGGGGGGTGGAAAGTTATGAGGAGCCCACACCTGTTGAATCAGGTGAAGGTCCTAGGACGTTATCAGCCATCGCCTGACCTTGAGGCCGTGGCTGCAGGAAACTTGGACCCTATGGCCCAACCTGGAGTCATGGGTTGGGTTCTCTGGAAACTGATGTGAAGCCAGAACTTGGGTACAGATCATTCGTCAGGAATTGTCACCTGGGAAAGGCTGGGGAGGAGGCAGGAGTGGGCAGGGGAAGAAGCTGAGTCACGATGCAGCTTTGACAAAGGTTTGGCCCACCTGACTTCGGGCTCTGTCATCAGAGTGGTCTAGGCTAAAATGTCCAGCCAGTGGTTCAGGCTAAAATGCCCGATCCATTGTATTTCCACCTCATTCAGTCCCCTAGTAAGGGCATGACTTTGGGAAAAAGGGCATCTGCCCCAGAGCGGACCCTGAGAAACCAGCAGCCGAACCACCCCTTTGGCTGGGCAGCAAATCCCTAGAGAAAAGAGGTCTTTTGTGACCCTTATGCTCTCATCGCCTGACACACAGAAGCAGATGTCTTCTACTCTATTTTTTGATGAATCCCATTTGCTTAAGTGTTGCTGGTCACAACACAATTTCACAGATATGGTCTCATCTTGTTGCAAGCTGGTATTTTTTGATGAATCCCATTTGCTTACGTGTTGCTGGTCACAACACAATTTCACAGATCTGGTCTCATCTTGTTGCAAGCTGGTAAGAGGGGGAAATCTGTTGCAGATGTCAAAGTGGGGAGAATCAGAAAGCTCATCCCACTGGCTTGAGATGGAGTGGGTCTCTGTCTTTCTAAACTGTCTGATGTGCTGGGCTTGAAAGACCTTTCCCAGCTAGTCTGAAAGAAGGCAGCAGGAGGTGTTGGAGGGGAGTCAGTATTGCAAATGTTAGAACACAGGAATTGAGGGGGAAGTGGGTGCTCAGAGGAGCTAAGCCCAGAGAAGGCAATCTGGTTTGAGCATAAAGGTCAGCCTAAGAGCACAAAACACCTGGGCCCTACTCCTAGCTCCGGCAACAGCTTTGTCTTTAGGCAAATTCTTTCTCCACTCTGAGTTTCACTTCCTCTACAACATGCCACTGGCGGACTCACACTCAACTTGGTATCCTAGAAACTAGCCTGGAGGCCGAAATGTTCGTTTAATGCACACTTAAGAAGTTTTTGTGGTCATATGGAAGTTCCTCAAAGAGTTAAAAATAGAACTACCCTACAACCCAGCAATTGCTCTACTAGGTTTTTACCCAAGGAAACAAAAATACTGATTCCAAGGGATACATGTTTATATTTATAGCAGCATTATCAACAATAGCCAAACTATGGAAAGAGCCCAAATGTCCATCGACTAATAAATGGATAAAGAGGATGTGGTACATATATATACATGATGGGATATTAGTCATCAGAAAGAATGAAATCTTGCCATTTGCAATGACATGGATGGAGCTAGAGAGTATTATGCTAAGGGAAATAAGTCGTTCAGAGAAAGACAAATACCATATGATATCACTAATTTGTGGAATTTAAGAAACAAACCAGATGAACATAGGGAAAGGAGGGGGAAAAAAGACAGTGAGGGAAGCAAACCATAAGAGACTTTTAACTACAGAGAACAAACTGAGGGTTGATGTAGGGAAGGCATAGAAGGTGGGCTAGATGGGTGATGGGGATGAAGGGGGGCACTTGTTGTGATGAGGATGCGATGAATCCCTAAATTCTACACCTGAAACCAATGTTAGCATATAATGTTAACTAACTAGAACTTAGTAAAAACTTGGAAAAATAAAACATGAGATATTCCGTCTCTTACACAGACTGAACACTTGCTTTTGGAAGTATGTAGCTGCCCAGGAAGGACTTGGGGACCCCATGATGGTACTCGGGGTCCCTCTGCTCTTCATAATGTTTAAATCCACTTGAGCTCTACCCATCTCCCAAAGAGCTGCCGCCGCCTTCACCTCCATTTTCAGCATCATTATTACTCAGTTCATCCGATGGCAAAATGGCAGAATGAAATAAAAAATGCAGAATTTGTTAAAAAAAAAAAAAAAAGTTTTGTGGCCACTTCCAGTCACGACTGAGTAACCCTCGTGCCATAAACTAGAAATCTAGATTAAATCTATGAAACTGTGTTTTCAGATGTTAGGCAACACCTAGTGCAGGACTGTGAACTCTGAGCGAGTCCAGGTGGAAAGTATCGGTTGAGCAGCTAGGAAATTAAATTGGGATCTCAGAAGGTGCAATGCTTCGTAAAGGACACATTGGCCCCTAAAGAAGGCTCTAGCCCTTCCCTGACAAACTTAAACACGAGCTGCAAAATGCTCGAGTCAATCTGTTAATCAATGAACGGTCTGCCCACACACACTGGATAATCGACAATATAATGGTGTTCGGCATCAATGAATCAATGATGATTATTAGATATGCAAAAAAAAAAAAAACAGGAAATGTGACTCAGAACCAAGGGGAAAAATCTGTCTAGAAACAGGCCCACAAGTGACAGAGATTAACACACAAGGACCATGCCGCAGCTATTACAACTACGTGCAAGGATGGAAAGGGAAACATGAGTACAATGAAGAGAGAAACCCAATAAAAAAAGGAAGCTCAGGAGCTGAAAAATGAAATACTCAAAATGAAAAATTCATGGATGGGCATAGAAATAGATGAGATAGCAGTAGAACACCAAAGCAGAATGATGGAAACTAAACTAACAAAAAACCAGGAGCTAACTCACATAGGTACCTTGTAGGTCACTTTCAGGATTTTGGCTTCTACTCTGGGTAACCCGGACACCACTGGAGAGTTTTTGATGATGAAAGTGATACCATCTGATTTGCCTTTGAATGGAACCTCGCTGGCTGCTGTGTGGAGAACAGACTACAGAAGAGAAGGCAAGACGCAGGTAGCCTGTTAAGGGAATGCTAGTAATATTCCAAGTGAGAAATGATGGCGGCTTAATCCGGGTTAATATCAGTGCATTGAGAAATGGTTGAAATCTGGGATATATTTTGCGGGGTTTTCTTTTTAAGTAAGCTGTACACCCATCATGGAGCTTGAACTCATGACCCTAAGATCAAGCGTCCCATGCTCTACCGATTGAGCCAGCCAGGCACCCCCGGAGATATATTTTGATGGTAGAGCAGACAGGATTTTTTCATGCACTGGATTTATTTTATTTTATTTTTTATTTTTTGTATTATGTTCAGTTAGCTACTGTATATAGTACACCATTAGTTGGTTTTTTTTTTAATTTTATTTATTTTTTTCAGTGTTACAAGATTTATTGTTTTGCACTACACCCAGTGCTCCATGCAATACGTGCCCTCCTCAATACCCACCACCAGGCTCGCCCAACTCCCACCCACCTCCCCTCCAAAACCCTCAGTTGGAAGGGAGGGGTGAATGGGAGGAAACCAGAGGGGGAGATGAACCATGAGACACTATGGACTATGAGCAACACCATTAGTTTTTGATGTAGTGTTCAACTATTCATCAGTTGCGTATAACTCCCAGTGCTCATCACAACATGTGCTGTCCTTAGTACCCATCACCTGGCTACCCCATCATGCACTGGACTTAGAATGAAGAGTGATGTCAAGTTGTATACACTGAGCCATTGACCATTTCTTAAGTGCAAGAACCACGTATCAGTTAGAACTGCATTTAGGTATGTATAACACAAATTCCAATGATATAAACAAATGAAGTCTTATTCATTTCACATGACTTACAGAGTTGGTCCACTACTCAAGGTTACCATCGCTATCTCAGGCTCTTGCTATCTTTCTATGAAATCATACTTTAACAGATCGTGTCTTTATCCTTATTCATATGCCTCATGGTTCCAAGGTGGCTGCTGTACTTCCGGGCATAGTATCAGTATTCCAGGAAAGAAGAAATGACAAAGGGACAAAAGGGACCCTGCCAGTGGAGTTTGTCCCTTTTTAAGCCAAGAAAGCAAAAGCTTTCCTGGAAGCCACATCCAGCAAACCTCCCCTTTTATTTCATTGGGTCATGGACCCAAACTTTGGAGAATGAGTTTCTATGTGTGGTCTAGGCCAATTGCAATTCATTCTTTATGGCCAGAGCAGGAGCTCTTCTATCCCTAGAGTCAAGAGATTTCTGCTGGTAGCTAAACTCATGAGGTTCTGTTAGCAGAGGGAAAGGGGCACACTTCATGAAGAATGTTAGATTAGTGATTGACAATCTCTACCATTGGTTGATTGCTTTTTGCAATTTTGTTACAAAACAACTTGCCCCCATTCCAGTGTTTGGCAGGTGGATAAACAGGCACCGTGCCAGCCTGATGGCACAGTGATTTTGAAAGACTTCACAAATAAGCTGCTTGAAAGAAAGACAAGAGAGACGCGAAGGGGGAAAGGGCGGGTGTGGTTGGTCTCAGATTGTTAAAAAACAAGCCAGTGAGAGGAGCGATGCACCAGAGATCCGTGAAGTCTGTAGCCGAGGGTAGGCCGGTTTGGCTGTCAGTTTGTCCATCTCATTCATTGTACGTTCTCTTGAGAAACACTGGTTCTTCACTCTGCACTTCCCGTGTTTCTCAAGAGAACTTTTATTTTTTTTGTTTTTTTTTTCTTTTTTTTCCCCAAATATGTTTATTTTATTTTTTCAGTGTTACAAGATGGCAGAATCCCTTTTAGAGAACCTTTGTTGTCGTCAGCAAAGCACTTGCCTAGCGCTCGATTCTGAAAAGTTAGGTCCCAGGATCTGGTGTAGAGAGCAGCGCATGACACAAAGAGAGCAGAACTGCTCTGCCAAATATAAAAGAGTTTTTGAGTTTTAGAGGGATCCTGGGAATCGAAAAGGGAAGGGGAGAACTGAGATGGATGGGAGAGAAAGTTCCATGACTCTCAGCCAGCAGGCATTACACCCTGTCCCCATTTTACAGGGAAGGAGCCCTGTCACTTTCACGTGGTAGAGCCAGGGTTTAAACACAGAAATTCGAAAGCCTGAAAAAAAAAAAAAAAACCACCAAACCCAGAACCAAACAGAAGCGTGTTTCAGTCTCTACCTGCAGCCCTGCCCCGGTCAGCCTGAAGGAGCTCAGGTCTGAGCCCAGGCAGTTGGCCGGTCATTCACAAACCCCTGCGTTTTGGGGGTTTGGGCCGGCATCTCCATCTATGGAAAGGCTTTGTGGGGAAGGCCCACCTCCGTCGTGAGCACCAGGGTCACCTGCTCTGGCAGGAAGCCCGACAACCTCGGGGAACAAGCAGTTTCCTCTGGTTAGTGCTGTGGGTGCCGGTTTCACCTCCTTCCCCAGAGCAAACTGGTAAACAACCTTGGCCCCACCTTCCACCCCCAGGTCTCCCGCAGCCGAGCCTCTGTCACTAGAGCAACTGATACTTTCAATTTCCGGATAAGCCGAGGACTGGTATCTGGGCCCCCAATAGAATAAATACCAATCTGAATTTGGTTTCCTTTGTTTTTTTTTTTTTTTTTTTCTTCCCTTGTATATCACGAAAAGAAAAAAAAAATGATAAAACAAAAGCAAAACAAAGCAGTTTTAATTTCATAGCCCCATTCACCCTGGGAACCTGATGCTCACACCTTGATTGCTGCTCAGACCTCCCACCTCTCATGTGGTCCGGTGGGTGCCAAGTACTGCGACGTTCCGCGTCCTCTGGGCGGCAAGCTGGCTCATGAGCTCTGTTACAAGCCCTACGGAAGGACGCAGAGTAATACTCGCTCAGACACCCCTCTTGTTCAAAGCATTTCCACAACTCAGCTCTCCCTTGGGCTTTGCAAGAAGCCCACAGGCTATGTTGGTGTGAAAACTCTGATGTGGTGTGAGAAAACTCTGAGAGCTGAGACGGTCCCTTTTCGGAGCCAGGTTCAGGTCCGCACCGAGCAGCACGCCTGCGACACAGGGGCCGCTCAGCAAAGGACGTCTGCAGGGAGCAGTGTTAGAGTGATAGTTAAAGTGAGCTGAGAAGAGGAGGAAAGACAAGGGGGCTTGGCCCTTCTCAGTTCTCAGTCAGGTCTGGCAAGGACCCCTGCCGAGGCTGAGGTTGACCCTGACCCTTGAGCCGACCTCTAATTTCGAGAGTGCAAGCTCCGGGGGCGGTGGGGGAGGGGGGGTTGGCAGGGGCGGGGGGCTGAGTTTGATCAGCTGTATTCAGTAGAGTCCAGTTTGGGAATATGCGGCAACTTGGTACCTATAGTTAAAGAGACCCGTGGGCACCTATGTGAGTGTGTGTATCAGTCCGTACACACATCTATGTGTCTCATCTCTTTAACTGTGACTGAGACGTAAGATGGAATGATATTCTCCACAGGAGCAAAAGGGAACAGAAGAGAGCAGTCTCTGAGATTCAGGTGGGGAGTCACGGTTGTGAGGGTGATGCCAGTCCTGCCCACGACCCCTCTACCCAACCAGCTTGCTCTCTTCCCCCTGAGTCCTGCCCACTGTGACTTTTCTTCTCCCTTCCCCCTTTCTTCACATGCTTGTCTTTCAAAGCCTTTCATCATTTCCTTAGCTTCTCCCACAGTGGCCTTGGTCAGGGTTGTTCAGCACAGCTCCTTCCTGGGCTGGGCAGGGGCAGGGGAGGGGACCTGTGGGGCCACGGAGGTCATAACTTCCTGGGCTCTGTTATTAGGGTGAACGTGGACGGCTGGGGGTTGATGTCATTTACCAGTCAATGAAACGATATTTACTGATTTCCGTGTCCTAGGGCTGCGCTAAATGCTCACCGCTATCTATTGTCTTTGCTTATTAAGTAAATAAAAGGGAAAAAATGGAAGGTAGCTATTCATCAGATCGAAGACGGGCTTGGACAAAGCCATCTCGGGTTCTGATCCTGACAGCCACTAACTAGTGTGGTGACAAGACTTCCCCACACACCCTTCCACCCCACCCCCAGCCCCTGCCAGGAAGGCCAGGGACTGGCAGACTCTCATTTTCTCAAGGCGGGGGATTTTCCTATTGCCGTGACTGTGCCCTCTGAGGGCCCAGCACGTGACAGGGACAGCCTGGAGCGTAGGAATTCCTGAGACACAGTCCCTCCCAACTTGACATTCTACAACTCTAGGCTTCTGTCAATAAATGACCAGAATATGGTGGTTGATGAGACAAGTGAGATGCAGGGGGACCAAGAGGGTGTGGAATTCAAGCTGGCAGTAGAAATATTTCCCTGCAATTCAGACAAGGAGAGGAGTTTGGATTCAAATTAGTCCATTAAAATCCATGTGGAAAATTGCTTGGTGAAAATGTTATAAAGGGTTACGATTCAAAAACTCAAAACAGCGACAGACAATGCACTATATTCTGAGGAAGGCATAGGATTGAGAAGACTTTATGACTCTAAGAAGGGTTCAGCTTATTAGGGTAGGGCTCTTCTAGAAGGATCTTGGGATTATTGTGCAAGCCTTGTTTCCCCATCCAGAGCCTCAGACCAAACCCTGACTCTGAAATGTCAGTTACTGCCGTAGCAGTCATGACACTGAGGTGGTTTTCAAGTCGGTCAGATGAGAAAAATACATAGCTCTGGGAAACTGTATGAAGAAGCAGGGAGGAGGTCCCTGAGTGGCTCAGTGGGTTAAAGCCTCTGCCTTCAGCTCAGGTCATGATCTCAGGGTCCTGGGATCGAGCCCCACATCGGGCTCTCTGCTCAGCGGGGAGCCTGCTTCCCCCTCTCTCTCTGCCTGCCTCTCTGCCTACTTGTGATCTCTCTCTGTCAAATAAATACATAAAATCTTGAAAAAAAGAAAAAGAAGCGGGGAGACAGTAAAGAAATGAATACAGGACCAGTACCTTCATAAATTGTGTTCATTCAGGTAAAGTAATTTGTCTTTGCGATGCCGTTTCGGTTATGCTTTGCCTGCTTACCATATTATTTAGCAGGCTGACATGTTTGATTTCCAAGACTTGTCCACCTGCTTGGAAAGATTGTGTTTATTGGGTCAGAGGTTTGGAAGCATTGGAGAAAATCAGGTATTTCTCATTTCTAATTGTAGATGGAAATGTCTAATGATCTTTGATGAATTATAAGCCCTCCTTGATCTTTGAGTCCCCTTCTCTCCCCCTACAATGGTGAATGGTGGGCTCATTTCCCCTGCATTACCAAGCTATATGTCTGCTTTATTTCTGGAGATGTCATTTACATCTCAGGACTTCCAACAGTTGTGACATCTTATGATGAGCCTGTCCCACGTAGGAAAAAACAATGAAAAAACAAAACAAAACAAAAAACTCTTATATATAGTTTGGGGGAATCCGTCAGAGTGGAAGACAGGGCACTTTGGGAGCAGTGAGCAGACTGGCCTGACTTTAATCACACAGGATATCTGATTGAGGACATCGTAGAAGACTTTGAGTACCGGACTTTTACAGAAGATTCCGCAGCAACTGCTGATATACTCATCGGCAGCAACCCCCAACCCTCCTCTGCCCCCAAGAACCTGGAGATAAGGTTCTCATCTGAGTGTGAATGAAAGGAGCACTCTCCCTGCTTTGTGACTTTGGGCACAATAATCCCAAGATCCTAGAAGAGACCTACCCAAAGAAGCAGGGAGACAGTAAAGAAATGAATACAGGACCAGTACTTTCATAAATTGTGTTCATAAGAGTTTCTTAACATCTTGGAACCTCTTTCTTCATCTATAAAGCAGGGATAGTAATACCTAGCTCAAAGGCTTATTGGTAAAGCTGATTTGGGGGCACCTGGGGTACTCAGTTGGTTGGGTGACTGCCTTTGGCTCAGGTCATGATCCCGGAGTCCCAGGATGGAGTCCCGCATCGGGCTCCCAGCTCTATGGGGAGTCTGCCTCTCCCTCTGACCTTCTCCCCTTTCGTGTTCTCTTTCACTTTCTCTCTCTCAAATAAATAGATAAAATCTTTAAAAAAAAAAAAAAGCTGATTTGAAGTAATGTTTATAAAATGCTTAGCATAGTGCCTGCACATAGGAAGAGTTCAATCCATGAGAGTTATCTGTTCCTATTGAAGGAATGGCCAGGGAGAACTGGGAAATTCCCAAGTGTAATTAGGGGTTAGTGTTACAGTTTGGTTCAACAAATACGTATTGTGTATGTGTTAATGTTGTAGTCATACTGCTGGGAATTTATTCATATTTGTTCAACAAATACTATTAAGCAGTTGCTTATAAGAAAATTGGTTCTGCCTATCGGTAGCTCAGAGACCTGAACAGTGCCAAAAAAGATACTTTCAAATTCTATTCGTTCTTTTTCTTCTAAATGTATTCTGTATTTAGAAAGGTTTTTTTTAAAAAGTAAGTAGATATTTCTCTTAATCCCAGTACCTTTGCATTAAAATACCTTTCCCATAGGAATGGAAACTCTGTAAGGACAGGGGCCATGCCTTATTCATCTTCATGAGATCATGTCAGTTTTCTGTTCAGACCTCCTTAATGGCTCCCCCATTCCAAGTGCTTTACATGTATTAACTCGTTAAATCTTTAAAACTACCCTAAGAAGTAGGTACCATTCTTATTCCCACCAGATAGGAGAAAACTTAATCACAGAGGGGTTAAGAAACATGTACAATTTAACAAAGCTAGTAACTGGCAGAGCTGAGATACCAATCTAGGTAGTCTGACTCCAGAATTTGCAGGAAAGTACCAGAAAAAACCCCAATGTTTTTACGCAGTAGGTCACACATATTTTTGGGTGGTATAATCATTTTAGGGTGCTTCAATTATGTCTTTTAATTTTAAAAAAGTTATTTATTTATTTGAGAGAGAGAGTGGGAGCGGGTAGAGGGGGAAGGAGAGAGAGATCTGAAGCAGATTCCCCACTGAGCGAGGAGACTGACAAGGGGCTCGATGAGCCCATGACCCTGAGATCATGACCTGAGCCGCAATCAAGAGCTGGACGCTTAACCAACTGAGTCACCCAGGCGCCCCATACAATTTCGTCTTTTTAAAAATGCAATAATGGAATGGAAGAAAAAAAAGGAGAAATACCTTGTACGGAATAGAAGTTGTATTGTCCTGTGAACGTTTTATGATTTTTTTGCTTCTTGCATGCATGCGTCTTTGTGTTGGATGCCATGTAAGATGTATTTAGAAAGCTCACTGCCTTAATCTGTAAGGAGCACTATTACCTCGGGTAACAAGCAGTGCGGAGCTGAAGCAGCTGCAGGTTTCTACCAGCCGCACCGGTCGGTCACTTGCCGTCTTACTCAGAGATCATATTGGCCTCGTTCTGTGCATGCGCTGGCTCCCTCTCAGCCGCTTCTGTCCTGTGCAAAGCCAGGGATGTCTAGAGGCAGAAAAACACCATCCCTCCTAGAGAAAACGGTACCAGACGTCCCCAGCCGATCGTCCCTTGACTAGACTAGATCTCTCCTTACTGGGCAGAGCTGAGTCCCTTGCCCACTAAACGAGAAAGGACACTGGGGCTTCTAGGATCAGATTCCGCCCATGTGATACAACATTGGCCAAAGACTGCCAGCAAAGATAAAAGGCAGAATGGGTATTAAGCAACTTAAGTGTTTGCCCTGAGTAGAACCCAGAAGAACGAAACCGTTTCAAGTAATTTCCTGTCTCCTTAGAGATGCAAGTTTAGGGCAGACTATCCTTTGATCACTTATTTATTCACTCAAATATTTACTGATTACCTCGTGTGCACTTGGGACAGAGTTAAGCAAAAGGGACACAATCGATGCCTCTTGGGGAAAACTCTAGAAGAGGAGAGAGTAGTTGAATAGTCTCAAAAATACAGGTGTAACTACAAATTATTATAAGTGCTTTTACAGAAACAAACGCAATGGTGTGAATTGAGGCTTTAACTGGAGGATCTGATTTATGTGCGGGCGGGTGAAGGCTTGGTCAAGGCTATGCAAATAGAGTGCACAGGTTCTTGTCTAAAGGAGAGAGATTTGAGAACTTTGGGTCCAGAAGCTCTTTGCTGTAATATAAAAGGTTATCTTTGTTTCCAATATTCCAATATTCATATAATATTCCATTATTCCATTATTCAGATGTCCTTTACAAACCCTGGCACCATGGCTTTTTCCTGGTGGATGTATGGGTTATTGTCCAAGTCATTTACCACAGGCGATCAGAAGCCAAAACTCCGAGATGGTTTGAAGGCTAGATAGTTGAGCTTCTGTTTAGCTCGAGCTGTGAGGAGGAACTGTACGGGACTATCGATAATGTTATTCTGTACCAGGGAGCCCGTCCTTTGGAGTGACTTTTGATTTTGTTGTTGTTCTGGTGTCTTGTGCCAAAGGGCAAGATCAAGCACAACCTGTGTATAGGTCCGCATTCTCCCCAGAAGGTAATAAACATTGTCATCATCGATCACTCTAGTACACGTGAATATGGAGGCTGGGTTGGATTCCAGAGCATTTCCGTTGCACTCAGGTCAGCTGGCCTCTGGAGCATGGGGGCAGGTGTGAGGGCAGGCAGATAAGTGTCCAGGAGGGGACCCCGCCACAGACCCCAAGAGCAGTGGTACTTGGCTTTTAACTTCCCTCTTCGGCAATATCCTTTTCATATCACTAAGCCTTCAGCAAAATCTTAACAAACCTTCTTTCCCGATCTTAGCGATCACTGCATGGAACTGGAGATAGGCTCGATCTCCAGGTTGGGCAAAATGGCACAGGGAAGAACAGTAGCAGTCTGTCTTGAGGCAAATGGACGTAACTGTGGAAGGAAAAGGTAGTAGTTTGGATCCGCATGACGATGACAAGCAGCTACCAGAATTGGTCTGTAGAACATGTAAACACTTCTTAAGGGTTTCTCAGGACTCCCTGGAAACAGGAGCCTGGTGAAAGACAGTATTTCTGCAATGAAAGGAGACGGAGTGGAGACTATGGTGATTTGGGGCCTAAGATTTGGACATTAGGATTACAATGTATTCTTTCTAGTGCTCGAAACCCCCACTGCAAGGTGATTTTATTATCTTAGAGGAGAGTGAGGCTCGGGGGAATGCCAACCTCAGGCTTCAGGGCAAGTAAGCAGCAGGTAGGGCTGAGTCCAATAGTCAGTCCGTTCTGCCACGATACCTCCCTGAATAAAACTCCCTTGGGAGCTTCCTTTCAAGACCGTCAAGAGAGAAAGGCTCAGGGGCACCTGGGTGGCTCAGTGGGTTAAGACTCTGCCTTCGGCTCGGGTCATGATCTCAGGGTCCTGGGATCGAGCCCCACATCGGGCTCTCTGCTCAGAGGGAAGCCTGCTTCCCCCCTCTCTCTGCCTGCCTCTCTGCCTACTTGTGATCTATCTCTCTGGCAAATAAATAAATAAAATCTTAAAAAAAAAATAAAAGAGACAGAAAGGCTCATGTCATTTTCTTTCTGCTCCACCACCAGACTCTGGGAGAATGACCTGTGTAATAATGTGGGGGAATGGCAGCTACAGGAAGAAAAGAGGAAAAAAACTTTTCTCTTAGCGGAAACCGAGGTGTCTTGTTCTATCCTGTAACTTCCCACGTTCTCATCTACAAATCAGTCAGCATCCGTACCCATTCTCATCACCTGTTTTCCGCTTCAAATAAAGTTCTCTTTTCCCTTTTGAAGCCAAGCTTGTATCTATCTACGCCTTCTCCTCTCCTCTCAGACCTTGATCCCCCTGCCGCTCTCTTTACTTTCCAGCTCATCCCTGCTTGTTGCCATCCCTAGGCTTATAAACACCTTCTCATCTTTCCCATTTTAACCCAACATTTCAATTAACTTTCCTAGTATTGTCTGTACTTCCTCATTCTCAACTGGCTTATACCTTTATTTATGTCATCCTAAGGTCCTAATGAGTATTTTTAAAATCCTTTAAAATTAAACTCATATAGGGGCGCCTGGGTGGCTCAGTCGGTTGGGTAGCCAACTCTTGGTTTCGGCTCAGGTCATGGTCTTGAGGTTGTGGGATCCCATCCCGCATGGAGCTCTTTGCTCAGTGCAAAGTCTGCTTCAGATTCTCCCTCCCTCTCCCTCCAGCTCTCTCTCTCTCTCTCTCACACACACACACACACTCTCAAATAAATAAAATCTTTCTAAAAAATGGATAAAATTAAACTCATAACATAGAAAAATGCATAGATATGTACAATGCAAAGAATGATCACCTAGTGAACACATCCGTGTATCTGCCACTAGGTGAAGAATTAGGACATTTCCAGCACCCCAGAATACCGTATGGTATTCTTCCAATCATTACTTCCTCCTTCCTTCATAAATCTACCATTATCCTGGCTTTTCATACCACGAAGTAGCTCTGCTTGTTTTTAACTTCATGTAATTGGAACCCTACATTATGTGCTCTTCTGTGTCTGGTCCTCTGGCTCAGCCTCATGTGTGTGTGACGTAGCCACATTGCAGGCAGTGGGGTTTACTTACATTTTCACTGCTGTATAATACTCCATTGTAAGAATCTGCCACACTCCATCCATTTCACTGTTTAGGGACATTCGAGATTATTTCCAGTTTGAGGCTATTTCAAATTGGAGTTCCATGAACCTCTGTGCATGTGTTTTTAGCATGCACGTGCACCTATTTCTTCCTCTGTTTTTAAAGGAAGGAAGTAGTTTGGTTGGCACCATGTAAAATAGGTTGGGAAAATTAAGGCACAATAATATTCAACCAACTGGACAAGTTGAATCATGAATAATCATGATACTTACAGGGAGAAGCATAGGATACCGGGGCAGCCAAGAGATGATACGTGGGGAAGAGATGTGTCCTTGAGAGCGGGTGTAACACACAGAGAATAGGGAACAGAAACTGACCGTGTAATTAAGAACAAAATTGCATAGGTCCAGAGTACAGACACTGTTTAGAACCTCCTGGCAAAGACTAGACAGTTTAATACCAGGGCCGGATTCTCCACTCCTGCTCACCCACCCTGTCTGTGGCAGAAGAGGTACCTGGAAGCTGTTCAGAGGAGAGGGAAAGGAGCTGTAGGTCCAAGGGTCATTTCTATAGATCCCAGACATATTTCTGGCTGTGTTTTCTGTCTTCTGCCTCCACACTGAAAATGAGGCTAAAGCCTCTGTGAATGGAGACACTTTAGATGGACTCTACACACCCTCCACCCTTTCCACCCTACAGATGCACGTCTGGGAGGGGGAAGGGAGCCCCGCCGATGGCCCAGAAGCCAGTGGGGCTTATCAGAGGCAAATTTTCATGTCTGACCACTAAAGTCTGAAGTCTCTGTGTGTTTGGAAGCAGATGAATATAAGGGTGGAGGAGGAGCTCAAAGGCTGTATGGGGATTTGGGATTAGACCCCAAGTGTGGACAGCTGTAACTGACATCTTCATCATTACCACCACCACCGCGACCACGTCATCATCCCTTACATTTGTATCACAAAAGGGTCTACAGAGAGCTTTCTGTTCCTTAGCTTTCACATCTCTGTGGGGCGGCAGGGCAGGAATCACCCCCACTTGGCTGATTTGCCCAAGAAGGCTCTGGAGGGAAGGCAGGGTCAGAACTCCTCCTTGGGAGCCCAAAGGGCAGCCGTTGGCTCGCTGGTTCTTACGGAAGTGAAACAGGGAAAAGAGGGAGGGACACGTGCCCTGCGGGTGCCAAGGACACAGAAGGCAAAAGATCTGGAAATGGCCAGAGGCTAAAGCGGCAGCGAGGTGGGGAAAGATGAAAGGTGGAAGGGTGTGCTGACTCTGACAATTCTGTGCCCTCCGAGGTAAGTGAGGTAAGTCCGGGGCCGCCTGGAAGAGGCACCGATGGCCAGAGGGCACTCCCAGCCCGTCCGCGGAGGTAGGGCGTGACCGCGTCGCACCCGCGCCTTTGGGGACCGCGGGCTTCGGCAAGTCGAACTTCCCGGGGCGCCCCACGGAGGGTGGGAGCGCGGTGGCGCCGCCCCCTCCCGGACGCGCGTCGAGCGCCCTCTGTCACCCCGAGCCACCCCGCAGGGGGGCCGAGGGCAGAGCCGGCCCGCCCAGGTGCGCCGGGGGTTGGCCCGCAGTCCGGAAGGTGCGCCTCCTCGTCCCGGGCCTGTGCCCTCGGCCTCCCCCCGCGTGAAAGCGAAAGTGCCGGGCCCGCGAAGGGCGAGCTTCGGGGGCGGGGCCGGCGCGGACCCGGGACGGGCGCCGGGCACTCGCCGGGCCATGGATGGGCTCGGCCGCCGCCTCCGAGCCAGCCTGAGACTGAAGCGCGGCCGCGGGGGTTAGTGCGGGGCCGGGGCGCGGGGGCGGCACGGACGCCCAAAGCTGGGCCACGAGGCTGGCGAGGCGGGGGCCGGGGGAGCGCGGTGCGGGGGGCGGGGGGGACGCGGCTCCGCGGGCAGTCCGAGGGCCACTAGGAGCGCAGGCTCGGCGCCAGGTGAGCCGGGAGGGGGGACTCAGGTGCAGGGGACGGGGCCAAGTGGCCGCGGGGTTGGAGGTCAGAGGAGCGTCCGGGCCCTTGGGGGCGAGGGGGAGGCGGCGGGCCAAAGGAAGCCGTTGTGGGGCCCCGGGGCCACGTGTCCTTCCAGCCAGGAAGCTTGTGGTGCAACCGCAGTGTACTTGAGGCGCCCTCCCGGAGCCCCCGCCTCAGTCCCGCCCCGCCCCGCCGCTGGGCTCCACAGAAACTCGGCTCCCCGACGTGACCACCCCCACCTGCGGGCGGCGGCGGGGCCGGGGAGAGCGAGGCCCCCAGCAGACCCCGGACAGACCTGCTCTGCTGCTGCCTTAGAGTGTGTGAACCAGACAGGGCACGCTTCCGGTGGCCCCTGACACCCGCCACCATCCCCCTCGGCACCCCACCCCCAGGTGAGGGGAAAATAATTACAGGGATGTGGGGATTCAATTAGAAGTCACTGTTCGTTCCCTTTCTTCTTAGCAGGGGCACTGGGCTTTGCAAGAACGCAATTAGGAATTTATTCATGTTTTTCATTCATTCAACAAACGTTTATTTCCACTTGCCAGCAGCCAGTCCTGTGGCTGGGCAGCAGTAACCCTTAGATACTTGGCCCAAAGGTCCCATGGAGAAAGGAGCCAACTAGGGAGTAAATTGAGGCCATTCCCAGCCTTCTAACATTGGCAGACAAAAAGTGGAGTGAGACCCCTTCCTACTCCAGGCGCCGGAATTGGGAGAGATCTGGGAATGAGATCAGTGCCCCTTCTACCATCACTGGCCTGGTCTTTCCTGAGCTCCCTTAACCTTTAGAAATCCGTGTGAATGAAAGAGTTCTGCTTTTTGCTGCCTAGAAGAGACATTCCTGTTGTTTCCCCCCACCCCAACCCACAAACTGGGCTGATGATCGCCCCTGGAGCAGCTTCCTGGGCACAGAGTAGCTGTAAGATGAGCAGCCTATATGACCTGTTCCAAGGTTAGCCACCTGTCAGGCCAGAGAGTGTGCCCTCTTCATCTTCCATACCATCCTCCACCTTTCTAGGGAGTTCCCCATCTTCTTTTGCCCTTTGGCCTCAGAGCAATTGTGTGATAAGAGGGTGTGTGTGTGTGTGTGTGTGTGTGTACATGCTTTTGTAAATCATCCTGGTGGGCAGACACGGCAGTGGTGGAGGTCCTGAGTTGGGAGCTGCCGAACTAGAAAAGGAAGGGCCAGCTTTGCAAATCAAAGTTCTAGAAAGGTCCCTCACCTATATTCCAGCTGGTTCTGTAACTTTACTCGGGTGCCTGTGGGAGGGGCTTCCTGGTGCAGAAACAAGTGTAACCAGACTCCTGACTTCCCTAGAAAGGGTGGCTCCCTCCTCAACTGAGAAACTCAGGATAGTAATTTCATCCCAGGGCCCTGGGGATTAAATGAGATGGCCTATATTAATAGGATAGATATTTTCTCTTCTGCTTTTCTCTTGTGTTGATAAACCTCTTTGAAAGGAAGAAGAAAGCAATCTTTTTCTGGATTTCTTGGGCTTCAGCCCAAAAGTCTAATAACTTCTTTTGTTTGATTTTGTGAATTTTGTTGTTCTCCAGGCTCTTCTGATAAAGTGGGAGGAAATGGGCTGAAAATGCAACCCAAAGGGTTGAGGGAAAGGAATAATTTCCTGAGGCTCTGGAATGATCCGTGAAAAGATTTGGGTTCTCAAAGACTTTGGCAAGCACAAGGCACGCCACATTGGTGGGATATTTGGTGTGTACTACATCCAGAAGGCAGGAGCATAGACACGGAACTCTCCTAATTCCTACTCCAAACAGACTCTGTTAATAGACCCTGAATTATTCCGTGCCTCAGTTTCCCCATCTGTATCAGGAAGACACTTGTTCCTCAGACAGGTGGTGAGGATTCTGAACAAGTCTGTGCAGGGTGTAAGTAAGGTGTGGTGACAGTTCTGGGTCATTGTCCTCACCATTACAGCATTTGTGACATCCCTGTTTACTATAATTGGGGTTCTCCCCAGGAGTCATGTCTGGATCCCTGAGTACTGGCTCTTACTAGTCCCACAAGAGCCTGGTCTAGAGCTCTCAAGAACAAGGCAGCCATCTGCCCCGATTTCTGCCAGAAGGCTGCTAATTATTTGCTGGAGTGGTGGACGTGGGCACGAAGCCCTTTTGCCTCCTGGCTCTTACCCCATGCATTTTTACTCATTCAAAAGTTTATGTGAGACTCCCAGGTGATTTAGTGCTATTTTTCTCTTTTCCCCAGCCTCCAGACACAGCCTCGAGACACCACTAGAGCCCAAGGGGCTCTGCTCTTAGCTTGGGCAGAACTATTGACCTGACCCAACAGGGAAAAAAGACTGAGCAGGACTGGGGGTGGGGCCAGGATCACCTCGTTGCTTTCCACTGTCACCAAGGAATGAGCCTCAGGTTGCTGATGCAACCAGTCCCCTACCGTGGGCTGTGGAGAATGTCCTGAGTCAGTGTTTCCTATCTGGGAAGAGGGATTCTTTGCAGGAGCTCTGGAGTGGGTCCCGTGAGAGAAGGCAGTCTTAGGATATATTGCAGGGGGGCCTCAGTCAGTTAGGCGTCTGCCTTTGGCTCAGGGCATGATCC
>CM053606.1:81647077-81672866 GCA_028646535.1 Procyon lotor | reverse complement strand
GAAAAGAGAAATTGTTCCTTGAAAATGTGTCCAAAAATATTTGAAAAATAATGATCTAAGCACTCTGTGTGCTAGATCATCATTTCCCTAGTGTCATTCCATGGAACTTTGAAGAGGTGTGTTGAAAAATAGGTTAAATGCTCAAATAAATTTGGAAAATGGTAGCATATTGGGTCCCCCTTCTTGCATATTTATAGTGTGTATTAGCAAAATTAAGGGCTGGAAGAAATCCTGTAGTAGAGAAGTCTGTTTAACATTGTTTAATCCAGTGTTTCCCACGTGAGTTTAGCATAGAATTCATTTTCTTTACATAATAGCTGTAAACATCTTGAAAGATACAATTTGGGAAGAACTATATTATTAGATTATTTTTTAATTGACTCTTAGAGTCTAAATGTTAGGAATGTTATGGAGGTTACCTAGTCTGATCTCTTATATAACCTTCCATAGTAGTAGTCATCCAACGTCTGCTTGAGCACCTCTACAAAGCAAGAAATTTGATTCTTTTATAATTCTGATCATCCCAAAAAGTTTTTCATTACATAGCCCTTGGATTCTCTCCCATAGCTTCCAACCAGTAGTACTTCTCTGGAGAATAAAGATAAAATATCTGTGAGTAAAAATATATCAGCAAAACATACTAATGAATGTCTTTATAACTCTTGTGTTTCTAATTTTTTGTTTCACAGGCTCCTCTGTGGGCATATATTGCTTGTGCATGTGGCCTTTTCATTTACCAGTCTTTGGACGCTATAGATGGGAAACAGGCAAGGAGAACCAACAGCAGTTCTCCTTTGGGAGAACTTTTTGATCATGGTTGTGATTCACTATCAACAGGTATTGTTGATTTTTTAATGTTAATGATTATTAGTGATAAAACTAATGGAAAAAATATTGGAATAAATAAGAGGTTTATGGTGTTTGATAGTTATCAGACTAAGTGATTTATATCTAGTTTTAATGTTTTCAAAAGACTATAAATACAGTTACTATTTGTTCATTATTGGCTGTATGGGGAAATTTAGAAATTATGTTAATTTCCACTGAACTTATTTGTAAATCTAAATATTCTTTTGGCACCTCTTGTTTTTAAAATCTTAGGGCATAATTGTCATCATCAAAATCTCATAAATTATAGATGAGTACAATAGTGGGAGAGTAGGAAATTTGTGGTCTTTATATTTAAATGGGAATGCTGTGGACATTTAAGATTATTTTGTAGACTTGGAGTAGCTATGAATCTAAAAGAAGTCAGTCCTTTTGTGAATTATGTAGGCCTTTAGTTTTGTTGTTTTTTTTTTCCCAACAGTCATAGTGTTTACTATGTCTCAGGCACTGTTTGAAATCCTTTTTAATACTGATATATTTTATCTGGTTTTTATCATAGTGTTACAAATGAGGAAACAGGCACAGGGGGTGGTTTTTGTTTTTGTTTTTGTTTTTTTAACCCTGCTCTATAAATTTTTACTGTTCATTAGTATCACTATTACTGAGTTTAGAGACTACTCCAAAAATGCTCAAGTATTTTAGTTGCTTTTGAGACCTTTGGTTCTACTATGTGGTATAGTGAAAGAAAAAATTGAAATTATGGGGTAAAAGATTACATTCTGCTTTTCTGGTACCTTGGATAACAGAGAGAAGATGGTACATTCATAGCATGAATTCTTTTTACCTCATCTAAAATCATTCCCAGCTCAGTTAATGTTGATTTTTCAGATTATTCAGCTTTTATTGTGATCTTTCTCTTCCAGTTTTCGTGGTTCTTGGAACTTGTATAGCAGTGCAGCTGGGGACAAACCCTGACTGGATGTTTTTTTGTTGTTTTGCTGGGACATTCATGTTCTATTGTGCACACTGGCAGACATATGTTTCTGGAACATTGCGGTTTGGAATGTAAGTAATACTTAATGGTGATTTTTTTTGTTTATTTCCTCTTTCAGATGTGGCGAATGTAGCTTTTAGGTATTTCAATATTAGGAACTGATCAAAGCACTAAATTAGCTTAACAAATCAAAGAAATTTAAAATTCATTATTATAGCTGCCTAATGGTCTGTTGTTCTATCATACTGCTTAAAAGGAACTATTAGAACCTCCCAACCAATATTTTTTAAATAATAGGAAAAGCAGGAGTCCTTCTTCACTCATACCCACTTGTCTTTCCCTCGGATAAATTCACTGTATTTTTCCCATTATTCACCGTAACTCCCTGTTTTATTTTGACATATGAAAATGCATTTTCAGGAAAAAATAAGATAGTTTATGAGAGCAAAGAGCAACTCTCATCTCTAAATATCATAGTTTAATTAGATTTTATTCTTTTCATATTCTTTATGACTCTATAAAAATCTAAGCTCTTAATAATTCAGCTGACGACCTACCATGTAGATTACTACCACCAACAAAATGCCCAAGAATTTAAAAAATGAAATACAAACTCCTTTCAAACTCCAAAATGAATGGTTCCTACCTGGTGATCAGTACTTTTCTGTAAATATTAATGAGTAAACTAGTCTTAGAATGAGGTGAAGGATGGAATTCATCAACCGGTGTTTAATTAAGTATCACAAATCCTGTTTACACTGCTTAAGTTAGTCTTATTTTTCTCTTGGTGTAGGAATTTTTTTTTTTTTAAGATTTATTTATTTATTTGTTTGTTTGTTTATTTGACAGGGAGGAGAGAGATCACAAGCAGGCAGAGAGAAAGGGGGAAGCAGGCCCCCTTCTGAGCAGAAAGCCCAATGTAGGCCTCGATCCCAGGACTCTGGGATCATGACCTGAGCCGAAGGCAGAGGCCTTAACCCACCCAGGCGCCCCTTGGTGTAGGATTAAAAGACAAAGAACTTGAGAAAAAACTGAATACTTCATGAAATATCCATATAAAAATCTCTGATTGCAAATGATAGAACATCTTAACCTAGTTTCTTTAAGATGAATCATTCATTAATGGATATTTCATTTTTAGATCCCACATAAACTTAGTTTTCTAGGTCTTGTAGGAGCTAGAATGCACAGAAATTCAGCTGTTCCTCACAAGTTTAGTTTAAATGATTTTTGTTAAACTTATTTAAATAGAACTTAAGATGTTTTTAACTTACTACAGTAACAATAATTATTAATATTTTGGGTATTAACTAAAAGATATGTCCTGAAGGTTTAGAAAACATTTTTAAGGCCCAGCTTAAGGTAATACCCTTAGTGACAGTAGTGGACAGGTGTGTCCAATTGAAAATCGTATGCCTCTGCGTTCTTCAGCAGTTTATAAAATGATCAATGCTCAAAATATTATGGATTTCTGATAGAAAAAAGCAGTAACTGAAAATACTATGTGCAGATGTTTTTTCTCATTGTTGTTTTTATAGCCTTTACCTCAATAATGTTTCCATTGCATTTCTCTGCATTAGTGAAACCACAAAATATATTAGACTTTTAAGATCACTTGGTTCACCCTAATTCAGTTTAGTTTTTAGAGATGTTACTGTTTTCAAAATAGCAGAATTTATAATACCTGGATTTGACATAGTTTGTTTCAGTGGTTATTATCTCATAGTTAATTTTCAAGCCCTTATTTTGAAAACTTATTAATCATCAGCTTGGAAATTCTGATTATCAGAAAGATAATTATTTTTCCCTTTCAAGTAAAGCAGCAGCAACCATGTGGTATGAGAACTGAAGGAAGGAGAATGAAGGAACCATGGAAGTAAAGGGAGAGTAAATAGTGTTTTTAGGAGCGATTTGATTTCACAGCTTTCTATTTGCCAGTCTTGGAATGTCCCTTGTGGTGTATTCCTTTAATTAAATATGTACGTGAAGAACTATGAGCAGTTCTTTCTTAACAGCAGTTAAATCATAAGATGCTTGTAGGGCAGTGGCAGGAGATAAAGCTGGAGAAGATCCAAAGAATTAAGGACTTCTGTGTCCTACCAAGAAATACGGGCTTTTGTTCTGAATCTGTGGGGAGCCTTTGTAGGACCTAAACCAGGGAAATGACAAAAGGACAGTTTGGAAAGAGCGGGCTGGCAGTAGTCAGAGGGTGAATTAGAGTGTGACAGGTAAGTAGAGCCTTAGGAGTCATTAGCATCATTAATGTGAGTTATGCTGATGCCTGAGCTAGTGCAGTGACAGCGCAATCAGAGAAAGTCACAGGTTGGAGAGAGGTTTAAGAGGCAGAAACTGTAGGACCTCATCTCTGTCTGCATATGGGGAATGAATGAGCAAGCAGGGACTGAAGTAACTCCCAGTTCCCCTCCGTGGGTGGTTGGATGGAAGGTGGAGAAAGGCACTACAGGCAGAAGAACCTATTTGAAGGGGAGAGTTCCACCTAGAACATGTATTTGAGGGATTTTAGACATCCAAATAGAATGAAAATAGCTTAGAAAACTTAGAAAGCAAGCCTAGAAAGAAGCCAATGAAAATTATTGAACAGTCAGAGGAGGAGGCATACCAGAATGAAAAGCCAGAGATTTCAAAAGAGAACAGCGCTAAATGTTGCCAAGACTCAAAATGGGGACAGAAGATTGTACACTGAATTTGGCAGTGCGAGGCCATCCAGAGGCGTTTCTCTGTAGCAGTAGGGTAGAAGCCAGATTGTAGGGGGTGACAAGTGAAGGGAATAAATAAGCACACGTTAATACAAGTGACTTACAAAATGTGTGGCTGTGATGGAAGAAGCAAGGCATTTGTTAGAAGATAGAACATAGGCTCAAAGGAAGGAGGGTTTTGTATTTACACAGAAGAAATTGACTAGAGAAGAGATTGAAGATATTTGGGGAAAAAAGAGAGAGATGCATATATGGAGCTAGATTGTTGAAAATGCAGGACCAGAGTTTAGGGTAACAGGCAGAGGGGCGAGATGGGAGGACCCTCTTCCCCTGAGACTGTAGCACTTCCTTGTGATGAAAATATATAGAGAAATATTGGGGCCAGTTTGAATTTAATATCTCAATTTAAATTACATATTATTACTACAAGGAATTGGTAAATTTCCAATTTGGGAAATTTGAATACAATTTTCTGAAATCCTGTATTCATATTAAGGCTGCGTTATTTCTTTTTTAAAGTAAAAGCAGTTCTCAGCACTCATAGAAATGTGCTGTGAGTGCATACATTTAAGGAGATATTTATCAAAATACAGTGTAATGGCATATGGAATAATAGCAATATTCCTAAAGAATTTTTTAAAATGCCATTTTAGATTTCACATTCTTTTCAAGAGCAGAGAGAATAGGCAGATGTATAATAGGCTAAATATTGAAGTGAAGTTTATATGTATGGAGGAGAAAGTCCAAATTGTATTTTGTTTAATTAGAAAATAATAAGATAAACTCTGAAATGGAATTTGACTAAAGAAGTTTGTTTTTAAATCCCTTGCTTTTTCTTACTCCTTTTTTGGAGAAAAGTGAAAGCAGCTTTATGTACCTTAGGAATTGTATTTTGTTTTATTTTGATGTTTACACACAATTGAAAAAGATCACAAGGGTTTCTTTTTTATATATAACCAATTTAGGTTATTGTGTGTTTAATAACCACGTACCATGTTTGCCAAATAAGAGATTTTTGTTTTTCTTAGTCTCCTAGTGTCACCGTTTTTAGTTGCTATTAACTTTGCTCATAGTATCTCGACCAGAAATAGGCTCCATAGTTTAATTCATCTCTAAGTAATTTCCTTTCAAAGTCAGATATTATGAGAAAGTCAGTGTGATTTGGATACATTATCCCTGAAATTACGAACTAAATTTCAGCATTTTGCTCTGATCACAGCTGAAAACTGCCTTTTACAGAGAATATTAGTACCTTTCACATCCAGACAGACCCCTGTCCTCACAGTCCTTCTGGACTGAGCTAGTAGAGATCTGGCAGAGACGAGAACTCGTTGGGATCCTTCTAGGTCCATCTGAGCCTGTTAGGATTTTTACTAGCCTGGATTTGAAAAACTGGAGAGGGACATGGGCTCAGAGGCTAGAATTTCACAGAAGGAATGGGTGGGTGGAAGAGGATAAGAATTAGGAGTTGAAGCTCATTTGTAAATATTCGTAAAATATTTCTTAAAATGTTTATGGATTATATTAAATGTAAGAAATCAAATTTCCTCTCTTAAGGCTTAAACCCTGTATATCTAGATATTTTAAAATCAATAATTTCTACATATATATGGAATCATTTTTTTTTTTTTTTTTTATATGGAATCATTTTTATAAATTTTTTTTAAAGATTTTTTTGTTTATTTGACAGAGAGAGAGAGATCACAAGTAGGCAGAGAGGCAGGCAGAGGGAGGGGGGAAGCAAGCTGCCTGCTGAGCAGAGAGCCGGATACAGGGCCTGATCCCAAGACCCTGAGATCATGACCTGAGCCTAAGGCAGAGGCTTAATCCACTGAGCCACCCAGGCGCCCCTGGAATCATTTTTATAAATTAAATGCTTAGAAACTCTAAACAATCTCTAATAAAACTGTTTATGCAAAATACTGCACTTAAAAAAATTCTCCACACTGTGAAAAGTAGAATTCTTACTTAAATTATCATTTGCGAGGTAGCATTAGGGAGCGGGGAGGATACTCTTTTCATAAGACAAAAAAATTATAATGAATTGAACTAGATCAGTATATCTTGCCTCAAGTGTTATCTCCAAATTATTGTCTGTATATCAGCTTGGGCAAGGCCTATAACTTTCATTTCCTAATTTGTAAATCAGAGTTTTGGATTTGATGGTGTCTAAGTTTCCTTCTGTGAGTCTATTAATTTCACAGATGTTGTTTCCAATATACTTATTACTTATAACATGCAGAGTATTTACCTTTTTACATTTTTCAGTTCATGCTGCTCATGTTTCACATTTACATTAGCTAATATCTCTGCTACCATATTTATTTCACTTTCTATGTAAGTAGATAACTTCTGAATTTTTCTTTTCTAGTTAAATCAGAAAAGTCAATAGGCTATGTTCTACTGGTAGCCTGAGAAATCCAGTACATTTCTTTCCCAAGAAACCTCTGAAGAATAAATATTTGCAGATATCCTCGTAATTAAAAGCTGTTAATGTTTTAATCCAAACCGTCTGTTAATGTATAATCCACTTGTTGTGGATTAAGAATTAGGAAACTTCCTATGAATGCCTATATAGGATATTTGTATCTTTAAAAGTTTAAGATTTATCACATCAACTGAGAAATAGCAGAGATTTTCCTCTCAGTTTTTAATTTCCCTGTTATATTTTTGTTATTGTTGCTGTTGGTAATGATTCAGTTATTAGACTGTGCTCATTTTAATTTCATTAAATTGTTATAGAACATATCTTAAAACACCTATTTATATTAACGTAAAGCCTAGATTTCAGTTTAGACTCTAGGATCATCAGGTAAAATCATAGACCAGTTTTTATCTGCTTTAGCATTCCTCAGCTCTTAATTTTGATTACATGATTTTGATTTGAAGCCTGTTCCATACCACTAGTCTTTTTCTGTCACCATCCGTGTTCCAAAACTTCATTCGTGATTGAGTTGGACATTTTACTTATTTTTACCACTAATAAACTAATCCGATATAGTAGAGAGTTATAATGGTGGCTGGAATTAAGGGAGGAGAAAGAGGGAAAAGGATAAAATTCTGGACTAGAGATTACTAGGAAACAGGACAAGGAGTTGACCAGTTTAGTTTGATTGGGACAGTTTCCCCTTGCCCTTTCCACATACATGTGCTAATTCTACTGAGATTAACAGAGGTAGGAGTATGATGAGATGTGGGGCAGTGAAGGGGATAGATTAGTGCAAACACATAGACTGTGCGCTGGGGCTTCTGAAAACATTCCTCTCCAGGGAAGTCAGGTAGGTTCTGGCACTGACAGGACCTATGTTAAAGATATGTGATTATCTGGCAAGTAGTATTCACTACTTAGGTAATTAAGAGTTGATTGTTTTTTGTTCTAGTGTTACCAGCCCTATTAACAAGTTATTTATTCAGTTTGTTACAGTTAGAATTTTTAAACTTTTCTACTATTTTGGTTTGAGTAAGAAATATACATGTTTGTATAAGGATAGTAATAGTACTGTATAAATTGTATCATTGAATCTTTAGATGTTGTTATATGGGGAATGCTACCTTCTAAATCTGTTTTTGCTACCTGTAAGGCTCTTTGGCAAAAGCTCTGAGTAAAGTTATTTTGAAATGTTTGTTTCCTTATGCATAGATTCGATGTTACAGAGTCCCAGATCATAATTATAATATGCCAGCTTCTCACAGGAACCCTGGGACCTTGGTTCTGGAACTTCACGGTAACTGCTAGAATATTCATGCTGTCCAATGAACAGTGGCGTGAACTCAATAAAGACAGCACCTTTGTCATGCACAGAGTAATTGAAATGTAAAAAATAAAAAGTCTTCTGGTGGTATTTCACAGACAAACAGGTTAATAGAAAATAATTTTAATATATATAGGGCAATAAAAATCCACCCTATTAAAATTTTTGAAAATAATATTTCTGGTGATTTGATGCTAAAAAAAATTCTCTCTCACTTACCTACTATACCTAATAGAGTTTTTGCTCTATGTAATATTTTTAAAACAAATACCTTTCCACCATTAACTGGATTTTTTTTATATTTATATTTTGAAAACAATAAAGCAAGCAGAGTTTCCCTTTAGATAAGTAAGTTGAGAGGACTCTTAATAGTAATAGGAGAGATTCTGTGTGTTCTCTTAACTCCTTTAGAATATATACTTTAAGCAATCTAGTACCACTTCTGCTTCTGTTTTCAATGATCTTGATTTTTTAGAAAATTAATGCTTGAAGCTATTCTCATTCCTATTTGTATCCTTTCTTGTTTTCTTCTCTTAGTTGTGCTTTTAAAACTAAGTATCTTTTGCTTTTCATGTTACTTTAGCTATCTTTTGAATACCCTCCTTTTTCAGATTTAGTTTGTTTTTAATAAATACATATCTCCTTAATTAATGCTGAGTGAATAATATCTCCTTTTCCTCACATATTGGAATTATAATTTTGACCTTATGACTTCTAAAGTTCAAAAAGATTTATTAGAAAATGGTTTTCCAGTAGAATAGCCAAGAATCCTTCACACTTTAGTATGAGAGGTTTATTCACAAGAAAAATAGAGCTTAAATTCCATTTATTTTGCGTTCAGGGAATATTGGGGAACTGTTCATATGGACACCTACAGATCATTCTAGCAATACAAGGCTGCATTAGGTTTCCTATATTGAATCCCCATGCCCAAAAATGTTTCAGTAATGTGATAGAAATAGTAAGTCTGGTAGCAGAAGTTCTTTCCTGAAAAGTATCTTACAGCATTGTAAATCCATTTATTCAGTGGCAGTAGTGACGTCTTTGGGGACCGATTAATAGTGAGGAATAGTCTACATGTTTTTTTGTTTTTTTTTTTTTTTTAATAAGTTTAGACTTTGGAAAATACCGAGAAGTACTTTAGGCATGATTTAGAAGCCAAACAAAAGGCATTTTTATTTGAATTTATAATGTATTTGCATAATTATTTGTGGGAGTCCTTCCTAGGGTAGAATAATGTGTATAGTTCAGAATGTGTCATTTTTTAGCATCCCTCTACCATAACCTGTCTTCTGGTACTTTCCTCAAAGATCTGAAACTTTATACTCACTGCAGTTGTCTAGATTTATAATTTTTGATGGCTCATTTATGATTATTATTAGTTACACTCACCAAAGGTCTTCTTTCCCACTGTTCTTAGTGAAAATAGTCAGAATATTGACTATATTACTTTCACCTTGTTCATTTATGATAACAAAGTACCTGTATTTATAGAGCCTTTCCTATTAAAATGTTTCTAGAAACGAATGCATTTGAATTTTAACATCCTGAAAAACCTTTTGGAAATACATTCTTTTATCAGTTGCTCACTTGCACAGATTTGCTTTTAATATTTGTTACTTAACTGATTTGATCATTGAAATGAGATTGTTGTATGTTTCTTTATGGGGTTTTCTTTTCTTTCTTCAAAGTTCAGGGGGAAAATAAGCTTAAGAAAGAGTTGTTCATTATATTTTGTTTCCAGTTCATTTATTAGCCTTTAAACTTTCTATTCTATTGCCTTTGTTTTCTACCAATTTAAGGAAAGTTGTGTTAGTATATAAGAAGCATCATCCTGTATGGGCTCCTTAGTGATAAAAAGTTAAAAACTTAGGACAGATTTTAGCCCAGTTAATCAGAAAACTAAAGAGTTTTAGTACTGTGTATGTACAACACTTCCAATTTCTTGGAAAAGTCAGTTAACCTATCTGACTGAATTTCCTCATCTGTAAAATGGTGGCAATAGTTCTACCTCTTGGGATAGTTGTGAAGACTAAGAGTCAAAATGTAGTGTGCTAACTATAGTGCCTGGTGTATGGTGTTTATTACCATTATTATTATAATAATTTTAAGACCTGTGTTAGTAATTCCCAACAGTTTCCAGATTTCTTCCGGAATTGATTGTGCTAGTTTGAGAGAATAGGTCCATGATCCCTTCCTTTACTCCATCAACATTATTACTAAATGAGGTGAGAGGACTCCTAATTCTTCCGTTTCCAAGAGTGAGGGGCTGTCCGCTTAAATGTGAGACCTGAATTTTAGTTCCTTTTAGAGGACTTATTATGTTATAGCCTTTGGGTGTTTTTGTCTTCCTATTCAAAAATCTTTGGGTGTTTTTTAGTCTTCTCAGATAATCAAAAGATCCATGTAATAATTCATGTGGTAGATAATATGGTTTTAAATAATTCAGCTTATCTCAAAAATAGATGCTTAGATTTTCTCTGTATGTACCACTTGATTTTAAAATATAGTTATCATTCACTTGTCTGTTTAATGTTACTTAACATGTAGCTTGCCATGGCCAGTTTGTCCCTTATCAAGGGTAGGAAGCAAAATATTGGAAGGGACTATGATCAATTTCTAGGCCAATCTTCATTGCAGTCTACCAAGATTTCACCCCACCCATGGTATTTCTGGTATAGTAAGTGTTCTGGTTATGTGTAAGCTCCCTAGAGCTTCAGATCCATTTATAGATACTTTACAAGTATCTATAATCTGTAGTTAATAATAATCTAATTCTTGAATTGGATTCCAGACACCCTCAATGGATGTCTTTTCAAACAAAATTCTTCTTTTTAAATAATAAATAGCTCACAAGTCAAGTTGTACAAATCTGGGATTTTTCAATGTTGTGATTTAACCTTAGTGCATATACTGTGTTAACCAAACTAATAGCCAACCCAAATTATAACACAATTACATTTATTATGTGTGGTTTAACAAACAAATTATGTTTGCAAATTAGCTGCAAATATCTTTGAATGCATATGTTACATGTACAAGAGAAACAGAATAACTTGTCTTATTTCTGGTATTAGAGTGGAAAGACATAAAACATTCTGGGGAAAGATGATTAACATGCTTACCGACTTTCACAGAATGTGAGTTAAATCTCTTTACATCCCTCAGTTATTTCTGAGTCTTGTTGGCATTCAAACCAAGTGCATTTGTTGGGTATCTCACTAAACACTGAAAAATGAAAATGAAATTCAAAATAGAAATTTTCTTCATAATTAGTTAACTTCGGTAGTTTGGGGTTGTTACACCCCTAAGTCATGTTTTAAACCTGTAATTTTGATGTAATAACTGATCTAGGTTGCCTTTCTGTTGGGATAAAGGCCCTGTGAGTTCTTCTCTCCAACTAGAGAGTTTCTGTTCCCTGTTTAGAAGTTAAAATTACTCATATTCATTTAAGATACCTTGATCTCTTTACCTCTTAGTCAATAACAGAGTGATGGGCCCAGGGGATTTACTATGAAAATTCAAAGTTATTTTGAGTGCCACATTAGAGCCTCCCCACCAGAAGAATGAGGGAGCTTAGTCTCCACAACTGGTTTGCTTCTTTCCCTTTGTCTTCTGTGGCAGCTTTCAGAAATCAGAATGTTGTTTATTGCTGGCTTGTGGTAGCAATTAAATGGATTTTACACAGCGATTGGGGAAATTCCTTTTGTACTTTGACAACCTATGCTAAAATAAAGTGGAAATAAGAAATTATTTAAAGCAGTACCATTCAGGATATTCAAATACCTTCATGGTTGCAGAAAATTAGGTGTATTATCATCACATTTTCCTCTGAAACGTTTGGGCTGTGGAAATCTAATGCTGTAGAGATTTGTTTTCCCATATGTCTTTAAAAAAAAATCACTGTGGTGTTTTGGATTCTCTTTTACTGTATATTCTTTGTATCTTGAAGGGCTTATTTTTGGTGTAGTTATGGAGGATAATTTTTTGTTTGTCTTTTGAGAAGTAGTCCCAACATTTGGGAATTTTATCACCTATGTTATTATTCTGAAAATAGTAATGATAGTAGGGAAGTGACTACAGAAATGCCAGATTCTTGCCTTTCCATAACAGTCTTCCTTCTGGATAACTTTCCTCCCCAGCCAGAAGGAGTGAAATGAGCCTTGTCCTAATATATGTTACAGTAAGTTCAGCCCACACTAAGAGACTTCTTACTGGAAAGGTGGGAAGGTGAGCTGCCACATAACTAGCTATTTCCTAAATAGAATCATTGACTCTTCTGTTCATTGTTAATAGCTTCTGCCTCCTGTCCTCTTAGCTTGCTTAGTTCCTGTCTCTGGGCATGGCCTCTTACTGCACCCTTTTTAATTGACAGTCAAGATTAGAGGCACACCTCCAGGAGTGGTGATAGGCAGTTCTCAGGACTCAGAGCAGGCGGGGCTCATCCAGGAGTACTGAGTATTCCTCAAAATCAGATAAGCAAACAGGAAAAAATATTCTTAACTACCTACAACTGGTAAGTAAGCTTTCCTGGACTCTCCCTTCTAGCATTAAGGCACTACTGATCGAAATACAATGACAGTATCTGAATGGTTTAGAAAATTCTGTCTTCCAAAATTTCCAAACAAGCTAACTCATAAAATTTCACCTCGGAATCCCATTTGGGGCTTTGTAAAGATCTTTCATGTTTCCTGTTCTCTTTTACATTCATCCAAGGTACAAAGATTAATTGCATGAGGTTCCCTCCATTTTTATTTTGTAATTCTATACTTCTGGCCCTTCCCCTCCCAAAAGGCTACTTCATATATCCAGCAAAATGTTGTAAGATGTCTACCCTCCTCCACCCAAGACAGAGTCGATCATCTTTGACACCTGCTTAGTCTCCTGAATCTGCTACTGAGTGTAATTCCCCTTATTGGCAACACCACTCATCAGGTCAGCTCTACAGATTCTTTTTAGCCTAATTCAGTCCATTTTTCCCCCCAATAACTGTGTGTTTAAAGATAACTACACTATATGTTTGCAACTTAATAAGCTTCTGTTCAAAAAACATTCTTGAGCGAAGAAAGCTCAGTTTTTTTAGTTGTGAGAGACTGGTTTCAAGTTAGTATTTATTATGGGCATGAAAGCTTACATATCTAGCTCATGTTACATGTTTTTAAGTGTCAGTTTTAGAAATGGGGGTTCCATTCTGCTCCGGGAATTGAATCTCCTTGCTGTTGGTATCTATTTTTCTTAGACTAATTTTTTTAAATTTACATTCTTAATAGATAAATTATTCACTTCCTTTAAAACTAACAAAAAAGTTATGCAGTGTATGGTCTCCTTCCCATCCTCATCTCCCAGCTGTCCGTTCCCACACTGTTCTCTCCAATAGGTAACCACTGTTCTTAGTTTGTAGTATATCCTTCCAGAAATTTGTTATGTAATTAGTGGCCAAAAAAAAAATTTTTTTTTCTTTTTTACACAAAAAAGATAACCATTTGTACACTCTGCAACACTCCTTTTCACCTAATGTATGTTTAATATTTTTCAATATCACTATGTAGGGAGCTGCCACCTCCTTTTTTAAAAACTACCAAATATTCCATTGTATGGAAGTACCAGAATTTCTGTAACTATTCCCCACTGAGGGCTGTTTTAAAATTTTTCCTAATATATAAATAATGCTATAACAAATAACCTTGTGCAAACATTTTGTGCAATCATATCTCTAGGATAAATTCTGAGAATTATAATTTTAAGATTATACAAAGTGTTAGTCTGTAGAAGGAAAGGAATACCAGTTTGTGCTTTGCTCCTCAGTCTTTTTGTCCGTGTTCTTTTTTTTTTTCAGACTTTCAGACTTCTAATTTCTACTGCCCTGTTTTTTACAAGGTTTGTCTTTTCTTGACTCTAAGATCATTTTCAGCAACCTCAAAACTAATTCTTGGCTGCTTTCAGTTCTTCTTTCCAGAAATCTTAGGGTAGTTGACCTGATAAGCATAAGAATTTGAGAATTGAGTGAAAAAAATTTTTTTCAAACCCCCTACCATGGAAGGCATTAAATTAATATAACTAAAGGGCAGTAAGTTTTGTAAGATATCAGTAATTATGTTACTTTAGTAAAAACTCACCATTTCCTTCATATGGTATTACAAAGCACTTGTTTCAAGATTCCATATTAAATAGCAGTACAATGCAGTCCTCTCTGCTTGAGACTCTAAATTTAATACACACATATCCTGTCCAGCCCCTTTTTTCTTTTTTCTTGTTTTGTTTTGTTGTTTTTTGTTTTGTTGTTGTTGTTGTTGCTTTTATATTTTTGGTGGGAAAGGTTAAGCTATAGTTAAAGCCCAACTTCAATGAGTTAGAAATTTCCTATGGAAAGGAGGGGTTTTTATTGCTCTGTGAAATTCATCAAATTAAATTAAAAGCCTCTGGATTTTATTTGATTTTGCTCATAACAAATTTTTGACACCTCCTTTTCCCCTCTCCTCAATATTTGAGATTTTTTTCTATTGTGCATGATAGAGGAATGCTGCTAAGCTTGCAAGTAATTAACTTGAAATTGTTTTGAGTAATTCTGCTTTTTTGGCTTTTTGTACCTAATCAGAATTGATGTGACTGAAGTGCAAATCTTCATAATAATCATGCATTTGCTGGCAGTGATTGGAGGACCACCTTTTTGGCAATCTATGGTAACTTTGTTCACATTGTGTATCCCATGTAATGCATGTTGTCTTTTGCTTGTGTTTTCTAGTATAGGATAATCCAGTTAAAAGGTGATGTGTAAAATTATTTTATTCTTTATGAAAGTGAAAAACCACAGCAATGGTAGGACACAAACTTCTCTTTAGGGCATGGTGAATTATACTACTTGGAGTTAGGTGATACATTAGATCCATTCCAGAGCTATTGTTTTTGAAGGCTATTTGAATTATTATTATTTGTTGTCACATTTTACATTTGAGGACACAGCAGGTAGTATAGCAAGTTAACCAATGACAAGATGAGACTTTTTTTTTTTTTTCTCTTTCTGAGCTATATGAGTCTACTAGTTTTTCTGTCGTATGCTTAAAGCTGAATAGCAAATTTGGGGTAGTAAATAAACTAGCCCCCAACAGAACAAATGCTTACTTAAATCGGTACCATAGAATTGTTTCAACAAGCCAGGACTTCGATTTTCAACCTGACCTATAAACACGGTTTTTTCCCTCACAAATTTCTGAAAGAGGAAACATAATATATATATTATGTGGGCCAAGACTTAGGAACCAGACTGCCTGAGTTTGAACCAGGCTCCGCTGCCTGTTATGTGAACACCATCTGTTACTCAACTCTCTGGCTGGGTTTCCTCCTCTGTAAAACGAGGACAATCACAGCACTTATTTCATAGGGTTATTCTTTTTTGTTAAATGAGTAATGCATGTAAAGCCTTTAGAACAGTGTGTATCAAGTACAGTATCAGTGACAGCTGCTCTTACGGTTGCAATTTTTCCTTCCAGATTTGAGTCACGGTAGTTTGTAAGCCCTGGTCCAGGTAATTGCTGATTACTACCAACACCACTTCAGAATTTACAGTTTGTTTGGTGTGATCACACCAAAAGATGTACTACTACCAAACAAACAATTCTTAAAAAAAAATCAGATTGATTTTAGAGTATAAGGGAAATTGACTGAACAAGATCTTTCCCACACTTAATTCACTTTATGATGGTAAATTAGCTACTTGAGGAGGTGCAGTTGACATACTCCCCTGCATATTCATCACCAGAAATTGTTTAATGCCTTTCGTTGGGAGGATAGGGTTGTGAGGAGGGAGGAGATAAAGGAATAAAAATAATCCATAGTCAACTAGGACAATTCTGAAACTATCCAGTTATGTATATAATATTCAAATTCACATCTTTCCTACACATTAGTCTCAAAAGCCAATAGGGTCTTTAGTGAAATCTGAGCTCTATAGATAGATATATGGACATAGGTACATAGAGATAAATGGATATAGAGAATTTTATTACTTTTACTTTCCACAGTGGACCCCGAACAGCACAGGTTTGAACTATGAGGGTCCACTTACATGTAAAAAAAAATTTTATACAGTACAGTAAATGTATTTTCCGTATGATTTACTTAATATTTTCTTTTCTCTAACATCCTTTACTGTAAGGATACAGTATATAATACATATACAAAATATGTGTTAATTGACTACATTATCAGTAAGGCTTCTGGTTGGTAGTATGCTATTAGTAGTTCAGTTTTGAGGGAAGTCAAAAGTCACATGCAGATTTTTCAACTGCATGGAGCTGGGGTGGGGTGGGGTGAGCACTCCTAATCCTCATGTTGTTTGAGGGTCAGTTTTATGTTGACTTAAATTTTTTGTATCTCTTGACCATGTTGATTATTATGTTCATAGGCTTTGTGCTTTATGCCAAAATCTCCCCTATTCCAAAAATTGTTTAAGTATCTTATCTTAAACATACATAAATTACCTGTAAAGTTTTGTCATACCAGTAACCAAAAAACTGATTTCTGGCTTGATCATTGGACAACTAGTCAGCGTTAGTTATATATACCTGATTATCCCTATCAGTATGGAAATACATAAAGCATTATTGCAAATGAAGTTATAGGCTATACATACATCCTTTTTTTTTTTTAAAGAGAGAGGGAGTGCAAGAGGGAGGGGGCAGGGACAGAGGGAGAGAGGATCTTTTTTTTTTAAGAGTGTGTAAGGAGAGAGCAAGCACACTATTGTTGTGGGGGGACAGATGAGAGAGAATCCCAAGCAGGCTCTATCTGCAGCACAGAGCTCAACTCAGGGCTCGATCTTAAAACCCTGAGATCATGACCTGAGCCAAAATCAAGAATCAGACACTTAACTGACTGAGCCTCTGTATATTCTTATTTCTTTAGGTGGTACCTGGCAGTGAATTTGCTTCAGTACACTTGTTATCTTTTTACTAAGACTTAACGGTGATTTTTTTTTTCTTTTAAAAGGATCAAATATTTTGTCCTATCTTTATTGATACTTAAATAAGATAATCATCCTTTTTTATTATATATTTTAAAAAGTAACCTTAGGAACTGTCAGATCCAAGACTGAAAATGCCCAGGCCCAGTAATCCAGTTCTAGTAGTAGTGAGGTTAGGTTGCAATAGGGAAACAGCTCAGGCCTTTGTCTTGGTGTCACTGGCCCTACTGTTACCATCATGAAGCTGAAAGGGAAGGGCCTGATTTCTCTAGTGATATTTGGAAGCTCAGAGAAATACTGTGTATTCATTGAGCTATACCAGTACGCATTCCCATAATTGGCCTCAGACCACTGTATTTTTTTCTTTTTACTTAGCCCATAATTCATCACTGAATGTGGTGTTTCAAATGGCATTATGTTAGTTTAAGAAAGATTACATGTAACATTCTCACTTATTTGTGTGCCAAAATGGAGAAAAGATACCGGTTTAGGGCCCAGATGTGAAATTTTCATCTTTTTTGAAGTTGAGGGCATAAAATGGAAATTGCATTCCAAATCCTCATAAAAAGTCTTTTCCTAATAGTTAGGAAGCAGATTTTGGTAACAAACAAAAACAGTACAAATGTCTTCATAAAGCTGATTCCAGAAGGTCAGCTGTTTTGCAAAGATAAGTGGTTTTTATCTGCTCCTTATGGATTACCCATTTCGTGCTGCTGCTTTTTTTTCTTCAGAGAAGGTAGGTTTTTACCAGTCTGTAATTAGTTCTGTTCATTTTGATTGGGTTTTTTTTGTGGGTTTTTTTTTTCTTTTTTTTCTTTTTTTCCAAGGAAAGAAATTATTTTCATGCACAAAAGTCAGTGCGCAGGTTTACACGTTGTAAGATACAAAACAATAGTCCATATTGTTGATTTTCTGTATTGCTTCCCCCAAAAGAGTATATATTCTTTTAGAATGTCTTGAAACTATCTTTTATCATATCACTTTTTCTTTTTTTTTTTTTTAAGGAGAATATCATCACTTTGAAAGGGACCTACATGTTACCCTCATGGTTACTTGGTTACTTTCACTGATGTTTGATTCTTTTAAATGTAGTAGTTTATTAAATGTGTACTAAACTACAAGATACCTTCTTTAATCCAGTTAAGGCAAGTCGTGAATGACTTTAGGTGAAGTTTCAGAATTCCTTAGGTAGAACTAAAGATTTACTAAGTAGGGTAATTTATTTGTGTCTCATTCCTAAACTAAAAGACTGATGAAGTGCGCTTACACTTAAATAATTCAGACGTGATGATTTCCCTTGAACACTGGGTAGACACTGTAATCATTGCTATATTAAATTTTGATGGGAATCACTTATATTAAAAGTATTTATAAATAGTCATTGCCACATTGTTTGGAAGACAGCTAATAGTATCTAATCTCAAAGTGATACATTATATTTCTGCTGAAATTTTCAAAGCCTAAAAGAACATTTTATTATGTCCCTGAGAAAACTTGTCTTAACAAATTAATAATTGATATTCTGTATTAACCCAAACTCTTGAACCAAACCATGTCCGTGGTAATCTGGTGGTAAATCTGAGAATTTAATACTACTTTTCCATCTCTAGCCTTATTTAAGATGAATTAGATTGAGTTGATACTATTTAAATGCATAATGTGGTAGCATGAATCCAGAGGCTTTTCCCCTGGCTATAGAGCAGACAGCATGACCCAAGGGAGTTCTTACTCTCCCTAGTCTAAAAGACCCAGAGCTCTGATAAAGGTATTTTCAGTGTAGCATTCTTGCTATTTCTGTAGAGTGGATGCCTGGTTGCTTTAGATGACTTCCAAGAGGGAGAAGACAGAAAGGGAAAGATTGAGAAAGATAGAATATGCCCACCCTCCTTGATCTTGGGTGGGAGGTGAAAATGGCAATAATTTTAGTGCTTTTTATAAGTGGTTCAGTTGGTGCTGAGTTTTAAGGGATTGCCTGGTGAGCCTTGGGATTCCTCTCATTCTAGCTTTCCCTTCACTTTGCCTCAGATTTTCTTGTAGCTAACATCCTTTTTCCTTCTTAATATGGGGGTAAGATCTGTCTTCATATTCTCCCTTAACAGTAAGTCTGCATAGACAGTAAGAGAAAGGGAGATTTTAATCTTCATTCAACAAGTGTATATTGAGCACTTCTAATATGCATGGCTCTAGAGAGAATATAAAAATGAATGGAAACAAAATCCTACTCTCAGGAGCTTATGGTTTGGTGTATATAGCTATCCTATATGAAGGAAGTATAGAGGGTCCTAAGAGTGTTTATGATACCTTTCTCCTAAGTCTGTAGCTTGCTTACTTACTTTGTGGTTCAAGCCATTTACTAATTTGCCTGGCTTCTTTAATGTTTCTGTGTATTCTTTCTTCTTTCAATAGGCGACAGTTTCCATTTACCTAAAAGCATTTTCACCAAATTTTAATTATCGTTGTAGTAGTATTATGGCACAGATTACTGCTACACTGGGGTTGGCACTCACTTGATATTCTGGCCCTAATACAGGCATGCCCCTGTAAAGGATTAATGCTTTGCTTCTTTTGAAATCTGAGGGAGTATAGTATTTCCCCCTTTGCCATACAGGTCCTTTGTCTCTAGAGGGAAAAGGAAACTAGCCAGGGTATTAAATTTAAGCCAGGTGCTTCGGATTAAGATTGCAATATCCCTAGTTTTCTGAACTAGAGCAGAAAAATCTCTTGGAGCTCAAAGCATCTGCGGTGTTGATTTTCTCCTTTACTGTAAACAAGTTTTGATTTGGACTGTTGTGTTTAAAAATGAATTAGGGAAGAAAGAAGACCATTTAGGATGTTCTGTAAAGTTCTGGGCTTAATTTTTAAGTTGACCTACTTCATTTTAGAAAACTAAACACTGCCATAGTACAACTTGAAATTTGAACAGTTGATTACAATTTTTTTTAGAGCTGTAGTTTTGCAAGAGGTCATAGAGCTGTGTAAGCAAACTGAATTCTTCAGAGTTTTGAAGAAATAGAGTAAACATTAAGATTTATGTCTCTACCAATTTTACTTGGGTTTTATAAGTACAAAAAAAAAAAGTAGGCAATGTGACATTTCCTATTTGGTTTTGAAATGGTATCCCTAAAAAGTATAAACAGCCCTAATTAAAATGTTTTCATTATAAGAACCCATTGCCTATTCAAACCTGTGGGCTTTTGGAATTTTGTACCTATGCTCATTTGTTTCTGTTATATATAGAATATATCACCTTATGTGACTTTATTTTCGGCCCATAATGGACAAAATGTGAGCTTTCTTAAAAACGGAACGAGAGGTGCAAAAAAGAAGAAAATATTAAATAATTTTAAAAAGTTAGTACAAGTGTATTTCATTTGAAATGGTGGATGTTGTGTTTGCAAGATTGAACACATGATCCCAATGCCCTCAGCCCCCTCATACTTTAGGTAAATCAATCCATGTTTTCAGTACACTATAAAGATACATTATTTGCTTATTCTGAAAAGGAAACTTAACATGTTAAAATTTTGGATACACAATTGTACCTGCTTTGATGTGCTTGACGTCTTTTTTACCCTGTATATGAATGTCTCTTGGCTGCCTCTGCTTTTTCAAGCTGCTTGTATCCTCTAACAGTTGGGAGTTGGGAACTCTTCTGAGTACAACCTTCGTCTTCCATTCCCTAGTTTGCAGATTTTTTTAAATCTAGTTGCAATTATTACTAGTCTTTTATGCTCCACGCTTTCTCTCCTATAACAATTCATAACAAACTACAGATTTAAAGACAGAGTTCCAAAAATGTACAGAGAGAAAGGCAGAGTACACTTTATTTATACAAAGTCCAGAAGACAGCCTGTCCCACTGTCGCCAGACTTCTGGGATGCATTAGGTGAACTCTGCTTAGCTTGTGGCACAAATTAATAAAGTTGGATCAGGAATTTTTTTAAAGATTGGTGTCAGAAGTGAGATTAATTTCTATATAGCCTCTTCTCTTGGTTATATTGTTTATAATGGAAAGAGGGAAATGTTTATTACTTTAAATATTTGCTAAACTGGAGGGAATGGAGGATATTTGGCAGTATGAATCAAACATTTGTTGTATTTTATTATTTTAATTTGTATGTATTTTAATTGTTCTCTCTCTCTACCCATTAAAGATTCCAGTGCTGAATATTCAAATGAAAATTTTTCCTGCACTTTGTACTGTAGCAGGGACCATATTTTCCTGTACAAATTACTTCCGTGTAATCTTCACAGGTGGTGTTGGAAAAAATGGATCAACGATAGCAGTGAGTACATCTTAAGATTTCCAGCAATTGTTTATACCAGGACTTGGTTTTGTAATTGCTTTTTCATTTGAATTGTATAAAATGCTTGTTCATTTAGAGTTTCTGCTTGGTCTTAAATAAAAGTGATGTCCAAAGCTTCCCAGTTTTATCTATACATGCATACGTTTATACACTTACATGCATTTTTTGGTGCATGCACACACAGACACATGCACATTTATACACACACATTTTTTAGAAGTATGATTGGGGGCGCCTGGGTAGCTCGATGGGTCGAGCCCCTGGCTCTTATTTTCAGCTCAGGTCATGATCTGGTGGTCTGGGGGTCAAGCCCTGCTTCAGGCTCCACACTCGGCATGGAGTCTACTTGGGATTTCTCTCTCCCTTTCCCTCTGCCCCTTCCCCACTTGTGCTCTCTCAAAATAAATTTAAAAGTTAATAGAAGTATGATTTGCTTTGTAAAATAAACCTGGCCAGGTAAGTAAAATCCTCAGTTTGGGCCTAACCAGCCCATGATGCTGCTTTCTTCATTAGCTGGTTTGGTATTCAGTCATAGAAACTGCTGGCTGGCAGGCACCGTGAGGTTCTTAAAAGCTTGAGCTGATCTGCCTTACAGCAGATCCGAGTAGTACCTGACAGTATTGAGTGTCGTTAATCCCTCCCCTCTCTTTACTCTGCACAGGGAACAAGCGTCCTCTCTCCTTTTCTCCATATTGGATCAGTGATTACCCTGGCCGCAATGATCTATAAGAAATCGGCAGTTCAGCTTTTTGAAAAGCATCCCTGTCTTTATATACTGACATTCGGTTTTGTATCTGCTAAAATCACCAATAAGCTTGTGGTAAGCACTGCAGTTTTTATTTGTTTGTTTTTAACATTCATCTTAGTTTGGTTTTATGGCCCTAGTTTTTATTCCACAGCTTTCCAAGCAGTTCTAGGGTTTGCTCTCCTCCATCAACAGGGGACCCGTTTTTCTCTTTGAAGCTACAACTGGACGTTACCAGAAGCTCCATGGACCTCTGCAACACTTCTTTCTACTGCAGCTTAATTTGGTGCTTTAGTTTATCTGCCTTCTCCAGTCTAAGTCTGTACATTCAAACTAAGGCTCTTTATGAAAAACATCTTTTTGGGGACTTCACTACATGGGCTGTGCCTTTGGTGTATAGCTCTTACGCATACTTTTTTTTTTTTCCAGTGTTCATGCACCACACCCAGTGCTCCATGCAGTACGTGCCCTCCTCAATACCCAGCACCTGGCTCACCCAACCCCCACCCGCTCCCCTCCAAAACCCTCAGTTTGTTGCTCAGAGTCCACAGTCTCTCATGGTTCGTCTCCCCCTCTGATTTCCCCCGATTCACCCTTCCTTACACATACTTCTTGTCAGTTTTATAATTTTGGAAATTCAGCTTTTTATTCATGATTACTAAATAATTTTTGAAACTTGTGATTCAAGTACAAAACTGATTTACTGTGTAGCACATAGTCGGTCTAGTGTGAAAGTGCCTGCATCACATTTTCTCTTTTTTTGCAGGTGGCTCACATGACTAAAAGTGAAATGCATTTGCTTGACACAGCTTTCATAGGGCCAGCACTTTTGTTTCTGGACCAGTATTTTAACAGCTTTATTGATGAATATATTGTACTTTGGATTGCCCTGGTAAGTATTGTACTGTGTCCTAGTTCATGATTTGGAAGCCACTTGTTTTCTTGTTTCTGTGGGCCAGTCCTGAAAGATAGATTATATAATTGTCATGATTTGGCATGCCAGAAAAACCACAATTGTGGGACTTTGCGAGAGTGCCCTGTGGCTTCGTCTTTGAGCCATTTTTTTCATTATTGTTATTAGTCCTGCCTTCGTCAGGGCTCAAAAACTCCAGATTTCTGACTAAAGCAGGAACCGATAAACTACCTCCTGTGGGCCAGTGACCTGTTTTATAAATAAAGTTTTATTGGAACACAGCCATGGCCATTCATTTCTGTGTTGTCTGTGGCTGCTTTCGTGTGATAGTGGCACAGTTGAGCAGTTGAGATGAGGACAAAGCCTAAAATATTTACTGTCTCTCTGAGAAAGAGTTTATTGATCCTTAGTATAAAGGAAAAACCCGTGAGGAAATTAAGTTATTAAATCATATGGAGTTGAAGACAAATCTGAAAAGAAAGGAAGAAAGAGAAGTCCCTCCTTTTTACTTTCAGGAAGTTTAGGGATGGCCTACGGAGGTCCTGAGAATCTAACAGTGTCTCTTCTTTGCAGGTCTTCTCTTTCTTTGATTTGATCCGCTACTGTGTCAGTGTTTGCAATCAGATTGCATCCCACCTGCACATACATGTCTTCAGAATCAAGGTCTCTACAGCTCATTCTAATCATCATTAATGGTGTTATCTCGGTGTTATATAGGAAACTCGTGTTTTCTGCAGGAAAGAATCCGAACATATTAAGGAGAAGGGGGCGGATAAGAACAAATATAATTTATAATAATCAATGTTGTATAACTTTTCTTTGTTATCGGTAACACTCCTTAACTATCCTGTGTGAGAATGGGAATTTCAAGTCCCATCCTGTAATTGTACATGTTGTCATACAGGGTTTGGCCCAAGGAAGCATGCAGGAAAAATTGCCATGTGTTTGTAATTATCCTGGATTCAGAATAAAATTGTCCTGGGGAGCAGATCCCCAGTGGTGGAGATTTCTAATGTAGAATATTTGCAGGCCAAAAGATGGTTGCTTTATAATTTTAACAAATCATCATCTTTTAGTGATGTCCTTGTTTAGTGTTTTCTCAGGCTTTCTTTAACTAAGGAGCTCAGCTTGTGGCACAGACATACCCCACTAGCTTGTGAGATGGAATTAGTGATAAAAACCTTGAATTTGGACTGAAAGGTTTCCTATCTTTACATTGTTGAGGAAGTCATTATTTTATTGCTCAAGAAATGGTATCTCTCATGGGCTTGGGAAATCCTGTTAGCATGCAGAATAATGTGGTAACTTTGTTGATCCATTTTATTTTTTTAAATAAATATATGACCTGAAACCCAGCCTTTTTCTCAATTTTATTCAGTGGAAAGATAACTAAGTTTTGATGTCACTTTTTAAAATTCAAGCAAAATTTATTTCTCTTCTTTAATAAATAAGGAAATTCGGTCAGCTGCTTTGTCATTATGTGTCCTGCAATCTTTCTATTTTGTTGAAGTTGTTTAACTTAAAACCTAGTAGAACTAAAAAACGGAAAACAAAGAAATGATACATAAGAGAACTGTGTTCATTTTCCCTCTCGATAGGTTTTTTTGTTGTTGCACTTGTCACCCTTGATATTATGTTTTTTTTTAAAGACAACATCTAATTTTGCTTATTTATTTTTAAAAGATTTGCTTATTTGTTTAAAAGAGAAAGCACACAGAGGGAACAGCAGAGGAAGAGGCAGAAGCAGGCTCCCCACTGCACAGGGAGCCAAGCCGGGGCTTGATCCCAGGACCCTGAGATCATGACTTGAGCCAAAGGCAGAGGCTTAACCGACCAAGCCACCCAGGCGCCCCAAGATTATGTCTTTTAGGAATCTCAGACCTTTCCCTCAAATTTTCAAGAAGAGAGGCTAGGCCTCTTTTGGCAATTATTGAAAAGTTGTACTCCTGTTCTGGCTCCTCAGTATACTATAGTTTGAAATGAGAACCAGATATCTTCATTAAGTATAATCCAGATCTGTTTCCGTGGTATGTAGATAGTACAGTTGCTTGAATGGAGGGAGACTGCAGAAAAGAAACTATTAGCTAAAACAAGGTATCTTCTTACTGATTTTTATTTATACTGTTTCCATGATCCTGGGTGAACTGGTATCTGCACTGTCTCAGCTGACAGGTGGAACTCTGCTTTCTTGCACTTTGAATGTTTCCATTAATCCCATGTAATCTTGAGTCACAGTGAGAGTGAAACCTTCAATTTCTTGGCTAGACTGTAGCAGTGAAGAGAAATCTCTATTTTTGCTTGCTAGCAACTTCTCCAGCGTCTGGGGTAGAGAAGTGCATGCAGGAAAATGCCAAGGCATATACACACATTAAAAAGATGAAAATTTGGGAGCACCTGGGTGGCTCAGTGGGTTAGGCCTCTGCCTTCGGCTCAGGTCGTGATCTCAGGGTCCTGGGATTGAGCCCCACATCGGGCTCTCTGCTCAGTGCCAAGTCTGCTTGTCCCACTCCCTGCCACACTTGATCACTCGCTCTCTCTCTGAAAGAAAGAAAGAAAGAAAAGAAAAGAAAAGAA
>CM053606.1:81598256-81646577 GCA_028646535.1 Procyon lotor | reverse complement strand
AGACTTTCGGGTATATAAAACAAATGCTCAAATCTGTCAAGAAATTCATCTTACCTGCTCTGTAGCTGTGGGACAGTAGAAGACTAATAAAACAGTTGTACAGATGTTTATTGACAATCCAATGATGGTGATGAGATTTGGGGCAATCCAGGAAGGAACTCTTCCAACTAGCCATTCCCAATACCCCTGCATTAAGGGCTCCAGCAGGGACCGTCCGGCACTCTGATATCTGTGTTCTTCTAGCCGCTTTAGTTGGTGTCTTGACAATGGTGGTGTAGGTAACTGAAACAATTTATTTAATACACACCCTGGAGTACTCATATGCCCGAAGCCCACGGGGGACTCCGGGTGAGAATCTCCACATCGTTTCCTCGTTGACCGATGCCCACTCATGGATCTTGGCTGTCTTTTATTTGAAGAGAATAATTTATTTTGTTTCACCACTTTTTGTGGCTGGTCTTTACCTGAAAAAGAGAAAAAGACACATCTCTCAGCCACTATTTATATCAATGTCCATAAATTGAAAAGAAAAAAAAAAACAACCTGGTAACAGTAATGCATATCAAACTGATCAGAACGCCAGTGATCTGTTTGCAGTTCTTGTTCTTATTAATGGGGTAAGTCAAAAGAAGTCATATAACTTCACCCTCAGGTGAAAAATATTAAGGGATTTTAATAGTAATATGCTTCTTGATACGTTATAGCTTACCTGACTTCAAAACTCTTGCCTTTTTTTTCTTATCTCGCACTGATTTCATTAATATAGTGGAAAATCTTAGAAATGACCTAATCATTTCACATACATGGACACTGAGGTCCAAAGGCATACCCAAAGATAGTCAGCAAATTAGTATTAATATCAGAAGAATGACTTGAATAATATGAGTCTTAAATCAGATTTTAATTTAATGTTAATATCTAACATTGGGCACTTACTACAAACTAACACCTCAAGCACGTTTCACATTTTTTAAAAAATATTTTATTTATTTGACAGTGAGAGACACAGAGAGAAAGGGAACATAAGCAGGGGGAGTGGGAGAGGGAGAAGTAGGCTTTCCACTGAGCAGAGAGCCCAATGTGGGGCTCGATCCCAGGACCATGACTTGAGCTGAAGGCAGACGCATAACCAACTGAGCAACCCCAGCGCCCCACATGTTTCACATTTTAACTCATTTAATTCTCGCAACAACTCTAGAAGGTAAGGATTATTAATTTTCCCCATTTTTATAGAAAACGAAACTAAGGCACAGGGGCTAACTTGTCCAAGCTCATACAGTTGGTAAGTGAGGTTCACACAAACACAGGGTTTCTGTCTAACCTAAATTGAAAGACAAACTTATTAGTGGAAAGGGATACTGATGACATTTCAGACAGGGGTGAAGAGCAAAACAAAACCCTAACCAAAAGAAGACAGAATATATGTATTAGCAGAGTGACCTGATGAACTGAGGGAGTAAGAAAAAAGTGTTAAGTGTATTAAATGATGACTATTCATAAAGGACCTTGAGTTTAATCCCTGAAGTACTTGCACTTGACTTACAAAAAGATTAAAGATAACATAATTATTGTAAATTATTAAGCAACATAAGAAAATGACAAGAATATTTTCAAGATTAAAGAATAGTTATATGTATTCATCAGATTGCATGCAAAATGTACTCAAAAATTAGTATGGTGACTTCAAACGTTTGAAGTGGTGAGCATCTGGAAGAGGGTGGTAAAAATGGAAATATGAAAGACAATCAAATCTATAAGCAATTTCTATCTATAACGAGAATCAAGGGAAAGCACTTAGGAATTAGATATGAAAGGTGAAGGAGCAGAAGAAAACAAATCAAAAGAGACTAAAAAAGGGAAGTAAGGAAAGAAAACCAGTTATTTTGGCTTGGAGGGTGATGGAAGGGGATCTGGGGATAGAGGTTAGAAAGACATAAAAGTAACTTTTAAGTAGGTATGTTTTAGATAAGATCAAACACCTGGAGTTTAATCAAAAGATGAAAATTTCAAGTTACCAACTCTGTATGCTAAAGTCTAGTTTTTTTTGTTTGTTTTTGTTTTGAAAGAAAAGTTCTTAAAGGGATTAAGTAGGAAGAAAAAAGGAAAATAATAACTTGCAGGAAACTCACTTACAGAGCAGAAGAAAGGGAAGCCATAAAAGGACTGGGGGGAGGGGAAGAAATCATCTTAATAGAACTGAAAGGGTAGTGGCATCATACCAAGAGAGGTGTACTTCGATCTGGTAGAAAGCTATCCAGAATGCAACATGAAATTCCCAGAAATGTTCCACTATGGGAATACAGAACGTGATACAGGAAGTAGGACATTTCAACAATGGACCCGTATCAAACATGCCCAAGACTACTTCGCTCTATTCCCATACATATCAAGTTCCAAAGTTTCAATGTTACCAAGGATCTAGAGTGACAACCAAAATTTCAATCATGTGTCTTAATAACTGGTTCAGAAAATAGTTTTGTAATTATCAACCACCTTAAATAAATTTTCAAAAATCTCAGAAGAATCACCAGTGCCACAACTTACTTATTTCAAAGAATTCTCCCACACACTCAACTGTATCACAAAACAACTGATTAATGTCAAACAACTGGTTACAAGATCATTTTAGAGAAAGTGACAGACATAACCACCCAAAACTTAATTTTATAGTAGTCAAATTTTCTATAGTTAAATTAAATGATGCATCTTCACATTTGGGGAGCTATAATAAATCAGCTTTTACAGAATTCAACTTAAAAATGGGAATAAAAAGTTTATTCATCTCAACTTATACTTTATTATTGTAGTATTCCATTATCCCACTGTAAAAGTCAAGTGACATATTGAGGGTGTTGGCCTGCTTTTGGCACTAAACAACTACAAGTAACTGATCCTAATGGTTTTAAGTTTGACCATTTGGCAGGATTATATGATAAACTGATACCTTCCTTCTGAGTGTTTTCTCCCTCTGACCTAGATTTTTTTTTTAACCTTTTATTTCTCTTTTAGAAAAGTCTACATTTTGACAAACCTTTCTAGATCCAGTCATTACATAATTCATACATGAAAAAAAGCCAATGAGTTTTTAACTATTTCAATTTGGCAACATTGTCTCTATGAAGCTACTAGCAACAAGATTGCAAATATAAATTCAGATACATGGAGCCCAACCTACAGATATCTACTTTGCTTTCAATACATGCTTATAGACATAGACACAGAGGTGGTTGTCACTGCTACAGGTCCATTTCCACTCTTCCTTCATCTGATCACATCTGAGACCCAGAGGCTGTTGCAATTCATACCATCTCAGGAAAAAACAGGAGCTTTTGAATTTCAGCAAAGAAAAAGCAAGCATATCTCAACAGAGTCCAACAGGGTAGGTGACTATTATAGGAAGACTGAACTTTACAGAGAAAAAGGGAAATGGGATGTGGGATGGGAACATGGAATGGAGAAGCAAATTGTATTGTTTTTGGTCTTCTCCCCACATTGGTCTATAAGCTCCATGAAGGCAGAGACCATGCCTGTCTTAACACTCTTTTCCCAGACTCTCATACCATACCTAACATTAAGTAGGTAATCAGGACTTATTTGTGGAAAAAGGAAAAAAATGGTTCATCTAGGATTTAATGAGCACCTAGTTGTTCTAGATGCTGAAGAAACAGATAAGACCAAAGTATGCCACACACGATCCCAAGAAACTCAAAGGGCATGGGGAGGAGAGTCTTATAAACAGCTAAGTCATAATATGCTGTGAACAAACTATTGTGGGAGTCCAGAGGAGGGGGCACATATGGTCTAACAAAAAAATTTTTTGTGGAGGCATGAATATTTATGTGAAAAGCCCAACAAAGGTACAAAAATATAATCAGAGATATTTAATGAATACCTTTACTAAAATTACACACAAATTGTGAAGCTAAATCTATGACATAGAACATCTGTGTTTGTAGCAGCTGAGGAAAATGGCATGCTGCCTACATTATTCCTGTGTTCAGCTTTGGGGAACATCTGACAAGTATCTCACTAAAAAAGGCATCTCCAACTGCTCAGCAGAGCATAAGGTAAACTTACACAATACCCAACCTATAGTGTGAAATTCCAGAATTCCCAACCCCCACGTCCAAGGGTGCCAAGTTTTGAGCTGCACTAAATCAGCAATATGTTTACAATCCTTTCGCGGGAATTAGTGACCACACAGTTCTTTCCAACCTTTATGACACCACTAAAGAAAAATACTAATGGCCAACACTATTTGGAAGGCAGAGCAAATTATAAAAAGTTAAAAAAAAAAAAAAAAAGGAAAACTAATAGGATCACAGGATTACATTCAGCATTATTTAACAAGTGGTACATAGAACAAGTTAGCAAAAACAAAAGCCTTTTCAGCAGACTTGGAAGCAAAAACAGTACTGTGTAATACAATTTAAATCTACTGTTTTGAAGTGAAATCTTGCATTCCTTAAAAAAAAAAAAAAAAGGAAACAACTTCCTCCAGAAAAAAAAGAAGAAAAGCAAAAGCTTAGCATTTTATAGATTATTTTCATATTCCCTTAAAAAAAGAGAGCACAGCATGACCCTCAAAAGAACATCACCAGCACATTTAGCCAGTTTAAAGAACAACGCCACTGCTGCCTAGAAAACAAACTGGCTATGCAATAAAATGTGATTTGACTTATGGTAAAGCTTAGAGTTATAGATATCAAACATTTAAGTTTTATAATGTAAATTTCAAAAGAGATTGGGTGTGGGCAAGGAAGGAGAATAAATTTATGAAACCATAGCTCTAAATATTCAGAACAACCTATTAAATGGACAAAAAATAAAGATGCCTCTGGCGGAACACCTTAATACAAGAGGCAGATTTATCGAACTTATTTCTCAAATGGAAGCATTGTACAGACAAGTTGTACAAGGAGCTCTGACTAGTTTTTCTCACCACAGAATAGATATGCAGCAAAATAAATGCTTTTAGAACTTCAGTCGCTGAAACTTCATGTGAATGCCAATGTTCCAAAGTAGTAAAGCTAAGTATCCTTACGACAGTCTAACTTGTGGTGTTAGTCAATCAAATACACACACTGAAAATATTCCTATCCTACTCGTTCGAGTGCAGAAACTGAATCTTTATTCTCTGCCCGCATACAAGGTAAGACATTAATATTTGCTGAAAGATAACTATGAATTTGCCTATCATAATACGGATCCATTAATGAACTAAGAGACCTCAAGCAAAATTATATATTCGATACCAATGATCCAAAACAGCAAAATGACACAACGCCAAGCACCGAATTGCGGAAAACAAGTTAAACACAGCTAATTGTAAAGATCCCATCCATCCAGTGTTCCTGGGAAGCCCTGCAAACACTAGCAACCCTCCTGTCCTTTCTCCTTCCAAGAATATTGCTGAAATAAACCCTAGCTATTTATAAATAAATATACGCTGAAATTTCTAGAAAAGTTGCTGAACAAGAAGCGTGGCCCAGCCACACCAGCATCGCATTCCAAAAAGCAGGCCACCCTGGCACCGGATGCAACACGGTTTGGGGACCGGGAAGCACCTGAGCAAGGAGGGTGTGGACCTGACATGGCAAGGTCGGTTCCACGCGGGCAGCGCCCCCAGCCCTCCCCGCCCCGGCCGGCCGAGGTTCTCCGTACCACGACTCCCGGCTCCCGCGCCAGCACTTCGCCATCTCAATCTCTCCACTCGGGGCCAGAGGGGCAGGCGCCCCTCGCCCTCCCCACAACCCCGCGCGCGAGGCCAGCCGGCGCGAGGAAGCACTGCGTTCGCCTCGCCGAGTCCATACACACCTATATTCCAATGCCCCACCCCAGAGCATGCAGCTCTCTCTCCACGCCTCTCGAGAGTCGTGCCCCCCAACACGTTCGTCACACCCGGCCATCTTCCCAAGGCCGAGCCCCGCAGCCTTACCCCGACCCCCGAAAGCACACCGCTAGAAATAAGCCCTCCGCCTCCAGACGACTGAGTGACTCTGATCGGCGGCAGCCCGTTCGCGACACTTTCGCGTTGCCGTAAAGGGATACGGGATCCGAACGAGCGGCGGCGCGGGCGCGCTCCTCAGGGCGGTAAGCGCGCCCCAGGCCTGGCCTGGCTGCTCGGGAGCGCGCCCCGGGGTCCCGCCCTGTCTCGGTCCGGCCGGCCGGCTTCGGACGCGGCGCCATCCCTAGCGGGGTTGTCCGAGGAAGGTAGGCCAAAAACGGCGTGAGGGCAGGCCCCAGCCCCCTGTAGGGGTGTGATTCAGAGAATGGGATCTGCAGGTCTGGGAAGTGGAAGCCACCCGGAGCCCCCCACGCCCGTGGCCCGCGCGCGAGTCGCGTGCGGGCTGGCTCTGCTTCCCCGGACTACACTGGGAAGCGCGCCAGGGGGACCCACTGGTGGCCGGAGCGCAGGCGGGCTCCTGGGGACCTGGGGTACGGGGTGAGGGGGAGGATGCGGGCTGGGCTCAGGTCACCGTGATTCACCTTTGCCTTCCCATCATTAGTCTCTCCCGGTTCCTCTCCCCTCCTACTCCGGTGCGAGCCGAGCCAGGCTCCGCCTTCCGCATCTTTTCCTGGCCGCGAGCAAAGCCCAGCTGGGATCTGTGTCCCTGAGCTTTGGCCCTCCAGAAGAAGGCGGCCGTGTAAATAATGCCTTGGTTTTGTTTTAAGCGGCTACCGAGAACCTTCGCCTCAGTCCCACAAAAACTGCGGTTGGGTACCGTTCCAGTGTTCACTCCTAGGCTCAGATTCCTTGGTAGCGGACTTAGGGGCAAATTTGAAATTGAGATCTGTGGTGACCTTGTGTTTATCCGAAGCTCGTCTACCGTTGTCGCTGGGCGTACCTGAGGGGTGTGCCTGGGCCCAGTACAGAAGGGTAAATTGCTGATCCTTTGTATCCTCACACTGTTCGTTCTTTACATTAGGATACATTTGAAAACCAGTAAACACACCGGGGAAATAATTTTTCCAGTTTTCGCAAATTTTAATTTATAAATCAGTACCCAAATGCAGCTCCGTAATTGTTGTGGCATTATCAGATTCTCCCCTGGTAACGTTTGATCCAACTTATAAAAAAAAGTTACTTAATCTTCTAGATTCTGGTGTGTAACAGTTACAAGAATATCACATTTGTCAGAAGGCCAGGTTGGAGTTTAGAAAAATAATCGTTTTGTCTTATGCTTTGCTTTGGGCCTGGTGGTTCTGTGGACTTTTAAAAAGAGATTAAGGCTATCTCTCTTTACTTGGAATATCCAGAATTTACTTTCTTATTGTTTCTTAGCAGTCACCACTTAGAGGAGACAGTATAAGGAATTAATCTTATTACCAGTGGCTTTCAAATATTGGTGAAATATAAGAATTGTGACTGCAGTTCTAATTCATGGATCTTCAAAGAAAGCAGAGAAGGTAGGTGAGAGATGCAAGAATATTTCATGAAGCACTCTTACTACTAGATGGAGTTTATTCTTGCATATTTTCAAAGGTTTCTTAAATCATTAACCATTAAAAGTTTAACTGTTTTCTTGGCAGTTAGCCAGCCACACTTAGAGCTTTCCACTGTGAAAATACATGGGCAAAAGTAGTCTTCCTTACCAAGTCAGGGCGCTTACATTTTTAAGTTGTCATTAGCAGACTAGTAAATCATTTCAAGTCCTGCTTGTCTTCCAAACTGTCAGTTTAAAGGAGAACCCTCAAAGCCTGAGGAGATATGAATCCAAGGTGATTCACACGTGTAAAGAATTAAGTTTTGTTCCCATCCTGTGGCTAGTTACAGTTGCACAGAATTGATAAATCAGCTATCATTGTTATATTGTATGCTTTCTTTGTTCTACTCTAAGGAACAACCCTTTGAGATAGCTACTTTACAAATCTGGATACTGCAAGTAAGAGAAGTTTAGTAACTTTCCTAAAATCATACAGCTGGGACTTGATAAAGCTAGGATTTGCACTTGGGTAAAGCCGATCACACAACTGTGTTCTTCCTGCTGCATCACTCGGACTATTTAATGTTTTATTTTGTTTAATAATAAGCTATCCCTCTTTCCTCATTTTTGTCTTTCCTTCCATAGGAGGAAATTCAGTGTTTTTCCTTTTATTTGATCTTTTTTGACATCAGCGAAAGGTGTCTAATGTGAGAAAGGATAGGAAAAATTGATATCCCTGATTTAAAATATTATTTAATTTCAGATGGTACAACATCATTATAAAACACACTAGTACACTTAACCCGAGCAGCATCAGGTATTGTACATATGGGAGTGTTGAATCACTGTATTATAAACCTGAAACTAGTATAACCCTGTGTGTTCACCAAACTAAATTTGAAATAAAAAATTAAACACAAGTATTGACTGTTTAAAGAAAAATAACTTATTAATAATTCTATAACATAGTGTCCTACCCGTGAACAAATATTCGTGCACTGACTTGAAATTGTACATGTTTAAAAGAATGTGGTTTGAAACATTTTCTTATTTTCTTTGTATGTAGATTTCAGGATTTACAAAAGCGCAGGTTTGTGCAGATTTGAAGACCAATATCTTATGAGCTTGTAAAACAGGTAATTCATCTTTTATAGTCCAAAAGAGGAACAGCCATTTATTGATCATCTGTGACAGTATTTTGCATATATTAACTCATTTAGTTCTTGCATAAACGTCTGTGAAATGGGTATTATTTTGGAACCATTTAACAGTTAGTACTAAAAGCTACCATTTATTATGTATCAGTAATGTGTTTCTTGTGCTATGTCAGTGCAGTTCCTGTAATAGCTACTCAGCATCGTCCAATAGAACTTTCCCACAATAATGAAAATGTTCTCTATGTTCACTATCCTTTTAGGTAGCCACTAGACACATGGGGCTTTTAAGCACTTGACATGTGGCTAGTATGACTGAAAGACTGCATTTTTAAGTGTTATTTTAGTCCATTGAAATTTTAATTTAAATAGCCACATGTGGCAAGAGGATACTGTCTTGGAACCTTGGTTTACTCTGAGGTCTCAGAATCTGGATAATGTCGAAAAATGGCAGTAGTGTTTACTGAAATAGAAAAATCATGAATCTTTTTGAGGTTTAAGAATCTATTTGGTTTTGGCTGTTTGTTCATTCATAACATATTTTATGATTACCATAGGCAAGGCCCTCTGCTGTGCTTAGTGAAGTGGAGTCTTTCATCAAGGATTTTATCCACTTAAGACCCTTTCCTTATTTGTCATACTGTAGAAGACAGTAGCTGCAAGAGATATGTAAATCAAGTGTTCTCAGAAGGAATGCTTATTTCTGGATGCAAAGAGATTAGGGAAGGTTGTTGTGGAAGATCATATTTGAGCTTGATTTTGTTTTTTTAATTTAATTTAATGTTTTCAGTGTTCCAAGATTCACTGTTCATGCACCACACTCAGTACTCCATGTAATACAAGCCCTCCTCAATACCCACCACCGGCTCACCCAACCTCCCACCCCCCTAAGAAGGACATGTGCATACAAAAATAATTAAAGAAATTTCCAGCAATAGGATGGACACAATGTTTTGGAAATCCCTGTTGCCAAAACACCTAAATGCTGGATAAATTATATTGGCCTTTTAAATGCATTGCAGGCCTGTAGAACGGAAAGGGAAATCCTCGGGGCTAAAAGGTCAAAGAGAGAATAGAAACTGGAGTAGTAAACTAGCAGTGCATCTTTTGGTTTGCCTGAGAGCAGAAATAAAGTACAATTAAGGCTCCTCTTGCTCCCCACCCAAGGTAGAGAGATAGAATTCATAGCCCTTTGACCTCTCAGGTATACAACTCTAAGAGGCACCATTCACATGGCAGTTTGTATAAATGTGTTTCAGGGAATGATTTTGTTCATAAAAGTTAAAATGTAAATATTTCTATTTGAAATTCTACAACCCATGGCCTTGGAGAGCCACCTTTCCCAAATTCAGCCAGGATCCTCAAAAAACTACTCAGTGAAAGGTGGTATAGGAAAAATATCTCCTTCCTGGGAAAGGGGGATCACAAAGAAATTTGTTCATTTTCACCCAGGTCCAGGTGGGTGAGTAAAGCTACTTCTTGAGAACTTGAAACCATGGGGTTTGCCATCACTCAGATTCAAGGTTCAAATGTACATATCTACATGGTCTAAAAAAAAACCTGAAAGTCAGGAAATTAAAGTTGGCTCAGGTTGGTAATGTGCCAGACTGAGAAAAATAGACACGGACCCTCCCTGGAATGATTCACCCTTAACCTAAGCATTTTAGAATACTCCCAGTTAAAATCATCCAAATACAAGTTCATAGCCAAAAACTATAAAACAGGTGCGAGGGTTGGTGGAACCAACAAATATGAAACTAGACTCTTCTGAGGATGTTATGTAAGAATTATCCAAAATAAGATAGTTTCAAAGAGAAGAAAAGGGAAGAATTAAAGATTTTAGAAGTAGTTCACAATTTGTAGAAATTGAGAATTATTTTCCCAGAAACTTATGCTGGGATAAGTATTATAGGAATGTGGCAAGGAATTGTCATGTTTAACTAGATTGATAAAGAATGTTAAAGGCTAAAAAGAAAAAAAAGAACAGAAAGGAGGAGATTTTGATAATTCAAGCAGGAAATTATTCGTCTATAATGGTGACTTTAGGGATAAAGGAAAAGAAACTTATTTAGCAAGACTCAAGTGTATATATTTAGCAACAAGTTGTAAATGACAAGTACAAGTAAAAAATGGCTGACCTTTCATTATTTGGAAGAAGCTGAGCAAATTAGAGGATTATGCCCATAAGAGTTGTTCTTATAGAGTTCATGGGAAATACTCAATTTCTGTCCATCAAAGTATGAGAAGATACTCCTCCAAACATGACAGTATTTTTCACATGCATAGGAGTAATTGCTTATAATTTGAAAGTATTTCTGTATTTATTTTAAAAAATTATATGCATTCAGATACATTAATATCAAGTAATCATAAGTGAATTTGGAAACAACATCCTTAGTCTGGAGTTCAAGAGAGAAAACGATGATGTGTGATATGTGTGTGTTTAGGTGCTCTTTTTCTTTTCCTCCTCATGTAGGAGCTGGAAATATAATGGTGAACAAAACAGTTGGTTCCTGCTCTGTCAGAAGCTAAAGTTTAGTGAGGAAGATAAAACCAAGCAAACAAGCAACAGTTAAGTGAGATGAATGTCCTGGTTGGGGAAGTCCAGGGTGCTCTCGGAAACAAAGTAGGGACACTCAACTGAAGCTGGAAGAGTTGGTACTTGAAAATATATAGGAGGAGGGACACTTGGGTGACTCAGTTGGTTGGGCATCTGCCTTTGGCTTGGGTTGTGGTCCCACGGTCCTGGGATCAAGTCCCACATTAGGCTCCCTGCTCAGCAGGGAGTCTGCTTCTCCCTCTGCCTGCCGCTTCCTCTGCTTGTGTTCTCTCTCTCTCTCTCTCTGACAAATAACATGAAATAAATTTTTAAAAAAGAAAATATATAGGAGTTAATGGGTGGTAGAGGCTGGAAGGTGATAGCATGGTGGTCTGTTACACAGTCAGAACAGTGTACATGAAGGTCTGCGAGTGTATAAGAGAGCATAACATGCTTGAACATCTGAAAGAAGTTTGCTGTAGCCGTATAGCAGAGTGATTGGTGCTGGAACAGAACTGCCTTAGTTTGAATTCTACTGAGTCCCAGCCCTGTGACCTTGGACAGTGCTCTTAACCTCTATAATTCTGTTGTGAGAAGTAAATGAGATCATGTATTTAAGGTGATTAGTAACGTGCTGACACACAGTAGACACTGAGTTTGCATTTGTAATGATGATGAAGATGATGAGAGCTAGAGCAAGGAACTGGGAACAAAGAAGTAGCCAGAGATGAATTACCAAAAGTTAAGTAGAGATCAGACAATGCAGAGACCCTACAGATTGAGTTAAGCAGGAAGGACAATTGATAAGGGCACAGGGAGGCCTTGAAATATTCTTTATAGGAGAATAGGTAGTCAGATTGATATTTCAGAATCAGAATGATCACTCTGGTTTTAGGTTGGAGTCTAGATTGGTCATGGTCCACACTACAGAAGGACTATTTGGGAGATTATGATAATAATCTGGCCAAGAAATGATGGTATTTTTGGTAGAGTAGTGGCAGTGAAGATGGAGAGAAAGGGTAGATTTGAAGGAAATTTAGGAGGTCGAATAAACAGCACTTACTACTTGATTACGTGTGGAAAGCTGAGGGAGAAAGAACGTTTCTGGATATGGCAAATGAGTGAAGCTTGGTTCCATTTACAGAGAAACTGAAAACAAGCAGGTGTTAGTAGATGGTGTGCGGGATGATTTCAGAAGTGGAATGATAAGTACAAGATAGTGGGAGTGGATGGCTAAAGTAGAAGAGATGAAATACTTGTGAATAATCTTCTCTAATTTGTTTTTTTCTACCTCAGAAGACCTGTTTGAGATGTGGTGGTTTCAACAAGGTCTCAGTTTCCTCCCTTCTGCCCTAGTAATTTGGACAGCTGCTGCTTTCATATTTTCATACATTACGGCCATAACACTGCACCATGTTGACCCTGCTCTGCCTTATATCAGGTCAGTGGAATGTATTTTTTTTTGTAGAAGACTATGTATCATTCACATTTTAACAGTGAAGCCAACATTCCACGTTAACATTTTAAAATTAAGATTTTTATGTTCGACATTACAACAACAAAAAGAATATAAAAAGAAAGTTGTATTTGGTTCTTTCCATATGATAAAGATGGAGACGGGTATGATTCACTTAGTGAATTAGTTAGTGAATTAAGACACTTTAAGTGCTTTGTCTTCCAAATAAATATTTGAGGTCATCTCAGAAGATAGAAGTGAAATTACTCTCTCCTTAAAATTCAAAAATGCTGCAAAAAATAGTAATATTAAAAAATAATAGTAATAGCAGCTATTTATTGATCTATTTACTGTGTACAAGGTAATGTTCTAAGCATTCTTCAGATGATAAATAATTGAATCCTTACAACTACTCTATGAAGTGAGAATTGTTACCTCCATTTAAGAGAGAAGGAAATACGTTATTTGTTCAAGGCCACATGACTCAGTAGGGAATGGAACCAAAGTGCAGTTTGGGCAGTTTGACTCTAGAGACCCTGCTTTTAATCTTTATGACATATTGTCTAGATCTTTCTGACATATTAAGTATCAATATTTATCAGTAGTATTTTTGAAATTTCAAAACTATTAAGTATGAGTACTCAGTTGCTTGTGCTATGTTCATAACTCTTTTTTTCCAGTTATAAAGACAATATACACTTATCCTAACAAATTTTAAACAATACTAGACTGATTATAAACGTAAAAAATGAAAGTCTATTTTAGCCCCTCTCTGGTTCCTGCCTGTTCAGAGGTAGTTAATGGTTTGGTTGATTTCCTTCCATAGTTTGTTTTGTTGTTATAGTTGTTTCCTTTATTCATTTCTTTACCTTCTGAAAAATAACCTCTTCAATATAGAAAACAGTGAATTTTTATTTTATTTTTTTTTAAAGATTTTATTTTATTTTTTTTATTATTTATTTGTCAGAGAGAGAGAGAGAGAGAACATAAGCAGGCAGAGGCAGAGGGTAAAGCAGGCTCCCTGCTGAGCAAGGAGCCCGATGTGGGACTCGATCCCAGGACCCTGGGATCATGACCTGAGCCGAAGGCAGCTGCTTAACCAGCTGAGCCACCCAGGCATCCCTAGAAAACAGTGAATTTTTAAAGAAAGACAAACCAGAAGGCTAAATTTATCTTTTTAAAGTATCAAGAAGAGATCAGAATGTTACTATCCACATTTGTTCCCACAGTGGTATGGTATGGAGCAAAGGATATCAACAAATTGGGTACACTTTGGGAAGATGTACAAAAACCAAAGATATTTTAGAATTTTAAGTTTCCAATTCTAGAAATAATGTGATGAATAATCACCGCTGATCACACCACTCTGCTGCAGGAACATGTAGTTTAAGAAGTCAGTTCATTCTTCAGTAACTTTTTAGAGAACATACATCAGTAATTCCTGAGTGCCTATCAGCATTTTTATTTCCCCTACAAGAACTTGTCTGCTTTCACTTTAAAGAGCTTTTAATCATTTAAGAGGCCTCTCGGTTCTTTTTCAGAGTTTCAGTTCTCTGATGGTACTGCATGTGATTTTCTGATAGTACCCTAGACACTTCCTTTTCTGTCCCTGTTCTACCCTTTTGTTTTTTTGCTACTGACCTTAGTACTATTACCCTGGGATCTTTCTCTAACATTCTACTACATTTAAACTCAGTACTACTTAATTTTACTTCTCAGGCTCATTTCCTTCATCTGAAGAATGATTAAGTTAGACTAGATGCTCTAGTTCATAGACCCCATCTAAAAGGTTTAACTGTTAATAGTCCCAAAAGACATAACCAAAGGTAAATTTCACTCCAAAGACAATTCCACTGCAAGTATGTTTCTCTTAGTTGTTTCAAGTAGTGGATGCCTGGGTAGAATGCAGAGGATGAATACTGGGGCATGAGAACAAATTATTAGAATTTCTATGTATATTTTTAAATCTCCATATTTGAACTTATCTAATAAATATATATATTTTGAAGTTACACAACCAGACTTTTTTTTTTTTGATGGCGTGTGATCAAAATAGTTTGATGACCACTGGTTTGGAGAGCTGTGCTGATGAGGTGATGGAGTTGGCTGTTTTCACTTGTAGGCCAGTTTGTATCAGACTCTTCCAGAGCCGAGGCAGCAACATGGTTAGCCATCCATCTTGGGAATCTATGCTTTTGTTTCCTTACAGGGTGTTTCTAAACTGTAGCATCTCTTGAAATACAACTATTGAAATTTTAGGATATCAGAAATTTTTTTCTGATTATAGGAATATATATATATTATTCTTGAAAATTTGAAAGATAGAAGAAACGAGCAGCAAAACCAGAATCCTCATTCCCTGAAGACGATCAGAAGAACAGAATCTTTTGTTTCTAAAGATACAAGATACAGCTTAGAGTTGGAAGGAGCAATCCTTAGAATTTATATGTATTACTTTACTTTTCATAAACCTAACCCAGATGTTCGCCAAACCCTATTGATTCCTTACCAGACTTGACTTTCCCTCTCTTTTTGATTCCCATTACATTGTGTTAGCTGAGATCCTTATTATCTCTTTCCTCTAGGACTTCAATTCATGGCCAAAGACTTTGTCTTTTTCATCTTTCTGTAGTTTGAGGAAAAGGAAAGAACTAACATTTAATGGGTGGCTCCCCTATGTCTGCAGCTGTGCTCCATCTTCACATGTATTATCACTTTCATTTCCTCATGTTGAGCTGATGAGGCTGGAGGGAATTAATAGCCCCACTTTTCAGATAAGGAACAGTCCTAGAGAGATAAAAGAGCATACCCAAAGTTGCACAGTAAACGGTATGTGTTGATCTGGATCTGTGTTTTCCCTGCTGCCCTGAAACATAAGCATGTAAGCCAATGCATTGCAGTACATTGTGATCAGTGATTTTAATAGAAGTCTGGACAGAATGCTCTGCGATTCCTCATTCTGTTAGAGGAGTTGGCCAAGGCTTTGGAGGGCAGGGAAAAATTGGTCTCATGTGGAAGCTCCAGGAGGGGAAGGGCTTTGTCTCTTTTACTAACCACTCTACTCCTATCCCTAAAATACTGTCAGGCACATAGTATGTGCTTAATAAATGTTTTTAAATTAACAGGAAATGGGGGCGCCTGAGTGGCTTAGTGGGTTAAAGCCTCTGCCTTCAGCTCAGGTCATGATCTCAGGGTCCTGGGATCAAGCCCCACATCGGTCTGTCTGCTCAGTGGGGAGCCTGCTTCCCCCTCTCCCTCTGCCTGCCTCTCTGCCTACTTGTGATCTCTCTCTCTGTCAAATTAATAAATAAAATCTTTAAAAAAAATAAAAAATAAAAAAAAATTAACAGGAAATGATTAGGTATTAATTGAGTTATAGACAGAGTCAACAACAGATGACAAAAGCAGAGCTGTGAAAGGACCTGTAGTGTTTAGGGAACATTCAGGTGGGACAGAGGAACACACCTGTCCAATTGATGGAAATCAGTAACACAGCCCTAACATACCCAGGGTAGGTTTTTTTGTGTTGTTTTTTTTTTTAATTTTTTAAAAAGAGTTTTATTAATTTATTTGAGAGAGAGAGAGAACAAGCAGGGAGGAGGGGCAGCGGGAGAGAGAGAAGCAGGCTCCTTGCTGAGCAAGGATGTGGGTCTCAATCCCAGGACCCTGGGATCATGACCAGAGCCGAAGGCAGCCGCTTAATTGCCTGAGCCACCCGGTGCCCGAGTTTGTTTTTTTTTTAAATCAATTTCTATTGATTTCTGTTATCTGAAAAAGAAGTAATCTCAAGTGGTATGAAAAAGTGAGTTAGGGCTCCTGGGTGGCTTCTCCTTCTCCCCTGTCATTCCCCCTGCTTATGCTCTCTGTCAAATAAATAAAATCTTTTTTTTTTTTTTTTTAATAAATAAAATCTTTAAAAAAAAAAAGTGAACTAGATAAATACTGTGAGGTCAAACAGTCATGTTCTCATAAAACTATATGAGTTGAACTTAGGGATGTATAAAAAGATACAGGATTTGAAGTAACCCATTATTTCTTATTCCTTAGAAAAAATACACATGTATATTTAGTATGAGAAATCCACATACCTTCTTTTTTTTTTCTTTCAGTGACACTGGTACAGTAGCTCCAGAAAAATGCTTGTTTGGGGCAATGTTAAATATTGCCGCAGTTTTGTGTAAGTAATGGGAATTGTTTTAAAAATCAAAATTAATAGCGAAATTGCCCTCTCCTTCTTTAAACACTTGTGTTACTTGTTTTACTTTCTGGTTATACCTGAAGGAATGTTATCACTAAATTATTGATCCCAGATATGTTCCTTTTCAAGAAAGGCAGTTTCTAAAAATGCTAAATTATAGAAATAGATCCTTAAAAAAAATCTATAAGGCTATTTGACTACTCATCCAAATAGAAGTTGTAAAGTATAACCAAATATTTCTTGAAACCTCAAGTGGATTTCTGAAGTGCCCAGTAGAGGACAAAAAGCTATAAATATACTGACGACAACTAACACCAACTAAATTCATTTAGGATAAGCAATTTAGAAGTTTAAGAGTAGCGGTGGAACTGTTTTGAATTTTGAACGATGTTCTAATGCCAAAGGAATGGAATTCTACTATATTTTATATTCCTTTTCATTATTTAGTTTTTGAATCAAACTTTTGATAATGATTAACTAAAATTTTTTTTTCATCAATTGTGGTTGTTTTAAATATTTGCACTCTTCCATATGATATTTATTATCTGCTTCGATCAAAAATTGAAGTCAAGGAAATGAATGATTCAGTGCGTAAAAGTTCATCTTATGACTAAAGTTTTCAAAAAACATGTCTACAAAAGCATATCTCTGTTTCCTTTTCTATACTTCCGAGTTCTTTGGCAATATTTTTTGCAATGGAATATTTGATTTGATTCTTTCTTAATAATAAGAATGGTAAAATCGGTGTTTTTGTTTGTTTTCTGTGTAATCGACTGCCAAATATGATTGAACCAAGTTGTAATAATCTGAAATAAAATGAAATGGGAGTGAGGTGAATCACCTTTTGGTGTTTTGGGGTTTTTTTGCTGGTATCCATTTTATCCATATTTTAGAAATAATTACTTTAACCTTAATGCTAATCGTATGGAATATTTTGTTTTATATAACACTTATCATTAGCGATTTTCAGAAAACATCAAACTCATCTCTTAAATTTTATCCTAAATAATTGTAAATATGAGTGCCCATGGGAGTTCCTTTCAGTCACACAGGGATATTACTAGTTCCATTATGCAACCTTAAAGGTTCTTTAAAATCAACAGCTGTTTCTGTTTTTTGTTTTTTCTCTTCTCTTAAGTTAACTTTGAAAGGAAGATTTATGTTAGGTGACCTTTGTTAACTCTTTGTTGGCAACTTTATTCCCTGGTTACTTATTACTTTGTTGTCTTTTGGGTTATCTCTTCCCAGGCATTGCAACCATTTATGTTCGTTACAAGCAAGTTCATGCCCTGAATCCTGAAGAGAGTTGTATCATCAGATTAAACAAGGCTGGCCTTGTACTTGGATTACTGAGTTGTTTTGGACTTTCTGTTGTGGCAAACTTCCAGGTTTGTATTTTAGCCCAGCATAGGTATTTTCCTGAGGTACATAAATTAGTACATGTTCAAAAGGAGACCTGAAACAGTTACATGCTCTTATTGTTTCTTTGCCTTAACAAAGTAGAATCCTCTGCCCTTAAATCATTTGACCTTCTTAGGGTTCACTACATACACAATTAGAAAAATTCATTCTCAGTCAGCTCCTAAAAACCTATAAATTATTCTGATCTTTTAAGGATTTACAGGACTCTATTAGATTCTTCATTACTACTTAGTTGGAAATTACTCCAAGACCAGGGAGAATTGATATAAATTATAAGTGACACAATTATAGATTTAAACTTTAAAAATATATATATGACTGGGGGTTCCTGGCTGGCTCATTTGGTAGAGCGTGTGACTCTTGATCTCAGGGTTGTGAGTTCGAGCCCGTGTTGGGTATAGAGATTACTTAAAAGTAACACTCTTTGGGAAAAAAAAATATGCCTAACAAGTTACACTTATTTACCTCTTTTGTATTCTTGTTTACATGTTCCCATTGATCACTTCTATTTCTAGGTGCTCAGCCCCTCAAATGAGGAAGTAAAGGGAGGACATAGAGCTTTTTCAGCTTTTCTCAAAGAATTCTTAAAGTAGCAGGTTAACTTTCACAAATATTTGCAAACTCTTCGCATTTCTTTCAATTGACATTATTTCAGATGAGTCTTTGGTAATACCAGCTGTATGGGTATTTTCAATTAATCTCTCTGCAGTCTTCAAAGTTTCAGTTTAGACATCTAATAACCTATTTAGACATCTAATAACTATTTATACATACTCATACAGATACACATTTAGAGGCATATTCATGCATCCACTGTAAGTATTTTTAACTGATAGATGGCTTTCCTCCCATAGTCATTTAAGACACAGACACTATCCGTCTTTGAGCTCTCCCATTCCTGAAGTCCTTATTGTTTTCTGCATCCAGCCAACTGAAACAGTCAAAGAGAATATGCAGAAATCACACCTGCTTCTTAACAACCTTGACCTGACAGTGACTCACATCATTCTACTAACATTTGCTAGACACATGAAGAGGGGCTAGGAAATGAAATCATGCTGTGCATCAGTTCCTGGGGCAACTCCATACTATGGAAGGGACACAGAATTTTTGGTGGCTAGCTAGCTTGCCATTTTTTTTGTTTTGTTTTGTTTTTGTTTTTGTTTTTCAGTTGGTTAAGTGTCCTTGATTCTTTTTTTTTTCCAATTAATTTTATTTTATTTTTTCAGTGTTCCAAGATTCATTGTTCATATCACAAATAGGATTCTGCCCTCTCTAATCAGTTTCTAAAGCTCAGCGTTAAAAATATGTTTTGGGGAATTTTTAGTATATGGATAGTGATTCTTTGTTCCAGTTGTCCCTTTATCAAATTAACAGTATCTCTCATCCCTGTATGGTAAGAATGGATCCCAAAGTGACCTTCACCTAAGATACTATCTCTATTAATAACTGATATTTGTTTACACAGTTCAGTAAATTCCAATGGCAGTTCCTGATTGTAGCCTATGCATGCTGCCTTTCTGCCTTTTTCTCATTTACCTATAAAAACAGTTTATATACTTTTTTTGCTATGTTCCTTTTAGCTTTCATTCCAATTAATCTTCACCACAGGAGTCCCTGGACTTTTAAATTTTGCATTTAACTTTTAAAATTAATTCAATTTAATTTGAATTAATTTGAATCCATTTTATTTGATTTGAATAAAATAAAAATTAATTTGAATCAATCAAATTAGTAAAAAATTAATGCAAATTAATTTGAGTAAAATTTAATAATTTTAATTTTGGACATGTTGAATTTCCTCTACGTCCTTCGCTGATGGCTTCATTGCTGGGCCTAATTTATAAGCAGACTCTGTCACACTACCCCAATATCCTTCGTTCCTTTCTCATATAAACTTTTAGTGCTTATTTTAAGCGGTGGGTGCATTACCCCTGCCTCTTCCCACTTCTGTGTTGCAGAACAAACTCAAGTTATAGAGTTTGACTTGGAAGAGACTCTAGCACTGTGTTCTAAAGTAGGGACTTGTTGGTTTTACCCCTTAAACATTTCTTGAAAACATCTGTTTCTCTCCATTTCCATCTCTGCGTGCTCTCCCTGCCATCTCCTCAACCAGTGAGATTTCATTATCTTTCATGGCCTGGCCTAGTACCATAGCCTCCCAAATACTTCATCTGCCCTCACTCTTACATCCCTTTCATTTAATATTGCAGCCAGTGTAATCTTTTGGAATTATAGATACATCTCACTCTGTTTCCCTGCACCCCTGCTTAAAGCCATACAGCTGCAAGATTCCGTGAAAGAGGTGTAAGTAATCAAGAGAGAAAAAGGAATTTCATGAACTGCCAAGCTGCTTAAGTAATTCAAAAGTCTTGCATGATCTACTTCTCCAGCCTCATTCTACATCATTCCCCTTCTTAATATCCTCCCTTGTACATAACACTGGACTTTCTTTGTGCCTTAAATAAGACAAGTCTATTTCACTCCATGTCACATGTTTCTTTTGTTGGACATTTCACAACCCCAAACCTAAATAAATCTAGGTGTCTTTAAGTTCTCTGTGCAAACTACTTCCTCAGGGAGGTCTTCTCTGTGAATAGACTTGTTCCTATATAGTTTGAGTTTTCTTTATTTGTATTCTTTGTGTTCTCTTAACCTCTGGAAACAAATTCTTCACAGCACTTACTATAGTCTAATTTTATATCTATGGTTTTTAAAATTTTTTGGTTGATCTATTTCTCCATTAGTTAAATGCACAATGGTTTTGTTCACCACTGTATATTCATCACCTAACATAGTACTTCAAACAAAGATGTTCTCATTGTTTAGTGACTTATTAAAGAGGCTAAAGGAACAAAACAGGATGGATAAAAATTCTCTCGCTACTACTGTGGTTGTCTATGCTTAAGGAGACCTAATGGGATTTGAAAAACTCTGATTTAAAAAACAGAAATTTAATTTCTTTGAAAACAACTGTGTATAACAATATTCAGCAAAACAAACACATGCTAAGCGTCCTCAGTGCCTACTTGGAGTTAGCTTTCCCTTTGAAGGACATTTATCCTTGAGGAAACTTAAAAAGGATAAGTAAGCAGAAGTCTATATTAATTTCGTAGGGCTGCTACAACAAAATACCATAAATTGAGTTTTATTCTCTCAAAGTTCAGGAGGCCAAAAGTCTAAAACTAAGATGTTGGAAGGGATAGTTCCCTTCTAACAAGTTAGAAGGGATAGACACGTGCTTCTTCTCTAGTTTCCAGTAGTTACCAGTCATCGTTGGTGTTGCATGGCTTGTGGCAACACAACTCCATAATGTGTGCCTCTGTCGTCACATGCCATTCTCTCTTCCTATGAAATTTATCCTCAAGGAGACTTTGGAGAGAGGATAAGGCTAAGTAAGCAGAAGATTAGTTTCTAAGTTTCATTAACTGCTTATAGGTAAAGCTTACAGACCATTCAGTGTATAATTTATAACTTCTTTATCAGACATTTGCTCCTGACCAATATGTATATATATATTTTTTCAGAATTTATTTATTTATTTATTTGACAGAGAGAGAGAGAGAGATCACAAGTAGGCAGAGAGGCAGGCAGAGAGAGAGGTGGAAGCAGGCTTCCCCCCGAGCAGAGAGCCCAAAGTGGGGCTCAGTCCCAGGACCCTGAGATCATGACCCGAGCCGAAGGCAGAGGCTTCAACCCACTGAGCCACCCAGGCGCCCCTGTGAAAGGATATATTTTTAAAGATGATAAAGTAATGACTTTTGCACATATTATTTAATTTATTAATTAATGAAGGAAATAGTAGGTATTACAAATCAGCTGAAAAGAGAAGTCAAGGTACTACAGGTTTGTAGTCAAATAAGGAATGGTAAAATAAATTTATGATGTAAAACTTGTCATTAAGTTGATAATTAATGATAATTAATAACATTCAAAAAGACACAATTCGTATTTGTATAGATATGGATTATTTGCATTGCTATCAGTTTTCTGGAAGTTAACTTCTGTCTCTACACATAATTTTTTTTTAACGGAGTTAAACACTGATTTTATTTATTTATTTATTTATTTATTTTTCAATTAATTTAATTTTATTTTTTTAGTGTTCCAAAATTCATTGCTCATGTACCACCCCCAGTGCTCCATGCAATATGTGCCCTCCTCAATACCCACCACCAGGCATATAACTTCTATCATTACAGAAGTCTTCTGTGAACAGTAGCCTAATCAGAGCCAAGTAAAACACATTTGTGTAGAACCAGTCCCAGAGGCCCTAACATTCCACTGGAATATTCTCTGGCCTATTTCAATATCTTTTATTTTTACTTTTTAATTCACAGGATTTTGTTGGTGGGACTGAGTACTGATCACAGGTGGGCATCAATCGGGCTATATCTGTATTTAGCTTCATCAATTTATATGAGAATATTTTTAAGGGGAAAATTTATCCATATTCCTGCTCATAGCCCTAAAATAGTTAATTTTGACTTTGCCTATATTTTTCTAGCCTTTATTCATATAAATAGACAAATTCCCGTAAGGAGATAACAAGATAATACCATTTTGTATTGTGTTTTATGGGTGCTGAAGTTTTTTTTCTTTGTTACCCAAAGTGGTAATAGAAATGCAGTTTTTTCTCTTCCTAGTACTTGTAACTTATTGCCAGTTATAACACCACAAACTGAATCAAAATAGCCCCTCTCCAAAAGAAAACCGATGGCTTTGGCAAAAACGTTATTACCTTTTGCTTCTTACAGCTTCAACTAAGAACACTGGGCTCTGTGTTTGTGAATTAGCACAGTCGATTGTGAAAGCAGGGACCCAAGCCCTAACCTCTCCCCTCTTGTTACCCCATCGTACACTCTATGCCAGGTGCTCTACCGTGCCTTCTCAACCGAGCGAAATACAGACTGCATCAGCTTCGAAAACTAGAGCAGTTCAACCAAAAACGTTTGTAGAATTTTTGGAGAGCTACTGTTGTCACCTTTAAGCAGAGGGTACATGTGGTAAAAAGTAAAATGTAAATGGATACAGATAAGAGTGAGGTAAAGGAGAACAAAATTGGAATTTATGGTAATCTCTTGCATAATTTATCCAAAACCAATCAATGAGAGCCAAGAAGTAATGCTTTAATTTTTTGAGCCTTTAAATTGCACTTAGATTTAAGTTGAAACCCTTCCTCCAGATTCCCAACCATCCTAATCCTCCTTTGCCATGCATTGCTCTTTTTCTGTGACCCTTACTACCATCTAACATATGATGAACTTGACCTATTTCTAAAATTTGTCACCTATTGTTTGTACTTCACTTGAATGTAAACTCTGAGAGCCAGATTTTTGTCTGTTTTTTTCACTAATATATCCGAGTACTTAGAACAGTGCTTGACACAGAAGAGGTACCCAAATAAACATATTATTCAGTGAATAAATGAATAATTACTGCCATATTTCCAGCAGTGGCTACAAACAGTTTGATTTACTGCAATCTTCTGGCTTTTGCAGAGTACTCCGAGAGAGAATTGCTTCAGGAAGTAATCTCTAGAATTCACAGTACTTTCCCAATCAGTGACTGTTCTTTTGAGATCACTAGCTTGTGCTTTTAAATATTGTGCTGGCAATATGTTTTGAGCTTCTCTTATTTATTTCTTCTTTCTACCTCTCAGAAAACAGCCTTTTTTGTTGTACATGTATGTGGAGCTGTGCTCACCTTTGGTATGGGTTCGTTATACATGTTCGTTCAGACCATCCTTTCCTACCAAATGCAGCCCAAAATTCATGGCAAACAAGTCTTCTGGATCAGACTGCTGGTGGTTATCTGGTGTGGAGTAAGTGCATTTAGCAGTATCCTTTGCTGTAAAATGTGGCTATACTTGGAAGGGAATTAAATAACAGAGTTTAAGTGAACACTGTTGGCATACTGTGAGCAGGCATTTTGTGGGGGAGATTCTTGGATTACTAACCCTAAATTAAAGGACGAGATTCAAATTTTACATAGGATTTCAGTAATTGAGCTGGGAACAAAGATAAGATTCAGCCTGATCATAGTCACTTCAGAAATATGAAGGATAAGTTAATGCCCTCCTGAGAACAATTATGTAGCAGAATCTTAGGCTAGTACTGCTGATTTACTGAGCAAAGAGGGGATTGACTATGCAAACCATTTCATAGTAATCCTCCGGGTACATTTTAATTTTCACTACTGCTATATAATATCTAGTCTTTAAGAAAATGGGTTTGTACTTGGAAACAAATGTATGAGTAATCCTTGTGGATCTTTAAAGTGATTTTTATTTTTGAATCTAATTTAAACTTACAGGTTTTCTCTGAGATTCTCCTTGACTTACTTTTTTATAGTGCTGACTTGCTCATCACTTTTGTACAGTGGGAATTTTGGCACAGATATTGTACAGAAACTCCACTGGAACCCTGAGGACAGAGTAAGAACTTGGAATCTGTAAAACTTAGTTTTGTATTAAAGTTGATGGTTTTTGGTTGATATCGATGTATTTTTCATGTCATCACAAAAGTAAAAATGATACTTTTCTAGAATAATCATTTTGTTAAATTAAGATTATTTTCTATGTACGATCAAGTTTGTGTAGCACTACCAGTATTCTTCTGTCATTATTCAACAGTGAACATTTTCAAGACATAAGGAGAATTGTGATGGCAAAGAGTTTTCTCAGAAATTGACTCCCGCAAATATGGATGTAATGTACAACATACCCAAATGAGCTCTTTTATTATTGGAATACTTGTTTTCTGAATTACCATTGAGACGTTTATTATTATGTACTCTCCATTTGGGTTCCTGGATATCTGAATGGAGATAACATCTTTGACCCTGAGGAAAAAAAGAGGAGGGACATATACTAACTAGATGACAAAATAAGTCCATCTGTTTTCACAAACCTCTCAGTGGCATTTCATTTTGAATTATTTTTAAAGAATTAGTCCTGGATAGGACATGTTTGTGAGAATGAAAGAATGAAATAATTTACTAGTTTCCCTCAGTTATAATCCATATATTATTTAATGCTTTAAAAATAACACTAAGTTTATCATGAGCATTTTTTACTAAAACATTTTTAGTGGCATTTAATGAATCTTATGGCTGTGAGAAAGGCAGTAACTTTCCGATTATAGAGTAGAGGTTCTCCTGTTCTTATTTCTTCGAATGGAAATTTTATTTGCTCTAGATGAAGTTATGATAACTAGATCATTTAGGACTTTCCTAATGTCTTTCTTTAATTCTTGAGATATGTTCATCATCATTAGCCATCAGGGAAATTCAAATCAAAACCATATTGAGATATGTTCAATAAATGAAGGATTGTATTGTTTTTTTCTTTCCAGAAAGTTTGGATATGGAATTATTTATAAAAAGATAAATAGAATTAAGTTTTTAAACAAATGTTATTTTAGACAGTTTTATATTTACAGGAAAATTGTGAAAATAGTGCAGAGGGTTCTATGTTATCAATATGTTCTGTACCTACCTCTTTTATTAATATCTTTAATTAGTATGGCATGTTTGTTACAATTAATAAACTTGCATGGATACATTTTTTGACAAAAGGCCATGGTGTATTAATATGTCCTTTGTGTTTACCTCATGTCCTTTGAATTTCAGAAGGCAGATTGGCTTGCAGGTTTTATGGTTCTTTTATTTGAGAGAAATTCTGAATCATTCAGATGAAATTTCACAGAATTACTCTTTTTTTCTGTTTTCACTCAAGGGTTACGTGCTTCACATGATCACCACTGCAGCAGAATGGTCTATGTCTTTCTCCTTCTTTGGTTTTTTCCTGACTTACATCCGTGATTTTCAGGTAAGAAAACACAGCATTAGATTTATGCAGACTTCCGTCAGGTGGAATAAAAGAAGTTGCTATAGTCAAGTCTCCAACATTTTTGAAAATTAACTTCATAAGCAGCAATGCCAGAAGAAGAGCTACTCAGGTGAGTCATTTATGTGTTTGGGAAAATAGTGTGTTGTCAGTAAGGGGTTCAGCCTTGAACATCAGATTGTAAAACAAGTAAATTTCATCAACTCTGCCTATGTTTATGTAGGACATCCTCAACATTTCATTTCACTGATTCCTCTTAGAAACCAAAGAAAAATGAAGAACTTCTAAGTAGAAAAGCTTGGTTTTCCTAACTCTGTTGGTACTAGAGATACCTTTGGCGGTACAACATCTTTCTCAGTCTTGTTATTCATTAGATTTGATTTACATCTCCAATCCCAAAAATATTCTTCAGAACATATTGAAGATGGAATGTTGAAGATGTTGCAGATATCTTTAAGGAACAAACACCTATATATATAATTTTCTTTTCTGTTACAGAAAATATCTTTACGAGTGGAGGCCAATTTACATGGATTAACCCTCTATGACACTGCTCCTTGCCCTGTTATCAATGAACGAACACGGCTACTTTCCAGAGATTTATGATGAAGGGATAAAATCTATCTGTGATGATTGTGATTCTCAGGGATTTGGGGGAAATGTTCATGAAACTTCCTTATTCTGCTCTGAAATTTTTAACCAGTTAATCAAGGCTGATAGTAATATTGATGAATACTGATAATCAAGCGACATGAATAAAGTCATTTGATAAGTTATTTTAAAGGATATCTTCAAGAAGACCATGTAAAAACATTTACGCCTATACTTTTTTTAATCCCAGAAAATAAAACCAAAGGACTACAACAACACTGTAGATTTTTTTCCTACTTTATTTAAGAGAAACAACAAGATGTGCACCAAGCGATCTACAAAATCCAGCCTTTCGTATTTTCTAAATCATTGTAAACCATGTTTTGCTTGGAACACTTTTCTAACAGACATTTTCCAGGACCCCGGATAATCATCATTACTCAACAACTCCTTTAGAACTGGATTTTGAAGTAATAGTTTTAGTATATCAATACATTTCTTGAAGTCTTTATAAATTTTTTTCTTCTGGAATCCACTCATTAAGGGGAGCAGAACTGAAATCATGTAAGTGCTTTCATTGCTGAAGTTTTGCACAAGTGATTCTGTAGATATGGACTTGTTTTCTGCCACAAGGCCAAATATCATGCCAAGTGGTCTATTGTACATTTCATGAAGCTTAGTCTCTGAAATGAGATTTAAATCACTAATGCATGAGAGAAGTAGCTCTAGGCAGATTTACTTAAATTGTGTTTTACATAAAACAAGGGTTAGTGTTGTATGCTGAGAAATTTGTGAATAACAGCAGATATGATTAATATAAGTAACCACAAACTGCAGTCAAGAGCTTCTTAGATTTTCATTTATCGCAAATTATAATTATTTACAAACGTAGTCTTGAGTGGGCAGATATTAAGCCTTTTGAACAGGGTGTGATCTCTGTAGAACCCAAATTCTAAAGGACAAATCAGTCCAAAAAAACCAAGGTACAAAATAATTGTGATACATTTCTCCATCAAAGCAGTTTTTTTTTCTCTCTCTCTGTCATGCAAATCATCAGATAGCTTCTACTTGATCTCTAACTGCAGATAAAGAATGGTTTACAGATCCCAGATAAAATTCAAATTCAGATTATTCACCTAGAAGGTACTCAGTGACTGGTTCTCGAAAGGATCTTTGAAGATTAACAAGGTTTATCATTTTAGAAGAAATGGGTCTGTAGCCAAAATAAAAAATGGTGAGAATAAGTTTAAAGCACAAAGAAGGAGCACTTTTAAAGGAAAATGGATATATGGTAGAACCAGTTCTTACTTGGAAATAAGTTGCTGAAGACTTCTGAGCTAATAAGACAAAATGAGATAAAATGCTGTTTACGTATATCCCGTAGCAGTGAACATGGGAGGTATTTCAGTAAATACCGATTCATTGAAATCTGGCATCACGAGAAAAAAATGTGGATACAAACCATGAAAAATTTCCGTCATGCCTCTCTATGGTGTAGCCACACCTGAGAAACAGCATTCAAACCTGACTCCTGTACATCAGGGGACGTTGAAATTCAAGTTGTGAAGGACCACAGTGTGGCGAGAGAGGACTCAATAGAATCGAAGTTTATAAATTATATGTGGGGAGGATGGCATAGGGAAGAACTTGGATTTACAGGTCCGTACTAGAATATCAGGCTTCAAAATATGCACTAACACATTAAAGAAATTATTTTAAAACAAAATGTTACTTTGATAGTATTTTAATCCCATCATTTAACCTTTACCCTTAGGTATAACAGAGGCTGAAAATACTAAGTTCAAAATGGGATTATAAATAGAGATTTTTGAATGTGTGTTTATCTTTCACTTATGGCTGAAGTAACAGGAAGGTAACTACCCCCTCCCTCAAAATATATCTTGCCTCCACCGTCAGTACAGTAGCATGGATAAACAGATAAGGCATTCCTTTTCAATTCAATCAACACTTTTGTATTGAATATTTATCTTTAAAAATAGAAGGTCTTAAGCTGACAAAATTAGCAGGTTCTATGAACTGAGTGTATCTATTTCTTTTTTGTCCTGGATATACAGCAAGACTATATTTCCCAGCTTCTCTTTCAATTAAGTCTGAGCATGAAACTGAATTTTAGCCAATGAAATGTTAATGAAATGGATGTTCATTATTTTATTAAGATTTTGAAAAATGGAAATGCTCTTATCCAATTTTTTCTCCTTACACTAAATGGATATTGATGACAAGATTTTTAGGAGATGACAGAATCACATGATAAATGGAACCGAACTAGTCCACTTCTAATTTTAGATTTTGAAATCAAACAAGATCTTTTATAATTTAGGAGCTCCATTTTTATCCATATCCCAATTACTTAAATTATATTGTAAGTTGCCAGAATAGTGCCATATATTGTAAGTGTTCAGTGGATTTGTGAGAGAGAAAGAGAACTTATCTTATCTCTTCAATGTCCAGTATAGACTCACTGTGAAATGAAGTTCAGTAAACATTGGCTTATTTGTATCTTTGTAAATCCATGATGTACGTCTTCTTTTCAACTGCCAGATTGCTAATTTTAGTAAACCACTCATTTACTAAGTTGATAAGAACATAGAACAGAACTAAAATAAAGAAAAAAATCTTTCTGAGACATTGTGAGTGTACGCAACTGGGTCCTCCAAAAGGCATGGTTTAATTTGAAAGAGTTCACCTACTGAAGAAGTCTGAGTAGAATACAAAGAGACTACTTCAGGAATTGTAAAATATGCTATTGGAATGTAGTGCAGAGAGGAAGTCCCCATGTTTGGATACCTGGCAGTTTAGCTGAAAAGTGCAAAGATTCCACTATGATCTCACCAATGCTCAGATCCCAATCCCCACTGAAAGGCACCCCTTTTCATTTAAAATATTTGAAACAAGTGGTAAAGTTAAACTAAATCAGCAGCAGCGCTCATCTCCACCTCAACTATAGATTAGATTAACTCAGTTTCCCACTCTAAGAGCCTGACAAAGGAACAGCCATGCCCTTTTGTGGAGGTAATTATCATTTATTTCCATTTTATTTTCTACTGTTCTTTTATGGAAAATATCCAGCATACAGCAAGAAATTATAAGAGCTGCGGAGGAGCAAGAAATTTGACCCAGAGAGCAAACAGTCAATAGAAGCAAACTCAGAGATTGCCCAGATGTTACAGTTGTCAGAGGTATATTAACTATGATAAAAATGCTGAAGGAAGTAGTCAAAAGGGTGGAAAACATGCATGAAGAGATGAGGAATTTCAGCAGAGACATGTAAATTATGGGAAATTAAAAAAAACTCTAGAATTGAATATGATAGGATTACACATAGAGAAAATGATTTGATAAATTTGGAAGACAGGACAATTGAAAATAAAAAACAGGAAAAGGGAGTGAAAATAAAAAGTACAGAGTATTTGAGTTTTTGTAGGGAAAATCTAATGGTCTTGCATCTTGTAACTGAGTTTCTGAAGGTGAAGATAAAGAGAATGGTACAGAAGAAATGATACTGATATTGACTGAGAACTTATCCACAATTGCTGGAAATTAACACAAAATCAGAAGTGAGATTTTGGAAATGATAAAAATTGATAAATAGCTACGAAGATTAATATACTGGCTTGAGTAATATTTCCCAAAAGGTCATGTCCATCCAGAACTTTACAATGTGACCTTATTTGGATATAGGGTATTTGAAGACATAATTAGTTATGAGGTCATATTAAATACAACTTGCTATTTGGATTGGTATCCAATTTGCTATAAGGATTTGGTATCCTTATAAGAAGACCATAGAGAGACATAGAAAGAGAAGGCCAAGTGAAGACAAAGGCAGAGCTTGGAATAATGCATCCTCAAACCAAAGATTGCCAGCAACCAGAAACTATTAAGAGGTAAGGACTAATCATTTCCTACAGTCTTTAAAAGGAGCCTTGATTTTTTTATTTCTGTCCTCCAGAAATGTAGGAGAATACATCTCTGTGGTTTTGAGCCACTCAGTTTATTGTAATTTGTTATGACAGCCTAGGAAACAAACAAACAAAAACCTAATCAAGTGAAAAAGAGAAAATACAAATACTAATATCAAGAATGAAAAGGAAGGTATCACTACATACCTTGTTGGACATTAAAGATAATAAGAACATGTTTGGATAACTTTATACCAATAAGTTCAACTACTCAGATGAAATGGACAAATTGCCTTTTAAGTCATAGGTTGTCAAAAATACAAGAAGAAAAAATCTAAAAATATTTCCATATTTTTTAAAGTATTGAATTTGTAATTACATATTTTTCCAATAAGAAAACTTTCAAATCCTGATTAATTCATTGGTGAGTTTTGTTAAATATATCAGCTAAAAATAACACTGAATTCTACAAAAACTCTTTAAAGAAATAAAGAGGACTTTTCACCTTTTTTTAATGAGGCCAGCATAGTTCTAGTAACAAAACTTGACAAATATGAGAAAAGAAGAAAGATTAATATCCCTCATGAATACAGATGCAAAAATACTTAAAATAGTAGGAAACAGAACTTAACAATGAAAAAAATGATATAGCATGACCAAGCTGGGTTTATCCCAGCAATATAATTCACCAACTTAAAGGGGAAATGACAGTAATGAAAATAATTTGACAAAATTAAACACTCAAGTTCAAAAACTCCCAGCAAACCAAAAATAGAAGAGAATTTTTACCATTCAATAAGGACATTAGTGAAAATCTAACAGCTAATATCATGCTTAATGGTTTAATATTAAATCCTTTTCTCCTGGAATTGGAAAGGAGGCAAAAATATCCATCCTCGCCCCTTCTATTCAACATCGCAATAGAAGCCCTAGCTTCTAGGTAAGAAAAAGAAATAAAAAAGATTAAGAAAAAAAGAGAAAGTATTTATGTATTTACAAAAATTATATGAAATTTTCAAAACTACTAATTTGAGATGAATAAGTGAATTTAGTAAAGTTACAGGATAGAAGTTCAATAATGATGATAAACTGCAATTCTATATTAACAATGAACACTTGAAAACTGAAATAATACGATCTATAGCATAAAATAGTCATATCTAGGAACAAATCTAATTACATATGTATGAGACCTATATACTGACAGGTGCAAAAATTGGAGTGAATAATTTTAAAATGCCTAAATAAATGGAAAGATATGTCACATTCCTATGTTGGAAGACTCAATATTGTTAAAATGTCAATCTCTGATCTATGGACTCAATGTAACCCCAAAAAACCCAGCAGGATATTTTGAGGAAATGGACAAGCTGATTACGCAATTTGGAAATTTATAACATCTAGAAACCAATTTTAAAAAATCAATCTTAAAAAAATTGGAGGACTTAGATTACACTATCCAACTTCAAGATGTATTCTAAGTAAAATAAGGCAATGTAGAGTTGACATATGGATAGATAACTATACCTTGGAACATAATAGAGTCCCAAGACAGACCGTACATTACATAGTCAATTGGTTTTCAACCAGAGTCAAGAAAATGAAATGAGAAAAGGAAAATCCTCAATAACGGATGATTTTACAAACCACACCATCCAAATGGAAAACTGACCTCAAACTTTACTTAGTTCTAAATAGACATTTTGAGGTGTGTCATGGACTTAGAGGAAAAAGCCCAAACCATAAAGCTTCTAGATGAAAACCTGTGAGGATATATTTGTGACATTGGAGAAAACAAAATTTCCCTAGAAACATAAAAGAAGAATCAGAGGACTTTTTCAAAATTTAAGATTTCTATTCATCAAAAGATACCTAAGAATCTAAACAGGAAACCACAGACTGGGTGAACATATTCACAGTATGTACATTTTACAAAGAACATGTTTGAAGAATATATAAAGAACATGAATAAAAAATAAAACGAACCATCCAGATTTTTTCAGATGTGCAAAGGACTTAAACAGATACTTCACAAAAGAAGATACATTAATGGACAAAATGCGCATGAAAAGACACACAACGTGGAGTAATGGAAATAAGTGCCAGAATCAGATGTCACACCCACTGATGGCTTAAACAGCGGAAGTTTATTTGTTTTACAGTTGTAGAGCCTAGAAATCCATGATCAAAATTATCAGCAGCTTTGGTTTCCTCTGAGGCATCCACTTGGCTTCCAGATAATTGCCTTCTTGCTGTGTCTTCACACATGTCCTCATGTGCATTCATTCACATGTGTCTCTTAATATGCCCAAATTTCCTTATAAGGATACTAATCAGATTAGATTACGGGCTACCCTAATGGCTTCATTGTAACTCAATTATCTCTTTAAAGCCTTGTCTCCCAAAACAGTTTTATTCTGAGGAACTAAGGATTAAAACCGCATCATATGAATTTTGGGAATATACAATCCAGTCCCTAACAGTCCACCTGGACCACCAAAATTTCATGTACTTATATGCAAAATACATTCATTCTCATCAAAACACCCCAAAATCTTGGCTAATTTCATCATCAACCCTAAATCCCCAATCTCAACTAAGTATCATCTAAATCAAATGTGGACAAGACTTGAAGTATGATTCATCCTGAGGCAAAATTCTTCAGTTGTGAAACTATGAAAGTGGTATAAGTTATCTGCATCCAAAATACAATGATGGAAGAGACATAGGTTAGACATTTCCATTTCCAAAGGGAGAAATTAGATTGAAGAAAGGGGTCATGGTTCCATGTAAGTTCAAAACCTAGGAGGGAACATTTCACTAGATTTTAAGATCGGAGACTAATCCTCTTTAGCTCAGCGATGTGTCTCCCAGGCCCACTGAGGCCTTTGTAGCCTGCTGTGATAGTAGTGTGTTGTCCCTGAGGCCCTGGGTGGCAGTCTTTACAGCCAGCAATCTGGCCTACTGAAAACCAGGAGGTGTCTCTGCCCTCTAGAATCAAAGGAAATAAAGGCTCCAAGAGGAAACAAAGCCTTGACCGGTGGACCTGTGCCTTATGATCCCATAGTAGCAGTAGCAGTCTTATTGATCTCTGAATACCTTCAGAGTCATTCTTCCTTTTCTTGAAGTATAAAACATGTTCACAGATGGATAGTTCTGAGATCAGTTCTGTAGTATCCCAGAAGTCTGATAGCCTGCCTTTATATTTTCCTATCTCTGTCCCCTTTAGTCCAAGCTAGCAATATTCTGCTGATATAACCCCATCTCTCTATTCCTAGCTACTGCTGAGACAGCTGATTGGATCTATGAGTAACATCCTGACTTAGTCCATTCAGGCTGCTGTAACAATACTATAAATATGATGGCTTATAAATAACACATTATATCTCACAGTTCTACAGACAGCCCTAGTCAAAGTGCCAGCAGTTTTGGTGTCTGGTGTGGGCCTTCTTCCTGGTTAATGGTTTTTTGTTTTTTCTGTATTCTCAATGAGGAGAAAGGAGAAGGGAGCTCTCTTGGGTCTCATTTTTAGAAGGGCACTAATCCCTTTATGAGGGCTGGGAATATTCCAAATCATCAAGTTTAGGAGAAGGACAAAAGGAGATGGAGAGAGAGAATCTCAAGCTGGCTCCATGCTCAACACAGAGCCCAATGTGGGGCTTGATGTCACAAACACTGAAATCATGACCCGAGCTGAAATCAAGTCAGAAGCTTCACTGAGCCACCCAGGTGCCTGACAACTCCATCTTCTTTTTTCCCCATTTATTATTTTAGTCTGTTTTATAAATTCAATGAATTAACATACAGTGTATTATTAGTTTCAGAGGTAGAGTTCAGTGATTCATCAGTTGTATATAACACCCAGTGCTCATTATATCATGTGACTTCCTTAATGCCTGTCACCCAGTTACTCCATCACCCCACCTTCCTCCCCTCTGGCAACTCTCAGTTTTTTTCCAAATATTAAGAGTCTCATGGTTTGTCTCCCTCTGATTTCATCTTATTTTTCCCTCCCTTCCTCTATGCTCCTCTGTTTTGTTTTTCTTTTTTTTTTTAATTCCACATATGACAACTCCATGGTCCATTATCTCTCTCCTCTGATATTACCATAAGTAGTAAGAAGAAACAGGCCACTTTAGCAGCACTTTGCTTAGAAATCTCCCTTGGTGGGGCGCCTGGGTGGTTCAGTGGGTTAAAGCCTCTGCCTTCAGCTCAGGTCATGATCTCAGGGTTCTGGGATCGAGCTCCTGCTTGAGAGCCTGCTTCCCCCGCTCTCTCTGTCTACTTGTGATCACTCTTTCTCAAATAAATAAATAAAATCTTTAAGAAAAAAAAAAAAAGACGCCTGGATGGCCTAGTTAAACATCCAACTCTTGATCTCAGGGTTGCGAGTTTGAGTCCCACATTGGGCTCCACCCTGGTCATGTAGCCTACTTAAAAAAGAGAGAGAGAGAGACCTCTTCAGTTAAATATTCAATTTCATCACTTACAAATTCTACCTTCCACAAAACATTAGAAAACAATCCAGGCAAGTTCTTTGTCACTTTTTAACAAGGATCACCTTTCCTTCAGTGCACAACACATTTCTCATTTCCTTTGGAGGCCTCCTTAGAAACACCTTTAAGATCCATATAACAGCCAGTTGTGTCTTCAAAACAGTGTAGGCTTTTTCTAACATGCACTTCAAAGTTCTTCCAGCTTGTAGTCATTAATTAGTTCCAAAGCCACTTCTTTAGTTATTTGTTATAGCGGCATCCCACTTTTTAGGATTAAAATCTGTACAATTTTGTTAGGGCTTCTATAACAAAATACCACAGACTGGTGTCATGCAGAATATCTTCTTTGACCACAGTGGGATGACATAAGGAATTAATAATAGAAGAAAAACTAGAAAATTTACAAATTTCTAGAAATTTAACAGCATAATCTTTAAAAATGGGTCAAAGAAGAAATCACAAGGACAATTAGAAAATTGTAGGGATGAATGAAAACAAAAAACCCCACAAAACTTGAGGAACACAGGAAAAGAAGTATGAAGGGGGAAATTTATAGTTATAAATGCTTACATTATAAAATGTAATAAAGTACATTATTACAAAGTATTTCAACAACCTAATTTATAATTTAATGAACTAGAAAAAGAAAAACCCAAACAAGTAGCAAAAAGAATGATATAATAGAGATTAGAGGAGATTAGCAAAATAGGAAGCTAATGGAGAAAATCAATTTAAAAAGAAAGTTGGTGTTTTGAAAGTATGCAAAATTAATAATAAGCCATTACCTAGATGGACTAAGAAAAAAGGGAGAAGATTCAAATTACTAAAATCAAAAATGGAAGTGGGAACATTCCAATTGATTCTACAGAAATAAATAGGATTGAGTCTATAGCCATACCACCCTAAATGCACCTGATCTTGTCTGATCTCAGAAGCTAAGCAAGGTAGGGTCCAGTTAGTACTTGAATGGGAGAAATACACAGGATTGTGAGTACTATGAATAATTGTTTGCCAACAATTGAATAACCTATATTAAATGAACAAGTTCCTAGAAATTCAGAATGCACCAAAACTAAATCATGAAGAAATAGAAATTCTAAATAGACCAAGAATCCTAAGGAGAGTGTATCAGTAATAAAAACATTTTCAAAAAAGATACTCGTGGACCTGATGAATTCATGGTATATTCTACCAAGCACTTAAAGAAAATCTAATACCAATCCTCAGACTTCCAAAAAATGAAGCTTACATTTCCTAACTTACTCTAAAGGCCAGCATTACCCTTATACCAAAGAAACTACAAGAAAACTATTAACCAATATCCATTATGAACAATGCAAAAATTCTCAGCAAAATATAAAGAAGCAGAATTCGGCAGCATATTTGAATGATTAGACAAACTGAGTATTAAAATTTATTCCTGGAATGCAAAGATCGTTCAACATATAAAAATCAATCAATGTAGGGGCACCTGGGTGGCTTAGTTGGTTAAGTGCCTGACTCTTGATTTCAGCTCAGGTCATGATCTCAGGATCTCAGGATCGTGGATCAAGCCCTAGGTTGGGTTCCATGCTCAGCAGGAGTCTACTTGGGATTCTCTTTCTCTCTCTCACCCTCCACCCTTCCCACTCCTTTAAAAAATATGCCAACAGTGAATAATCTGAAAAGGAAATTAAAACAATTTTATTTAAAATAGCATGAAAAAGAATAAAATATTTGGGAATTAACCAAGGTGGTAGACAACTTGTACAATGAAAACTACAAAACACTACAAACACTTTCATTTCATGAAAGAAATGAAGGGAAATATGAGTAAAATGGAAACATGTGCTGTGTTCCTGGGTTGGAAGGCTTAATATTATTAAAACATCAGTACTACACAAAGTAATCTACAGATTCAATGCAATCCTTATCAAAACTGCAATGACTTTTTTCAGAAATAGAAAAATGTATCCTACAATTCATGTGGAATCTCTTGACCCTGCATAATCAAAAGAATCCTGAAAAATAAAAAAGCTTGAGGACTCACACTTTCTGATTATAAAACTTACTACAAATCTACAGGAACAACAACAGTGTGGGTTGGCATAAATGCAGACTTACAGATCTGTAAATAGAATGGAAAGTTCAGAAATAAATATTATGTAAAGATATACATGGCCAAGTGACTTTTTTTTTCTCCAAGGTTTTATTTAAATTCCAGCTAGTTTACATACCGTGCAATATTAGTTTCAGGTGTATAATTTAGCAATTCATCACTCACATACAATACCAGGTGCTCATCATGACAAGTGCCCTCCACAGTACACATCACCTACTTAAGCCATCTCCCCACCAACCTCTTTCTAGCAACTCTCAGTTTGTTCTCTGTACTCAAGAGTCTGGTTCCTGGTATGCCTCTCTCTCTCCCCTCCCAACCCCACCAGTGTTCATCTATTTTGTTTCTTAAATTATACATATGAGTGAAATCATACGGTATTTGTCTTTGTCTGGCTGACTTATTTCACTTGGCATAATATTCTCCTGCTCTATGTTGTCACAAATGGCAAGATTTAATTCTTTTAATAGCTGAGTAATATTCCATTCTGCATGTGTGTGTGTGTGTGTGTGTGTGTGTACACCACATCTTCTTAATCCCTCCATTGATGGACATCTGGCCTCTTTCCATGATTTTGCTATTGTTGATAATGCTGCTATAAACATCAGGGTGCATGTGACTCTTTGAATCACTATTTTTGTTCGCTTTGGGTAAATACCTACTAGTGCAATTGCTGGGTCATGGGGTAGTTCTATTTTTAAGTTTTTGAGAACCTCCATACTGTTTCCCATAGTGGCTGCACTAGTTTGCATCCTCACCAACAGGGTGAGAGGGTTCCCCTTTCTCTGCATCCTCACCAACATCTCTTGTTTCCTGAATTGTTAATTTTAGCCATTCTGACCAGTGTGAGGTGATACCTCATTGTGGTTTTCATTTGTATTTCCATGATGATTAGTGATGGATGTTGAGCATTTTTTTCATGTGTCTGTTAGCCATTTGTATGTCTTGTTTGGAGAAATGTCTATTCATGTCTTCTGCCTGTTTCTTGACTGGATTTTTTTGTTTGTTCATGGTGTTGAATTTTGTTTTTTTGTTTTGTTTTGTTTTGTTTTGTTTTGTTTTAGTTGCAGGTTAGGCTCACTTTATTTTTATTTTATTATTTTATTTTATTTTGTTTTTTCAGTGTTCCGAGTTTCATTGTTTATGCACCAAAATTCTTTATAGATTTTGAATATTAGACCTTTATCTGGTATGTCATTTACAAATATCTTCTCCCATTTTGTACGTCACCTTTTAGCTTTGTTGATTGTTTCTTTTGCTGTGTGAGGCTTTCTGTCTTGATGAAGTCCCAGTGGTTTTTGCTTTCATTTCCTTGCTTCTGAAGACATGACTAGTAAGAAGTTGCTGTGGTCTAGGTCAAAGAGATTGCTGCATGTGTTCTCGGATTTTGATGGATTCTTCTCTCACATTTAGGTCTTTCATCCATTTTGAATGTACTTTTGTGTATAGTGTAAGAAAGTGGTCCAGTTTCATTCTTTTGCATGTGGCTGTTCAATTTTCCCAACACCGTTTGTTGAAGAGATTGTCTTTTTCCCATTGGATATTCTTACCTGCTTTGTTGAAGATGAGTTGAAGGTCCCTTTCAGGGTTCTCTATTCTGTTCTATTGATCTGTCTGTTTTTGAGCCAGGACCATGCTGTCTTGTTGATTACAGCTTTGTAATACAGCTTAAAATCCAGAATTATGATCCCTCCAGCTTTGCTTTGCTTTTATAACATTACTTTGGCTATTTGGGGTCTTTTCTGGTTCCATACAAATTTTAGAATTGTTTGTTCCAGCTCTGCACAAAATATTGACATTTTGTTAGTGATTGCATTGAATGTGTAGATTGCTTTTGGTACTAAAGACATTTTACCAATATTTATTCTTCCAATTCATGAGCATGGAATATTTTTCCATTTCTCTGTTTCTTACCTAATTTCTTTCCTAAGTGTTCTATAGTTTTCAGAGTATAGATCATGTACCACTTTGGTTAGGTTTATTTCTAGATATCTTATGGTTTTTGGTGACATTATAAATGGGATCAATTCCTTGATTTCTCTTTCTGCTACTTCATTATTAGCGTATAGAAAAGCAACAGATTTCTATACATTGATTTTATATCCCGTGACTTGCTGAATTCCTGTTTCAGCAAAATTTCACCAAAAATTCTAGCATTTTTTTGGTAGAGGCTTTTGGATTTTCTATATAGAGTATCATGTCATCTGTAAGTATCATGTCATCTGTAAAAAAGTTTGACTTTTTCCTTGCCAATTTGGATGCCTTCATTTCTTCTTGTTGTCTGTTTGCTGAGACCACGACTTCCAGTACTATGTTAAATAACAGTGATGAGAGTGGACATCCCTGTTGTGTTCCTGACCTTAGGGGGAGATCTCTTAGTGTTTCTCCATTGAGGATGATATTAATTGTGGGGGTTTTTTGTATATGGCCTTTCTTATATTGTGGTATGCTCTCTCTAACCCTGCTTTGCTTAGGGTTTTTATCATGAATGGATATTGTACTTTGTCAAATGCTTTTTCTGCATCTATCGAAAGGTTCATATGGTTTTTATCCTTTTATTTTTTTATATAGTGTATTATGTTGATGGCTTTATGAACATTGAGCCACCCTTGCAACCCAGAAATAAATCCCCTTCATTATGGTGAGTGGTTCTTTTAATCTACTGTTGGATTAGATTCGTTAGCATTTTATTGAGAATTTTTGCATTCATGTTCATCAGGGATATTGGCTTGTGGTTCTCTCTTTTAGTGGAGTCTTTGGTTTTGGTATCAGGGTAATACTGTCCTCATAGAATGAATTTGGGTTTTCCTTCTATTTCTATTTTTTTAAATAGTTTGAGAAGAGCAGATATTAACTATTCTTTAAATGATAGAAATCTCCTTTGAAGCCATCTAGCCCTGGGATTTTGTTTGGAGATTTTTTAATTACTGATTCAATCTTTTTTACTCATTATCAGTCTGTTCAAGTTTCTATTTCTTTCTGTTTCCCTTTTGGTAATTTATATGTTTCTAGGAATTTATCCATTTCTTTCAGTTTGTCCAGCTTATTGGCATATGGTTTCTCATAAAATTATCTTATAATTGTTTACATTTCTGTGTAGTTGGTGTTTTTTTATTTTTTAATTTAAATTCAATTAGCCAACATATGGTATATCATTAGTTTTTCATGTAGTGTTCATGGTTGTTGTTTCCCCTCTCTCATTTGTGATTTTATTTTTGTCCTTTCTCTTTTCTTTTTGAAAAAATTGGCTAGGGGGTTATTAATTTTATTAATTCTTTCAAAGAACCAGCTTCTAATTTCATTGATCTTTTCTATTGGTGTTTTTGTTTCTATATCATTTGTTTTCATTTTCATTTGTTTCCCTGTACTTTTTTATTTCTTTTTTTTTTTAAAGATTTTATTTATTTATTTGACAGAGAGAGAACACAAGTAGGCAGAGAGGCCGGCAGAGAGAGAGAGACAATGGAAGCAGGCTCCCGGCTGAGCAGAGAGCCCGATACGGGGTTCGATCCCAGGACCCTGAGATCATGACCTGAGCCGAAGGCAGAGATTTTAACCCACTGAGCCAGACAGGTGCCCCTATAATTTTTTATTTCTTCTTTGACTTCCTGGTTGACCTATTCATTGTTTAGTAGCATTTTATGTAACCTCCATGTATTTGTAGTCTTTCCAAATTTTTTCTTGTGGTTGACTCCAAGTTTCATAGCATTATGGTCAGAAAATATTCATGGTATGATCTCAATCTTCTTATATTTGTTGAGGCTTCATTTATGAACTAGCATGCAGTCTGTCCTGGAAGATCTCCCATGTGCACTTGAAAATAATGTATATTTTGCTGCTTTAGAATGAAATGTTCTGAATATACCTATTAAGTCCATCTGGTCCAGTGTGTCATTCAGAGCCACTGTTTCTTACTGATTGTCTGCTTAGATAATCTGTCCCTTGCTTTAAGTGGGGTAATAAAGTCCCCTACCATTATCGTATTATTATTAATGAGTTTCTTTAAGTTTGTTATTAATTGATTTATATATTCAGGTGCTCTCAAGTTGAAGGCATAAATATTTACAATTGTTAGATCTTCTTGTTGGATAGTCCCCTTTATTAAGACGTAGTATCCTTCTTCATCTCTTGTCAGTCTTTGCTTTAAAACTTAGTCTGATATAAGTATCACTACTCCAGGTGAATGTCCATTTGTATGATACATATTTCTCCATTCCATCACTTTTTTTTTAAAGATTTTATTTATTTGTCAGAGAGAGAGAGAGAGAGAGAAAGCATGAGCAGGGGGAGCAATAGGCAAAAAAAGAAGCATGCTCCCTGCTTAACAGTGCTCCCAATGTGGGACTCCATCCCAGGACCTTGGGATCATGACCTGAGCCGAAGGCAGATGCTTAACTGACTGAGCCACCCAGGTGTCCCTCCATTCCCTCATTTTCAATCTGCAAGTGCCTTTAGGTCTAAAATGAATCTCTTAGAGGCAGCATATAGATGGGTCTTTTTTTTTTTTTATCCATTCTGATACCTGTATCTTTTGATTGGAGCATTTAATACATTTACTTTCAGAGTAATTATTCATAGATATGTATTTAGTGCCATTTTATTACTTGTTTTATTGTTGTTTCTGGAGATTTTCTCTGTTCTTTTCTAGTCTTTGTCACTTTTAGTTTTTCCTTTCCACTCAAAGATTCTCCTGTGGAGTTATTCTTAGAAGATATATTGTCAACCCTAAAGAGTGATTGTGGAAGTAGCTGAAATGTCAGCAGTGTTCCAATTCTTGGGCTATTGAACGCTATGGCCTGCTAGGAACAGGATCCCATCATCTCCTGGGGCAAGGCATAGGTTAAGAGAATATTTAATGGAGCACTGGCTGTGGTACATGAACAATGAATCTTGGAACACTGAAAAAAATGGAATATTATGCCTCCATTAGAAAGGACGAATATCCAACTTTTGTATCAACATGGATAGGACTGGAAGAGATTATGTGGAGTGAAATAAGTCAAGCAGAGAGAGTCAATTATCTTATGTTCTCACTAATGTGCTGAGCATAAAGAAAAACACGGAGGGCATTGTGAGAAGGAAGGGAAGGGGAAATGGGGGGAAATCGGAGAGGACAGTGAACCATGAGAGACTGTGGACTCTGAGCAACAAACTGAGGGTTTTAGAGGGGAGGGGGTGGGGGATTGGGCGAGCCTGGTAGTGGGTATTGAGGAGGACACATACTGCATGCAGCACTGGGTGTGGGCATGAACAATAACTCTTGTAACACTGAAAAAATAAAATAAACATATTTGGGGAAAAAATAAAATAAAAAAAGAGAGAGAGAATATATTATAAACCCTAAGGAGTGACTGTGGTAGCAGCTGAAACATCTGCACCATTCCTGTTCTCGGGCTGTTGAACACAATGGCCTGGTACGAGCAGGATCCCATGATCCCCGGGGGCAGGGCATAAGTTATGAACTATGAAAGAATGTGACCCTCAGTCCCCTTTTCTGCACCTGGCAATTGCTAGTGCAAACATGCTGCTTCTCTCTTATCCCCTGATTGACTCCCTGCATGCTTACACGTAGGGGAAAATTCAAGCCTGCTTCAAGATTTGCCATCCCTTTGTACCCCTTTCTCACACTTGGAGGCATCTGTCCTTGCTGATAAAAAACAAAATAAAAGCTATGTGTAGGATTCAGCTGCTGCTGCTCTCCCTTACAGAGGTAGCCTTGCACAGCTCCTCAGACTGGCGTTTGAAAACTTTATTTCAGTGAGCGATGACAATCTCCTTTAATATTTCTTGCAGGGCTGGTTTAATGGTCATGAACTCCTTTAGTTTTTGCTTGTCTTAAACTCTGTCTTTCCTTTTATTCTGAATGGTAGCTTTGCTAGATAGAGTATTCTTGCCTGAAGATTTTTCCCCTCTTATCATTAGCTCATTGGCCATTTGTGTGTCTTATCTTCAGAAATATCTATTTAAATTCTTTGCTTACTTATTAATTGAGTCATTCTTTTTATTATTGAGTAACGAGAGTCCTTTCTATATTCTAGGTACAAATAATTTATCAGATACGTGTTTTACATTCATGTTTACTATTTAGTGGATTATTTTCATTTTCTTAATGCTGTCTTTCAATACATGAAAGTCCTTAATTTTTATGAAGTCCATATTATCTATTTTTTCTTTTGTCACTTATGCTTTTGGTGTCATTTCTAAGGAATCTTTACCTAACCCAGGTTTATAGGGATTTATTTTTAACCTTTCTTCTAAGAATTTTATAATTTTAACTATTTCATTTTTATGTATAATGCATTTGAGTTAATTGTTTTGTATATGGTGAGGTAGGGATCCCAATTTATTTCTTTATATGTGAATATGTGAATATCTAGTTGTTCAAGCAACTAGATATTGGGTGTTGTAGCTTCCTATTGAAATTAAATTTACCATAGATATCCCAGTTTACTTCTCTACTCTCAATTCTATTCATATACGTATAAATATATACATGAATGTCATATATATACACATATATTCATGTATACATTTATATATAAATGTGTATCATATGTGTGTGTGTGTGTGTCTGTGTCTGTCTGTCCTCACATCAGTACCATGCTTTCTTGAATTCTGTAACTTTATAGAAAGTTTTAAATTGAGAGGTGTGAGTCTCCCAAATTTATTCTTCATTTTAAAGATTATTTTGACTATTCTGGTTCCCTTGCACTTCCTTATGAATTTTAGAATCAGATTATGAATTTCTGCAAACAAGCTAACTAGGATTTTGATAAGGACTTTGTTGAATCTGTATATCAATTTCAAGAGCACTATCACCTTAACAATCCATGAGCATGTCTTTCCATTTGTTTTATTTTTTTCAACAATGTTTTATAGTTTTCTGTGTACAAGTCTTACACTTGTTTTGTTAAATTGATTCTTATTGTTAAGCATTTTTGATGCTATTGTGAATGGAATTGATTTCCCAATATCATGTCATTTTGTTTATTGTTAGTGCACAGAAAGACAGTTGTTTTTATATATTGATCTTACAATCTTGCTGAATTTATTACTTCTGATTGTGTGTGTGTGTGTGTGTATGTATACATATACACACACACAAAAAAAATCATATCATCTGTGAGACAAGATGATTTTGTTTCTTCCTTTCCAATAGAGATGCCTTTCATTTTTGTTGTTGTTGCTCAAACTAGAACCTTTGTTATAATGTCAGTAGAAGTGACAAGAATGTCCTTCCCTGATAGAGGACATTTCTTACTTCTCATCTTAGAGGGAAGTAATTCACTCTTTCAACATTAAGTATGATATCAGCTGTAGAGTTTTAAATAATGCCCTTTAAATAATGCCCATTAAATAATGCCCTTCATCAGGTTAAAAAAAGTTCCCTCCTATTCCTAGTTTGTTGAACATTTTTATGAGCATTTTATGAATGGGCATTGAATTTTGTCAGATTGATTTTGTCTACTGAGATAACCTTATGATTTTTATTTAAATTATATCAATATGATATATAGCATGGCTTTTTTGGTATTAGATAGCCTTGCATTCCTCAGATAACTCCTGCTTGGTAATGTTGTATAAAATTTCATTGTGTTGCTGGCTTTAGTTTCCTAGTATTTTGCTGTGGATTTTTCATCAAAATATATATATTTATATTTTCATCAAATATATCTATATATATATATTTATATTTTCATCAAAAATATATAGATATAGATATATCTATATATATACATCTAGATTTATATATATATGTTTTGTAATAGATACTGTTTTTTGTTTGTACCAGGGTAAGACAGCAGTAGACTGATTATAGTTCTTAAACACTTCTTTTTAGTACTTAAGTTAGTTGGGCCTGAGGTTTTCTTTGTAAGTTTTTTAAACTACTAATTCCATCTCTACATCATCTCTACTTCATCTACAAGACCTCTTGTAATAGGTCTATTCAGATTTTCCACTTCTTTTTTAGTCAGTTTTGATGGTTTGGTTCTTTCTAAAAATATATTGGCATGTAGTTCATAGTATTTCTCTTTTTCCTTTTTTTTTATTTCAAGTTTTTATTTAAATTCTAGTTAGTTAACATGCAGCGTAATAATGATTTCAAGTGTAGAATATAGTGATTCATCAAAACAACTGCCCTCATTAACACCCATGACCAGTTTAGCCCATTCCCTGCCCACTCCCCTCCAGCAATCCTCAGACTATAGTTAGTAGCCTCTTATGGTTTGACTCCCTTTCTCATTTTTTTCTTTCTTCCCCCATGTTCATCTGTTTTGTTTCTTAAATTCCGCATATAAGTGAAGTCACATGGTATTTGTCTTTCTTGACTTATTTTGTTTAACATAATACACTCTAGCTCCATTCATGTGGTTGCAAATGGCAAGATTTCATTCTTTTTGATGACCAAATAATATTCCATTGTATATATAATTTGTATATATATAGAAGTATAACATATTTATATATAAATATATAAATATAAATATTCCATTATATATTATTTTATATTATATATTATAGAATATATATGTGTGTGTGTGTGTGTGTATGCCATAAATATATATATGTGCCACACCTTCTTTATCCATTCACCAGTTGATAGGCATTTGGGCTTTTCCAATAATTTCGCTATTGTTGATAATGCTGCTATAAACATCCAGGTGCATGTGTCCTTCAAATCAGTATTTATGTATACTTTAGCTAAGTACCTAGTAGTGCAGTTGGTACGTCATAGGGTAGTTCTAATTTTAACTTTTTGAGGAAATTCCACACTGTTTTCTACTGTACCAGCTAGCATTCCCACCAAGAGAGTAAGAGATTCCTCTTTCTCTGAATCCTTGCCAACACCAATTGTTTCCTGTATTGTTAATTTTATCCGTTCTGACAGACGTGAGGTGATATCTCATTGTATTTTTGTATTTCCCTTTAATAGTCTCATTTCTGTCTCGTCAGTAGAGAAATACATTTAATTATTCCTAACTTTAGTAATTTTAATCTTCTCTCTGTTTTTCTCATTGACCTTTGGTAGGAGTTTGAGTAGGATTGGTGCTAATTTTCTGTGTGTGTGTGTGTGTGTGTGTGTGTGTGTGTGTGTGTTGTTTTGTTTTGTTTTTTTCTCCTTTAAATGACTGGTACAATTCAGTGGTGAAGCTATCTACTCCTAGACTTTTCTTTTTTGGAAGGTTTTTGATTACTGATTCAATCTCATAATAAGTCTATTGAGATTTTCTATTTCTTCTTGAGTCAGTTTTGGTGATTTGTATATTCTAAGAATTTGTCCATTTTATCTAGAGTATCTAACTGTTGGTGTATTGTTTATAGTATTCTTTCAAAATCTTTTTAATTTCTTTAAAGTTGGTAGTAATGTCTCTACTTTCATTTCTAACTTTAGTTATTCGCATCTTCCTTCATTTTTCTTAATTAGCATGGGTAAAGATTTGTTGATTTTATTCTTATTTTCAAAGAACTAACTTTTGGTTTCTTTTCTCTTTTTTCTATTTTGTATTTCATTTATCTCTGACTTTTATTATTTTCTTCTTCTTTCTACTGACTTTGGGTTTAGTTTGTTCCTCCCTTTTCTGATCACTTGAAGTGTTGACATAAGTTGTTGATTTGAGATTTTTATTTATTTATTTATCTGTTTTTTTAAAGATTTTATTTATTTATTTGACAGAGATCACAAGCAGGCAGAGAGGCAGGCAGAGAGAGAGGGGAAGCAGTCTCCCTGCTGAGCAGAGAGCCCAATGCAGGGCTTGATCCCAGGACCTTGAGATCATGACGAGAGTCAAAGGCAGAGGCTTTAACCCACTGAGCTACCCAGACTCCCCGAGATTTTTATTTATTTATGTATTTATGTATGTATATGTATATATGTATTTATTTATTTTTAAAAGATTTATTTATTTATTTATTTGACAGAGGAGAGAGATCACAAGCAGGCAGAGAGGCAGGCAGAAAGAGAGGGGGAAGCAGGCTCCCTGCTGAGCAGAGAGCCTGATGTGGGGCTCAATCCCAGGACCCTAAGATCATGACCTGAGCTGAAGGCAGAGGCTTTAACCCACTGAGCCACCCAGGCGCCCCTTTATTTATTTATTTATTTATTTATTTATTTATTTATTTAAGATTTTTATTTATTTGACAGAGAGAAACACAGCAAGAGAGGGAACACAAGCAGAGGGAATGGTAGCGGGAGAAGCAGGCTTCCTACCTAGCAAGGAGCCCGATGCGGGGCTCAATCCCAGGACTCTGGGATCATGACCTGAGCCGAAGGCAGATGCTTAACAACTGAGCCACCCAGGTGCCCCTATTTATTTTTAATATAAACATTTTTAGACATAAATTTCCCTCTAGTGCCACTTTGGGTTCATATTGCAAGTTTTGAAATTTTTATTCATTTTAATTCATCTCAAACTATTTTCTAATCTCCATAGTAATTTTTTCTTTGAGTAATTTGTTGTTTAAGAGTGTATTTAATTTCGGGGCACCTGGGTGGCTCAGTAGGTTAAAGCTTTTAATCTTTTTTAAAATCTTTTAAAAAAGATTTTAATCTTTTTTAAAATTTTATTTTATTTTTTCAGTGTTCCAAGATTCATTGTTTATGTACCACACCCAGTGCTCCATGCAATGCATGCTCTCCTTAACACCCACCACCAGACTCACCTAACCCCCACCCTTCTCCCCTCCAAAACCCTCAGTTTGTTGCTCAGAGTCCACAGTCTCTCATGCTTCGTCTCCTCCTCCAATTTCCCTCAAGTCACTTTTCCTTTCCTTCCCCTTATGTACTCCATCTTATTCCTTATACTCCACAATTAAGTGAATTGATTTTTGATTTGATTTTATCAGCTTGACTTATTTCACTCAGCATAATCTCCTCAATTCCCGTACATGTTAATATAAAAGTTGGGTATTCATCCCTTCTGATGGAGGCGTAATATTCACCAAACTGTGGAAAGAGCCAAGATGCCCTTCAACAGATGAATGGATAAAGAAGACACTTTCCATATATACAATGGAATATAGATTTTAGTCTTTAGAATTTTATTGAGAATTGGGTTTTTTTCCCCAAATATGTTTTTATTTTTTCAGTGTTACAAGATTGTTCATGCACCACACCCAGTGCTCCATGCAATACATGCCCTCCTCAATACCCACCACCAGGCTCACCC
>CM053606.1:81586870-81597756 GCA_028646535.1 Procyon lotor | reverse complement strand
CTTCATAAAGCTTCGATATCAGGCCTTTGTCTGTAGTGTCATTTGCGAATATCTTCTCCCATTCTGTGGGTTGCCTGTTTGTTTTGTTGACTGTTTCCTTCTCTGTGCAGAAGCTTTTTATTTAGTTGCTTGGTTTATTTTTCCCCCCAAATACTTTTATTTTTTCAGTGTTACAAGATTTTTTTTTTTAAGGATTTTATTTATTTGGCAGAGAAAAACACAGTGAGAGAGGGAACACAAGCAGAGGGAATGGTAGTGGGAGAAGCAGGCTTCCCACTGAGCAGGGATCCCAATGCAGGGCTTGATCCCAGGACTCTGGGATCATGACCTGAGCCGAAGGCAGACGCTTAACAACTGAGCCACCCAGGCGCCCCCAGTGTTACATGATTAATTGTTCATGCTCCATACCCAGTGCTCCATGCAATACATGCCCACCTCAGTACCCACCACCAGGCTCACCCCATAAGAGACTGTGGACTCTGAGCAACAAAGTGAGGGTTTTGGAGGGGAGGGGGTGGGGGGTTGGTATTTATTTTTTAAAATTGTTCTTTCTACTCCTTTCTCCTTTTATTCTGGATCTCCTTTAATGTACATGCTGGTGCACTTGGTTTTTCAGTGGACTCTTACATTTTATTTTTCTTCATTTTTTTTTTTTTTAGTTCCTCAGATTACATCATCTCAATTTGACCTATCTTCAAGTTCACTGATTTTCTTCCCTGCCAGTTCAAATTAGTTGTTGACCTTTTTTAGTGGCTATTTAATTTCAGTTATTGAATGTTTCTCTCCAGAACTTTTATTTCGTCTTTTTTCCCCATGATTTCACTTTATTGAAATTTTTTATATAAAATTTTTATGTTCTCATTTTTTTAATCCTTTAGACACAGTTTTCTTTTGTTCATTAAGCATATTTATAATAGATGTTTTAACGTTTTGATCTTGAGGGTGCCTGGGTGGCTCAGTCAATTAAGTATCTGCCTTTGGCTCAGGTCATGATCCCAGGGTCCTGGGATCAAGTCCCACATCAGGCTCCTTGCTCAGCAGGGAGCCTGCTTCTCTTGCCTGCTGCTCCCCTTCTTGTGCTCTCTCTCTGATAAATAAATGAAATCTTTTTAAAAATTAGAAAATAAAATTTTTATCTCATAATTCCAAAATCTGATCTCCTTGGGGGACAGTATCTAGTGACTATTTGTTTTGTATTTGCCATACTTTCCAAATTCTTTGTGTGATTCAAAATTATTGTTAAAAATTAGTTATTTTCTTTCTCTCTTTTTTTTTTTTTTTTTTTTTTTTTTAGTTTTTGAATTTTTCCGCATTTAAACACACATGCAGCAATGGGTGTACAACTGAAGCCATAAAAGGTTAATCCCAAATTTCCAAGTTTTGATGGAAAAGTCTTCCCTTAAATTTAAAAATACTGAGACCTACACACTCCCAACTTAAACTCTTGCCTACACAAATTTACAATATTTATAAATAAGTCACAGGCTAATGTTGAATTGCTTTTAACATGATTTAATTCTAGAGCAACACAGATCAAAATGTCATTGAAGCTAATTAATACAAAGTTAAATTTTAGACTTACACATGACAAACAATACCAACATGAGACATTAGAGAAAGTAACTTAACCCACTAAATCTGCAGCAGTTTTTTTTTTTTTTAATCTGCAGCAGTTTTGATAAAAAGCCACTAGAGTACAACACATAGCTAAGTTGCAACATGCAAGGGTCAGTTCCCTGACCCCACAGGACTTGCTGGAGTGATTTCCTAGGTGGATATTTTATACAAGATGCAGGATGTGTCCTCACCCCTGAACAAGTCTAGCTTCTTCCTTTGGGGTAAGGGCCTGCAAGTACCTGTCAGCTCCAGCCTCTGGGTACTTGGCTCTACCTTGGGAGAAGACAGCAAGTAGACAGGCTGGGTTGGGGCTGTAAGCCCCCTGCTGTCTGCCATCACACCCAAAGCTGAGCATCTTCCAAGTCTAGGCCAATGCTGGCTGAAATCCAGGGACAGGATATTTCTGCCTGACATAATATGTTGCCCTAGCAAGCACCATGGGTCTCTTAGACCCAGAACAAGAGGCTCTTTGTAGCCACTGAAGTGCATAGCCCCTAGCCACTGGAGCTGGGACCAAGGCGCTATCCACTACTGCTTGGCATCTTCCTGAAGACCTCACTAGTCACTGGGTAACCGAGGTCCTCTTAAGGGCTGGATTAATTCTGGATAACTAGCCAGAACCTGTCACTTTGCCCATGCAAGGTCAGTGAGAGGCCACCTCAGTGGCTGCTCCACAGGTCTACAAATGACTCTGGCTGTGATGGCCACCTCCCAAGACATCTGTCCTCGCCTCCTTCTAGCCCCATTGTAACATATGGCAGGTCATGGACTGCAGCTCAACTCAGGGGATTCCCTCTTTCCTCTGACAACATTATGAGTAAGGTGGGGACCAGTCATAGATGTCAGAGAGCCACAACTGCACCTCCTTCTTGTAGAGGTAGCCCTCTTGCATCAGTGTGTGGTGCTTCTCCAGCATGTCCTCTAGGCTTTGCTTGTGTGTCACCAAGTACCAGTTGTTATAGCCACAGTACTTGTCCTTGGTGTGGTAGCCTGGGTTGTGCTCATGCTGTATGTCCACAGACACCAGCCAGGCACCCAGGAACACCTAGACACTGTGCCACATATACAAGTGTGGCTGAGATGCAGGTAGTGCATCAGGTTGGTTGAGAGCACAACCATCTTCCAGCATGTAGTGTAGCTAGTAGTTGCAGAGGAGCCAGGTGGCCTCATACTAGCACCCCTGGACTTGACATGGACTTGACCTGAAAAGCAACCTCAGTAGAGGTGGCTGCAATGCACAGGGTCACACATGTGCAGCTTGGCAAGCAGCCGATCCAGCTACATGAACAAGTCCACATTGAGCACACACTTGAAGGCCATGTGCTTGGCCAGCATTGCCAGCACCTTGGCTGTGAGGTTCTTGTATGCATTGTGGGCAGCAGCAGCAGGTCACCATGCTGTGCCTGCTCATGCCCCAGGGCATACCCCTCCCCAGTGCCCAGGCTGCCTGTGCACATCATGAAGCATGCTTATACATCATCCTGGCTGCCTTGCCATGCCACCACCCAAGCCCATTGCCATCTGGTGTCACCATGCAGGCCACAGCAGCTTTATGATGCACGTTTGGGAAGCACCCAAGGCCCTCAAGCTAGGAGGCAGGCCATGTCCACTGGTGGTGGAAGCAGAGGGCCAGGGAAAAGCTAGTATATAGGAACTCTAGAAATCAGCCCTACTCATGCTTCACACCCATTTCCAAAAGCTTGTTATTTTGCTGTTAGGTTACTTATTTGAATCAATTCTGTACATTCCATATTCTTCGTTGTGTGGACCCAACAAAATCTTTGATAATCAGCTAATGACTGGTAGAAACTTTCTTAAATGCCTTAAAGCAATAAATCTTCCACCATTTGCAGAGGCTCTGTGTATATATGTTGCAATATGCCTTCAGTGCTCTAATAGTTTATAGTTCTTCCTTAGCTTTCGTTTCCTGCTTGTGCAATAACTCGGAGTTTCCATAGGAAAAGTTTAGGGTCTTTTAAATTATCTTCCTGAGTGCCCATCTATCCTTGCTCATGTATTCTACCATCTGGATCTCTAGAAATAGGGTGTAACCTTTCAAAGCCATTTGTGAACAATTATTCCCTTGATTTTCCTATGTAATTTTCTTGGCCATCTTTCTTTGCCCTAACTAGCTTTTCTGCCTGAGGCAGCTGCAATTGTATACAATTGCTATTACTTGGTTTTGAGTAACAGCCAGATGTTTCCTCACTGTGTGAACTCTGAGTCAGTTTAAAGCCCTGTGAATGGGTATTTCCAGGAAGCTTCCAGTCAGGTCAAATAGTGAGAATTCTCTGGCAGTGGGCTTTTTTGGAAACTTCCCAATCCATTGTCCCTTCAGTAGCTACTACGCTGCTGGGGTTCTGTTTTGTTTTGTTTTGTTTCATTTTTAGTTACTCTTGCTCTTCGGCCTCCCCTTTTTAAGACTACCACTTACCTGTGGAGGTGAATAGGAATAGAGCGTCCTCAGAACTGACAATTCTCACTGAGATTTAATTGTTCTTGAAGAAATGCTCTCTAGTTTGTTGCATCTTTGGGTAATTTCCAGAGTTTTGAAAAAGCTAATGTTGACCACTTTGCCAGTGTTCTCTCAATCTGTCTCTCTCTCTCTTTTTCTTTCTCTGTCTCTCTTATAAAGGAGTGGATATAAGAAGTCCTTACTTGACCATTCCAGGAGTGTTCTCTAAGACACTTTTTAGTAACATGTTTAGAGTTTGAGAAAGTTAAGTGGAAATACTGTCAAAACAAGATTCTTGCCAGCCCCACTATCAGGTGAACCAATTCAAATAAATCTCTTTCTCAGGAATTTAGTTTGGAAGCAGGAGGTGAGGAAATGAGTCTTGCTTATAAAAATTATGAAAATAATACATCATGTATATCTGATCTACATATTTTTGACATGGGTTCCAAAGAAATTCAGTGGAAGAAAAGACCATGGGTTTTTCATCAAATAGTCCTGGAACACTGAATAGACAAATAGAAACAAAACTGGCACTTACCTAATACCTTACACAAAATATCTTTTACAAAACATCTATTTATGAATTCTAATGCTATAAAATTGATAAAAGTATATTTGTCAGTAATTTTAGCAGTCTTGGGGTAGGCAAAGTTTTTTAGATATATAAAATGTAAAAGAATTCAGTCATTAAAATCGATAAATTAGACTCATCATAATTAAAATTTCCTGGTTCAGACACTCTGTGATGATTAATTTCATGTGTCCAGTTTAGCTAAGCTATGGTACCCAGTTGTTTCACCAAACACTAATCCAAATGTTGCTGTTTTAGATATGATTAACTTTTACAATCATCAGTTGGCTCTTAGTAAGGCAGGTCATCTTCCATAATATGGGTTAGCCATGTTCAATCAGTTGAAGGCCTTATGAGCAAAAACAGGTTTCTCAAGAAGAATGAATTCCATTTCCAGACTGGAACATAAAAAGTCTGACTGAATTTCCAGTCTTTGACCTGCAGTGGAGATTTTGGACTCAATACTGCAGTATCAAATTCTACCTGAATTTCCTACCTGCTGACCTCCCCCATACATTTCTGACTTTCTAGCCCATAAAATTTTGCGAGACAACTTAAAAAAAATCTCTCCACCCCCCCATATATGCTCATGTGCAAACACACACACACACACACACACACACACACACACACACAGAGGTTTCTTTGGGGAGCCCTCTACGCACCCTTAAGAAAATGAAAACTGGAGAGTAGGGCAAAACATTTTAAATGCATATCATACAAAGGACTTGGATCCAAAATATATGAAGAACTCTTTTAATCCAGCAATATAAAGATTCATTAAAAAAGGAACAAAATTAAACACTTTGTACCATGAGATGAACAAATAGTCAATGGCAGAATCAAATTATATTCAGCATTGTTTGTCATTAGGGGAGTGCATATTGAAATGTCAATATAATTATACTACACACCAACTAGAATTACTATAATTGACATAACTGACACAAATATTCCCAAATATGGAGTACTTGAAATTTTCATGTGTTTCTGGTTAGTGTAAAATGTATCACCACTCTAAAATACTGTTTGGCAGTTTTTTATAAATTCAAATTTACAATTACCATACAAGGCAGTTGGATATTTACCCAAAGTAAATGAAAACTTACATCCATAAAAACACTTGTATTGGAATTTCATAGAAGCTGAATTAATAATGACTATAAACTGGTAATAATGCAAATGTCTATCAACAGGTAGATGCATGAACACATTGTGGAGTTTCTGTACAATGGAATGCTAATAAAAAGAAACAAATTGCTGATATATGCAAACAGATGAAATTTTAAAACAGTGTTTGGCTAGACACAAGAGAGTATATTAATATAAGTTCACTCATATGAAATTTTAGAAAAGACAACAAATTGTAGTTTGTAATTATATAAGACAAACCCATCTTTGCCTTGATTTGGGTGTTAGGAGGTTGGCTGCAAAGGGAATTTAGGGGGAAATGATGGAATACTATTACTTCCTAATTCTAGTAGTGTTTACATTGCTGTATATAGTTTTCAAAACTCACTTAACTCTATACTTACAATGAAAACATTTCTTTTATGGGTTATATTTCAATACATTTTATACTAAAAAGCATAAATATGTCAAAAGGCATCAAAATTTACATAGATATTGGCAAATTTGGGAGCCAAACTTTAAAAAGAAGTGCTCAAAGAAGCAATCCTGTCACTGGTGCTGCTTTTTCCTCAAATTATAGTAATTGCCAATTCCGAAAAAAGATACTGAGATGATACAAAACCAAGCATCACTTTTTGTGGAGTCAATAGTAGTATACTGACAAATATTGTAGTATTTGGCCCTAGGAAGGAGGTGAGACCTTGGGAAATAAGCCCACACATTCACTTGGGACTCTGAAAGGAGCGAAGCTGAAGTACACATGTAGAATTCCCTTGTATCATTTGAAGCCAAGCTTCAGATCATATTATTCCTTGAATAAGTCACTCCAGTGTGAGATTTCTAGTTCCTTTAGCCTATCTTCCTAACAGAAGCATAAGCAAACCGTGTCTGGAGAAGATCACATTACCCAGAGTCTCCAATTATATCTACAGTTTTTCACATTAAATCTCACAGTAATACTTCTGACAACCAAAAAGTATGAGTGGAGGAGGGGGAAAGACCAAATGCCAAGAAAATATTTTAGACCACCAAGAAATCCAAATAATGGCGTTAACAGACATGGACTTTAAAACCATACAGAAGGATCAAATGGATTTTTTAGATAAAAACATGTTATCACTGAAAATAATAATCACGTAACAAATAAGATGTAGAGGAAAAGAGAATAAGCTAACTGGAAGATTGGTCAGAAGAAAATATTACATTGAAAGTATAAATTGCTCTGGGCAGTACAGAAATTTAAAAAAAATTTTCAGTGTTCCAAGACTCATTGTTTATGTACCACACCCAGTGATCCTCGCAATATGTGCCCTCCTCAATACCCACCACCAGGCTCACCCAACCTCCCACTCCCCTCCCCTCCAAAACCCTGTTTGTTGCTCAGAGTCCACAGTCTCTCATGGTTCATCTCCCCCTCCAATTTCCCCCCATTCATCTTTCCTTTCCTTCTCACAGTGCCCTCCATGTTTTTCCTTATGCTTCACACATAAGTGAGACCATAAGATAATTGACTCTCTCTGCTTGGCTTATTTCACTGTGCATAATCTCTTCCAGTTCCATCCATGTTGACACAAAAGTTCCAGTATAGTTAGCATACAGTGTTACATTAATTTCAGGTGTACAATATAGTGATTAAATAATTCCAGGGGCATGTGGGTCGCTCAGTCGTTAAGCATCTGCCTTCGGCTCAGGTCATGATCCCAGAGTCCTGGGATCGAGCCCCGCATCAGGCTCCCTGCTCAGCAGGAAGTCTGCTTCTCCCGCTACTATTCCCTCTGCTTGTGTTCCCTCTCTCGCTGTGTTTCTATCTGTCAAATAAATAAAATCTTTAAAAATAATAATAATAATTCCATATGTCACCCAGTATTCATCATGGTAAGTACACTCCTTAATCCCCATCACCTGTTTTATCCTTTCCTCTGGTAACCATCAATTTGTTATCAGTTCCTCTGGTAACCATCAATAGCTAAAAGTCTGTTTCTTAGTTTGTTTCTTTCTCTCTCTCTCTCTCTCTCTTTTTTTTTTTTTGCCTTTGCTCCTTTTTGATTGCTTGTTTCTTAAATTCCACATATGAGTGAAATCATATGGTATTTGTCTTTCTCTGACTGACTTATTTCGCTTAGCTTGTCAAATGGCTTCAAGAACACTGTCCAATATGCAGGGGTTTATTTCTGGACTCTCTCCCATTGGTCTATATGTCTGTTCTTATGAAAGTACCATACTATTTTATTTTAATTTATTTTATTTTCCATGAGTTTTGTTTTTCATACTATTTTAATTACTGTAACTTTGTGGTGTAGTTTTAAATCATGAAGTTTAATGTCTCTAGCTTCATTCTTTTCCCTCAGAATTGCTTTGAATATTTGGGATGTTCTGTGGTTTCAAACAAATTTTAGAATTATTTTTTCTGTTTCTTTGAAAATCAACATTAGGATTTTGATAGGGATTACACTGGATTTATAAATAGTTTTGATAATAGGGATTTTTAACAATATTAATTCTTCTGGTCCATGAACATGAGATATCTTTCCATTTATTGTGTTTTCTTCAATTTCTTTCATCAAAGTCTTGTAATTGGCATTGTACTGAATGTTCACTTCCTTGGATAATTATTCCTAAGTATTTTACTATTTTTCATGCTACTGTGAATGCTTTATTTCTTTTTTCAGATATTTCATTGCTAGAGTATACAAACACAACTGATTTCTGTATGTTGATTTTATATTTGTGACTTTCCTGAACTCATTGATTTGTTCCAACTTGTTTTGGGTTGAGTCTTTAGTATTTTCTTTCTTTCTTTTTTTTTTTTTTAAGATTTTATTCATTAGACAGAGAGAAACACAGCGAGAGAGGGAACACAAGCAGAGGGAATGGTAGCAGGAGAAGCGGGCTTCCCGCCGAGCAGGGAGCCCGATGTGGGGCTTGATTCCAGGACGCTGGGATCATGACCCAGGCCGAAGGCAGACGCTTAACAACTGAGCCACCCAGGCGCCCTGAGTCTTTAGTATTTTCTATTTTTACAACCATAACACCTATAAATAATAATTTTACTTCTTTTCCAATTTGGATGTTTTTTATTTCTTTGTCTTTTTAAAATTCTGTACTGATGGCTTCTAGTAGTATATATTGAATAAGAGTAGTGAGAGTTGACACCCTTGTTCCTGATCTTAGAGGAAAATCTCTCATTCTAAACCATTGAGTTTGATGTTAGCTATGAGACTGTCACATATGTCCTTCATTTTGTTGAGATATGTTCCTTCTATACTCGGTTGGGGGTTTTTATCATGAAATGAAGGTTTTGTCAAATGCTTTTCATGCACCTATTTAGATGATCATGAGATTTTATTCTTCATATTACTAATGTGATTTATCACATTTATTGATCTGTTTATGTTCCATTTCAGGGATAAATCCCACTTGGTCATGTTGTATGGTCCCTTTAATGTGTTTTTAAATTCAGTTTCCTAATATTTTTTTCTATTTTTTTGAATAATCATTGTCTTTTTTTTATTGTGTTACATTAGTCACCATAAAATACATCATTAGTTTTTGATGCAGTGTTCCAAGATTCATTGTTTATGCACCACACCCAGTGCTCCATGGAATACGTGCCCTCATTGATACCCACCACCAAGCTCACGCACGCATCCCCCCACTCCCCTCCAGCCTAAAACCCTCAGTTTGTTTCTCAGAGTCCAGTCTCTCATGGTTCCTCTCCTCTTCCAATTTACCCCAATTCACATTTCCTTTCCTTTTCCGAATGTCCTCCATGTTATCCCTTACATTCCACAGGTAAGTGAAACCATATGATAATTGACTTTCTCTGCTTGACTTATTTCACTCAGCACAATCTCCTCCAGTCTAGTCCATATTGATGCAAAAGTTGAGTATTCATCCTTTATGATGGTTGTGTAATATTCCATTGTATATATGGACCACATCTTCTTTATTCATTTGTCTGTTGAAGGGCATCTTGGCTCTTTCCACAGTTTGGGGATTGTGGACATTTGCTGCTGTGAACATTGGGGTACATATGGCCCTTCTTTTCACTGCATCTGTATCTTTGGGGTAAATACCTAGTAGTGGAATGGCAGGGTCATAGAGTAGCTCTATTTTTAACTTTTTGAGGAACTTCCACACTGTTTTACAAAGTGGCTACACCAACTTGCATTCCCACCAACAGTGTAAGAGGGTTCCCCTTTCTCTACATCCTCTCAAACACTTGTTGTTTCTTGTCTTGTTGATTTTGGCCATTCTAACTTGTGTAAGGCAGTATCTCAATGTGGTTTTGATTTGAATTTTCCTGATGGCTAATGATGATGAACACTTTTTCAGGTGTCTGTTAGCCATTTGTAGGTCTTCTTTGGAGAAGTGTCTGTTCCTGTCTTCTGCCCATTTTTTGATATGATTATCTGTTTTTTGGGTGTTGAGTTTCAAAATGGCAAAGAAGTAGACATTCTATTTCTTTATGATCTAGTTGTGATAGGTTATATGTTTCTAGGAATTTATCTTCTTTTATATTATCCAATGCTTTGACATAAATTTTTATAATAATCTCTTATGATCCTTTCATCTGTGTCATCAGTTCTAATATCCCTTCTTTCATTTCCAATTTTATTTGAGTCTCCCTGCTGTTTTCTTAGTCTAAGCGTTTGTCAATTTTATTTTTTTCCCCAAATATGTTTATTTTACTTTTTCAGTGTTAACAAGATTTATTGTTCATGCACCACACCCAGTGCTCCATGCAATACGTGCCCTCCTCAATACCCACCACCAGGCTCACCCAACCCCCCACCCTCTCCCCTCCAAAACCCCAAGCTTGTTGCTCAGAGTCCACAGTCTCTCATGGTTCATCCCCCCCTCTGATTTCCCCCCATTCCTCCTTCCTTTCCTTCTCACAATGCCCTCCATGTTTTTCTTTATGCTCAGCACGTAAGTGAGATCATAAGGTAATTGGCTCTCTCTGCTTGACTTATTTCACTCCACATAATCTCTTCCAGTCCCATCCATGTTGATACAAAAGCTGGATATTCGTCCTTTCTAATGGAGGCATAATATTCCATTGTATATATATACTATATCTTCTTTATCCATTCATCTGTTGAAGGG
>CM053606.1:81567160-81586770 GCA_028646535.1 Procyon lotor | reverse complement strand
TTCTTTGGGGTAAACACCCAGTAGTGTGATGGCAGGGTCATAGGGTATCTCTATTTTTAATTTCTTGAGGAATCTCCACACTGTTTTCCAAAGTGGCTGCACCAGCTTGCAATCCCACCAACAGTGTAAGAAGGTTCCCCTTTCTCCACACCCTTTCCAACATTTGCTGTTTACTGTCCTGTTGATTTTGGCCATTCTAACTCATATAAGGTGGTGTCTCAGTGTGGTTTTGATTTGAATCTCCCTGATGGCTAAATAGACACATGTAAAAATGTTCATCATCTTTAGCCATCAGGGAGTGTCAATTTTATTTTTTAAAAAGTCAATTCTTAGTTTTAGTTTTTAAAATCATTTTACTATTTCTTTGATTTTTGCTCTATGTTATTTTCTTCCTTCTTGATAACTTTTGATTTAGTTTATTACAATTTTTCTAGTTCCTTGAACTGTAAAGTTAGGTGTTAATTTGAGGTTTTTTTCTTTTTTTAATGTATGCATTTATCACTATAATTTTCCTTCTTGGTACTGCTTCTGCTACATCCTCTCTGGGGAGTCTACCACTATCATTGCAGCTGATTACCTCAGTGGAAAAGCTGTTGTTGTCCTCTGAGGAGCACTGTCAGGATCTACACTGATGAACACTTTAAAGTCTTCTGCTTTGAGCAGTACAGTAGCCTGAGGTTGTCTTGGGGACTCTTGAGTTCCTTAGCAATAAAGGCTGGCATGGTCCTCTGCAGAGCAGGGGAAAATGTGATGGCACCCACCACATAGCTAATACTGATAACCCTACCCTTCTTCTTTGTTCCTGGTCATCTCTAGATATCTTAACTAAGGTGATCTTTCCAGTGATCCTTTCTTTGTGGTTGATCTCAATTTTTTGCTTCACTCTATTGATTGCTACAGATTTATAATTATACTCTTGAGCTCTCTTAAGTCTATTTTCATTTGTGGATAACTGTCTAATTGTTATACTTTGTGGGGGAATGAAGGTTGATATCTCCTATTCTGTGTCTAGCCAACATCATTCATGTTCATTATACTCAACAATGAAAAGCTGAAAACTTTTCATCCAAGATCAGTAACAAGACAAGAATACCTCATCTTGCTGCTTCTACTCAACACAGTATTAGAAGTACTAGCCAGAACAATTAGGCCAGAAAAATAAATAAAAGGAATCCAAATTGGAAAGGAAGAAGCAAAATTGTCTTTGTTTGCAGATGGTGTCATCTTATCTATTGAATACCCTAAGGATTCCACCAAAAAAATTTATAACCAAATTCAGTAATGTTATAGAATACAAATCCACATATAAAAATTATGTCAAGCTATATACTCTAACAATGAATTATCTGAAAAATAAATTAAGAAAACAATTCCATTTATAGGAGCATCCAAAATAATAAAATGATTAAGAATAAATCTAACAAAGAAAGACCTGAACGTTGAAAACTCTAAGAAATTGATGAAAGAAATTGAAGACACAGATAAATGGAAAGATAGCCCATATTATATATCCTCTCTATCTAAAGTGGTATACAGAATCATGTAATCTCTATAAAAATTCCAATGGTATTTTTCATAGAAATAGGAAAAAAAGTCCTAAAATTCACGTGGAGTCACAAAAGATGCCAAATAACTAAAGCAATTTTGAGAAAAAGAACAGAGCTAGAGTCATCACACATCGTAATTTCAATGAAGATGTGAAATATATGAATATATATCTATAATAATATATATGTATTATAGCGTATATTATGGAATACTAAGCCATCAAAAAGAATGAAATCTTGCCATTTGCAATGACTTGGATGTAGCTACAGTATATTATGCTAAGCAAAGTAAGTCAATCAAAAAAAGATGTGAATACCATATGATTTTACCCATGTGGAATTTAAGAAATAAAAATGACAAACATAGGCAAAGGAGAAGAAAGGGGAAACAAACCCTAAGAGACTCTAAACTATAGAGAACAAACTGGGGGTCAATGGAGGGAGGTGGGCGGGGGATGGGCTAAATAGGTGATGGGTATTAAGGAGGGCACTTGTGATAAGCACTGGGTAGTACATGTAAGTGATGGAATTACCAAATTCTACTCCTGAAACTATATTACCCTGTATGTTAACTAACTAGAATTTAGGTAAAAACTTGAAACAAACAAAAATGTTGCTAGTGATATAGTTGCGTTTAAATGTACCACATTTCTATTTATTTTCTATTTGGCCCATGTGTTCTGTTTCCTTTTTCCTAAGATTTTGACCTTGTTTTTGACTAAATATTTCTGTGTTTGTATGATCCAAAAAAAATAAATAAATAAAGAAGAAGAAGAAGAAAACAAAACAAAATCAACTACACCACAAAATTATAATCAAAACAGCATAAAAAAAAATATAGACAAACAGAACAGAATAGACACCCAGCAATGAGCTTACACATACAAATTCTACTAATCTTTGATAAGATTATCAAGAAAATACAATGAGGGAAAGGATAGTCTCTTTAATAAAGGTTAGAAAAACTGGTTATCCACATGCAAAAGAATGAAATTGAATTTCTACCTGATACGGAGTTAATATCCAAAATATATAAGGAACTCATACAATTCAATAGCACAGAGGGGAAAATCTCACTAAAAATTGCACAAAGGACCTAAATAGAAATTTTTCCAAAGAAGATATACAAATGGCTACAAGTACAGAAAAATATACTCAACATGATTAATAATCAGGGAAATCTAAGTCAAAACCATAATGAAATACATACTCACAGCTGTTAGAACGGCTATTAACAAAAACAACAAAAAAATAAGAGGTAGTGTTCATCAGGCTGCAAAGAAAGGAGGACTCTTGTGTACTGTTGATGGAAATACAAATTAGTATAGTCACTACTATACTAATAGTAGAGAACAGGATGGAGATTCATCAAAAAATTAAAATTTAAACTACCATATGATCCATGAAAAGCATTTCTGGGTGTATATCTGAAGGGAAAAAATCAGTATCTCAAGAGATGTCTACATTTTCATGTTTATATATCATTTACATTAGGCAAGATATGGAAACAACCTAAAGGCCCATTGATAAATGAATGGACAAAATAATGTAAGATATATATTTACACAGATACACACACACACACACACACACACACATGAATGCATATACACACACATGCATGCACACTAACATGCACACCATGGATTTTATACAACCAAAAAAAAGAAGGAATTCCTGTGTTTTGTGACATGATAAACCTGGGAGTCATTATGCAAAGTGAGTTAAGTTAGAGAAACATGAATATTTTATCTTATCACATATACATGAATCTTAAAAAAGTCACACTTATACATGCAAAGTAAAATGGTGGTTGCCAGGGGCTGTGGAATGGGGGGAATGGGCACATTTTGGTCAAAGATTATCATCTTTTAACTATAGGCTGAATAAGTTTTCCATTTGCAACCACATGGATGGAACTAGAGGATATTATGCTAAGCAAAATAAGTCAATCAGAGAAAGACAATTATCATATGATCTCATTCAGATGTGGAATTTAAAAAACAAAATAGAGGATCATAGGGGAAGAGAGGGAAAAAATAAGACAAAATGAGAGAGGGAGACAAACGGTAAGATACTCTTTATCATGAAAACAAACAGGGTTGCTGGAAAGGAGGGAGGTGTGGGACCTGAATGATGGATATTAAGGAGAGCATGTCATGTAATGAACATTGGGTATTATATAAGACTGATGAATCACTGAACTCTACATCTGGAACTAATAATATATGTTAATTGAATTTAAATTTAAAATTATTTTATTTTTTCCCCAAATATGTTTATTTTATTTTTTCAGTGTTACAAGATTTATGGTTCATGCACCACATCCAGTGCTCCACACAATACGTGCCCTCCTCAATACCCACCACCAGGCTCGCCCAACCCCCACCCCTTTCCCCTCCAAAACCCCAAGCTTGTTGCTCAGAGTCCACAGTCTCTCATGATTCATCTCCCCCTCTGATTTCCCCCCATTCCTCCTTCCTTTCCTTCTCACAATGCCCTCCATGTTTTTCTTTATGCTTGGCATGTAAGTGAGACCATAAGGTAATTGGCTCTCTCTGCTTGACTTATTTCACTCCACATAAACTCTTCCAGTCCCGTCCATGTTGATACAAAAGTTTGATATTCGTCCTTTCTAATGGAGGCATAATATTCCATTGCATATATTAAATTAAAAAATAATCATACACTAAAAAGGCTTCAATACCCACATCACAACACTAAAAAAAAATATATGATCAATAAGTTTTCAGGATGTAATGTTAAGTAAGACTGTTGTCTGTAATACCTTATTGTATCTTGAAGGAGAGGAGCAAGATGGCTGAGAAAAAGGAGACCTAAATTTCGTCTGGTCCCAGGAATTCAGCTAGATAGTGTCAAACTAGTCCAAACACCTACAAACTCAACAGGAGATCGAAGAAAAGAATAGAAGCAATTCCATGAACAGAAAAGTGACTACTTCCTGGAAGGTAGGACATGCGGAGAAGTGAATCCGAGGTGATATATGGGAAGATAGACCATGGGGGGAGGGAGCCTCTGTCAGCCCAGAACTGGCAAGTGAGAGAGCAGCTGAGCACAAAAACAGAACATTTAGAAATCTGCTCTGCTGAGGGATGTCACTCCAGTGGCTAAGAGGTGGGTGGAACCCTTGCTGGGACAGTGTGGTCTCAGGACCCTTATGGTTACAGAAAGACCGGGGGTGCCTAATTATGGCAGAGCTCCCAGGTATCACAGCAGGGAAGCTGGCTGCAAAGACGGAGATGAGGATTGGGCTGTCAGCTCTGGATTGCCATAAACTGTGATCCCTGGCACATTCAGGCCACTACTCTTTGAGCAGGGACCATACCAGTGGCACATCCAGGGAGAGAGCCCCCTTCCTCCACTGGAGGAGCAGCACAAGAGCAATTGCAGGAAATAGCTGGATTTGGAGACTCCAAACAGGGCAGTGTGCCAGAGATAGAAATATTTGGTCAAAGGCCAGGTGAGCACGAGTACAACTGGAGACCAGGAAGGCAGGAGTGATTCACTGCTTTTCTCTGAGGGCTCACTGAAGGGGGGGGGGGCAAGCTCTTGGCTCCTCTGGGGCTAGAGATTGGGAGTCCACTAATTTCATTCTCGGCTTCCAAAATTGTATAGAAAGCTTTCAGAGAACAAAAGTTACCAAGAGCAAACCTGAACAGATTGCATAACCTGGCCCCTGGCAAGGGTGGTGCAGTTCTGCCTTGGGCAAATACATTTGAGAATCATTGCAACAGGCCCCTCCACAAGAAGATCAACAAGAACATACAGCCAAGATCAAGTTTACCAATAAATGTCAACTGCAAAATTCCAGTGTTAGGGGAATACAGCATAGAAATTTCATGGCTTTTTTCCCATGATTATTTAGTTTTTCAAAGTTAAATTTTAAAAATTTCTTTACAATTTCTTTTTCTGTTTTTTTCCCCCTGATTACTTTTATTTTATTTCTTCAGTGTTCCAAGATTCATTTCATTGTTCATGTACCACACCCAATGCTGTACGCAATACGTGCCCTCCTCAATACCCACCACCTAGCCCGCCCAACTCCCCACCCACTCCCTCCAAAACCCTCAGTTTGTTGCTGAGAGTCCACGGTCTCTCATGGTTCATCTCCCCCTCCGATTTCCCCCAATTCACCCTTCCTTTCCTTCTCACAATATCCTCCATGTTTTCCTTATGTTCCACACATAAGTGAAACCATAAGATAATTGACTCACTCTGCTTGCCTTATTTCACTCAGCATAATCTCTTCCAGTCCCATCCATGTTGATATAAAAGTTGGGTATTCATCCTTTCTGATGGAGGCATAATATTCCATTGTATCTATGAACCATATCTTCTTTATCCATTCATCTGTTGAAGGGCATCTTGGTTCTTTTCACAATTTGGGGATTGTGGCCATTGCTGCTATGAACATTGGGGTACATGTAACCCTTCTTTGTAATGCATCTGCTTCTTTGGGGTAAACACCCAGTAGTGTGATGGCAGGTTCATAGGGTAGCTCTATTTTTAATTACTTGAGGAATCTCCATGCTGTATTCCAAAGTGGCTACACCAACTTACATTCCCACCAACAGTGTAAGAGGGTTCCCATTTCTCCACATCTTCTCCAACATTTGTTGTTTACTATCATGTTGATTTTGGCCATTCTAACAGGTAAAAGGTGGTATCTCAATGTGGTTTTGATTTGAATCTCCCTGATGACTAATGATGATGAATATTTTTTCATGTGTCTGTTAGCCATTTGTATGTCTTCTTTGGAGAAGTGTCAGTTCATGTCTTCTGCCCATCTTTTGACATGATTATCTGTTTTTTGGGTGTTGAGTTTGAGGAGTTCTTTATAGATCTTAGATATCAGACCTTTGTCTGTAGTGTCATTTGCAAATATCTTCTCCCATTCTGTGGGTTGCCTGTTTGTTTTGTTGAATGTTTCCTTTGCTGTGCAGCAGCTTTTTATCTTGATGAAGTCCCAAAATTTCAATTTTGCTTTTGTTTCCTTTGCCTTTGGAGACATGTCTTGAAAGAAGTTGCTGTGGCTGATGTTGAAGAGGTTACTGCCTATGTTCTTCTCTAGGGTTTTGATAGATTCCTGCCTCATGTTGAGGTCTTTTATCCATTTCGAGTTTATCTTTGTGTATGGTATGAGAGAATGGTAGAGTTTCATTCTTCTAATCATAGCTGTCCAATTTTCTCAGCACCATTTATTGAAGAGACTGTCTTTTTCCACTAGATATTTTTTCCTGCATTGTTGAAGATTATTTGACCATAGAGTTGCAGTTCCATATCTGAGGTCTCTACTCTGTTCCACCCGTCTATGTGTCTGTTTTTGTGCCAGTACCATGCTGTCTTGGTGATCACAGCTTTGTAGTAAAAGCTTAAAATTAGGCAACATGATGCCCCCAGCTTTGTTTTTCTTTTTCAGCATTTGCTTAGCAATTCGGGGTCTTTACTGGTTCCATACAAATTTTAGGATTGTTTGTTCCAGCCCTTTGAAGAATGTTGGTGGAATTTTGATCAGGATGGCATTGAAAGTATAGATTGCTCTGGACAGTATAGACATTTTAACAATGTTTATTCTTCTGATCCATGAGCATGGAATGCTTTCCCATCTTCTTGTGTCTTCTTCAATTTCTTTCATAAGTGTTCTGTAATTACTCGAGTACAGATCCTTTACCTCTTTGGTTAGGTTTATTCCAAAGTATCTTATGGTTCCTGGTGCTATAGTAAATGGAATCGATTCTCTAATTTCCCTTTCCATATTTTCATTTTTAGTGTATAGGAAAGCAACTGATTTCTGTGCATTGATTTTGTATCCTGACACATTACTGAATTGCTATATCAGTTGTAGTAGTTTGGATGTGGAATCCTTTGGGTTTTCCATATAAATCTCTTGTAATCTGCGAAGAGAGAGAATTTGACTTCTTTGCCAATTTGAATACATTTAGTTCTTTTTGTTGTCTGATTCCTGTTTCTAGGACTTCTAGTACTATGTTGAACAACAGTGGCAAGACTAGGCATCCTTGTCACATTCCTGATGTCCGTAGGAAGGCTTTCATTTTTTCCCCATTGAGAATGATATTCACTGTGGTTTTTTCATAGATAGATTTTATGAAGTTGAGGAATTTTCCCTCATCCCTATACTTTGAAGAGTTTTAATCAGGAACAGATGCTGTATTTTGTCAAATGCTTTTTCTGCATCAATCGAGAGGACCATGTGGTTCTTCTCTCTTCTTGTATTGATTTATTCTGTCACATTGATTGATTTGTGAATGTTGAACCACCCTTGCATCCCAGGCATAAATCCCACCTGGTCATGGTGGATAATCTTTTCGATGTACTGTTGTACCCTATTAGCTAGGATCTTGTTGTGAATCTTGGCATCCATATTCATCAGGGATATTGGTCTGAAATTCTCCTTTTTGATGGAGTCTTTCCCTAGTTTGGGGATCAAGGTAATGCTGGCTTCATGGAAAGAATCTGGAAGTTTTCCCTCTGTTTCTATTTTCTGAATCAGCTACAGGAGAATAGGTATTATTTCTTCTTTGAATGTTTGGTAGAATTCCCCAGGGAATCCATAAAAACTTGGGCTCTTGTTTTTTGACAGGTTTTTGATCACTGGTTCAATATTGTTACTAGATATTGGTCTATTCAGGTTGTCAATTTCTTCCTGTTTCAGTCTTGGAAGTTTATAGATTTCCAGGAATGTATCCATTTCTTCTTGGTTGCTTAACTTACTGGCATATAACTGTCGATAATAATTTCTGATAATTGTTTCTATTTCCTTAGTGTTAGTCATGATATCTCCCCTTTCATTCATACTTTTGTTAAATTGGGTTCTCTCTCTTTTCTTTTGGATTAGTTTAGCCAGTAGTTTATCTATCTCATTAATTCTTTCAAAAACCAGGTTCTAGTTTCATTGATGTGTTCTATTGTATCTCTACTTTCTAGCTCATTGATCTCTGCTCTAATCTTAATTATTTCTTCTTGTGCATGAGGATGGCTTAATTTGTTGTTGATTTTCCAGTCCTTTAAGGTGCAGAGAGAGTTGGTGTATTCAGATTTTTCCTATTTTTTTGAGTGAGGCTTGGATAGCTATGTATTTCCCCCTTAGGACTGCCTTTGCCATGTCCCATAGGTTTTGCATCTATATGTCTTCATTCTCATTGGTTTCTGTGAATTCTTTAAGTTCTTCTTTGAGTTCCTGATTGATCCAAACATTTGTGAGCAGGATAATCTTTAGCTTCCAAGTGTTTGAATTCCTTCCAAATTTTTTCTTGTGGTTGAGTTCCAGTTTCAAAGCATTGTGGTCTGAGAATAGGTAGAAAATAATCTCAATCTTTTGGTATTGGTTGAGTCCTGATTTTTGACCCAGTATGGGGTCTATTCTGGAGAAAGTTCCATGTGCACTCCAGAAGAATTAGTATTCTGTTATTTTAGGGTGGAATGTTCTGTGTATATCTATGAGGTCCATCTGGTCCAATGTGTCATTCAAAGCTTTTGTTTCTTTATTGATTTTCTGCTTAGATGATCTATTACTTAGAGTGGCATGTTAAAATCCCCTACAATTAATTTATTCCTATCAATATGACTCTTGGTTTTGATTAACAGTTGGCTTATGTAGTTGGCTACTCCCATATTGGGGGCATAAATATTTATAATTGTTAGATCTTCCTAGTGGATAGACCCTTTAAGAATGATGTGGTGTCCTTTTGTATTTCTGACTACAGTCTTTGGCTTAAAATCTAATTTATCTGAAATGAGAATCACTATCCTAGCTTTCTTTTGAGGCCCGTTGGCATGAAAGATGGTTCTCCATCCTTTCATTTTCAGTTTGGATGTATCTTTGGGTTCCAAATGTGTCTCTTGTAGACAGCATATGGACGGGTCCTGCCGTTTTATCCATTCTGCAACCATGTGCCATTTTATGGGATCATATAGGCCGTTCACGTTGAGAGTGATTATTGAAAGATAAGTTTTTATTGACATCATGTTGCCTGTAAAGTCCTTGTTTCTGTATATTGTCTCTGTAACTTTCGGTCCTATGTCAGTCTTGGGTTCTTTCTACTTTTATAGAACCCCTCTTAGTATTTCTTGTAGTGCTGACTTGGTGGTCACACAATCTTTTAGACCTGTCTTGGAAGCTCTTTATCTCTCCATCCATTCTGAATGTCAACTTTGCTGGATAAAGTATTCTTGGCTGCATGTTCTTCTCATTTAGTGCCCTAAATATGTCTTGCCAGGCCTTTCTGTCTTGCCAGGTTTCTGTGGACAAGTCTGACATTATTCTGATGACCCTTCCTCTGTATTTAAGGAATCTCTGTCCCCTAGCTGCCCTTAAGACCTCCTGTCTGAATTTATGATTTGTGAATCTCACAATTAAGTGTCTGAAAGTCTTCCTAGACTTGTTGAACTTGGGGGAAGGGGGTGTCCTCTCTTTCTCAAGCACATGAACACTTGTTCCATTACCCAGATTAGGGAAATTTTCATCCAGTATTTGCTCAAAGATATCTTCTACTCTTCTTTCTCCAGCCCCTCAGGGATCCCAATAACTCCAATATTGGAACGTTTCATTGCATCATTTATTTCCCTAATTCTGTTTTCATGGATTCTAAGTTGTTTGTTCCAGGCCTCTTCCTGATCCTACTTTTCTATCAGTTTGTCTTCTAGGTCACTAATTTGATCTTCTGCCTCAGTTACCCTGGCTATTAGAGTATTTAGATTAGATTGGATCTCCTTGATAGCATTCTTAACTTCTGCTAGATCTTAACTTCTGCCAGATCCTCAGTTCTGCCCTTAGAGATTCTATGTTGCCACTAATGGTCTTTTCCAACCTAGCCATTGCCTGGACAATTTTTACCCTGAATTCCATTTCCAACATATTGTTTATGTCCATATCCAATAGTTCTGTAGCAGAGGTCGCAGTTTCTGAATTTTTCTTCTGTTGGATGTTCCTCCTCCTAGTCATTTTGGCGAGAGGTGATTGAGGGGATGTATAGGTGAATATATCAACCACAATCCAGTCAAGGTGCCCCTTGGAAAGTTTCAGAGCAATCAGAAGTCACCACCAAAAACAAAGAGAAAAAAAGAAAAGACCCAGCCAAAATGAGTCTCCAAAGTAAGATTTACAAGGTACATAAAACAAAAATGAACATACAGAAAGACTGACAAAAGTAAAAGACAAGAGATTAAAAAAAAAGTGAAACCCAGTCAAAATGAACCCCCAAAATAAGATTTATGTAGGACAAAAACAAAAATACACAGAAAACACTGACAGAAGAATAAGATGGGAAGGTAGTTATAAACCCTTGATGTGGGCAAGAAAGGTTATTTCATCACTTCCTTGGTGTATCTTTTTATCTTTGTTAAAAGACTCAATGTTACAGAGATATGGGGAAATTAAAAATGGCTTATTTATAGGGGTAGTATTGAATAGGGAAAAAGAATTAGCTTGAAGCTTATATCTATATCTATATCTATATCTATCTATCTATCTATCTATCTATCTATCTATCTATCTATCTATCATCTATCTATCATCATCTATCTATCTATAAAAGAAAAAGAAACCCAGCTGTATGTATGCTGGGTTATAGCATACAAGTCAAAAAGTTATTATGTAACATGTTGTATTAAATATCTAGTTGTAACGGTGAGTAGGTTAAAAAAAATAACAGAAAAAAAATCATGAGAACTAATTTTAAAAAGTTGTATCTATGAAAATATACAGGTTTAGTGGCAATACTGGGGCTTAATATATTGTTTTCCCCTGATGTTGGTGTTTTACAGTTTTATGGGGACCCTGTAGTTATTGCCCTCTTGTTCTTTTAGCTTGTCTTTTGGGGGAGGGGTATATCGTGTTGTTTTTCAGTCAGTCTTGCTTGGGCTGAGTGGCAATGCCCGCTATTAAGGGGCTGGGCTCTGGGAAACTGGTTTTTCAGGTTTTTGTACTCCTGAGGTTTTTGTTCTTGAGCGGCTTTTTGCGGTTTTTCAGAGGGCTAGGATAAAAAGTAAACTGTCCACACCCAGTCTTTGACCTCAGAGAGAAGCTTCAGTCTGCTCCCTCCCTGGATGGTCCAGAACACACAGACTCCTCCTCTGCAATCTCTGCTGAACACCACAACCTTCCAAGGGGGGGGGGCGCACTGCCAACCGCTATCTCAGTGGTCACCCAACAACCCTGCTTGTCTCTGCATCCCCATGCCACTAAAACCACAAGAGATATTGGTCCAGGGGAGCCTAATCCTGGAAGCTATCGGGACTGCTGTCTGGGATCCATGCCCATGACCTGGCAGTGGTGCAGGTCAGAGGAAGGCTGTGGTGCAGAGGCCACCAGCCATCACCCATACCAGACTCTCTCAGGGGTGGGCTGGTGTGTGCCCAGACCAAGCAGTGTTGCAAGCAGCAGAAAGCCATGGGCCCAGGGAGACTGGAGCCCCTGCTGGATTCCTTCAGGCACAGATGGTTGCTGGTTGTGACCATCCTGGGCCTGTGGGCTTAGGACCATGCCTGTGGCCATCTGATTCCACCAGTTGCCCCTTAAGACCTTTTGCTCTTTGGGAGTGCTTTTAAACAGACTCCAGGTTCATGCTGGTTCCCAAGCACAGGGCACTTTCGTATTGGGGTATTACTTTCCAGTGACTCACTTCTGGTGGCTCCCTCCCCCTTCTGTTTGTCTTCTGATATCAGTCTGAGTGTGCCCACTCTGCTTTAACTCTCCACTGATGATCTCCTGCCCCCATAGAGATCCAGAAGTATATAATCTTATATCTCAGGTTGATTTCATGAGTATTCAGTGTTCTGGTAGATATTTAACTCACTTCAGAGGACCAGTTTAAACAGGGTCTCTTGCTTCTCCATCATCTTGCCCCCTCTCTCTATTTTCATTTTCATAGTGCTGGTCTATCCCTTCATTGTATTTAACCTTCTTTTTTGCATATCTATTTTTCTTTCTTTTTTCCCCCAAATATTTTTATTTTATTTTTTTCAGTGTTACAAGATTAATTGTTCATGCACTACACCCAGTGCTCCATGATGGACCTCATAGATATATACAGAACATTCCACCCTAAAACAATAGAATACTCATTCTTCTCAAGCATACATGGAACTTTCTCCAGAACAGACCACATACTGGGGCACAAATCAGGACTCAACTGATACCAAAAGATTGAGATGATTCCCTGCATTTTCTCAGACCACAATGCTTTGAAACTGGAACTCAACCACAAGAAAAAGTTTGGAAGGAATTCAAACACTTGGAGGCTAAAGACCAACCTGCTCAAGGACTCTGGGATCAACCAGGAAATCATAGATGAACTTAAACAATTCATGGAACCAATGAGAATGAAGACACATTGATGCAAAATCTATGGGACCTGGCAAAGGCAGTCCTAATGGGGAAATACATAGCCATCCAAGCCTCACTTAAAAAATTGAAAAATCTCGAATACACCAGCTCTCTTTACACCTTAAAGAACTGGAAAGTCAATAACAAATTAAGCCAACCCCATGCACAAGAAGGGAAATAATCAAGATCAGAGCAGAGATCAACGAGTTAGAAACTAGAGAAAGAGTAGAATGCATCAATGAATCTATTTTTCTTTCTTTAAAATTTTGGGATACAGTTTCTTCTAACAGACCAAAATATACCCTAAATTAGTGTATGGCTTTTTTTAGTCTCCCTCCTGACCACGTTCTCTCTCTCTCTTTTTTTTTTTTCTTTCTTTTTTCAACCAACTTCTAATCAATTCCTTTTTAAAAATCTTTTTTAATTTTTATCTTTATAGTAATATTCCATCCTTTCATCATATTTACCCTTATTTTTGTATATATATGTTTTCCTTTCTTTAAAATTTTAGGAAGCATTATCTTCTAACAGACCAAAATACACCCCAAATCAAGTGTGTGGCTCTGTTATATTCACCAGCCTGATCATATGTATATATAAATATATTTTTCCTTTCTTTTCCCCCCAGGTTCTTGTCTCTTCTAATTGTTTAGTATATATTTTTCTGGGGTAGTTTTTACTCTTTTAACATTTTATTCTCTCATTTATCTATTCTTCTCTGGACAAAATGACAAAGCAGAAAAACTCACCTCAAAAAAAAACAAATAAGAGGCCATACCAACTGTTAGGGACCTAATCAATATGGACACTCATAAGATGTCAGAACTAGAGTTCAGAATGATGATTATAAAGATACCAACTGGGCTTGAAAAAAGCATAGAAGATAGTAAAGAATCCCTTTCTGGAGAAATGAAAGAACTAAAATCTAACCAAGTTGAAATTTTTAAAAAGCTCTTAGTGAGGTACAATAAAAAATAAAAAAAAAAATGGAGCCTCTTATTGCTAGGATAAATGAGGCAGAGGAGAGAATTAATGATATAGAAGACAAAATGATGAAGAATAAAGAAGCTGAGGAAAAGAGAGATAAACTACTGATTACGAGGGGGGAATTGAAGAGATAAGTGATACCATAGATGAAACAATATTAGACTAATTGGGATCCCAGATGAAGAAAAAGAAAGAGAAAGGGGAGCAGAAGGTATATTGGAGCAAAGGATAGTGGAGAACTTCCCTAATTTGGGGAAGGAAAGTAGCATCAAAACCCAAGAGGCACAGAGAATCCCCCCTCAAAATCAATAAAAATAGGTCAACACCCCGTCATCTAATTGTAGAACTTACAAGTCTCAGACACAAAGAGAAAAATCCTGAAAGCGGTTTGGGACAAGGGGTCTACAACCTACAGTGATAGAAATATTAGACTGGCAGCAGACCTATCCACAGAGACCTAGCAGGCCACAAAGGACTGGCATGATATATTCACAGCACTAAACAAGAAAAGTATGGAGCCAAGAATACTATATCCAGATAGCCTATCATTGAAAATAGGAGAGATAAAAAGCTTCCAAGATAAACAAAAACTAAAAGAATTTGCAAACACCAAGTCAGCCCTACAGGAAATATTGAAAGGGGTCCTCTAAGCAAAGAGAGAGCCTAAGAGAAACATAGACCAGAAAGGAACAGAGACAAAATACAGTAACAGTCACCCTACAGGCAATACAATGACACTAAATTCATATCTTTCAATAGTTACCCTAAATGTAAATGGGCTAAACAACCCAATCAAAAGGCACAGTATCAGAATGGATAAAAAAAACAAGACCCATTGATATGCTGTCTGCGAGACACTCGTTTTAGACCCAAAGACACCTCCAAATTTAAAGTGAGGGGATGGAAAACAATTTACTATGCTAATGGACATCAAAAGAAAGCCAGAGTCACAATCCTTATATCAGATAAACTAGAGCTTAAGCCAAAGACTGCAATAAGAGATGAGGAAGGATGTGATGTCATACTTAAAATTTCTGTCCAACAAGAAGATCTATAATCTTTTTTATTTATTTATTTATTTATTTATTTATTTATTTATACAATTTTAAATATCTGTGCCCATAACATGGGAGCAGCTAATTATATAAACCAATCAATAACTAAATCAAAGAAACACATTGATAATAATAAATAATAGTAGGGAACTTTAACACCCCTCACTGAAATGGACAGATCATCTAAGCTAAAGATCAACTAGGAAATAAAGGCTTTAAATGACACACTGGATCAGATGGACATCACAGTTATATTCAGAACATTCCATTTCAAAGCAACAGCATACACATTCTTCTCTACTATACATGGAACATCCTTCAGAATAGATCACATCCTGGGTTACAAATCAGGTCTCAACCAGTACCAAAAGATTGGGATCATTCCCTGCATATTTTCATGCCACAATGCTTTGAAACTAGAACTCAACCACAAGAAGAAAGTTGGAAAGAACTCAAATACAAGGAGACTAAAGAACATCTTCCAAAAGAATGAATGAGTCAACCAGAAAATTAAAGAATTTAAAAAATTCATGGAAACAAATGAAAATAAAAACACAACTGTTCAAAATATTTGGGATTTAGCAAAGGTGGTCCTGAGAGGAAAGTATATAGCAATACAAGCCTTTCTCAAGAAACCAGAAAGTTCTCAAATACACAACCTAACCCTACACCTAAAGAAGCTAGAGAAAGAATAGCAAATAAAACAGGAGAAGAGAAAAAGATCAGAGCAGAAATCAATGAAATAGAACCCAAAAGAATTGTAGAACAGATCAATGAAACTAGGGTTGGTTCTTTGAAATAATTAATGAGATTGATAAACACCTGGCCAGACTTATCAAAAATAAAAGAGATAACAAACTGAGGGTTTTGGAGGGGAGTGGGTGGGGGGCTGGGTGAGCCTTATGGTGGGTATTGAGGAGGGCACATATAGCATGGAGCACTGGGTGTGGTGCATGAACAATAAATCTTGTAACACTGAAAAAATGAAATAAACATATTTGGAAAAAAAAATAACGTATCATGTCATATAAAAAAAAAAAAGAGAAAGGATCCAAATTAATAAAATCATGAATGAAAGAGGAGAGAGCACAACCAACACCAAAGAAGTACAAACAATTATAAGAACATATTATGAGCAACTATATGCCAGTGAATTTGACAATCTGGAAGAAATGGATGTATTCCTAGAGATGTATAAACTACCAAAATTGAACCTGAAAGAAATAGAAAACCTGAACAGACCCATAACCAGTAAGGAGATGGAGCAGTCATCAAAAATTTCCCAACAAACAAGAGTCCAGGGCCAGATGGCTTCCCAGGGGAATTCTATAAAACATTTATGCGGAGTGAAATAAGTCAAGCAGAGAGAGCCAATTACCTTATGGTCTCACGTGCTGAACATAAACAAAAACATGGAGGGCATTGTGAGAGGGAAGGGAAGGGTGAATGGGGGGAAACCAGAGGGGGAGATGAACCATGAGAGACTGTGGACTCTGAGCAACAAACTGAGGGCTTAGGAGGGGTGGGGGTGGGGGGCTGGGCGAGCCTGGTGGTATTGAGGAGGGGACGTAGTGCATGGAGCACTTCGTGTAGTGCATGAACAATAAATCTTGTAACACTGAAAAAATAAAATAAACATTTTTTGGGGAGAAAAAAACACATTTAAAGAAGAATTAATACCTATTCTCCTGAAACTATCTCAAAAAGTAGAAATGGAAGGAAAACTTTCAAATTCATACTATGAGGCTAGCATTACCTTGATCCCAAAACCAGACAAAGACTCCATCAAAAAGGAGAATTACAGACTGATATCCCTGATGAACATGGAGGCTAAAATTCTCACCAAAATACTAGCCAATAGGATCTAACAGTACGGTCAAAAGGATTATTCACCATGACCAAGTGGAATTTATTCCTGGGCTGCAAGGTTGGTTCAGCATCTGCAAATCAATCAATGTGATACAATACACTAATAAAAGAAAGAACAAGAACCATATGATACTCTCAATAGGCACTGAAAAAGCATTTGACAAAATACGGCATCCTCTCTTGATAAAACTCTTCACAGTGTAGGGATAGGCAATACATACCTCAATATCACCAAAGCCATCCAAGAAAAACCCACAGCAAATATCATTCTCAATGGGGAAAAACTAAAATCTTTTCCCCTAAGGTCAGGGACATGCCAGGGCTGTCCACTATCACCACTGCTATTCAACATAATACTAGAAGTCCTAGCCTCAGCAATCAGACAACAAAAATAAATAAAAGGCAACCAAACTGGCAAAGAAGCAGTCAAACTCTCACTCTTTGCAGATGATATACTTTATGTGGAAAACCCAAAAGACTGCACTCCAAAACTGCTAGAACTCCTACAGGAATTCAGTAAGGTGTCAGGGTATAAAATCATGCCCAGAATTTCTATACACCAGCAACAAGACAGGAGAAAGAAATTAAGGAGTTGATCCCATTTACAATTGCACCCAAAACCATAAGATACCTAGGAATAAACCTAACCAAAGAGGCAAAGAATCTGTACTCAGAAAACTATAGAATACTCATGAAAGAAATTGAGGAAGATACAAAGAAATGGAAAAACGTTCCATGCTCATGGATTGGAAGAACAAATACTGCAAAAATGTCCATGCTACTAGAGCAATATACACATTTAATGTAATCCCTATCAAAATGCCATCAAGTTTTTATAAAGAAATATAACAAATAATCCTAAAATTTATATGGAACTAGAAAAGACCTCAAATAGCCAGAGGAATGTTGAAAAAGAAAACCAGTGTTGGAGGAATCACAATTCCAGACTTCAAGCTCTATTTCAAAGCTATAATCATCAAGACAGTATGATACCAGCACACAGACAGATCAATAGAACAGAACAGAGAACCTAGAAATGGACCCTCAACTCTATGGTCAACTGATCTTTGACAAAGCAGGAAAGAATATCCAATGGAAAAAAGACAGTCTCTTCAACAAATGGTGTTGGGATATTTGGACAGCCACATGCAGAAGAATGAAATTGGACCATTTCCTTACACCACACAGAAAAATAGACTCAAAATGGATGAAAGACCTCAATGTGAGTCAGGAATCCTTGAGGACTGAGTCATCAAAATCCTTGAGGAGAACATAGGCAGCAACCTCTTTGACCTCAGCCACAGTAACTTCTTCCTAGAAATATCACCAAAGGCAAGGGAAGCAAGGGCAAAAATGAACCATTGGGACTTTATCAAGATCAAAAGCTTTTGCACAGCAAGGGAAACAGCCAATAAATCCAAAAGACAACCATCAGAATGGGAGAACATATTTGCAAATGACATATCAGATAAAGGGCTGGTATCCAAAATCTATAAAGAACTTATCAAACTCAACACCCAGAAAACAAATAACCCAATCGAGAAATGGACAGTAGATATGAACAGACTTTTCTGCAAAGACATCCAAATGGCCAACACACACATGAAAAAGTGCTCAACATCATTCGGCATCAGGAAAATCCAAATCAAAACTACAGTGAGATACCACTTCACACCAGTCAGAATGGCTGAAATTAACAGGTCAGGAAAGGACAGATGTTGGCGAGGATGAGGAGAAAGGGGAACCCTTCTACAATGTTGGTGGGAAAGCAAGCTGGTGTAGCCACTCTGGAAAACAGGATGGAGGTTCCTCAAAAAGTTGAAAATAGAGCTACCCTGGCAATTGCACTAGTGGGTATTTACCCAAACAATATAAATGTAGTGATCTGAAAGGGCTCGTGCAGCCCAATGTTTCTAGCTACAATATCCACAATAGCCAAACTATGGAAAGAGCCTAGATGTCCATCAACAGATGAATGGATAAAGAAGATGTGGTTATCTATCTATCTATCTATCTATCTATCTATCTATCTATCTATCTATCATCTATCATCATCTATCTATCTATCATCTATTTATCTATCATCTATCCATCTATCATCTATCTATCATCTATCCATCTATCATCTATCTATATCTATCTATATATCTATACGTATATCTATATTTATATACTATGCAGCCATCAAACACCCCCCAAATCTTGCCATTTGCAACAACATGGATGGAAGTAGAGGGTACTATGCTAAACAAAATAAGTCAATCACAGAAAGACAATTATCATATGATCTCACTGATATGAGGAATTTGTGAAATAAGACAGAGGGGGAGGAAGAGAAATATGGAAGGGGAAGGAGAGAAAAATGAAAGACTAAACCAGAGAGGGAGACAAACCATAAAAGACTCTTAATCTCAGGAAACAAACTGAACGTTGCTGGAGAGGGTGCTGGGAGGGATGGGTGACTGGGTGATGGACATTGGAGAGGGTATGTGCTATGGTGAGTGCTGTGAGTTGTGAAAGACTGATGAATCACAGACCTGTACTCCTGAAACAAATAATACAATATATTTTAATTAAAAAAGAATACATAAAGATGATGAACATTTTTTCATGTGTCTGTTAGCCATTTGTATGTCTTCTTTGGAGAAGTGTCTGTTCATGTCTTCTGCCCATTTTTTAATGTGATTATTGGTTTTGTGGGTGTTGAGTTTGAGGAGTTCTTTATAGATCTTAGATATCAGACCTTTGTCTGTAGTGTCATTTGCGAATATCTTCTCCCATTCTGTG
>CM053606.1:81550340-81566660 GCA_028646535.1 Procyon lotor | reverse complement strand
TTGGTGGGATTGCAAGCTGGTGCAGCCACTTTGGAAAACTGTGGAGATTCCTCAAGAAATTAAGAATAGAGCTACCCTATGACCCTGCCATCGCACTACTGGGTATTTACCCCAAAGAAGCAGATGCATTACAAAGAAGGGCCACATGTACCCCAATGTTCATAGCAGCAAGGGCCACAATTGCCAAACTGTAGAAAGAACCAAAATGCCTTTCAACAGAGGAATGGATAAAGAAGATATGGTACATATATACAATGGAATATTATGCCTCCTTTAGAAAGGACGAATATCCAGCTTTTGTATCAACATGGATGGGACTGGAAGAGATTATGTGAAGTGAAATAAGTCAAGCAGAGAGAGCCAGTTACCTTATGGTCTCACTTACATGCTGAGCATAAAGAAAAACATGGAGGGCATTGTGAGAAGGAAGGGAAGGGGGAATGGGGGGAAATCAGAGGGGGAGATGAACCATGAGAGACTGTGGACTCTGAGCAACAAATTGGGGTTTTGGAGGGAGGGAGTGGGGTGTTGGGCAAGCCTGGTGGTGAGTATTGAGGAGGGCATGTATTGCATGGAGCACTGGGTGTGTAGCATGAACAATAAATCTTGTAACCCTGAAAAAATAAAATAAACATATTTGGGGGGAAAAAAAGAAATGGAAAAACATTCCATACTCATGAATTGGAAGAACAAATATTCTTAAATGTCTATGCTAGCCAAAGCAATCTACATACAATCCCTAAAAAAATACCACCAGCATTTCACACAGAGCTGGAGCAAGGATTCCTAACATTTGTATAGGACCACAAAAGACCCAAATAGCCAAAATAATGTTGAAAAAGAAAAGAAAAGCTGGAGCATCATTATTGAAGACTGCAAGGTATATTACAAAGCTGTAGTTTTCAAGACAGTATTTACTGACACAAAAAGAGACATATATATCAGTGGAACAGAATAGAAAATTCCGAAATTGACCCACAACTCTACAGTCAACTCATCTTCAAAAAAGTAGGGAAGAATATCTGATGGGGGGGGCACCTGGGTGGCTCAGTGGGTTATAGCCTCTGCCTTCAGCTTAGGTCATGATCTCAGGGTCCTGGGATCGAGCCCACATCAGACTCTCTGCTCAGCAGGGAGCCTGCTTCCCCCTCTTTCTCTGCCTGCCTCTCTGCCTACTTGTGATCTCTCTCTCTCTCTCCCTGTTTCAAATAAATAAAATCTTAAAAAAAAAATACAACGATCTTATGACCCAGCAATTGCACTACTAGGTATTTACCAAAGGATACAAAAATATAGATTCAGAGGGATACCTACACCCTGATGTTTATAGCAGCACTATCAACAATAGCCAAACTATTGAAATAGCTCATGTCAATTAACTGTTGAATGGATAAGGAAGATGGGATTTTATTATATGAATATTACTCACCCATAAAAAGAAGTGAAATCATTTACAATGATGTGGATGGAGCTAGAGAGTATTATGCTCAGTGAAATAAGTCACTCAGTCAGAGAAAGACACATACCATATGATTTCACTCATACGTGGAATTTAAGAAACTATACAGATGAACACAGGGGAACAAAAAAGAGAAAGGTAAACAGAAAATGGACTTTTTAACTATAGAGAACAAACTGAATATTGCTGGAAGTGAGGTGGGTGAGAGGATGGTTTAAATTTGTGTATATTAAAGAGGGCACTTGTGATGAACAGCTGGTGCCGTATGTAAGTGATGAGTCACCAAATTCTACACATGATACTAATATTACACTGTATGTTAATTAAGTGAGATTCAAAAAAAAACTTGAAAAAGGAAAAAAATAAGAACATGAAAATGCAATCCAAGAAATGAAGAAATATTTGCAGAATATATATCTGATAAGGGACTTTCTCCAGAATATGTAAGTAATTCTTATATCTCAACAAAACAAAGGCAAATAACCCAATTAATAAATGGGCCTAGTATTAGATTAGATATTTTCTAAAGAATATACCCAAATGACCAGTACACACAAGAAAATTTATACTCAAATCATTAGTAATTAATGTAATGAAAATCAAAACCACAATGAGATATCATATTATATCCCCTAGAATGACTAAAATAAAAGACTACGTAGGTTTTGGCAAGGATGTGAAAAAATTGGAAACCTCACACATTGCTGATTTAAATTTAAAATGGTACAGTGATGTGATGAATCACTGAACTCTACTCCAGAAACCAATATTGCACTGTATGTTAACTAAGCAAAATCCGAATAAATAAATAAAATTAAGTAAAAATTAAAACTAAATAAAATAAAGTGGTTGAAGAACATATGGCAATTCCTAGAAGTTGTATACATAGAGTTACCATATGACAGCAATTTACTTGTAGGAATATACTCAAGATGAATAAAAACATCTGTTCTCTTGAAAACCTGTAATGTATATCCATACAATTGATTAGTATTTGTCAATAAAAAAAGGATGAAGCATTGATACATCCTACAATATGGATGAATCTTGAAAATTTTATGCTAAGTGAAGTAAGTCTATCATAAAAGATTACATACTGTATATGATTCCATTAAATGAGGTATCCAGAACAGGCAAATCTGTAGCAACCAAAAGTAAATTAGTGCTTGCTATGAGCTTGGGGCAGGGCGAAGTGGGGAGTAACAGCTTATTGGATATGGATTTCTCTTCGGAATGATGTAAATATTCTGAAATTACATAGTAGTGATAGCTGTATGACACTGTAATGATATTAGAGATCACAAATTGCATGTGATGGGATGTCTGTGTGGCTCTGTTGGTTAAGTGTCTGCCTTCAGCTCATGTCATGATCCCACGCTCCTGGGATCAAGTTCTGCATCAGGCTCCTTGCTCAGTGGGGAGCCTGCTTTCCCCTCTGCTTGTTCTCGCTCTCTGTCTCTCTCTCTCTGACAAATAAATAAATAAAATCTTAAAAAAAAAAAAAAAGACCACAAAGTGCACGATTTTGGTGAGTAAATTTTTTGGTATGTGACTTCTATCTCAATTAACTGGTACTTAATTAAACTGAAACTGTGAGGTTCTTGTGGCTGAAATCTGTGGGTGGTCCCTAGGAGCTGAGGACATGAAGGAACTGAGGGTCTGCAATGAAATCAATTATGCTAAGCAACCAATGAACTTGGAAGAACACTTCCAAAGCTCAGATGAGATCCCAGCCCTGGGTGAAGCATTTTTTCTATCTGGTAAGACATTGAGCAAGGACCCAGCTAGCCCATTTCCAAACTCCTCACCAGAGAATCTGTGGTATTAAATTTGTGTTTTTTTAAGCTGCTGAATTTGTTGTAATTGTTATGCAATGGTGGAAAACCAATATAGCATTTAATGGTCAATCCAGATAGAGTTTAGTTCTGAATAGTGAAGTACTTTAATAGGATACAAAAACATGATAATCATAAATGAAAAATACTATAAATTGACTCCATTAAAATTAAGTATTTCTGTTAACAAAGGTCACCATTAAGAGAATTCTGCTTCCATATAGGATGTATAATATTGCAAAAGACCAATAATCTTTCTGTGTCAGTAAGAAGTTGCCAGATAAATGAAATAATATTTTTCTTAAACCTATTGAAGAGTTGTGAGCATGATGAAGTCTAAATTAAATAAATTGCAGAGTGGATCATTACCTTCCTATATGAGTGGAAACCAGTGTTACTTCTATTCTTGGGGGGAATTTGCAACATCTAGGGAAATGATCAGGAAAAGGAAAGAGCATCATGTAGGCAAAAGAATTGCTCAGAAACAGAGAAAATTTTAACAGTTGTATGTAGGTTTATAATGTATTAAAATCTGGAAGAGCCCCCAGTACAGAGCTAATCACCCTCGACTATTTATTTCCAAGATTTTTTCTAAGTAAGTGATAGTGCAGGAGTTAGAAGTAGAAGTTAAGACTTGAAATCTCAACATAGTTAGATATATATAAGTGTTGTTAGAGGAACTGATCCTACTCTCAAAATATTTGAAAGCAGAGGTACACTGTAACTAATCAAAGTTATGAACCAGGACCAACCAAATTTAACTCCTGATAAGCCATTATTCTGGTTACTTGAAAGAGGAAAAGATAAACCTTTTCTGAGGAAAATTATGATCTACTTTATCCTCTTGTTCTGTCATACATAATATCATGCAAACAACAAAAAAATTGTGACTTTTATGAGTCACATAAGAGTGACAAGAAAGTAGGGGCACCTGAGTGGCTCAGTGGGTTAAAGCCTCTGCCTTTGGCTCAGGTCATGATCTCAGGTTCCTGGGATTGAGCCCCGCACTGGGCTCTCTGCTCAGCAGGGAGCCTGCTTTCTCCCCTCTCTCTGCCTTCCTCTCTGCCTGCTTGTGATCTCTCTCTCTGTCAAATAAATAAATAAAAATCTACCAAAAAAGTGACAAAAAAGTGACATAAACAAGAGAAAAACAAGTAATAAGAATAGACCCATAGATGATCCAGTGTTAAAATTAGTCACAAACAATTTTTTTTTAAAGATTTTATTTATTTGACAGAGAGAAACACAGCGAGAGAGGGAACACAAGCAGAGGGAATGGTAGTGGGAGAAGCAGGCTTCCCGCTGAGCAGGGAGCCCGATGCAGGGCTCGATTCCAGGACCTCAGGATCATGACCTGAACCGAAGGCAGACACTCAATGACTGATCCACCCAGGTGCCCCAAAATTAGTAGACAAATATTTTAAAAATGCATACTACAAATTTTTAGACAGTATAGAGAAATATTGGACAAAATGGATGAAAAGATAGATAATTTCAACAATTAATGAAAACTATAAAATCAAATGGAAATTGTTTCTAACAGAAATATGGAGTATTATAGATGGAATAATGTCCCCTTAAAGATGTCCACAATCCAATCTCTAGAGTATTTCTTACATAAAAAAAAAAGGCACTTTTCAAATGAGGTTAAATTAAATATCTTGGAGAAAATTTCCCTGGATTATCTGGGTGGGCCTAATATAATCATGAGAGTTCTTGGAAGTAAAAGAGGAAGACAGGAGAGTTAGAGTCAAGGAAAGAGCTTTGAAGATGGTATGCCGCTGGCTTTGAAAATGGAGGAAGGGACCAGAAGCCTAGGAATGCAGGTGGTCTCTAGGAGCTGAAAAAAGTGAGAAAATGGATCCTTTTGTAGAGCCTCTAGATAAAGCACAGCCATGCTGAAACATTGGTGTTAGCTAATGAAATCCATTTCAGACTTCTGACTTCCAGAACTGTGAGATTATAAATTTGCGTTATTTTAGTAAGCTTGCAGTCATTTGTTATAGCAGCAATAGAAAACTACTTTTTTTAAAGTAAGCTCTACACCCAACATGGGACTTGAACTCATGACCCTGAGAGTTGCATGGGTTGCATGCTCTACTGACTGAGCCAGTACCCCAGCAATAGAAAAGTAATACAAATTTTGGTACCAGAAAGTGGAATGTTGCTGAAACAAATACCTGAAAGTGTGGAGGTGGCTTTGGAATTGAGCAAAGGGCAGAGGATGAAAGAATTTTGAGAAGCATGATAAAAAAAAGCCTAAATTGCCTTGAGCAGAGTTGTCAAACCAGAAAACTTTGCTGCTATCAAGTGGGCTGAACTATAACCTCTCGAATGACATATGAACATCTTTATCTTTGTCCTTCCTTGGGTACTGTTCCTCAGCCTGAAGAGTATCATATAGAATTTCCTTATAACTGTCTTTACTCTTTTACTGTAGTTAATAATACTTTATGTTAAACTCTCCTTTTCAATGTAGTGTGTGTTTTCTATCCCCTGATTATGTCTATAGTACAATACCCATAGTAGAAAATGGTTGTTAATGACTTAGGTAGGAGTTAGAAGGAAATGAAGAGTGTGATAGAGAAAACATATTTCATCTTGGGAAATACCTAAATCATCTCAAAAAGACTGGTGGTAGAAATGTGAGTGTTGAAGTTGCCGCCAGTGAGGTCTAAGATGGCAATGAGGAACTTGTAATTGGAAACTGTAGAAAGGGGATCCTTGTTATATAGTGGCAGAAAGATTACTGAATTGTCTCCTATAGTAGGTGCAAAGTAAAACTTGCACGTGATACACTTGGATATTTAGCTGAGGAGATTTTCATGCAGTTGTGAATGTGTGGCCCTGTTCTTTCTTACTTCTTATAGTAAGGGAAAAATGAAAAGGGAGGGGAAATCTGAGGGGGAGATGAACCATGAGAGATTGTGAACTCTGAGAAACAAACTGAGGGTTTTAGAGGCAGAGGTGTGAGGGAATGGGTTAGCCCAGTGATGAGTATTAAGGAGTATTAAGGAGTCCTCCACCCATGGAGCATCATTCACAAACAATGAATCTTGGAATGTTACATCAAAAGTTAATGATGTACTGTATGGTGACTAACATAATTTTTTTTTAAAAAAGTAAAATGAAAAATAAAAGAAATAGAGGGAAGAACTATTAAGCACCTAAGCAACCAGTATTTGATGATTTGAGAAATGCTCAGCCTACCCAGATTTTTAAAATATAATAAAATTAGTAGATTCACTGTCAGGAAAGTGCAGTGGCAGGGTTGGGAGGAGAAGCTAAACAACTTGTTAGTGCCTCAGAGGGATCAAAAGTTAAGAATATTCAGAGAGATCTATGAAGAGATTGATATGTGATTCATGGGTCCCCTCAGTCATCTTATTGAAAGCCAGGAATAAAGATGAGATTTTCCAGGAAAGATTTATGGAGTAGCTCTTGTCTAATGGAATGAATCCCCCTGATATACATAGGTGACCCACAATATTGTTAACAATATTTTATCAGCAGAAACAATGAGAGTTTGCACTAAAGGCAACAGAGAGGAAGAAATAAAAAAAGGTTTAGAACTACCAAAATTATATAGATTTTTTAGACTGGTAAAATTCCTAGCTGCAAACTGTTGCTACCCTTCATGAAAAAGGAAGAATGACTCCCACAGAGGAAACATGAGCTCAAACAATGGAGCCATGAACCCAGAAAGCACAACTGTGAACCACAAAGGATTATTCCCAGATCTTGAAACTTAGTGTTTGGCCAGCCAAAATTTGAAATTAGTTGATTCTATCTTCCTCCCTTTCTCCTCCCATTTTCTCCCATTAAACTGAATGTCAGTAACCATTATCCTAAACCTGTATCAGCATTGTGTTTTGAGAAAGTTTCACAGGTTCACAGATGGAGAGGAATTGTTTCTCAGGACAGATGAAATATAGAATTTTGCCCATACCTAATTTAGATGATTCAGATGATGAGGTTTGGAATATTTGAGCCATAAAACTTAGATGAAATTTTGTACTTCAGTTGATGTTATCTTGAGTTGAGATTTTTGAAGACCATCTATGAATTTTGGGGTACCAGAGCAAGAACTGTGGTAGGCAGATTAATGTCCCCCAAAGATGTCCATGCCTTAATCCTCAGAGTCTTGCACAGCAAATGCTACTTTGCAGCTGTGATTAAGTTAGAGGTCTTGAGATAGTGAGGTTATTCTGGATTGTCTTGGTAGGCCCAACATAATCACAAGGGTCCTTGTAAATGATAGTGTCAGAGAGAATGAGACATCTGAAGTTGAAGAACGTCAAATAATAATCCAAATGATTTCAGAAGACGAAAAAGGCAAAGAAACAGGTTCTCCTTTAGAGCTTCTAGAATGAATATGACCTTGCTAACGCCTTGATTTTAGGACAGTGAAATCTATTCCAGGCTTTTGACTTTCAGAACCATACAGTAATACATTTATGTTGTTTTAAGTATTAAGTTTATAGTAATTTGTTACAGCAGAAAGAGAAAACTAACACAAAATGACATGAGTTGACATTGAGAATTTATTAAAATGGCTGAATTTAACAGCTGTATCAAGGAAAGGAAGAATAAACTTGAAAGTGTTCAATAGAATTTATCCAAATTGATGTTCAGAGAGAGAATTTAAAAACAAAACAGGATTCAGAGATCTGTGGGATAAAAAGGAAGGGACACAATGAAAAAAACAAATATCTGAAGAGATAGCCAAAAATTTCCCACATTTCTTAAGCTATTACCTCCATATTAGTTATCAATTTATTACCTCTGAAACCACACTTTGATATATGCTCTGTGATAAACAATGCAATTCCTTTAAGCATTTCTTCTTCCCTCCCCGAAATTTGTTGAGGTATGATTGACATATAAGCTGCATAAGATTAAGGTATACAGTGTGTTAATCTGGGGCGCCTGGGTGGCTCAGTGGGTTAAAGCTTCTGCCTTCAGCTCAGGTCATGATCTTGGGGTCCTGGGATTGAGCCCTACATTGGGCTCTGTGCTCAGCAGGGAGCCTTCTTCCCCCCTCTCTCTGCCTGCCTCTCTGCCTACTTGTAATCTCTCCCTCTCTCTCTTTCTCTCTGTAAAATAAAAAAAAAATCTTTGCAATGTGTTAATCTGATACAATTATATATTGGAAAATGTTAACAATGGTAATGTTATCTTATACCTCTATCACCTCAGATAATTGCCATTTCTTTTTTGTGGTGAGAACATTTACCATGTACTGTGTTAGCAATTTTCAAGTATATAAGGCAGTATTGTTAACTATAATCACCATGCTGTACATTAGATTCCTAAAAGTTATGCACCTTATAACAGAAAGTTTGTATTGTTTGTCCAACTTGACCCATTTCCCCCACTGCACAGTTCTGATAACCACCATTCCACTGTTCCTATGAATTTGTTTTTTTAAGATTCCACATATAAGTGAGATGATAAATTTTTGTCTTTCTCCATACAGCTTATTTTACTTAGCATAATGCCCTCCAGGTGCACATGTGTTGTTGGAAAGAGATCTTAGGATATTTCCATGTCATAGCTTTTGTGAGTAATGCTGTTGAATATCAAACTGTTGCTATCTCTTTGAGATCCTGATTTCATTTCCTTTGGATATATACCCAGATCTGGGATTGCTGGATCACAAAGTTGCCATTTTTAAATGAGGAATCTCCATAGTGGTTTGCATAGTGGATGTACCAATTTACATTCCCACCAACAGTGTACAAAGAGTCCCTTTCTCCATATCCTCTCAATAGTTATTATCTCTTATCTTTTTAATTAATAGCCATTCTAACAAGTAAGAAGTGATATCTCATGGATTTTATTTCTATTTCCCTGATGATTAGTAATGTTGAGCATCTTTTCATGTACCTATCAGCCATTTCTATGTCTTTTTTTGGAAAAATGTCTGCCTCTGCCATTTTTAAATCAGAGTGTTTGTTCTTGCTATTGAATTGTAGGAGTACTTTATATGTTATGAATATTAGCCATTTAACAGATATATGATTTGCAGATATTTTCTCCCATTCAATAGATTGCCTTTTCATTTTTTTTTTAAGATTTTATTTATTTGACAGCAAGAAACATAGCGAGAGAGGGAACACAAGCAGAGGGAATGGTAGCGGGATAAGCAGGCTCCCTGCTGAGCAAAGAGCCCAATGTGGAGCTCGATCCCAGGACTCTGGGATCATGACCTGGGCCAAAGACAGACACTTAATGACTGAGCCACCCAGGCACCCCTGCCTTTTCATTTTTGTTGTTTGTTTCCTTTGTTGTGAAGGTTTTTAGCTTAATATAATCACATATTTTAATCTTAATTTTTAATTATTATTTTTAATTACATTATTTTTTCAGTGTTCCAAGATTCATTGTTCATGCACCAAACCCATTGCTCCATGCAATACATGCCCTCCTCAATACCCACCACCAGGCTCACCAACCCCCACCCTTCTTCCCTCCAAAACCCTCAGTTAGTTTCTCAGAATCCAGTCTCTCATGGTTCGTTCATCTTCCCCCTCCAATTTCCCCCAATTCACTCTTCCCTTCCTTTTTCCCAATGTCCTCTATATTTTTAGTTATGCTCCACATGTAAGTGAAACCATATGATAATTGACTCTCTCTGCTTGACTTATTTCACTCAGCATAATCTCTTTCAGTCCCATCCATGTTGATACAAAAGCTGGGTATTCATCCTTTCTGATAGAGGCATAATATTCCATTGTATATATGGACCATATCTTCTTTATCCATTCGTCTATTGAAGGGCATCTTGGCTCTTTCCACAGTTTGGGGATTGTGGCCCTTGCTGCTATGAACATTGAGGTACATGTGGCTCTTCTTTTCATTCCATCTGTATCTTTGGGGTAAATACCCAGTAATGCAATGGTAGGGTCATAGGGTAGCTCTATTTTTAATTTCTTGAAGAATCTTCATATTGTTTTCCAAGATGGCTGCACCCACTTGCATTCCCACCAACAGTGGAAGAGGGTACCCCTTTCTCCACATCTTCTCCAACATTTGTTTACTGTCTTGTTGATTTTGGCCATTCTAACTGGTGTAGGGTGGTATCTCAATGTGGTTTTGATTTTAATCTCCGTGGACTAATGATGATGAACATTTTTTCATGTGTCTGTTAGCCATTTGTACATCTTTGGAGAAGATGTTCATGTCTTCTGCCCATTTTTTGACATGATTATCTATTTTTTGAGTGTTGGATTTAAGGAGTTCCTTATAGATCTTAGATATCAGACCTTTGTCTGTAGTGTCATTTGCGAATATCTTCTCCCATTCTGTGGATTGCCTGGTTTTTTTGTTGTTGTTGTTGTTGTTGTTGACTGTTTCCTTTGCTGTGCAGAAGATCTTATCTTGATGAAATCCCAAAATTTCATTTTCGCTTTTGTTTCCTTTGCCTTTGGACACATGTCCTGAAAGAAGTCGCTGTGACTGATGTCAAAGAGGTTACTGCCTATGTTCTCCTCTAGGATTTTGAGAGATTCCTGTCTCACATTGAGGTCTTTTATCCATTTTGAGTTTATCTTTGTGTATGGTGTAAGATAATGTTCAAAGTTCATTCTTCTATATATAGCTTTCCAATTTTCCCAGCATCACTTATTGAAGAGACTGTCTTTTTTCCACTGGATATTTTTTCCTCTTTTGTCAAAGATTATTTGACCATAGAGTTGCAGGTCGATATCTGGTCTCTCTACTCTGTTCCACTGGTCTATGTGTCTGTTTTTGTGCTAGTACCATGCTGTCTTGGTGATCACAGCTTTGTCATAAAGCTTGAAATCAGCCTTCTGGGTCACAAATCATGACTCAACTGATACCAAAAGATTGAGATGATTCCCTGCATATTCTCAGACCACAATGTTTTGAAACTGGAACTCAACCACAAGAAAAAGTCTGGAAGGAATTCAAACACTTGGAGGCTAAAGACCAACCTGCTTAAGAATGTTTGGATCAACCAGGAAATTAAAGAAGAACTTACACAATTCATGGAAACCAATGATAATGAAGACACATTGGTCCAAAACCTACAGGATGTAGCAAAGGCAGTCCTAAGGGGAAAGTACATAGCCATCCAAGCCTCACTCAAAAATATTGAAAAATCCCAAATAAACCAGCTCTCTTTATACCTTAAAGAACTGGAAAATCAACAACAAATGAAGCCAACCCCACGCACAAGAAGGGAAATAATCAAGATTAGAGCAGAGATCAATGAGTTAGAAACTAGGAAACAGTAGAAGGCATCAAAAAAACCAGAAGTTGGTTTTTTGAAAGAATCAGCAAGACTGATATGCCACTGGCCAAAGTAATCAAAAAGAAAAGAGAGAGGACCCAAATTAACAAAATTCAGATAACAGTCCTTTAGCTGTAATGTCATTTGCAAATATCTTCTCCCATTCCATAGGTTGCCTTTTAGTTTTATTGATTTTATCCTTTGCCATGCAGAAACTTCTTATCTTGATAAAGTCCCCAAAGTTCATTTTTTACTTTTGTTTCTCTTGCCTTTAGAGAAGTGTCTTGCAAGAAATTGTTGCAGCCAAGGTCAAAGAGGTTACTGTCTATGTTCTCCTGTAGGATTTTGATGGATTTCTGGCTCACATTGAGGTCTTTCATCCATTTAGAGTTTATCTTTGTGTATGGTGTAAGAGAATAGTCAAGTGTCATTCTTCTGCTTGTGGCTGTCCAATTTTCTCAGAACCATTTATTGAAGAGACCGTCTTTTTTTCATCGGATATTCTTTCCTGCTTTGTTGAAGTTTAGTTGACCACAGAGTTGAGGGTCCATTTCTGGGCTTTCTATTTTGTTCCATTGATCTATGTGTCTGTTTTTGTGCCAGTACCATGTTGTCTTGATGGTCACAGTTTTGTAGTATGGTTGAAGTCAGGCATTGTGATGTCCCAGCTTTGGTTTTCTTTATCAACCTTCCCTGGCAATTCAGGGTCTTTTCTAGTTCCATACATATTTTAGGATTGTTTGTTCTAGCTCTCTGAAAAATGTCGATGGTATTTTGATAGGGATTGCATTGAATGTGTAGATTGCTCAGGGCAGCATAGGTATTTTACCAATGTTTATTCTTCCAATCCATGAGCATGGAATGTTTTTCCATCTCTTTTTGTCTTCCTCAATTTCTTTCATAAGTCTTCTGTAGTTTATAAGGTACAGATATTTTAACTCTTTTGTTAGGTTTATTCCTAGGTATCTTATGTTTTTTGATGCATTTGTAAATGGAATTGATTCCTTAATTTCTCTTTCTTCAGTCATATTGTTAGTGTATAGAAATTCAACTGATTTCTGTCCATCGATTTTGTATCCTGCCATGTTGCTGAATTGTTGTATGAGTTCTAGCAATTTTGAGGTGGAGTTTTTGGGTTTTCCACATAAAGTATCATGTCATATGTGAAGAGAGAGTTTGACTTCTTCTTCGCTATTTTGAATGCATTTTATTTCTTTTTGTTGTCTGATTGCTGAGGCTAGGCCTTCTAGTACTATGTTGAACAATAGTGGTGAGAGTGGGCATCCCTGTCTTCTTCCTCACCTTAAAGGAAAAGCTCTCAGTTTTTCACCATTGAGAATGACATTCACTACTGCCTTTTCATAGATGACTTTAATGATTTGGAGAACTTCCAAACTCATTCTATGAGGCCAGCATTGCCTTGATTCCCAAACAAGGCAAAGACCCCATCAAAAAGGAGAATTACAGACCAATATCCCTGATGAACATGGAAGCCAAAATACTCATCAAGATCCTAGCCAATAGGATCCAGTAGTACATTAAAAGGATTATTCACCATGACCAAGTGGGATTTATTCCTGGGATGCAAGGGTGTTTCAAGATTTGCAAATCAATCAACGTGATAGAGCACATTAATAAAAGAAAATATAAGAACCATATGATCTTTTTAATTGATTCTGAAAAGCATTTGACAAAATACAGCATCCTTTCTTGGTTAAGACTCTTCCAAGTACAGGGATACAGGGAATATACCTCCAAATCATTAAAGTCATCTATACCTCAAATGTACAGACGTCATCACAAACCTACTAGAAACATGAAGTAAAGAAATATGTTACCACCAAAGAAACAAAATAATTATCCAGTAACTGACCCAAAAGAAATGGATATCGACCAGTTACCTGAAAAGGAATTCAAAATAATTATTTTAAGGAAGGTCAGGTATTATCAAATGAACACAAATAAACAGCTCAACAAACTTAGGAAAGTAATATATGAACAAAATAAGAAGTTCAACAAAGAGATAGAAATAATTTTAAAAAAAAGTAATTATCAGTTTTGTGAGTGTTGAGTTTGAGGAGTTCTTTATAGATCTTAGATATCAGACCTTTGTAGTGTCATTGGCAAATATCTTCTCCCATTCTGTGGGTTGCCTGTTTGTTTTGTTGACTGTTTCCTTTGCTGTGCAGAAGCTTTTTATCTTGATGAAGTCCCAAAAGTTCAATTTCGCTTTTGTTTCCTTTGTCTTTGGAGACATGTCCTGAAAGAAGTTGGTGTGGCTGATGTCGAAGAGGTTACTGCCTATGTTCTTCTCTAGTATTTTGATAGATTCCTGCCTCACGTTGAGGTCTTTTATCCATTTCAAGTTTATCTTTGTGTATGGTGTAAGAGAATGGTCAACTTTCATTCTTCTACATATAGCTGTCCAATTTTCCCAGCATCATTTATTGAAGAGACTGTCTTTTTTCCATTGGATATTTTTTTCTGTTTTGTCAAAGATTATTTGACCATAGAGTTGTGGGTCCATATCTGGGCTCTCTATTCTGTTCAACACCAGAGGGGGAGATGAACCATGAGAGACTGTGGACTATGAGCAACAAACTGACGGTTTTGGAGGGGAGGGGGGTGGAGGTTGGGCGAGCCTGGTGGTGGGTATTGAGGAGGGCACGTATTGCATGGAGCACTGGGTGTGGTGCATGAACAATAAATCTTGTAACACTGAAAAAAAATTAAAAAAAAAAAGAAATGGAAAAAAAAAAAGAACCACAGAAATATACTGGAGCCAAAGAATATAATGAGTGCAATGAAAAATTTAATAGAAAGCTTCAACTGTAGACTTGATCAAACAGAAGAATCTGTGAATGTACAGATGGATCTCTTTAAATTAGTCAAAGAAAAAAGAATTAAAAAGGAAGAAAGCTTATGAGACTCTGGGACACCATCATAAGAACAAATATATTCACTATGGGAGTCCTCAGAAACAGAGAGATAGAGACAGAGAGAGAGAAGGGGGAAGGAGTCTTGGTTAGTTAGTTAGTTAGTTAGTTAGTTAGTTAGTTAGTTAGTTAGTAAGTTAGGTAGTTCATTTAGCCACTGTATTATTATAGTCCTTGGTGCAGTGTTCAGTGTTCATTATTTAAGTATAACACCCAGTGCTCATCACAGCACATGTCCTCCTCAATATCCATCACCCTTCTACCCCTCCCCTCACCTTCTTCCCCCCTGAAACCCGCAGATTGTTTCTCAGGGCCCATAGTTTCTCATGGTTCATCTCCCTCTCTGATTTCTCCCCCTTTGGATTTCCCTCCCTTCCCATATTGTCCTCCATGCTATTGCTTATGTTCCACATATGAGTGAAACCATATGATAATTGTCTTTCTTTGTTTGACTTATTTCACTTAACATAATCCCCTCCAGTTTCATTTATGTTGATGCAAAAATTAAAACAGGAAACAACAAATGTTGGCGAGGATGTGGAGAAAGGGGAATCCTCTTACACTTTTGGTGGGAATGCAAGTTGGTACAGCCACTCTGGAAAACAGTATGAGTTTCCTCAGAAGCCTTATTTAAAAAGTAATGGCTGGGAGCACCTGGATGGCTCAGTTGTTAAGCATCTGCCTTCAGCTAAGCTCATGATCCCAGGGTCTGGGATCAAGCCCCACATTGGGCTCCCTGCTCAGTGGGAAGCCTGCTTCTCCCTCTCCCACTCCCCCTGCTTGTGTTCCCTCTCTTGCTCTGTCTATCTCTGTCAAATAAATAAATAAAAATCTTTTTAAAAAAGTAATGGCTGAAAACTTCCCAAATCTGGTGAGATATATTGACATTTAAGTACATCAATTTCAAAGATCCCAAACAGACTGAACCCAAAGAGATCTTTTTCCCCCCAAACATGTTTATTTTTTCAGTGTTACAAGATTACAAGCACAAACATTTTGCAGTGTTACAAGCACCACACCCAGTGCTCCATGCAATACGTGCCCTCCTCAATACTCACCACCAGGCTCGCCCAAACCCCTACCCTCTCCCCTCCAAAACCCTCAGTTTGTTGCTCAGAGTCCACAGTCTCTCATGGTTCATCTGCCCCTCTGATTTCCCCCCATTCACCTTTCCCTTCCTTCTCACAATGCTCTCCGTGTTTTTCTTTATGCTCAGCACGTAAGTGAGACCATAAGGTAATTGGCTCTCTCCACTTGACTTATTTCACTTCACATAATCTCTTCCAGTCCCACCCATGTTGATACAAAAGTTGGATATTCGTTCTTTCTTTATTTTTTCCCCCAAAAATGTTTATTTTATTTTTTCAGTGTTACAAGATTTATTGTTTCTTTCTAATGGAGGCATAATATTCCATTGTATATATGTACCATACCTTCTTTATCCATTCATCTGTTGAAGGGCATTTTGGTTCTTTCCACAGTTTGGCGATTGTGGCCCTTGCTGCTATGAACATTGGGGTACATGTGGCCCTTCTTTATAATGCATCTGCTTCTTTGGGTAAATACCTAGTAGTGCAATGGCAGGGTCATAAGGTAGCTCTATTTTTAATTTCCTGAGGAATCTCCACACTGTTTTCCAAAGTGGCTGCACCAGCTTGCAATCCCACCAACAGTGTAAGAGGGTTCCCCTTTCTCCACACCCTCTCCAACATTTGTTGTTTACTGTCTTGTTGATTTTGGCCATTCTAACTGGTGTAAGAAAAACAAAGCTGGGGGCATCACATTGCCTGATTTCAAGCTTTACTACAAAGCAGTGATCACCAAGACAGCATG